>CM066035.1:59018160-59733160 GCA_033557465.1 Ichthyophis bannanicus
AGACGTCGAAAACCGAAACGTACGAAAACCGGGGCCAACGAAAACCGAGGTTTGACTGTATGTCAAAAAGCAGCGGACCCAGCACATATCCCTGGGGTACACCACTATTCACCTTTCTCCATTGGGAAAATTGTGAAAATTGGCCATTTAGCCCTACCCTCTGCTTTCTATCTTTTAACCAGTTCCTTTAACTAGCTTTATATGTTTCTGATTCCACATTTCACTTTAAAATTAACGTGATTATATGTGATCTGTAAAAAGCTTTCATATGCTCAATCTTACCTATTAGTTTTTGCTTTTATAAAATAGGTTTTTTTTATAAAAAAAAAAAATCCTTAGGCACCCTGTTATGAAATTCTCCCCACATCAGTATACTTGAAAATCTTCCCACAAGAAAAGCAGAGTGGGTGCAAATATTTACTAGTGCAAATTTTACACACATGGAGGGTAATTTTATAACAGGCCACTTATATGAGAAGATCAAGCATATGCTTATTTTAACTCTTTCATAAAGACATATAAGCGCCCCTGTATCTTTGTAAAATGCTAGGGAAAATGCGGCAGAAATCACACCTAGATTGAAGCCATGGAGCAAGAATAAATGTTCACCCAAAGTATACACATACAGTTATTTTACAGACAACGCATGTAAACTGTACCTCCACCCCAGAACACACCTACTCACAAAGCCATGTAAAAGCCCGGGCCTTTGTGGCCCTGTGCATACTTTTGCACAAGCAGCCCCTAGGGTAATTTTGTAAGAGACCTTTTTATGCATGCAGAAAGGCTTTAATGCATAGAGGATCCTTCATTTATTTATTTGAAACGTTTTTCTATACCACCCCTTCCAGAGATCAGGGACGGTTTACATTGAAACAAAACTTTTACAAGGAACAACGTATAAGAATTCAAACAATTGCATGAAATGTGTGATTGGGTTGTAATAACATTAATGACATTAATGATTAACTATTTGCATCAAATATATACATTCATATTAGGATCCTATTATAAAATTGCTTCTATAAATTATCCCTACACTTTGTTCCAACAGTATTATCTGATGTGTGTGCATTATTTGTTTTAAATTTGATTTTTATGCATGTTATTGTTGAAATCCATCTAATGATGTGAAGTGACATTTATAAAGGGCATCCAAATGCAATCTGGGAGGAACAGGGCAAAACGTACAGAAAAATACCAGAAACCTCTGTGTTTTGGCATGATTATAGAAACATGGACATCCCCAATGTTGACGCCTATGCCAGCGTCAACATAGATCTCCCCGCTACAAAAACCTGGGATGGGGACATCTAACACATGCTACTTTGCATGTAGGCAAAACCAAAACAAGAGACCTCATTCTCTATTAGTGTTCATTGTCAACATGGAAAATATCGGGGATATGAGTGTGTCTCCTTTTCTACACCCTTCAGATGATTGGATGGCAAAATGAGCACTTTTCCAATGCCTACCATTTGTGCCTGGAGCACCTTTGATGTGGTTTGGGATGTGCATGGTGTTTCTAAAATCAGACAAGGACATCCAAATTTCTGGGAATGCCCCAGACACGCCTTTGCTACATCTCCTTCACAGCCTGGACATTCTTGTGCCAGGAATGTCTCTAGAACCAGATTCTAAAATGACTCTGGAGACGTCTATGTGGCTGCGATTGCAGCCGTCCAAAGCATGAATAGCGCTTTTAAATAACCCTCATGTGTGAAATATAAATGTAATTAAATAAATAAAAAGAAATATTTCTTTTTTTTTTTGGGGGGGGGGGAGCTTTAGCTCACTGTTTTCTAGTAGAAGCTCAGCGCTAGTTACATTCAAATACTGTAGCTATTTCCTTGTCCCTGGAGGGCTTGTAATCTCAATTGGCATCTGTGGCAATGGAGGACTAAGTGAATTGGCTCAAGGTCACCAGCAACTTCAGCAGGAGAAGCAGAATACGAATCCTGGCTTCCCTAGTTCTCAGTCCACTGCACTAACCACTAGTTACTCCTCCACTCCATTCATTTATTTATTTCAAAATATTCATAACACTATGATCTAACAAAAATTCTGTAGAGAGAACAATAGAAACATCAGACTATAGCAGGCAGGCAACATCAAAGACAATCCCTTATAAAACCGAAAACACCAGCATCAACAAATATCAGTAAAAACCTTAACATTTAGATACTCTTTATCCCCTAAAGAAACTAACAAATTTGGCTCCAAATGGAGCAGCATAAGTAATGTATTTCAGAGCAGCAGTCCAGTCATTGAGCAGTCTCTAGCCCACGTAAAGACCTTGTGCATATCTTTCAATGACAGAGCAGAAAGATGAGCCCGAGAGAGGAATGCAAGGCGCGAGATGAAATATGCGAATGTAGCAAGTCTGCAAGTGTGTGGGAACATTTCCATGCTGATCCTTGTGCATTTTAGCAGTTCAAAAGATATTCTTAGAAGACTAACAACAAATGCTTCCTTTAGAGCTGGAAGCAGTCCTGGAAAACTGGAGAAGAATGGATGTGGTTCCTCTGCACAAAAGCAGGGGGCTGCTAGTCTAGACCTGTAGACCGTGTAAATGCCCCTAAGCGGGATATCCACAGATACAGCTGCTATGTGCCTCAATGCTAACCACTGGGCATCAGAGCCTTCCATGGAGACCCATGGGCAGTAGCCGGGGTTAACTAGTCAGCAGCGATATTCAGCCACCGCCCAGTTATCCCTCGGCTGCGAAAGTAAGGTGCAACAAAAGCTGTTCTAACTTTTGCCACCAAAGCTAATGGCAATTTTAGGAGCAGGGAATTTTGTTCGATCTTGTTTATTTTATTTTATTTGGGGTTAGGGATTGAATGTATTGTAATAGTGTTGATTTTATGTTTTGTACGCCACCATGAATGCTTTAGCAATTGGCAATATATAAGCTTTTTAAAATAAATAAAATAAATATCACCGCTGCTTTGTTAGCTTCCTGCTTCAGTCGCTGATCTGGATATTCAGTGCCCGTGCAGGATGTGGCCCCAGCATTGAATATCCAGGTTTAGTGCTCAGCAGCGATGGCTAGGTGTTGTCATCACGCTAGCTGCCTCCACTGAATATCGGGCTCGAGGATAATGCAGATTCTGTAGTCCACTGGATTACTGGATCCCAGCTAACATGGGTTCACCAGAGGTAGATTTAGTCAAAGAATCTGATCAATTTCTTTGGTTAACAAGAGAGCTGGATCGGGAGAGAGAACTAGGGCTGTGTATTTGTGACCACAAATTCAGTTCATTTGAGTGGCTAAAATTTTTATGTGCACACAAATATCTTGTACATGTGTGTACCTACGAATTAATGCACATACACTTGACTTGCATATACAAAACAGCCCTAACACACATACAAGACATACATTTAAAATAAATGTGAAGAGAAACAAGACAAAATACCTACTAAATGTGGAAAATTTCATTTTAAATGAGCAAGAGCTGAACTTTCTTTTGTCTGTGCACACCCCTAGGAAGAGCTGGATGTGGTGTGCTTAGAATTCAGCAAGGCTTTTTTTTATTTTTTTTTTATTTATAAAGTTTTCATCAATATTACAACGTAATATGAAAAGAAAAAACTTCAATACAAAAATTACAACAAGAAATCAATACTACAAAGAAAAAAGCACAAGCCCACATCATGAGAGAGCATACCCAGCATACAATATAGAATAAACAATTAATACCAAAGAGGAAAAGAAGCGAGACATTACCCAATCTCTTAATCCCTTTTAAATCTAACTAGCCAAGTAGAACCTAAATATCAATCCCCACTACAAGACTTCAAAAACTCCTCTAACTGAAGTGACTCATAAAACACGTATGAAGATTTCCCTGAGGTAATCAAACACTTGCAAGGGAATTTTAAAAAGAATGTAGCACCACTTGCAAGGACTCTGGATTTAAGAGCCAAAAAGCTTTTCCTCTGAGTCTGAGTTTGTTTGGATACATCAGGAAATATATTAACTTTTTGCCCACAAAATAATTCATTCTTTTAAATAAAGAAACATTTCAAAATCTCATTCCTAACACTTTCAGAATGAAAAGAGACCAATAAGGTTGCTCTCACTGAAATTTCATCCAATGAGGATTCTATAAACTGAGAAATATTCAAGGACTCCACGGAGCTTAGTACATCCAACTCTCCTTCCCCTTTAACTTCCTTTTTAGAGCTAGGTATATAATAAATGTTATTAAAACCAATCGTTGAAGAATCTTGATATCCCAATATTTCCTTCAAATATTTACGAAACAAAATATCAGCAGACAAATAATGTGTTTTAGGAAAATTGAGACATCTAAGATTCTTTGCTCTAAGACTATTCTCAAATTGTTCATGTTGACGATGCAACAACAAACTATCCTTTATCAAGGAGGAGAGAGCACCATGCACCGTGGAGACCTGAGACTCCAATTTTAAACAACGAGAATCCAAAGAATTTAAACATACATCTTGATGTGCAAGCTTATCAACTGTCTCCTGAGTAAACTTTGCAAATTGAGGCGTTAACCTAGCTAGGGAAACTTCCATACGTGTTAAAACACTCCATAAATCTGATAAGGACACATCCTGTTTAAGAGACTGAGCAGAAGGTTCTTCCAATTCAGTAGAAACTTTTGGCGCCTCTCCTGTTTTTTCCTCTGTAGCTCCTCTTCCTGTATTGAGTCCTCGGGCTGGGGCAGTTCCCCTCTCAGCAAGGCTTTTGATACAGTTCCGCACTAATGACTAATAAACTGAGTATCCTTGGACCCTAAAGTGAGTGGGTGATGAACTTGTTGAGCGGGAGCTCACAAAGGGCAGGGGTAAGTAGATTTCACCCTTAGGAAAGGAGCATGATCAGTGGGAATAAACTTTTGTTCAGTTCTTTTTAATAGATGATTGCAGAAGGGCTATCAAGAAAGGTTTGCATTTTGTAGGCACCTTGGAAGTGTGGAAAACACAAGGAGGGACCTAGTAAACCTTGAGGAAAGGTCTAAGATGTGCTAGTTAAGATTTAATGTCAAAAAATGAAGAATCATGCATTTGGGCTGCAAAACCCAAGAGGGTGGTACAGTTTAAAGGGTGAAGCTTGGTATATAAGCAGGATCTGGTGATGATCATATCTGATGATCCTAAGGTAGATAAGATGATGGCAAAAGCCAGCAGGATGTTTGGATGCATGGGGAAAAGAAAGGCAGCAGGAACAGTATCTCTGGTGTGACTTCATTCTGAATACTGTGCATAGTTCATTACATCACACTTTCAAAAAGATGTAAACTGGATGAAGTTGGTCGAAAGAGTGGCTACTAATATGACCAATGGTCATCATCAGAAAGCATATGGGGACAGACTTAAAGACAGACCTGATAACCGGCTGAAGTGCATTGATCCCAATATTCAATGGCATTATATGGATAGTGCTGCTGAATATAGCCACAGATTACATAAACAGTCAGGTTAAAACTAGGGCGGTCTGTGGGTGGATTGGGGGCAGTGCTTGTCACTGTCCAGTCAGTGGCAATGTTCGTTATTGGCATCTCCAAAGTAATCACTGCTCAGGATTTCATTTCTCTGCCCTGCCCCCCCCAGAAATGACGCGCCGGCATGTTAACATGGTCAGAGTCTCTAAGGTAATCCTGGCCTTTAAATCCATTACTACTGTGGTGTTCTGCATTATGGCAGCATACGTCGAATGAGCACACCCAAGGAACAGGACGTGGTCCTTGGAGAGGTTCCATGGGTCAACTCCAGTGACTCCTTCATCTTTCATATCATCTATTGCTGGTTCTCCATTTTCTGGTGTTCCCTATCTGGTAAGCTTGCCTGAATCTCCTGTCCCTTATTTCTGCTTATCTTCATTTACTTACTCATGTCAGTTATACCTGTGCATTGGGGTTGGCGACCCTCTCATTGGCTGGCCCCTCCTCCTAGCCACTCCTCACGCATCCTGAGCAACCTGATTCTTTGCTCACACTCTTCAACTCCTGCTCCCACTTTAGGGGCCCCTTCTTTGCTACTGCTTTGCCTAGCTTTGGTCAACTGAAGATCTCTTCAGTCTAAGGCTATCCTGGTCCAAGGCCTAATCACTCAGCACCATCTAGATGCTCTGTCCATCATTGAAACCTGGCTGAAGGATGATGAGGACCCTCTCCTCAACCATTGCCTCCCTCCAGGTTACTGTGCTTTTTCTACCCTGCGTCTAGGCTGCAGCAGAGGGGGAGGGGGGTGGAGAGTGGCCGCTCTTATCTGCACCTTCCTGTCCATATCTGCAGTCCACTACCCTGCACTTCACTATCCCGAATCACTCGTCCTTCAATTATATTCCTCTTCTCCCTTTCATCTTCTTCTCATCTACTCTCCCCCATCTCTCCATCCTCACCTTTGGGATTCTGTGCTCCTCATCCTTTGGAAGATCTCCTTTCTGAACTCTACTTTCATTACTCTTGGGGATTTTAATGTTCACTTTGATCTCCCCATGAAATCTTGTGACAGGATCTTTCTCACTCAGCTTCAGGATCTCTCTCTCTCAGCACGTTCACTGTCTCTCCCACATTGCAGGCCGTACCCTCAATCTGATCCTGACACCTTCTGACTCACCCTTCCCTCCCTGTTCACTTATCACTTCACCACTTCCTTGGATAAACCATCTATGCTTTCTCTTCTCCCTACAATTAAACTCGGCTGCCTCTCCCTCTGTCTCTCCTTATTCCATCTCCACAAGCTCAGGCTGCCTATCTTGGTGAATCACATCCTCCACCCTGGAGCACTTTCCACCCTCTGAGATGCTTCTTCCCCATGATTTCACATCCCTCTTCTCTAATGCTTAGGTCCTCACATGGAACTCAGCCCTGGCTGCTGCTCTTGACCAACTAGCACCATCTAGCCCTACCTTCAATCTTCCCAGACCCAATCATCACCCATGGTACCACTCTGGACTCTAACTCCACCACTTTTACCTCCACTGGGCTGAGCTTCTCTGGTGGAAGAAACGCTCCCCTGAGTCTCTTCGCAAATCCGGCAATATCATCACCATTACCGCTCCCTCATCCATGAGGCTAAGAAGTCCTGCTATTCAAATCTTATCTCCTCCTCCTATAGCTCTTCCCGCCAACTGTATTCTCTCTCTATTACCGCTCCACCTCCTTCCAATTCTCCTGACTCCTCCCACTCATCTCTCACACACACCTGATTCACTTTCCATTCCATTTCCTCTGCTGAACTTCTTAAAGTCCTATCCTCTTCCCATAAAATGATCTGCCCCTCCAATCCCATGCCATACCAGTGGCCAAATGAAACCTCTCTGGCCCTCCTTCCACCGATACTTACCATTTTTAATACCAGTCTATTCTTTGGTACCTTCCCTGCCCCCTGGAAGCAGACTCTGATCTGCCCCATACTGAAGAAGTCTTCTCTGGATCCCTCTGATCCTGCACATTATAGACCAATCTCAAACCTGTCTTTCTTATCTAAGATCCTTGACAAGCTGTTATTTGCCCAACTTTCCACTCATCTTGACTCCACGCATGCCCTTTACCCATGTCAATCCAGTTTCCACCCTGGTCACTGCACTGAGACTATCCTACTTTCCTTCCTTAATGAATTGCATGCTTCCCACACTCGCTGTGGCATCTCTCTAGCAGTCTCCTTGGATCTCTCTTCAGCCTTTGACCTCATCGATTATTTCACCCTCTTTTACCGTCTTCATGACTTCGGTGTTTGTGGGTCTGTCCTACGCTGATTCATTTATTTCTCTCCTCCAGACCTTTCTCAGTTTTCTCTGGCAATTCCTCTTCATCTCTCACAACCCTCCCATGTGGTGTTCCCCAAGGGTCAGTGCGAGTTCCACTACTTTTCAACATCTTTCTAGTTCCCCTAACATTCCTAATCCAGCATACCAGTGTATTATTACACCGAAGACATCATCCTCCTGCACCTCACTAACCCATTTGACCCTGATCTTTCGCCTCTCAATTTCTGCCTCTCACAGATGGCCTCCTGGTAGTCTTCAAACTTTCTGCACCTTAACCCAACCAAGACTGCTGTTATCTGGTTTACTGCCAGTGGCCCTCTTCCCTCACTGGCTCCTACACTCCTTGGCACCCCTATCCCGCTGGTTTCCTCCCTCCGATATTTACGTATTATTCTTGATTCCTCTCTCTCCTTTTGGGTTCACCTCTCCCACCTCATCCGCTGATCATTTTAATCCCTTTCGCAAATCCGGGCTATCTGCCCATTCCTGACTCCTTCATCTCTGTCCACCCTCCTCCTTTCCCTTGTTATCTCTGTCCACCCTCCTCCTTTCCCTTGTTATCATTGGAACAGTTGCAGACGGCTATTTATTAATTCCCATACTCATCCCTTATACACTATTATATTAGTCTGTACTGTACTGCTATTATTCTAGAATGCACAAAGCCCTGCTATCACTCATTTCCCTCCTTACCCTTGGTCTCCCCTGCGTCACAAACGCCCTCAACCATGATAACAGCTACATACCAAAACTACACACATTTGGAAGGAGATGGTATGAATTCCCCCACAACACAACGGCAAAAACCAACCATACATCCTACTCCCATCTACTTAATATTCCTTTACAAGTCATCAACAAGACTCAAGCTGAGAAGCACCATCGCCAACGCTTACTTAAATGTGCGTTGATAAATGCCAGATCAGTACGATCAAAATGGCCCACAGCCATGGACCTGATTCCACTATACAATCTCGACATCCTGATGGTCACGGAAACATGGCTATCTGATTGTGACAACGTCCTCCTGAACCAGATGCTGCCACCAGGATTTGATCTTTACACATGCCACAGGTCCACCCAGAAAGGAGGCGGGACACTCATCCTCGCCAAAACAGATCTAAAATTCAAGCTATGCAATTCCTCCAGCTCAACCCACCTTGACTCCCTCACCATATCTAATGAACTCTGCTCAATCAACCTTCTTTATCAAGCACCCTCCCCATTACCGGATGACCTTCCAACTATAATTGAGCTCGCGTGCACATCATCCACTTCACACACTCCAAATTGGTTAGTTGGTGATTTCAACCTCCCATCTCTCCATGACAGCCACTCAGCAGCATTTCTAGATGCACTAGAGGATCTAGGCTACAAACAATACGTTGACTCGCCCACTCACACTAAGGGAGGTATACTAGACCTCATCTTCGCACCTCATTTCAACACCCTAACACACCAAGCCCTTGCACTGTCGATTATACCAATGCCATGGTCAGATCACAATCTTATCCGATTCAATATACCCACCCATACTTCTCACAAGAGCCAAATACCATCTAACACACCCGGAACCCACACAGCCCGCTTTCAACCTCTCAACCGTGACACTGTCCTAGAAAACCTTCAACCACTTATGACCAACACCACCCTCAACTTAGATGACCTTATATCCAAATGGGACGAGAACCTCAGAGCCGCCTCATGTCCATTGCACAATGATAAGAAAACAAGAAAACGAGAACACACACCATGGTTCTCTACGGACCTTCGTACATCTCTCAACCACCTACGCAAACTTGAGAGGCAGTGGCGAAGAACCCACTCCCCAGAGGCCCTTGCAGCATATAATTCTCACTTAACTACCCACCGTGGGAAGATAACATTGAGTAGGAAACTCTACCACACAAACTTATTGAAACGCTCCATCAACAAACCACATGCACTGTTCAGGATAGTAAAATCCATAACAGGAGAGCCAGTTTCAACCCAACCTGCAATGCCTCAGCCACAGGACTACGCGAACTACCTGCAATCAAAAATGATTAAGGCCAGTACGAACATAAATATCAACAACCCCTCTGTATCACCCAAGGCATCCCAAATAACACCTTTATGCAATTTCAATACAGTATCAACTAGTGAGACTGAGAACATTATCGCTTCCATCAATCCTAGCACGGCACCTAACGACCCATGCCCAGCCAGCTGGATCAAAGATCTGCGACATGATCTAAGCCAAATCTTGTGCAAGATACTGAACCAATCCTTTCTAACAGGCTCATTCCCCCAGAGTCTGAAACACACCTCTATTAGGCCCCTACTGAAAAACAGTAAACTTGATCCAACCAAAGTTGAATCATTTAGGCCAATCTCAAGCATCCCCCAGCTCGCAAAAATCATCGAGAAAGCTGCTCAACAACAGATCCAACATCATATTGACATGGAAGCACCACTAGACCAATCATAACATGGATTCAGAGAAGCACATGGAGTCGACACAATCCTTACAACACTATTCAATGATCTGGTCACAGGAATAGACAGTATCCAACAAGGATTTGTTCTCATCTTCCTAGACATCTCCGCCGCTTTCGACTCTGTGAATCACGATATACTCCTACAACGCCTGATAGAAAAGGGGATTCGAAGCACAGCACTGGAATGGTGTAAATCCTACCTTTCCAACAGGTGGCAACAAGTCAAAACAGGCCAAGAATCATCGGAATCATTCCTACAATCTCAAGATGTACCGCAAGGATCTTCCTTATCGGCACTAATGTTCAATATATACATGCAGCCGATATGTGAATTGATCCGATCCTTCAACGTACAATGCCTGGCATACGCAGATGACATACTTCTATACATGCCGTTCAAAATTGACCAACCAGTGTTTTCCCCAATAATCAACTGTTTCGAAGCAGTAGCTGAATGGCTGCTGACACAAAACTTACGGATCAATCATAGCAAAACTGATGTTCTTTTTGTTACAAGGAATCGTAAGTTCGTACCTCCTCCATCACTATTGGTCAACAACATAGAATTGATGTCCAAATCCACAATCCGATATCTCGGCATCACATTGGACCAACAGCTGGATATGATAACGCATGTGAAGAATGTAACAAAGACTATATACCATAAGATCAGAACACTACGCCACCTCCGCCCCCTGCTTGATTATACTGACTACCGATCAACCTTCCAGGCATTAGTCCTCCCACATCTAGATTTTGCGAACATCATCCTCCACGGGATCTCTCAATCAACTTTAAATCCGCTTCGTCTGGCCATGAATGCAGCTGCAAGAGTCCTCTCTGGGTCACCAAGATCTGCTCACATAACGCCTATCATGAAAGACCTACACTGCCTACCCTACAAGCCAGACTCCACTATAAGTCACTAGTCCTGACCTTCAAAGCCATGAATAATTACCCACCTACACCAATCAGCAAGCTAATTCACAGCACCCTCGAAAATAGAAACAGGAGGACTACTGCTACGAACACCTTAATAGTTCCTAAGATGATGACATCATGTATTAAAGCTACGGCAAACAGAGCTTTCTCAATATTCGCTCCTCTAAACTGGAATACACTTCCCCATGAAATCCGTGGCATCAAAAGCCTAATACTATTCCGAAAAGCTGTGAAACACCATCTGTTTACAAAATATTACCCAGAGGTTATCCCGGACACCCACACATCTGCCAAGCTTACCACATACCCCAGACGCCTTAGCACCCTAATACAACCAGAAAATGGTTAGACTATCAATAGCCCACATGATAACCATTTACCTGCTCCACCCACATGAATACACGCACAATATCCAAACGAGTTTAGAATATTGTATATAGTTAAAGTATATATATACTTGGTATGAAGTTAACTGTACATAGTTCCACTGGTTACCCCATGTGTTATTTTCCCTGTTCTTTGTAAACTCAATGTTGCCTGTATGCATTGCAGTATGTCTTTGTTCATTGTACACCGCACTGATTTAAATAGCGCGGTATAGAAGAAATGTTAAATAAATAAATAAAATCTCCAGAAATGATTCTTGTAATGTGGTGCTTGCAGGTCTTCTCCAGAATCAGCTAAACCATCTCCATCTTCTACAGAACACTGATGCCCAGATGATTACACACGCTTCCCACACTGACCACATCATCCCATTCCTTATACATTCCTCATTCTCTCTTCCTCAGATTTCAGATACAATACCAATTCACAGGTCTGCGAATAAAAAGCTGTTTGATTATTTTCATCTAATTTCCATGTATTTTGGTGTGCTGAAAACAAATAAAATATTGAAAGAACTCCCACAACATGCAAAATTATCTTCAAATTTATCAAAATTTTTCAAATTACTATTAATTAATTCAAATTACTATTAATTAATTCACATAAGTACATTTAAGATATAAAATGCCAAAAAAAACCTTAAAGGGGTTGTCCGAGCACTGTAAATCTGATGGTCAGCAATATATACATAAGCTAAGCAAGTTTTAAGTCCATGCTTCTAATGGTAGAAGGGGTTAATCTTTCCTGAAGAATCCAGTGGGAGGGAGACACAGGGCAGATAGCAGCAGCTACGGTCAGTGCAGGGGGGCGTGGCCAGCACTGTGACGTCTCGTGTACAGACACAGAGCTGCTCTCTCCTGCATGCCACACTTGTGCACGAATCATCATCAGGTTCTTGGTTCTAGGCTGTTCACACTTTTTCATCGCAATTCGTGTTAGCTCGTCATTCTTCAACCATTATGTTATGGCTCCGCGAAAGTGTATTAATTCGCCAGACAGCTTCTGTTTCATCTGTGGTGAATATACAGTGTTGAAGCAACAGCAGAATATTACAGAATTGTGAAAAAAGTATACTTTGCATACTTTGGACTAAAAATTGGAGATCAAGATAAAGTCTGGGCGCCTCATAAAGTGTGCAAATGGTGTGTTGAGGACCTCCGAAACTGGTTCAAGGGTAAGAAAAAATCTTTCCGTTATGGGATTCCTATGGCATGGCGAGAGCAAAAGAACCATAGTGACGACTGTTACTTTTGTTCATGCGATGTGAAAGGGTTTAATTCCAAATGGAAGCATTCCATTTCATACCCCAATCTTCACTCGGCAATTCGTCCCATCCCCCATGGCACAGATATACCAGTACCCAAGCAACTGCTACCTTGAAAGAGATACCTATCTCCGATGAAGGTGAAGTCATACCTGAACCAGATGACGAATCAAGTTCTGACTTTGAAGATGATACAAGACCAAAATTGATTTCTCAGGAGGAGATGAATGATTTGGTAAGAGACTTGAATCTTCCCAAAGATGCCGCTGAGTTACTCGGATCAAGGCTGAAAAGCAGGAATTTATTGTTGCCAGGAGTGTCATCTTCATGGTTCATACCAATTAGTTACAAACTTTGCTCCATTCTCTCACCATATCAAAAAACACTGTGTTATTCGAGGAACAGGTCTCAGACTAATACGGGGAGGAATCTTATGAGGCATAGCCCCTAAACACCAATCCCCTTCTTTGCATCAAGAACCTGTAGTTTCCTCCTTTATCTTATAATTCAACTCTGTGTCAATGTCAATGTTACTTAATTGTGCAAAAACAAGTTGTTGTTTATCTTTCTTGTCATTGTACTGCAAATGTTAAACTTTCTTCATATTATAATCATACACAGCACTTGCAGTAACGAAAAATAGAAAATAGCAGCTGGAAATGCTTATCGTGATATCAGAAATGAATCCCAACGCAAAACATTAGCGCTTGTGCGTTTCTCCGTGCAAGCGGTTTCATCGGGGGAATCTGAACTCAATGACGACATGCAGCTTCTTCATAATATTATCTCTGATCTCATTCTTTCAGAATCGCCATTCTCAAAAAACGCTGCACGGAGAAACGCACAAGCGCTAATGTTTTGCGTTGGGATTCAGTTCTGATATTACGATAAGCATTTCCAGCTGCTATTTTCTATTTTTCTATTTTTCGTTACTGCAAGTGCTGTGTATGATTATAATATGAAGAAAGTTTAACATTTGCAGTAGAATGACAAGAAAGATAAACAACAACTGGTTTTTGCACAATTAAGTAACATTGACATTGACACAGAGTTGAATTATAAAATAAAGGAGGAAACTACAGGTCCTTGATGCAAAGAAGGGAATTGGTGTTTAGGGGCTCTGCCTCATAAGATTCCTCCCCGTATTAGTCTGAGACCTGTTCCTCGAATAACACAGTGCTTTTTGATATGGTGAGAGAATGGAGCAAAGTTTGTAACTAATTGGTATTTTGATTGCTCTGAAAACCCCCGCTAGACGAGAGATCTTCATGGTTCAGACATCGTGAAAAGGAGTTCGTTCCTTACATCGCCCAGGAAGACAAGTTGGTTTATTGCATCGATGTCGAAGGTCTGATGGGTCAATTTAAAATCCAATATGATTCAGAGCAATGGCATCTTTTTATAGATTCTTCAAAAAGAAGTCTCAAAGCAGTTTTACTCCACAACGATTTTTACGCTTCCATACCTGTAGGTCATTCTGTACACTTGAAGGAAACCTACGAGAACTTGGAATTGGTTGTTCGTAAACTTAAATATGAAGACCATGGTTGGCAAATATGTGGGGACTTGAAGGTCTTGTGCATGCTGCTTGGGCAACAAGCTGGGTATACCAAATATCCTTGTTTTCTGTGTCTATGGGACAGTCGAGACCGACAAAATCACTGGACCAAGAAGAGTTGGCAGCCGAGGGTGCTAACAGTCAGTGAAAAAAATGTCCTCCAAGAAACTTTGGTACCTTCCCATAAAGTTCTTCTACCACCTCTCAACATAAAATTGGAATTGATGAAGCAATTCATAAAATCACTTCCAAGAGATGGAGAATGCTTCAAATACTTGGTCACCAAGTTTCCAGGCCTGTCGGAGGCAAAATTGAAGGAAGGTGTATTCGTCGGACCAGACATTAGAAGGCTTATAGTTGATCAAGAGTTTGTCAATACCATGATGGATCCTCAAAAAGAAGGGTGGATTGCATTTAAAGAAGTCGTACAGAAGTTTTTAGGCAATAACAAAGATCCTCGCTACAAAAAGATCGTCGGACGAATGCTGAAAGCATTTCAAGCTTTAGGTTGCCTGATGAGTTTGAAAGTGCATTTCCTCCAGTTCCACCTTGACTACTTTCCTGAAAATTTGGGAGCTGTGAGTGAGTAACAATGTGAATGATTTCACCAAGACATTAAAGAGATGGAAAGGAGATACCAGGGAAAATGGAGCATTACAATGATGGCAGACTACTGCTGGATGCTTCAGAGAGACATTCCAGATGCTACTCACAAGCGTAAATTCACCAATAGGAGCCTCACAAGGAAGAAGAATTGAGTTTAGTGTGTGTAGGTGAGCTCATTTCAGTTCAAAAAAGGATTTTCATGAAAATATTGTAATAAAACTTTAATTTTATAAGTCTATTTCCATTTATTTTGAAGTATTGCCTTATTTAACATAATTACCTAAATTGGAAGGACAGACTAGATAGGCCATGTGGTCTTTTTCTGTCATCATGTTTCTATGTTTCTATGTTAGGAAACGTGATGTTCTATGACAAAATGGAGGTCATTTTCGGATGCAGCGCACCAAAAAACATAAAGATTACGTGGAACAACCAAAAAAGCTCTCGAAAATTTTTTTTTTGCAGACCTGTGTAATTATTCACCATGGTTCACAAGGTTCTGGACACTGGCACCCCTGTATATCTCTCAGAACTCCTCCACTTCCTCTCCCGACATTGTTTTCTCCATTCCACACACGCTAACCGTTTGCGCCTGCCCTTTGCCTCACAAGCCCACCAGGAATCCACCTGTAACTCCACTTTTTTCTTCCCTCGGCCACACACTCTGGAACGCTCTTCCCTCTGACCTCAGACTGGAATTATCCTTCCCAAAATTTAAATCCATGCTCAAAACTCATTTATTCCAACTGGCCTTCCATCTTCCTTCCCCCAGCACCTAGTTTTCCTGCCTCTTGTTTCTCTTCTCCCCTTTCCTCTCCCCTGGCTCTTTCTGTGTGACTGGGTTACCTTTCCTGTCAGATAATGGAGTTACTTTCTAACTCCCCTTGCAGCTACTTTGTATATTGTAAACCGCCCTGATACTCATGTAAAGACATGGTATATTAAGCATGATAATAAAGATAGATAAAGGTAAAGCAGCTAACCAGATAGCTAAACCAGTTAAAGTTAGATGCAATAAGTGTAAACCCTGTATTAGCACACAGGGCAAACATTTATTGCATTGGAGTCACATTCCCCAGTGCAGGATCAACTGCACTGCTTGCTGAGGCAGGGAATGTGGCGCTAGCATCAAAATGGTATGCAGAAATGCTGCGACCATGATTACCCTGCACCCCCACCCCTCCAATTGCATCCTGCCCTTAACAAAGAAATCCCTTGATATGATCCCCACTCTAAACACACAATGAACACCTCAGATTCCCTCCTACAGTTCCTATACCCCCTTTCAGTACTCCCCCCACCAGGCAGCAGTACTTCAGTGAGCGGAGCCCCCTTCGACACCAGATGATCCCAGAAAATAAAAAAAACCCTGCTGTCCATTCCCCCACCCTTCCTCAAACACCCAACCCACACCTGAGACTTACATGGGGATTCCCTAGTGACTAGTGGGGCTGGGGCAGGAACGGTCCCCCTCTGCTGCTGATAAACACACTCTCAGCCCTAATCCCATCCCGCTGTGCTCAAAGCAGTTAGCACGGGATGTTTACCATGGTGACTGCTTTTAGTGCATGGTTGTGTTTACTGCAGCCATTAGTGTGCACTAAAACTCACAGTAACCATTGCAGCATTTCAATAAAAGGGCCCCACAGCCTTTTATCTGTTATCATTTTTTTATGTGTCTAAGAACAAGAAGCCAGCATCCACTGGTCAAAAAGCACAAAAAGAGGAGTTTTTTTTAACCTATATTTAAGTAGCTGTGAGCTGTAGCTATGACGTGAGTCCTGAGATCCAGAAGAAAACATTTTCATACTGCTCATATTGAAATAAATGTTCCTATATTGATAAATTAGGAAAAGCTACTTTATCTCATGCATATTCACTGCAGATATTCTAAATATCTGACTTGTTGTGGTATCCCCAAGATAGATTTGGGAAGCCCTGGAGGGTATTAATACAGTATCTCTAGTGACTTTTCCTACTATGCACTTAAATATAGACCATAGAGACAACCTTTTATTAATGGAAAATGTTCTTGCAAGTTGGGATGTGCATAAGCAAAACATTTTTGGTTTGTTTTCCAATGTTTCTGAATTTTTCCCATACTCTGGGATAGTTCTTTGGTTCATTTCTTATCTCCCATCACTGGCTTTTCATCTCCTACCGTATAAAGTTTAAGATCCTTACCCTAGTTCACTGTGCTCTATGCCCAGCCTCATCTCCATACCTTGCCACCTTAATGTCCCTCCCCGAGCCCCTTCATTTCCTCTCCTCTCCACCCCCTTGGGTTTCCATCTTGTCATCTCCCCAAACTCCTTATTCTCCTTTATTGGACTCTACCTTTGGAACTCCCTTCCCCTACCGCTCCACCTCACGCTCTTCTTTCCCATATTGAAGGAGGGTCTCAAGACCTGGAGCTTCCACCAAGCTTCCCCTGACTCCATTCCCCCTTAGCCCGTTTGCCTTTTCCTTCTGGTTCTGACCTGTTTCCCTTCTTCTTTAGGTTCTCACCCTCCTTTTGATATTGCATTTCCGTCCCCTCTGTGCATCTCCTGGTCTCACCCTTTCTCCACTTTTCTTGTCTTTTTTTTCTCTGGACCCTGTTATATACTTGGTAAACTGCTATGACATCCCCGTGGCCTATAGTGGTATATCAAGAGCAGTCAAATAAATAAATAAATGCATTCATTTTAATAAGAATTTTAATGTGTACAAATCAACTGACCATACATTAGTTTGTACATTAATGTGCATTAAATCGATTTTAACTATGTGAGGATCTTTACTAAGCTAAATGACTATTGACCATTCCTCCTCCCTTCCCCCACTCCCACCCCCTGCTTTCAAGCTTACCTGAGTTTGTTGTTGGGTCTAGTGAAGCTTACAGCAAATTGAAAGCTTCCTGGCTGCAAGCTGAAAAGACAAAAGCTGGCATTAACATCTGATGTGATGCAGATGTGCTGGAATGCTATCTGGCGCTTAAACAGAAATATTAGTCCAAGCAGAATTTTATGATTTGATTTGTCCAGGCAATGGTATTTTCAATAACGTCATATGGATGTGAAAGTTGGACAGTGAAAAAGATAGACAGGAAGAAAATTATGTATACCGTGGACTGCCCAAAGAACAAACCAGTCAGTACTAGAGGAGATCAAACCTAAGCTTTCCTTAGAAGCTCAGATGACAAGAATTCGGCTTTCATACTTTGGACATAGAGTGCGAAGAGAGAGATCATTGGAGAAAGACATAAAGCTTGGCAAGGTAGAAGGTCACCGTAAAAGAGGTTGGCCGGCAAGGAGATGGATCGACACAATAACAGCAGCTATGGATACCACTCTATCAACAATGAGCCACTTGGCTGAAGACCGAACAAAGATTAGGTCAATTATCCAGAGGGTCACCAGGAGTCGATACCGACTCGATGGCACTTAACAACAACAACAGCAACCCAGTGCCAAACTACTTTTTTTATGCAGGATATAAAATAGGTACTAACACAGACCTATGTGCTTTGGTGCAGGCTTGATTTCCCTGTTCAGTGCAGATTTTTGTGTACAGCTCATCTGAATGCTCTTTGCTTACAGCATAGTTAAGCAAGACCTCTGCACTAAACTTGCTTAGGGAACCCTTTGCTAGAGCTATAGCAATGAGTTTTAGTTCAGGGTTCCTACATCAAGCTGTGATTGTTTAGAAAGGTGTTCACTGAGCTTCTCTTCCATGTTTGGCTTCATCCTACAAGCCCTTTGGAAGCTAGGCTGTAAACCATGTAAATGCCCTAGATGGGGATATTCAGTGACACATACACGGTTAGTACCATTGAATATCCCCGTCTATGTCCCCTATGTGCCCCGACCCTATCCGGCTAGCATTGGGGCATTTATTTATTTATTTATTACAGGCTCTTATATACCGCACTATTTAGTATCAGCGCGGTTTACAGTATAACAAAAGACCATAGCAACAAGCTGTTTGGTTTTACATAGAACAGGATTTACATAGAACAGGTATGAGCAACTTGGATATACATGGGCGACATTGTTGACTGAAACTATTTACATGCTGTATATACATGTATGTACAGTAGGAATTATTCTTAGTTTGATAAGTCTTGTAAAACAGGCATGTCGGGGGTATTCCAGGACAGAGCGGAGGCGGAGGCGCAAGATAAACAGATAGCAGCGATATTGCATGCTGCCTGGTTAGTGTTCTGTACCGAAAAGATAGGCAAGAAAAACCCTCGCCTATCTTTACAGCCAGGCGCTAACTGGGCAGCATGCAGTATCGCTGCTGCCCAGTTAGCTTTGGCGGCTTCTGGGTTGTGCGGCGATTCCCGGATATTCCCACATATGACCCCAGTATTGAATATCCGGGTTTAAGAGTAGGCGGGCAGGGCTATGCACCAATGCGGCGCATAGCCTACCAGAAGAATATCGGGTCCCAAGGTTTTTATTAGTGGAATTACTAATGATTGCATTGTTTTAGTTCATTTGAAGTGAGGCAAAAACTGGGTTGTAATTAACTTAGGGGTATGTTCACTAAAATGCGGCAATGCACTGTGCGTTAAGCCCCAAAATGTAGCGCTAGGGGTGGAATCGGGCCTGCACTAACACATGGAGGCGTGCCTAGTGTATTCCCATGTACTTTGCATGTCTTCCTCACCACCTCTGCACTAAGCAGTTTATTGTGATTACCACGGGTGCACTTAACACCATGCACTGTGATAGCAGTAAGTATACCACCCTAACTGTGACGTTGGCAGTTAACATGCGTGAAAGACACTCACGCTAACCACAGTGTGCACATGCTGACCCTGAACTCCTTAGTCTCCAACTCAACCCATGGTAAGCAGTTAGCATGGGAATTTTAGCATGGCGCCATTTTTGGCACATGGTAACAGCTTCCGCAGTGCGCTCGATGCAGCTAAAGCCTGCACTAAAAATATATCATTTTCCCATTTATAGCAACCTTCTTTAATAATAATGCAAACTAATACACCTCAAAAATTTGTTATACATAAAATCTAAGGGCCCGATATTGAGTGGCGGCGGCTAGCGCTATTACAGGGGACCATTGGATATCTGGGTTTATCGCCAAGATTGTAAGCTCTGATGAGCAGGGCCATCTCATACATGACACTGTATAGTGCTGCGTATGCCCTGTAGTGCTATACAAATAATCAGTAGTAGTAGTAACCGGGCATTGTCAATATTCATCCGCTGCCCAGTTAGCTTTGGTGGTGAAAGTTAAGGCAGCCTTTTCTGTGCCTAAACGTCACCGCCAAGGGATAACTGGTCAGAGGCTGAATACTGCTTCTGAGCCCTGGAACGCCCTGAATATTTTAAAATTCTGTGTGTTTTTTCTAAAGATACTTAAATAGATAGATAATGGGTTTTTTTTCCCCTAGTTCCTGCTGGGCTGCCTCCTCCCACTGGTTGTGCTGCCTCCTCCTCCTGGGTTGCCAGTCTCCTGCATCACTCCCAGAAGTGACGCGGACGCGTGCAAAGCGTCTGTGCCAAAATCCAGGTACCCTGACGCATTTAAAGACCTTCGGGGCGCCGTTGCGTGCCGCAGCGGCACGCGCTGTGGGCGTGCGCCGAAGGAGCGCGCACAAGGAGCAGGCCCTGCTCCTTGGGCGAGCTCCTTGGGGCAACGATTGGGGCGCCTCCTGTGTCCCTTCAACTCAGCCTTCCCTCTGTGGGTGGGCCTTTTTAAGCCTCCTTGTCTCCTGCCTCCTCCTCATTTCGTCTGCGTCTTGTCCGTCGCGTCTCCACGGGCCCGCCTCTCTATTCCCCCCTCCCTCCTCGCCTTTCGCTTGGAATTACCTCATGGCTTCTATCCCTGTCTTTTGGGGACACCATCCTCTGGGTGCTCTCCCTCTCCCGTCAGGGGCCTGCACCCGGAACATGAGTAATCTCTCCATCTGTTCGGCCAGCCCACTTCCCTCTGTGCTTTCACCTCAGCCTGTTTCCTCTATGCTGACTTTCTCTTTTGCCCTTCTGAACTGTAGGTCCCTCCATGCTAAAACTCCTTTGGTCCATGATCTACTGCTCCTCCACTCCCTAGATGCCTTGTTTCTCACCGAGACCTGGCTTCGTGAGGGTGAGGATGGTGTTCTCCATCGCTGCCTCCCTCCTGGCTACTCTGCATTGCATGTCCCGCATCTCCATCGGACTGGTGGTGGCGTGGCTATAATTTACCGTTCCTCTCTCCCTCTTTCACTTGTTTCCCCTCAACCCCAGTATCCCGAGGCTCTTCTCTTGTGCTCAGGAACCTCTACTCCTGTACTCTTTCTTCTACTCTATGCCCCTCCCTCAATGCGTCCTGATCTTTGGGAATCCCTCCTCCTCACCCTTTCTGAGACATCCCTTCTCACCCCACACTTGGTCATTCTTGGTGACTTCAATGCCCATTTGCTCTCTCAAACTTGCCCCCGTGATAAGGCCCTTGGATTGCTCTTCCTTGACCTCGATCTGACCCAGCATGTAGATTGCCCAACCCATTCTTCTGGTCATACTCTTGATCTTATTCTTATCTTTTCCTCCTCCCCTTATGTCCCTTCTGATCTCTCTTCCTTGCCTCTTCCCTGGTCTGATCATTACTTATTGTTATTTTCCTTTTCCCTTTCCCCCATACAAGCCATCCCATCTGCTGCTCCCGCTGCATCTGCGTCTCTTAAGCGGCGTCTCACGCCTCTTATCCTACAAGCCTTTCCCCCAGCTGACTCTCTCTTTCCTTCTGACTTTTTTTCGCTCCCTGTCGACCAGCAGGTTGATTCCTGGTCCTCCAGTCTTACCGGTACCCTTGATACTCTGGCTCCTCTCCGTCCCGTTCCCTGTCATCTTACATCTCATCATCCTTGGTTTCATCCGGGTCTCCATCTTCAACGTACTTATCTTCGCAGTGCCGAGCACTTTTGGCGCAAACACCCCTCCGACACTTCTTTACTCTCCTTTCGTTCTGAGCACCGCCGTTATCGTGCCATGATCACCGAAGCCAAAAGGACTTATTTTTCTGACCTCATTACTTCTTCCTCTAACTCTTCCTGTCGTCTGTATCAGGTACTCCATTCTTTATCCTCTTCCTCCGCTCATCCCCCTTCATTAGCGCCCCCTTCCACTGCCCCTAGTCCGACTAGTCTCGTGTCATTCTTTGTCGATAAGATCCAGTCTCTTCGTTCCTCCTTTCCCTATTGTCCCCCTCCTCTCTTTCTCTCTCCCTCTGCCTCCTCCCTTATTCCTTCTCCTCCTCCTTCCAGTGCCTTCCCTCATACTTGGCGCTCCTTTCACCCCATCACTTCCGCAGAGCTCCTTAAATTCTCTCTTCATCTCATAAAACAACCTGTTCACTCGACCCCCTTCCCTCCACCTGGCTTCTTGACCCCTCCCTTCACCTCTTGCCTTATATCCTTGCTATAATCAACTCTAGTCTCTCCTCTGGCACTTTCCCTACCCGCTGGAAGCATGCTATGGTCCGCCCTCTCCTGAAGAAGCCTACCCTCGATCCTAGCCTTCCCGCAAACTGGCGGCCCGTTTCTAACCTTCCCTTTTTCTCAGAAGTTCTTGAAAAGGTGGTTTTCTCTCAGCTTTCAGCACATTTTGACTCCACCCTTTCTCTTCATCCCCGTCAATCTGGTTTTAGGTCTGGGCACAGCACCAAAACCATACTTCTTGCCCTTCTCAATGAACTTCACCGCTCTCACGACCGGGGTGATTTATCTATAGCTGTTTCCCTAGACCTTTCCACTGCCTTCGACGTCATAGATCATCACACTCTCCTCACTCGTCTATCTGATTTTGGTATCCAAGGCACTGTCCTCCACTGGTTCCAGTCATTTCTCTCCCTTCGTACCTTCACTGTACACTCTGGTTCCTCTGCCTCAGCCCCTTTCCCTCTGCACTGTGGTGTTCCACAAGGTTCTATTCTCACCCCTCTGCTTTTTAATATTTTTCTGGCTCCACTTGCCCTCCTTATCCAACAGTCCGGCATCTCCTCCTATTTTTATGCCGATGATATTCTTCTTATTCATCATACCAACTCTGCCTCTCCGTATCTCTCTGCTCTCAATTCCTGTCTTGATCTTATTGCTTCCTGGTTCTCTGATAACTTTCTTTGTGTCAACCCTTCTAAATCCTCGGCTATTTGGTTCTCCTTCACCACCCCTCCTCCCACTCTATCCCCTGTTATGTCCTCCCTTCCTATCCCTGTGGTTCCCTCTCTCCGCTATCTCAGGGTCACCCTCCATTCCTCCCTGTCTTTTCACCCTCATATTTCCTCCCTTGTCCGTAGTTGCTTCTTTCACCTCCGTCGTATTCGCTCTCTCCGACCTTATCTTTCCACCACTTCTCTCACTACTCTGGTTCTCTCCCTTGTAATCTCTCGTCTGGACTACTGTAATTCTATCTTCGCCGGTCTTCCTTCTTATCAACTCCGTCATCTCCAGCTCATCCAAAACACTGCTGCCCGGTTAATCACCTTCTCTTCCCCTTTTGATCATATCACTCCTTGCCTTCTCTCCCTTCATTGGCTCCCCATTAAATTTCGGTTTATCTATAAATACCTTATTACTACTCATAAAGTTCTCCACACAAGTACTCCTCAATATCTATCCGATCTCATTTATCACCAGCCCGTCCCTCGTCTTCTTCGTTCCTCCCACAGCAATCGCCTTTTTCTTCCATCCCCGTCCCAAGCTCGTCTTGAACTCACCCGTCATTCCGCTTTCTTCTTCCTGGGCCCTGCGTTGTGGAATTCCCTCCCCCACTCCCTCCGCACAGAGCCTTCGTTCCCGCATTTCAAAGCTCTTCTTAAAACCCACCTTTTCTCTCAGGCTTTTGAGCTCCTGGTACCCCCCTGACGGTCTCGCTGGTTCTCACTCCATTCCTTACTCCATCCCCCCCCTCTGCTCTTGCCCCCTCCATCCCAAATCACAGGTCTCGCTATTCTATCCTCTTCTCTCTTCTGTCTTTCTCTCTTGTGCTTTCCTGTCACTTGAATGGCGTTCCTTTCTTTCTTTACTTTCTAGCAGCTTGTTTTTATTGTACACCGTCCTGATGCCCTGCCTGGGCAGTATATCAAGCCTTGTAAATAAATAAAAAATAAATAAAATAAATAAATACAAAAATTCTCTACTGTGAAATTATGAAGAGATTTGTGCAATATGCTTAGAACAGTGGTCTCTGCTGTCACCCAGTGGACATTTGGATGTATGGCAGTTTAGAGTTGTACTTTGCAACAAAGTATTGTTATTTGCTATATATCCCAATTACTCGTCAGCAGAATGTTGTATAAAAGAAGAGAGATTTCAGTCTGGTATTTATTAGAAATATTTAGCTCACACATTTCTCGTAGTATTTCAAGGCAAGTTACAATCAGCTACTTCACTGTCCTTGGAGGGCTTACGATTTAAGTTTGTACCTGAGTCAATGGAGGGTTAAGTGACTTGCCCAAGATCACAAGGAGTGTTAGTGGTATTTGAATGCTGTTTTTTCTGGTTCTAGGCTGCTGCCCTAACGACTAGGCTACTCCATGCTGTCTGTTAGGTTGTTTCTAATTATTTGAAAGGGGTTCCTGATGCAGTAGATAAAAATGAAGATAATATGAATTTAGAACTAGGGAGAGTGATTTAAAGGATCTTTAATCATTTCACATCAATTAGTGGAGCTAATAGGAAAATGGAATCCAATGAAATCTATCTTAGAATAATTGGAGGTAGGATGTGACTTCTAACTTGATCCAGCTAAGATGCATATATGTCTGTAATACAAACATATGTGAATCTGCAAGTGTGTCTCCTCATTTATGGACACCATAGCAAATTAGGTAGAGACACCAAGAACTGAATGGCATAAAAGTAATTCTAAATATCCTATGTGAGACACTTCCATAAGAACCAGAAACTGCTGTGAATAGGTGTTACAGAAGTATTCATAAACATCTGTATGCTTTCTTGGAATTACCAATACTAAAAATGAGATTCTAGTATTTTGCAGCCATTGGAGGCCATTTTAGATGGGCTCTGCATGTGTAAATAGAAGGTTTGCCTGTGCAAATGGCCTTACAATGCAAATAGTGATTTTAGGAAAACTGCTGCTTACCTGTGTATCCACAGAATGCATAGTTCTGAAAGGGATGCATTCTGGGTAGTGGCGTAAATTCTACTCAAGCAGCCCCTGGGTAGGAAAGAGGCCCACAAGGTGACATGGCAACTTACTTTAATTTGTTTGCCTCATTCTCCTCTACTACAAGCCTGGCAGCTAATACCTTCTGGGCTGAAGTCTCATGATAATAGCCGTAATATGAGACTTTGGCCCAGAAGGTAACAGCCACAAGGCCTGGAGCGGGAACGGTGTGACAAACAAATTAAAGTAAGTTTGCCATGAGCGTACAGGAGGGGGAAGTGGGGGGGGGGGGGGTAAGGACATGACAATGAGGTCTCAGAAACATTTTCTTTGGGGGCCATTATTAGAACTTTTGCCGCTGATTCTGGACATGGTTTGCACAGCTGTTTCCTATAGCCACTCTGAGTCATATCTAAATGTTAGCAAACTGCTTGCTTGGGCTTAGGCTTTGGAAGAAGGACTGGGGGGCAACCGTACTAATCTCTCTGCTGTTTAAAACTACCTAAGAAAACAAAAAGTTAGAGTTTTCGAGCATAGCTTCTCAATTGGTTTCCCTTGGATGCTCAGTGTTTTGGAATCCAGCAATAAAATGTGTAGATTGCAAACTCAGCTGCTTTCACATGTAAAAGGTAGTTTTTAGAAAGTCATTCCCATGCCTATGTGCTACTACTTACTACTTAGCATTTGTATAGTGCTACAAGGCATATGCAGCGCTATACTGGTATGTAAAGCTGTATAAAACATGTACAAAACATGTATAACTAAGATGTTATTGGTTCCATGTAACTATGTTATCTCTGTTAATTGTTATCTAAAATGATATGTTCTATGTAACTGACGTTCTGTTTCACTGTAAACCACTTTGACCCAGTGAAAAGCGGTATATAAGCCTAGATAAATAAATAAATGTAAAAGACGGTCCCTGCTCATCAGAGCTTACAATCTAGTCAAGACAGATAACATGACAGCAGAGGACAATGATATATCTAGGGGAGTGGAAAGGAAACACATAAGAGACTACGTGGATCAGGTTCCAAAAGCGGCCTCGAAGAGGTGAATTTTTAGCCTGGATTTGAAAAAGGCCAGAGATGAAGCCTAATGCACAGACTGAAGTAGTTTGTTCCAGGCATAAGAAGTAGCAAGGTGGAAGGATCAAAGTCTGGAGTTGGCAGTAGAAGAAAAAGGCACAGATAGAAGGCATCCTCCAGAAGAGTGGCGTTCCCGGAGAGAGGTGCAGGGAGAGATAAGAGAGGAAAGGTAGCGAAGAGCAGCAGAATGAGCACCAATAGGTCAGTAGGGGAAGTTTGAACTGGATATGGAAAACCATAGGGAACCAATGAAGCGACTTGAGAAAAGGAGATATAACAGCATACGGAGACTGGCAGAAGATTAGCCACACATCTGAATTT
Source organism: Ichthyophis bannanicus (assembly GCA_033557465.1). Classification (NCBI taxonomy): domain Eukaryota; kingdom Metazoa; phylum Chordata; class Amphibia; order Gymnophiona; family Ichthyophiidae; genus Ichthyophis; species Ichthyophis bannanicus. The sequence goes on from CM066035.1 coordinate 59,044,672, forward strand.
TGAACAGATTGAAGGGGAGAGAGATGATTCAGAGGGAGACCAGCAAGGAGGGTGTTGTAATAGTCTAGATTGGATGTGAATAAAGAGTGGATAAGTGTCTTAGTAGTGTGTGTAGAAAGGAAGGGACACATTTTGCCAATATTATAGAGAAAGAAGCGATGGGTTTTAGCTATCTGTTGAATGTGTTCAGAGAAAGAGAGAGTAGAGTCAAAGATGAGCGTCAAGGTTGTGAGCCGAGGAAAAGGAAGAAGTGTAGTGCTATCCACAGAACTATAAAAGGGAGGAAGGGGGGGGGGGAGGTGGATTTAGGGGGAAAAATATAGAGCTCAGTTTTGGTCATGTTCAGTTTCAGAGGGTGGTGAAACATCCAGGCAGCAATGCTGGAAAGACAGACAGTGATCCGGGCCTGGATTCCTGAAGAGATTTCAGACAAAGAAAGGTAGATCTGAGAGTCGTCAGCATAAAGATGGTACTGAAAACCATGAGAGGAAATAAGTGCACCAAAGGACCGAGTGTAGAGAGAGAAAAGGAGAGGTCCCAAGGCAGAGCCCTGAGGTACACCATCTGAAAGGGTTGGTGGTAGAGAAGGAACCACCAGAACATACACTAAAAACGTGATGGGAGAGATAAGAAGAAAACCTGAATACAGCCCCTAAATCCAAGCAAGGACAGGGTATCAAGAAGCAGGTGGTGACCAACAGTATCAAAAGCAGCAGAAAGGTCAAGAAGGATGAGAATCGAGTAGAGGCTTTGTGATTTGGCAAGGAACAAGTCACTAGAGACTTTGGCAAGAGCCATTTCTGTGGAATGTAGAGAACAAAAGCCAGATTACAGTGGGTCCAGAAGGTCTTGAGAGGAAAGAAAGTCAAGACAGGGGTGGTGAACCACTCATTCAAATACTTTTGAAACAAAGGGGAGGAGGGAGATAGGTTGATAAGTGGAAGGACAAGTAGGATCTAGTGAAGATTTTTTGAGGAGAGGTGTAAGCATAGCATGTTTAAAGGGCAGAGGAACAGCTGCAGTGGGAAGCAATAGGTTAAGGATATGACAGATGGAAGGGACGTTGGCAGAAGAGACAGTGCTTAGTAGATGGGTGGGGATGGGGATCAGAGGAAGATCAGAGGAGCAGATAGTCAGTTTGGAAGAGGAGAGAAGATTTACAGTTTCCTCCTCAGTGATTTCAGAAAAGGAAGAAAGGGTGACCAAAGGTGAGAGAAGGATTTAGGACTGAAGAGGGCAAAGAGGGGATGATCCAAGATGGCGGCAGGCAGAGCTTGTCTGCTCTGATGCTTTAAACTTAATGGGGAAGAGAAAGCCAAGTCGGACAAGCTGCTACAGGCTATCCAACCAGCCTCCTTTTCAGTTTCCTCTCCAGCTCCCTTGGACACTTTTGTTATACACAGAGAGCAGCAGCCGGTGAACGTGGGAGCGGTAAACCTGTTGTGAAGAATCTAGAACTGAGTGGCTTGGAGACTCCTTCAGGCATAGATCTTTTACCCCAGAAGCACGGAGGCCCTTGAAGCAGGTGTGTGCCAGTCCTAGTCCAGGAGGGCAGCTGGTTGCAGGGTTACTCAGAACTGGCTTCTCTGCTCCCCAACTGGGGACATGCCCTGGACATGATGAGGGAGTTCCTGTGACCCCGCTGGGTCAGCCTCTGCCTGGTGCCCAGCCTGAGAGAGGAGGATCACCAGTTGCAGCTGGAGGAGTCATCGAACTTCCCTCGATGGATACCTTGGGTGCTACTGTCTCACTGGACATGGATAGTGGTGCTTCTGTTCCACTCACTTTTTTCCTTCAGAGACTGGAGTAATTTACACTTGAGGCAATTTGGACTGCCATCAAACAACTCAGTGAGGCCATTATCCCTCAAGTTCAAACTCTGCAAGACAAGGTACAGCATAATGAGAAGGTTTGGGCTAAGAGATTATAATGCCTCTGTATCGTTCCAAGTTGCGACCACACCTTGAATATTTTGTGCATTTCTGGTCACCATATCTTAAAAAGGATATAGCATTATTAGAAAAGGTACAGAGAAGAGTCACCAAAATGATAAAGGGGATGAAAGGATACTCCCATGAAGAGAGGCTAAAAAGGTTAGGGCTCTTCAAACTGGAAAAGAGACGGCTGAGGAGAGATATGATAGAGGTCTATAAATTAATGAATGGAATGGAACGGGTAAACGCCATCAGATGTATATGCCATCAGAATATAAAAAGACTAGGGGACATGCAATGAAGCTACAGGGTAACCTATTTAAGACTAATAAGAGAAAATATTTTTTTCACTTGATGTGTAATCAAACTCTGGAATTTGTTACCGAAAGATGTAGTAAAAGCTGTTAGTGTAGCTGGGTTTAAAAAGGTTTGGACAAGTTCCTGGAGGAAAGGTCCATAAACCATTATTAAAAAGGACCCAGGACATCACTGCTTGACCCAAAACAAGCATTGTGGAACCTGTGTTTTTTGGGGAGACTGCTAGGTACTTATGACCTAGATTGGCCACTATTAGAAACAGGATACTGGGCTTGATGGACATTGTTCTGACCCAGTATGGCATATCTTATGCTCTTATGTTCTTATCACCAAATTAACTGTGACATTGAAAGCATCTTTAGATGACTTCTCACAGCAAACTATTCATTTGGAAACATACTCTGATGCTTTCACTAAAGATGCTACTCACTTAAAGGCTCATATGGAACAGTTAAATAATCAAAGTAGACTGGCTCATGTCTGTTTGATAAACTTCCTGAGGTTGTCTATTACCTCTGCTAAAGAGATGTTTAAATCGTATCTCTCTGAGATTTTGGGGATTCCCCCCGGGTCTCACCCATATATAATTTGCCAAGGGGCCAGAAAGCCTTGGCTGGTGCTGAAAATTCCTGGTCCCCAGTCTGCAGATGTTCTGAATGTTTCTGCTTTACGATGAGAAAATTTGGATATTGAGTCAATTACTTCAGCTACCTATTTGGTTACTTTGGCACTTGTTTCTGATAGGGAATGACTTCTTCAGACGTTAAGACAAAAATCTTCGCTTTAAGAGTTGTTTGGTCCGGATTTTTCCTAATCTGCCCAGGAAAACCCAATGCCGCAGGAGGGAGTTTCTGCTCCTGTGGTCTCGGGTTTTGCAGCTGGGAGAGTTATTTTTTCTCAAATACCCCTGCAAGTGTCTGGTGAAGATGCAAGTAGTTTCCTATAATTTCTTATTTCCCTCTCAGATGGTTTCTTTTTTAATGTCCCAAGACTCCCCAGGGTTCGGACAAGGTGATCTTCCTACTCCATGAGGCAGCATAACCGACTGATTAGTTTCTGCTTTTTCAGTATAAGAATCTCATTATATATTGTATTTCTTTAGTTTTGGGTCCTCTATTTGTGAGTTAGAGGAAGGACTGTTTGACTCCTATTTTCCTATTACAACCTATTTCATATTGTGTGGTGTTTTCTCATGGTATTCCTTGTTTCTTGTGCAAGCTGTTGTATGCTTGTAATATATATGAAATGTATAAATAATAAAAAAAAAGAAGAGGGAGAAGATGAGGTGGACGTGACCCTACAGAGAATTCAAGGCTAATCTTATGGAATTTGTCATGGAAATAGTCAGCCAAGGTCTGGTCAGACAGTGAAGAAGAGATTGGGGGAGGATGAACCTCAAGGAGAGAGTTGTGCATAGCAAAGAGATGGCAAGGGTCAGAGGCAAGAGAGTTAGTCAGATGGATATAGTATTCTTGCCTGGAGAGTGTTATGGATGACTAGAAAGAGGTTAGCATGAATTTGAAATCTAGGTAGTCAGCAAGAGTATGTGATTTAAGCCAAAGATGCTCAGTTGAGCAGACACAGGAACTTAGGTAGCAGGTTATCGAGGACAGCCAGGATTGAGGTACGATATGCCTCACAGGGCATGGAATGGGAAGATCAAGTGCATCCAGAGCAGAGGAGCATATAGTGTTATAGGAGGATACTGCCTCATCAACAGATTCAGATGACATAGTGGATGAAAGAGGTCATGAGACAGCATTGGAGAGAGCTGATGGGTCCAAAAGAGAAAAGAAGCAACCACACCTGCAGCAGACAACACAAAGTACAAGGAGCAGGGCAAAGATTCACACCGTAGAGTGGATCACAAATACAAATTGTATTGGTAAATCTAGAAGTCCCTCCCTGTACGGACATTGTTTCGGCTGGTAGGTACCTTCATCAAGGGTAAATGGGACCTTATTAAAATAAAAACATAACATACATATAAATTGAAAACTTAAATGCATATGCACATAATCAAAAACATATGTAAAAAAACATTAAATAATATGAAAGACATCTAAAAAAGCTGTGATGAACTAAAATCAATATTTTAACGTGTGCAAATGTAAAATAACATTTGTAATATAAAGGATGGTATAGTAACATTAACCTATCAAGTAAAGTGCAAATGCATTAGGGAAGAGGCTGACAATGTTGCCAGGACCTGAGGGAGGACACAGACACATACGAGGTGTGACAAAAAAGAAACGAGACTGTCCCATAAATGTTTTATTATAAAATCTGCAAAGAAATTATGTATTGTCCCCTTCCAAGTAATCCCCCCCAGAGTTTATGCACTTCTGCATTCGCTTCTGCCACGTACAGAAGCACTCAGTAAAGTTCTCCTTGAGGTCCCTCAGCTCCCTCGTCAAAGTGGCCTTGATCTCTTCTACAGAGGCAATATGAGTTCTTTTGAGCACAGTCGTCAGACTTCAGAAGTTGCACGGTGTGAGATCTGGGGAATAAGGAGGATGGTTGAGAGCTGTGATCTGTTTGTTGGCCAAGAATTGCCTCACACTGAGAGCTGTGTGTCTGTGTGTGTTGTTGTGGTGGAGCAACCACGACTTGTCTCTCCACAGAGCCTGCCTGCTGCGCCGAGCCCGGTCATAGAGGCGATTGAGGACCTGCTGGTAGAAGTGCTGGTTGACTGACCCTCAGGCACAAACTCATGATGGACCACTCCCTTCTGGTCAAAGAATACAAACAGCATGACCTTGATCCTTAATTTGGACATGCGCGCCTTCTTGGGTCTGGGTGACAGTCGAGTCTTCCACTGCAGGCTTTGTCACTTGCTTTCAGGGTCGTACTGGAAGACCCAAGTCTCGTCCCCTGTGATGACTCGGCCAACAATTCTGGATGTTCTCCAATCTTCTCTAGCAAGTCTCGACAAACATTGACCCGGTGCTCCTTCTGGTCATCCGATAAAAGCCTGGGAACCATCTTGGTGCACACCTTCCGCATCCCTAGCTCCTGCACCAAGATGGTCTGCACTGACTCCCTGTTCAGGCTGAGATCCTCAGCTATCATCTGCACCATCAATCTGCGATCACTCCGCATTAGCTGGTTCACTCTGTCAATGTTCTCAGCCGTCTTTGTCATGGAAGGCCGTCCTGACTTGGGGTCATCCTCCACCTCCTCACGGCCAGTCTTGAAGCGTTTGTGCCACTCGAAGACTCACGGCCTTGACATTGCATCGTCTCCATAAGCCTTTTGGAGAAGCTGGAGACACTCAGTTGGGCCCTTTTCCAACTTAACCAGAAATTTCAAGTTGATTCTTTGCTCCATATTTCTGCCACCTCTAGTTGTGTGACAAAGTGATGGAGCAGTGTGCTGCAAAAATACCTGAAAAAGAAAAACAGAGTGAGAGAGATGAAAAATATTATAGCAGAATAGTGGCGAGATGTTGTACAACACAGTGACATAAGTGGTTAGCCAATTGGCATTGAGTCATGGGCGTGGCTGCCACAGTCTCGTTCTATTTTGTCACACCTCGTATATATTGTATAAGAGGCATGTAGAGGGAGTATTTACTCTGAAGGGCCATTTAGACCATTGCAAACATAAATACCTCATCTCTAGAAAAGCAAAAAGAAGAAGGAAGGAAGGAAAAAAATGGGGAGAAAAAAACCTTCTGTGCATAAACCTTGACGAGCAAACACATGACTCAGATAATAAAACTGTGTAATTTTTATCTACAGTTTTATTATCCAAGTTATGTTTTTATGATATCTGATTATTTATTTTTTATCTTTTTAATGTTCCATTTTTAATTGCAGGTCTCTTTTGTGGAATCTCATCAGGGTTTAAAAGTTTCCTGATTTATTTGTTGCCCTGATAATGGAGTTTTGTTTTGGCAGGCTTTCTAGGCTGTACTTCTGGTTACCTCTGGTCCTATTGACGCTTTTCTCCAGCGTTCTCTGCCCCAGCCTTCTGCTTCGGGTGGAGTCCTGGCAATAGAAACACTGAAGTCAGGAGGCTTGGCGTCTCTTTCAGACTATGAAGCATTATTGTCCCCCGAGATATGGAGTCCTCTGGGAGATCGGCAGGCAAATGCTTTGCACGGAGTGGCTGGCATGATGCCCGTAGAAGGGCCGGCTCCTGTTGTTCCTGCGGGGAAGAGGTGGCAACACCTCCACAGTACCTATTGGCTGAAGTTGCTCAGGTTCGGGCTTCCGGCGCTGGTGTTTTGAACTCCGCCGTCTCACTGACCAGCAATAGGGGTGTGCAGCCTGCTATTTCCTCTCCTTTGGAACTTAGCTCTCAAAAGATGGCCTCTTTCTCTCTGACTCGACCTGCAGTCTTTATGTTGAAATCGATATGGTCCACCATTTCCAAGTTAAGTGAGGCGATTATTCCACAGATGCAAGTTTTGACGGGCCAAATTCAAGCTAACGTGATGGTTATCTCTAGAAATTCGGAAGAGATAGCTGGGATTCAGCAGTCTCTTTCCAAATTCAATACCAGGCTTTCTTAAATAGAAACTGCAACTGACTTGTATGCTGTAGACATGAAGGCTGTTTTGGAACAGTTAGAGAATGTAAACAATCTGCCAACCTGAGGTTAATTAATTTTCCCAAATCTACTATGGTTCCCACTAGAGATATGTTTAAAAACTATGTGGTGGTTGTTTTGGGCATACCTTTGGAGTCACATCCTCCTCTCACTCAAATTTATTATTTACCCACTTTGAAGAAAGATTCTGGTGCTGTTCAGAGTGATCCTGTTTCTCAAATGGACATTTTAAATTTAAATACTAGAAACTTTTTATGTGGACTCTGTGGTACCTTCTACATTCCTAATAACGTTTGCTCGTACATCTGACCATGAATGGCTATTGAAAATGTTTTATAAGAAAAGGAATGTCTCATTTAAAGGTTGCATTATTCGAATATTTCCAGACTTAGCCAAGAAGGCTCAGAAAAGAGGCTGGGCATGAATGCTCGTAGCATTTCTGGTTCATTAGCAAGTGGTATTACTCTATAGATGTATTATTGGCAGCTGGTTTTGCTTGAGTAATTTCCTTTGAGTATTATTTAAGTTTCTTGTGGAGTCCTCCCCCTATAGTGGGCTTGAAATGGGGGCATGAGATGGGGTAGAAGTAAGGAGATCCTGGATTCTCTACAGGGAGAATTATTCCGGCAACTGGTAACAGAACACACACGTCAAGCGGCCATACTGAACTTGGTGCTTACCAATGGGAAAAGTGTTTCTGATGTTATAGTGAGAGATGATCCTGCATACAGTAATCACCAGATGGTGTGGTTCAATATTAGGACTAGAGCTGATAAAATCCATCCAAAAGCGAGGGCCTTAAACTTTAGGAAAACTAACTTTGCCAGGATGGGACAATACCTCAAGGAGATGATAGTGGGATGGGAACAGCTGGGGGAAGTAGAAAGCAATGGGCAAAACTGAAAGGGGATATTTTAAGGGCAACAAACTTTTTTTGTTAGAAAAGTAAATAAATGAAGGAAAAGGAGGCCACTTAAAAGAAGTAGCTGAAACGGTGAAGAAAAAGAGGGAAGCCTTCATAAAATACAAGAAATCACAGAGAAAGAAGACAAGCATCTATATTTGGAAAAACTAAAAGAAGTTAGCAAAGTAGTCATAAGAACATAAGATATGCCATACTGGGTCAGACCAAGGTCCATCAAGCCCAGTATCCTGTTTCCAACAGTGGCCAATCTAGGTCATAAGTACCTAGCAGTTTCCCCAAAAGACACAGGTTCCACAATGCTTGGGTCCCTTCTTAAAAATGGTTTATGGACCTTTCCTCCAGGAACTTGTCGAAACCTTTTTTAAACCCAGCTACACTAACAGCCTTTACTACATCCTCTTGTAACAAATTCCAGAGTTTGATTACCTGTTGAGTGAAAAAAATATTTTCTTTTATTAGTCTTAAATAGTTTACCCTGTAGCTTCATTGCATGTCCCCTAGTCTTTCTATATTCTGATAATGTAAACAATCGATCTACGTTGACCCATTCCACTCCGTTCATTAATTTATAGACTTTTATCATATCTCCCCTCAGCCGTCTCTTTTCCAGGTTGAAGAGCCCTAACCTTTTTAGCCTTTCTTCATAGGAGTATCCTTCCATCCCCTTTAACATTTAGGTGGCTCTTCTCTGTACCTTTTCTAATAACGCTGTATCCTTTTTAAGATACGGCGACCAGAATTGCACACAATATTCAAGGTGCGGTCTCACCATGGAACAATATAGCGCATTATAATATCTTTTGTTTTATTTTCCATTCCTTTCCTTATGATACCTAGCATTCTATTTGCTCTCTTGGCCGCCGCTGAACACTGGGCCAAGGGTTTTAACATGTTATCAACAATGACGCCTAAATCTTTTTTCCTGGGTGGTGGTTCCTTGTGATTACACCTTGCATCGTGTAATCACAGTTTGGGTTGTTCTTCCCTAGGTGCATAACTTTGCACTTATACAGATTAAATTTCATCTGCCATTTTGATGCCCAGTCTTCTAATTTATCAAGATCCTCTTGCAATTTTCCACAATCCTCTTGGGTTTTAACAACTTTAAATAGTTTTATGTTGTCTGCAAATTTGATAACTTCACTCGTTATTCCCTTTTCCAGGTCATTTATGAATATGTCAAAAAGCAGCGGACCCAGCATAGATCCCTGGGGTACACTACTATTCACCTTTCTCCATTGGGAAAATTGGCCATTTAGCCCTGCCCTCTGCTTTCTATCTTTTAACCAGTTCCTGATCCACAGTAGTACACTGCCTCCTATCCCATGACTCTTTGGTTTTGCCAAAAGTCTCTGATGAGGGACCTTGTCAAAGGCTTTCTGAAAGTCCAGATACACTATATCAACTGACTCACCTTTGTCCACCTGTTTATTCACACTTTCAAAAAAACATAACAGATTAGTAAGACAAGATCTTCCTTGTCTAAAGCCATGTTGGCTGTCTTCCATTAGGCCATGACTATCTACATGCTGAGTTCTTTATGATGGTTTCTACCATTTTTACCGGTACTGACATCAGGCTCACTGGTCTTCCCGGATCACCCCTGGAATCCTTTTTAAAAATTGGTGTTACATTGGTGATCCTCCAATCTTCAGGTATTACAAATAATTTTAATGAAAGTTCACAGATTACTAATAGCAGGTCTGCAGTCTCATATTTCAGTTCTTTCAACACCCTTGGATGTACACCATCCGGCCCAGGTGATTTGCTACTCTTCAGTTTATCTAATAGTTGTAATACATCTTCCCGATGTATCGATATTTCTTTCAATTCTTCTGCACCTTTAAATACCACTTCAGTCATGGGTAACATCCCTACATCCTCCTCAGTAAAGACCAAAGCAAAGAATTCATTCAGTCTCTTCGCTATCGCCTTGTCGCCTCTTAGTGCCCCTTTAACCCCTCTATCATCTAATGGACCAACTGACTCTCTCACAGGTTTTTTGCCATGAAAGCAGGAAAGCAAAGATACATAAAGAAGAAGAAATAGCCAATGCAATAAAATGGGGGTGGTGGGTAGGGATGAGACATTTTTCAGATATGTTAGCAAGAGGAAGAAGTGCAAAAGTGGTATTGTCGGAATCAAGGATAAAGGGGAGGAGTATGTAGAAACTGATGAGGATAAAGCGGAATTGCTTTACAAATATTTCTGTTCTGTATTCAGAGATGAAGGGCCAGGAGTGGGACCTCAGAAAACACTTACAAATAGGAACAGAAGTGATGAGAATCTTGAATGATTTTCAGAAGACTGTGTTTGTGAGGAACCAGCTAAACTAAAAATAAACAAAGCGATGGGGACCGGATGGGATACATCTGAGAATATTTAAGGAACTTGGAGATGTTCTAGTGGTTCCATTGACTGACCTTTTCAATGCTTCTTTGGAGTCAGGAGTGGTCCCAGACACTGGAGAAAGGCACATGTGAACCCTTTACACAAAAGTGAAAGTAAGGATGAGGTTGAAAACTACAGACCAGTTAGTCTAACCTCTCTGGTGAGTAAATTATTAGAAACATTGCTAAAAGGGAGAATAGTGGGGTTTATGGAGTCCAATGGATTGCAGGATCTGAGGCAGCATGGATTTATCAGAGGCATGTCTTATCAGACTAATCTGATTGATTTCCTTGACTTGGTGACCAGGAAACTGAACCAAGTGAGAGCCCTAGATGTAGTGTACTTAGATTTCAGTAAGACTTTGACACCGTTCCGCATAGGTGACTTATAAGCAAACTGAGCATCCTAGGGATGGACCCTAAACTGACTGACTGGGTTAGAAATTGGTTGAGTGGGAGGCAAAAAAAGGTACAGGTAAATGGTGCTCTCTCTGAGGAGAAGGAGGTTACTAGAGGGATCTAGCTAAGCTTGAAGAATGGTCAAGAATTTAGCAGCTGCCTTTCAATTTACCCCCTTGCAGCTTCATGTTATGCCCTCTAGTTTTACAGCTTCCCCATCTGTGGAAGAGGTTTATTTGTTCATTATTTCTCTTTTAAGTATTTAAAGGTCTGAATTATATCTCCCCTGTCCCTCCTCTCCTCCAGAGTGTACATATTTAGGTCTTCAAGTCTCTTCTCATAAGACTTCTAACACAGGCTCCAAATCATTTTAGTTGCCTTCCTCTGAACAGTTTCCAGTGTCTTTTTATATCCTTTGCAAAATATAGTCTCCAAACTTGAACACAATATTCCAAGTGAGGCCTCACCAGTGACTTATACAGTGGCATTAGTACCTCTTCCTTTCTGCTGGTAATTCCTCTTTGTATGCAACCCGACATTCTCCTGGCTTTTGCCACCGCCTTGTCGCACTGTTTTGCCACCTTGAGATCCTCAGAAATAATCACACCAAGGCCCTTCTCCTGGTCCATGCACACCAACCTCTTGTCCCCTCACGTACATTTCCCCAGGATTTCTGCTTCCCAAGTGCATGACACTGCACTTCTTCGCATTAAATCTTAACTGCCAAGCATTAGACCATTTTTCCAGCTTTTGTAGATCTTTCCTCATGTTATCTACACCCTCAGGGGAGACCACTCTGTTGCAAATTTTCGTGTCATCTGCAAAAAGGCAGACTTTTCCATGCAGTCCTTCAGCAATATCACTCACAAATACATTGAACAGTGCCGGGCCCAGGACCGAACCCTGGGCACCCCACTAATCACCTTCCTTTCATCCGAGTGAGCTCCATTTACCATCACCTTCTGTCATCTGTCAGTCAACCAATTTCTGATCCAGTTCACCACCTTGGGACCCATCCCCAAACTACTGAGTTTATTGATAAGCCTCCTATGAGGAACAGTATCAAAGGCTTTGCTGAAATCCAGGTAGATGACATCCATCGCATGCCCCTGATCTAGTTCTCTGGTCACCCAGTCAAAGAACTCAATCAGGTTTGTTTGGCAAGATTGTCCTTTGGTAAAACCATGTTGCCTCAGATCATGCAACCTGTTGGTTTTGAGAAAGTCCACTGTTCTCTCTTTCAGAAGTGCCTCCATTACTTTTTCTGCCACCGAGATAAGGCTCACAGGCCTGTAGTTTGTCACTTCTTCCCTGTCACAACTTTTGTGAAGAGGTACCACATCCGCCCTTCTCCAGTCCTGAGCAACTATTCCTGTTTCAAAAGATCTGTTGAAAACATCCTTTAACGGCCCTGCAAGAACCTCTCTGAACTCTTTCAGTATCCTGGGATGTATCCCATCTGGTCCCCAGGCCTTGTTCACTTTCAGTTTTGCAAGTTGTTCTAACACATCATCTTCAGTGAATGGTGTGGTATCTACTTCATTCCCATTTTTATATTTGGGAGTCACAGATGGTCCTTCTCCAGGATTTTCTTTAGTAAAAACAGAGCAGAAGTATTTGTTCAGCAATTTTGCTTTTTCAATGTCACTTTCCACAAATCCTGCAATTCTATCTCTGATTTTCCTCCTCTCCCGAATAAACCTGAAGAAAGTTTTGTCACCACACTTCACATCTTTAGCCATTTATTCCTCTGCCTTTGATTTTGCTTTCCTTATTTCTCTTTTTGTCTCTTTAAGTTTGCTCCTGTATTCCGTACTGTGTTCCTCTGTTTGCAAGCTTTTGAATTTTGTGAAAGCTGTGTTTTTTGCCTTTATTTGAGCAGCCACTTCTTTGGAGAACCAAATAGGTTTCCTTCTCCTCTTGTTTTTATTTACTGTTTTTACATATTTATCTGTTAAGAACATAAGAACATAAGATATGCCATACTGGGTCAGACCAAAGTCCATCAAGCCCAGTACCCTGTTTCCAACAGAGGCCAATCTAGGTCAAACGTACCTAGCAGTTTCCCCAAAAGACACAGGTTCCACAATGCTTCTACTGGGTCAAGCATTGATATCCTGGGTCCCTTCTTAATAATGGTTTATGGACCTTTCCTCCAGGAACTTGTCCAAACCTTTTTTAAACCCAGCTACACTAACAGCCTTTACTACATCCTCCGGTAACAAATTCCAGAGTTTGATTACACGTTGAGTGAAAAAATATTTTCTTTCATTAGTCTTAGTTTACCCTGTAGCTTCATTGCATGTCCCCTAGTCTTTCTATATTCTGATAACGTAAACAATTGATCTACGTTTACCCATTCCACTCCGTTCATTAATTTATAGACTTCTATCATATCTCCCCTCAGCCATCTCTTTTCCAGGTTAAAGAGCCCTAACCTTTTTAACCTTTCTTCATAGGAGTATCCTTCCATCCCCTTTACCATTTTGGTGGCTCTTCTCTGAACCTTTTCTAATAACGCTATATCCTTTTTAAGATACGGTGACCAGAATTGCACACAATATTCAAGGTGCGGTCTCACCATGGAACGATATAGAGGCATTATAATATCTTTTGTTTTATTTTCCATTCCTTTCCTTATGATACCTAGCATTCTCTTTGCTCTCTTGGCTGCCGCTGCACACTGGGCCGAGGGTTTTAACATGTTATCCACAATGACGCCTAAATCTTTTTCCTGGGTGGTGTTTCCTAATGTGGAACCTTGCATCGTGTAAGCATAGTTGCCCCTTTTATTGCCACCTTTAGTTTTGCCCATTGCAATTCCACTTCCCTTACCCCCTCCCACCCTGCCAAATCCTCCTTCAGGTACTTGGCCATTTTACTGAAGTCAGTGTTCTTGAAGTTTAGGACTTTGAGCTTGCTATGATTGGACTGCACCTTGGCTTTTATCTCAAACCACACCGTGTGATGATTGCTGCTGCTCAAAGGGGCACCCACCCAGACATTTGACACGCTATCACCGTTGGTGAGCACTAAATCCAGCATTGAGCTTTCCCTGGTTGGTTCCATCACCATTTGTTTAAGTGAGGCATCTTGGAAAGCATCCACAATTGTTTTGCTTCTTGCCAGATTCGCAGAAAGAGTACTCCAATCCACATTGGGTAAATTAAAGTCACCCAATATGATCAATTCCCCCTTTGTGGCTATCTTGGCAATATCTATAATCAATTCATTATCTATTTCTTCGATTTGAGTAGGAGGTCTGTAGACTACAGCAGTATGGATGACAGTGCCATCTCCTCTTTCCAACACAATCCAGAGCGCTTCTTTTCCCCATGCCCCCTGCATTGCAGTAGCTTTAATATTGCTTTTTACATACAAGGCTACTCCTCCTCCTTTTCCACTTTCTCTGTCTCTTCTGAATAGATTATATCCAGCTATGGCTCTATCCCATTCATGCGACTCATTAAACCATGTTTCTGTAATGGCCACAATGTCCAAGTCCATTTCCACCATTAGGGCTTCCAGGTCCGGAACTTTGTTGGCTAAGCTTCAAGCAATTGTGCTCATTGCTTTCCAGCATTTAACTGGCTTGCATATATTTTGCATTGATTTTGTTCTGCCCACTTCTTCCCACTTGTCGTTGATGTGTGGTTTAAAAGTGTGACTGTTTCTGATGTTGTTCTGCATTTGCCGGGCGTGACGTCCTGAACTAGTCCTTCTCCATCCGTCACCCCCTTTTTCTAGTTTAAATGCATATCCACATACTGCCTGAATTTTTCACTTAGGATTCTTTTCCCTGTGACAGAGAGATGTAGTCCATCAGCATAGTATAGTCTCTTGTTGGTCCATCTGTTTCTCCAGTCGCCAATAAATCTGAATCCTTCTCATTCACACCAGGTCTGGAGTCATGTATTAAAGCTGTTTATGTGATGCAGCCTTTCTGCCCTCTTACCATGAACAGGTAGAACTTCTGAGAATGCTACAGTGCTAACAATGGGCTTGAGTTTCTCTCCCAGAGTCTGGAAGTCCCTTTGAACTGCAGAGGCACTGTTTCTAGCCAGGTCATTTGTACCCAGGTGGATGACAACATCAGTTTTGGAGTGCTCACTTTCTGCACTAAGTACATCAACAATTTGGTTTGTATTCCTGCTGGCTGAAGAGCCTGGGAGGCATTTGACTATCTTCTCTCCTTTGAACTGTGTTCCCAAGTTGGTGCTTCTGATGATGGAATCTCCAAGTAGTAGTAGTTTTCTGTTTGGTGAGTTTTTCTTCATATTTGGTGTTTTAGCAGGAGATTGGGCATTGACTGACTCATTTAAGATCCCTTCAATTTCCATGGATTGGTGATCCTCATTAACCAAAGCAGAGAAGGCATTATGCAAGGATATCTCTTGATGTATAGGATGTCTCTGCATTACAGGTCACAATCTACCTGAGCCCACTGTGATCCATTTGTTCCTGGGATGTTTGATTCTTTGTGGGAGCAGTGGTGGACTTTGTTCTGTTTGTATCCTAGAAGAGGTGTGTTTCATTGCAGCTAGTTCTTCCCTTAGTAGAGTCAATTCTTTATGCATGGCAGCTAGTTCTTCCCTTAGTACAGTCAATTCTTTATGCATGGCAGCTGACTTGAGGCACATAGGACAAGCTCTTAGGTTCCAAATGATTAGTCTCAGAATGAAAGCACCACAGTTATTGCATTGAATACACAACATGCTGATTAAGCAATCCTAGAAGGAGAAGAAGAAGAAAAGGTGGGCTTAACACCAAATTTAAAAGGATAGATGGCAATGTAGGTAACCACTATATAGGCAATGCAGCCCTGTGGTGGGTGGGGTGAGGGGTAGGGTGGGCGGGAACCTAAGTGTCCCTGGCCAGTAGGCCTTACATGAAAAGTGGGCACACTCAGATATCTGATTTAGGGGCTACACAAGGAATGTAGGCAGTCAGAATATTCCCAAAAAGTTATGTATAACCAACAGTTAAATTCTATATTAGCAACAGGCAAAAAGATAGAACGCTGAAAGCTTAGCTGTGTGCAGGCTCTGAAAACTGTGCAGACTGGAGTTGACCAGATAATTGTGGCAGGCTGTAAGATAATCTAATTAGCCCCTCCCTGGGAGCTGGCTTACAACAGATAATTCAAACAATGGAAGCAGAAATAGTCAAACTGAACTTTTTTTTTCTTTGTATCTGCCTACTGTGCAAAGGTCCCTGTAACTTTAACTGATACCTTTGCTTCTAAAGTAGGTGGCAGACTCAGGTAAAAGACCAGGTCCCTGCAATTTAAGTATTTCTATTCCAAGTAGCTTTATAGCACTAGTTTCCCTAGCCAGTAGGCCTTACATGAACAGTGGGCACACTCAGATATCTGATTTAAGGGCTACACAAGGAATGTAGGCAGTCAGAATATTCCCAAAAAGTTATGTATAACCAACAGTTAAATTCTATATTAGCAACAGGCAAAAAGTTAGAAAGCTTAAGGTTGTTAAAACAGGTAGAAAAAGAGACGATGAAAGTCAGAAAGATGCTTGGGTACATAAGGAGAGGAATGGTCAGCAGAAAAAAGGAGCTGATAGTGCTTTTCTATATGAGTCCCTGGTACGACTTCACTTGGATTATTATGTGCAATTCTGGAGACCACAACTTCGAAAGGCTATAAACAGAATGGAGTCAGTGCAGAGGGTGGCTACTAAAATGGTTAGTGGTCTTCATTATAAAACATATGAGGACAGACTTAAAGATCTTAGTATGAATACATTAGAGGAAAGGCAGGATAGAGGAGATATAATAGAGATGTTTAAATACCTCCGAGGCATAAATGCACAAGAGGAAAGCCTCTTTCAATTGAAAGCATGCTTTGCTATGAGAGGACATAGGATGAGCGTGAAAAGGGATAGACTCAGAGGTAATATGTGTAAATTTCTTTATGGAAAGAGTGTTAGATGCGTGGAATAATATTCCAGTGGAGGTAGTAGTGACGAGCAGAGTATCTGAATTCAAAAAAGCATGGGACAAACAGAGAAGATCTCTAAAGGAAAAAAGTGGAATATTGTAGTTGATATGAAAGGGCAGACTAGATAGGCCATGTGGTCTTTTTCTGCTGTCATGTTTCTATGTTTCTAGCTCCTTATGTATTTTTGATTTATTGTCTCCTATGTTTTTGAACTTCATCATGCCTTACCATATTTCTGTAGAAGTATTATGCTTGGAAGAGTTTGAGTTTGGTTTTCACACCACTGTACTGCTGAAAGGAAGAAGGAGCTTTAGCTATAGGAATAGTATGTCATTGTTGGGATGCAAAAGAGGAGAAACAAATGATGAGAGGTAGATTTACTAAAATGTGCTATTGCGTGAGTGCGTGCTGATGCCATTAATGCACATTATTGGTAAGCCAGTCCCAATGCATAAAATGGTACCTGCAGAAAATAACATGCATTCTTGTATTCTAGCGTGTGTTAATGCGGTAGCACTCTACTGTAAATCTACCTCTTAGGAAAGCAGTGGGGGATATTCAAAGGGATTAACACCGTTAACAGACCTACTAGCCACTTTCATGCCCTGGTCTGGGTTATCCTGTTAGTGCCGCTGAATATCCCGGTCACCGCAATTAACGCGGTTAGCAAGTCTGCTAACCACGTTAATTGCTTTCAATACCAGGCCCAATACCGGGTATCTTTAACAGTACTAAAGAATTTCTGTCTCCTGTTGGTACTCAGCCCTACTCAGCAGCTGCCTCTCTGCCCTCTTACTGACCGAACAGCAGCCAAAATGGGAAACCGTGGCTTGTTCTGATGGTTAAAAAATTCTACAGTGCTTTTCTTAAGCATTAAAAAAGGCAGTTTGCAAGTAGTTATATGGGTAAATTTCCATAGCTGAAACTATCTCCTCCAGTAGCTGAAACTACACATGCTGTACTTTTCCGATAAGGGAAAAAGAATGACTTTTTTTAAATGTCAAGGTAGTTTGCCAGCCCACAAAGTACTTTTGTACTCAAAGACCTTCAAGCTGGGCCAGCAAAGCTCACTAGTACAAATGTACTTGTGGATTTTGTACATGCTTTACCGCAAATGCAAAGTTCACATGGAGATTTGAAAATGAATTCTTTTTAGACGCTTTCACTTCCTAGTCCCTGCCCTTTTGTCTGTAGCTAAAAATATTACAGATCTGCATTTGTAAGCATATATTTGGTATGTTAGTGCAGCAAAAAAAATTTTTCGTGCACACAGTGTTTTCAATGTACATGAACCTATGAATTAACGTGTACAACTGATTTGCTTATGTTATATGGTTGTAATGGATACTGAATTTTGATACTAAACTGAATGCCTGAAAGAAGCCCAAACAAAATGGCCAAAACCTGGAAAAATATGAAAAATATAAAACAAAGCAATTTCTTTGCCTGTGAACATCCCTTAAAAGCTTGCTTATTGTGAAAGTATGACCATTCTTTTGCCTGCCTTCCCCATGACTGAAATATGGAGCTATATTCATGCAACACAGATGGTACACTGAAGGAAATTTGGTTAAACCACACAATATATGCAATGGACACAAATACAGAGCAAGTGAAACCAAACTTGCAGCATAACCAAAGAAATGCTCTACAATTATTTCCCAGCTTGGACTTTCATGCATGATCTGAAGGCTGGGAGGAATTCAAAGGCCCTTAGCCATTTCTTACAAATTAACACAACCGGCACAGATAAAAGCATCATGGATCTGTAAGAATAGCAAGCAATTTAAGAAAGTCAGGTGGGATATCACTCCCTTATTACTTGGCTGAAATAGCATGGGTTTGTCTCTGATGTACATATCTGAGACTGTAGCCATGACCCTTCTTTCTTATGAACGTTACAACAGATTTTGAGCCCCACACAGGAGAATCTGTCAACCCAAGCTAAATATGGAAAAGCTGACAGAGTGTTTGAGTAAGTTCCGCTTGATCAGATCTGTCCTCTCTCAGCTGTATGAGCAATTGTATGAATGTGTTTGGCTCCATATAGACCACCCTCATTGCTTGTGTGTGTGGAGGTAGAACCGCTGACAGATTGTGAGTTCTTTGTTTCCAGTTCTTTTCAGAGGGCAATGAATACAAAAGAGAAAGTCAGTCACAGAAACATAGAAACATGATGGCAGAAAAAGACCACATGGCCTATCTAGTCTGCCCTTCCATATCAACCACTACAACAGTTCCCTTTTTTCTTTTAGAGATCAAGTAATCATTTTAAAATTCTTTAAATACATATCTCAAAACCACTTGAAATCAGGGATCAAGTATGACAAATATGAAAAACAGGAAAAATTATTCTGGACTGAAGTTTCCTAACTGCACGTTGCTTTGTGTATTGTGTAATATACACATAAATCAATTTTCAAAAATCTTTCACATTTTAACCATTTCTTTTTATATGGTTTAAGTCTGTGTTCTTCTGAAGTATTTTTTCCTCACTTCTATCTTCTCCATTTTATGTTGTGTTTTTTTTTTGTTTTTATTAGATGTTCTTTCTCAGAAAGAAAAAGAAAAGCACGCCTGTTGTCTTGGTACTGTCTAACCAACTGTCTGTGATCCTTTTTCTACAGTGCCCTAGGGTCTGCTGCATGGGAATGTCGTGCTGGGAGATGTGAGAGTTTACAACTATGGGTGGTGATGCTTATGGTAAATAGATGTGGCCATACAACCCAGAAAAGCAACCGCATGGGAGTGCTGAGGTGGGGGCAAAGACAGTATAGCCATGGGACCAGAAGCAACGTGTGAGCACTGTTTCAAGGGAAGAGATAAGATGTAGCCTCCGTGTCTGACACAAAAGATGGGATGGAGGTGCTCACATGGCCAAGCAAAGAAGGTATGCTTCTTTGGAGTCAGACTATACATGATACATGGATGACATAAATGGGCTCCCATGACTCCAGCAAGGAGGCAATACATGGATGTCAGACTTGAGGCAATGCCTCCAAATGGGTTAATTTTGCACATACCACGAGGGTATCTGGAGCAAAGGCAGTGGAATGGGGTACGTCATGGGATCCATGGCCCCACCAATATTTTGCCTGACACGGCATCAACAATAAGAGAGCTTGAGGGTGGGCCTGCAAATTGGTTTGTTTGATCCTTCCAGCCAAAAAGATGTTCCGTTGCCCCAAATGGGAGTATGATCTCAATCTCTCAAATTTACTGATAGTACTCACCATAATACTTCCATCGTGTCAGACTCTACTGCAGAGGTTCGAATGGGAACATGGTGACACTAAAAGCAACAGACGCCTGGAGAGGGAAAGAACTCTGGATTCTGCTATTCGGTGCTTAGAGGGATGGAATCTTCCCAAATTGTTTTTCTCTGTCTTTCTGTTCCTTCTCTCTCTTGCCTCACACTTGTTTAAAGGTGAGTCTGACCTGCCACCACTTCCTCGGTGTCTTCTCTCTCCCTTTATCTCCTCTTATTCTCTCTAATTCCATCCAATCCCATTTCATTCAGGGACCGTTCTCTCGTTCTACTGAAAGCATTCTGTTTGAACCAGCAGCAGCCAAGAAGCAGGAACTGAATAGTGCCACTATTTTTCACACAGCATCCATTGAAAGCACTGAACTCTTTTTGAGGTAAGCCAGTCAATGATCTTTTTGGTTCTAAAGCTGTTTAACAGCATAAGACGTGGGTGCATGGATTCACTTTACTAAATACTAAAGCACGATGGAGTATGTCTACTAAAGCGCACTACCCAAGTAGTGCATGTTGTTGGCATAGAACTAAAAAGCAGTATGGGGTTCTGCACTAAACAACCATGTAACCAGACAGCATGCAACTGGGCTGCGCCTTGGTAGGGTGTGGGCATCCCTGTCACAGTGCCGCTAGTGTGGGCTTTGAAAGTCCGCACTGTCAGCACTTGGTGGGGAGCAATTATCACCAGCACAGTGGGTGCAGTAGTTGCTCCCTGCAGTGAGCCGTGCTAAATTCAGGGGGATGGCTGTACCCACTCCCCTGCATTTAATGTGGTGCCCTGTGCTATTAATGCAACCACAACCCACATTACAAGCGTGCGGCTTAGTAAACTTGCCCCTTTGAATACTGCATGCAGTTTCCTTTTACTGAGATTTTTTACACTTGTCCACCAAAGATAAAGCAATTTTTCTCTTCCCCTACAGAACACACAGTCCTTGTTTCACTGCTCACATTTACGCTCCTTAAGTTTAATCTTCCTTTCAGATTATTTCTACAGCCCTGCATTCCCTACTCTGAACCATCCACAGACTCAGTAGTCTCTGTTTCAATAAGCACAGAGAACATAATGGTTGTTCTTCAGGCTCCCTGTCTTTCCGGGAAGAAGGCCTTACTATTTCAGGCCAGATGGCATGACAAAATCTGGACTGGCACTGTTTTAGAGACACTCCTTTTCCTTCTATCCCAGCCAAAACAGAATGAAAGAAACATGTACAGAGATCCATACGAATGCTACTGTACAACTTTGAATGGAAATGCATTTTGTAGCAGAAGATGAACAGAGGCACAGCTGGAACATAGATTAGCAGATTGTAATTTTAGTAGTGACTATGTTTAACTTCATAATGCATCGTATACTGTAGAATAATTATCTGGGCAATTTTGCTTAATGTTAGATGAAGTCAGCAACTCTTGAGTGATAGCATCTGAAGAATGTATTTAACGAGGAGTAGATGATTCCGTGGCTTAACCCTGGTAAGGATTTCACCTACAGCTTGCACTTGCATCATTTTTATGTCTGTTACCTAACTTAACCACTTTAAATTACATATTTCCTTGAATCCTTTTCTACAGCTTATGATGTGAAAATTGTAAAATTAAGAAAATTCTCTTATTTTGAGATATCAATGCTGAAGGGGACCATTGGTGTTAAAGGAAAGTAAAACCATTTGTATTCAGTGGTTTGCAGACCTGCAGACCATCTAAATGGCTAGCGTTGTGGCATTTCGAGGGCAGATTGGAGATGTCACCTGGGGATAACCAGCCAATGGCGATATTCACTCACTAGCCAGTTATCTCAAAGCAGTGAAGCGAAATACCTAAAAGACTCACCTGTTTACCACTGGAGCTAACCGGATAGCAGCTGAATATTACCCCTGCCTGGCCGACTCAGACATTCAATGCTGTTGGCTGGATTTGGCTCCAGCTTTGAATATCCGGGTTTAGAGTTCAGCGGCAACAGCTGGCTGCTTTCTCAGTGCTAGCCGCTGCTAGTGAATATCCCCCCCCCCCCCCATATTGCTCAGTTGTTTGTGAACTTCTTTAAGCTCTTTCCCAGTAATTCCTGTGAGATGCTGAGAGCAGTCATATTTGCAACAGTGTCACAAACTGAGTCCACTGTAATGAGATGTGATTGGTTCATGTGATTTTTGTACACCACCTTGCTGTGGTTAGGTTTACAAAACCTGGTCTATATATTATTGTTACTGAGGTATGAGGGCAATAAATTCCCCTTACTAGTTTAGCTCTAGGGAACTCCAGTCTTATAATTACTCCGCTAGTGATGTTCTCTGTATTCATAAGCAAATACCTCAGGTTGGAATTACCTCCGGAGAGAGCTACAGAAAGACACTACTGTTCAGATGTCCAACCCTCAGAAAACTGAAGATCAGACAGTTGGAGTATCCAAGGAAGCTAAATTCATGATTCTAATTTAGATGGTTAAGTCCCAGAAGATGTAACTGTGACTAAGGGTAAGATGATACAAGTTTTATTAATACAATTTGTAATAAAAGAACCAGAGTCCTTTTTACATTTTTTTAAGCTAGATGTTTTATTAGCTAGAATACATAGCTTTAAAAAGTCTGATTATTCAGCAAAAAGGATTGCACGAAATTTAAAAGACAAGCAGTTTATAAAAGATGTTTAACAGCATTTAAGTATAACCAGTAATAAATATATTTTTTACAACTATCTTCTCTTTCTTTTTCTTTAGTGGACCTTACTACTACTATTATCATTTGTATAGAGCTCCAAGGCATACACAGCACTGTACATATATATGTAAGAGACAGTCCCTGCTTTATAGAGCTTACAATCTAATCGAGACAGATGACACAGCAAACTAGAGATTAGGGTAAATCTAAGGGAATGAAAAAATACACATAGATAGTGAGCAGGAAAATAATGGGATCAGCATTCAAAAGCAGCCTTGAAGAGGTGTTTGTTTTTAATTTGAGTTTTGAAAAACTTACAAACTATGTAAACTTACAGAAAATAAAGGCAATATTACATAACAAACAACCAAAAGAAAAAAAGCATACTGTACATAGTCCATGTTAAGGGAGAGTCACTCTGCTGAGATTACAAAAATAAAGCGGTGGATTGTTAGCATGGATTTTAATAGGGCCAGAGATGGAGCTTGACAAACTGATTTGGATAGTTTGTTCCAGGCATCAAGCAAGTGGAATGAACTAAGTCTGGAGTTGGCAGTAGCAGAGAGGGGCCAGATTAGAGATTTGCTAGAAAAGTAGAATTCCTTGAGGAGGAGTGTAGGGAGAGATAAGAGGGAAGATGTAGTGGAAGGACAAAGAATGAATACACCTTTAGGTCAGTAGGAGAAGTTTGAACTGGATGAGAAAACTGATAGGGAGCCAGTGAAATGATTTGTGGAGAGGGGTTATATGAGCACAGCGATACTGGTAGAAGAATTTCCATGCAGCTGAGTTTTGAACAGATTGAAGGAGAGACATATGATTCAGGGGGAAAACCAGCAAACAGCAGGTTGCAATTGTATTCTAGATGGAGAGTGACTAGATAGTGGATAAGGGTCTTAATAGAGTGCCTGGAAAGAATGGGGCAAATATTTCTGATGTTATAAAGAAAGAAACAACAGGCTTTAGCTGTCTGTTGGATGTGTGTGGAGAAAGAGAGAGAGAGAGAAGAGTCAAAGAAGACCCCATAAACATAGAGAAAGAAGGGAGGGTGAAGTGAATTTAGGAGGAAAAATAAGGAGCTTGGTTTTGGCCATGTTCAATTTCAGATGGCGGTGGGACATCCAGGCAACAACATCAGATAAGCAGGCTGAGATACAGGCCTGGATTCCTGGAGAGATTTCAGGTGCCGAGAGGCAGATCTGAGAGTCATCAGTGTAAAGATGGTACTGAAAACCATGGGAGGAAATAAGTGCACCAAGGGACTGAGTGTAGAGAGAGAAAAAGAGGTCCCAAGACAGAGCCCTGAGGTACATCCACCGAAAGCAGGATGGCAGTAGAAGGGGATCCACCAGAACATACACTAAAAGTGTGATGGGAGAGATAAAAAGAAAACCAGAACTGAACAGAGCCCCTAAATCCAAACGAGAACAGGATATTGAGGAGAAGGTGGTGATCAATGGTGTCAAAAGCAGAGAAAAGTCAAGAAGGATGAGGATCGAGAAAAGGCCCTTGGATTTGCCCAGAAACAAGTCACTGAAGACTTTGCAAGAGCTGTTTGTGTAAAATGTAGAGGATGAAACCAGATTGCAGGGTGTCCAGAAGGGCTAGAAAAGAAAGAAAGTCAAGATAACAATGGTGAATCGTACATTTTAGTAATTTAGAAGCAAAGAGGAGGACGGAGATGTACTGATTATTAGAAGGACAGGAAGGGTCTAGTGAAAGTTTGAAGGTTGCATAAAAAGTTGCAGTGAAGGGGGGGGGGGGTCACGTGATGTGGTGAACCGAGGAGGCCAGTCCTTCTCGGCTCCGGTGCAATTCACATGAAATCGGACTTTAATTTGATGTCCTAACCCCCCCTGGACACTTAACGGGATCAGTATAGGCTTAGCGTTGCCACCCAGACTGGAACGAGTAGGGGGGTAATATCTGATCACAAGGATGGCTGCAAAAATGGCACGTAAAGAGCCATGGCACTGACCTAAAGATGGCAGATTTCATCTCTCTCAAGCAGCCTGAAGAAGCCTCGTCAAACTTGGTCACAGAGGTATCTAAAGCAGTGGTGGCAGCATTGGAAGAGGGATTTTGGTGTCTATCAGACCAAATCTTGCAAGTTGCCCAAGCAGTCTCAGATTTTTTGAGGCCTGCTGGTGCAGGTGGAGCAGAGACTCTCTGACACAGAAGATGTGCAACAATCAAACGTATAGACCCTTCAGTGCCTGGCAACTATGCTCAATCAACACAGTGAGAAACTTGACGACCTAGAGAACCGAGGTCAAAGAAAAAACCTCCGTTTTCTTGGTGTGACGGAATCGGTGGCAGATAGCAAGTTGAGAGGTTTTCTTGAAACTTGGATTGCCACAACATTTAGCTTGGAAGACCAAGGCGGGTAAATCCTCCTTAAGCATGCACATAGACTGGGCCCACGACGAGACGGAGTGAACTGACCACGAGTTGTCATTGTCAGATTCCACAACTATGCCCAAAATGAGGCAGTGCTCCGAGTGGTAAGGGGGCTTAGAAATAACTCAAAACTCCATTGGAAATATTAATTTTTCAAGACTATTCCCTGCTTGTCAGAAAATGAAGGAAGGAGTTTACGACTGCCTGCAGCCACCTTACTGTAAAAGGTGTCTTCTCTGTAATACCCCGCCAAACTCCAAGTGGACCACTGCTGCCAGCAGCATCACTTCAACACACCTGAGGAGGCGCTCTCCTTTGTGGAGGGTCTGGGAGAGTGACTGCCTAATGACTGTGGGTTGAGGCCGTGGCGGAGAGAGTGGGGACTGTCTTGGGATCCCTAAGTACCAACCTGAAGTAGCTAAGTGCATAGTGGTGGCTAGTTCATGGCTCAATAAAAAGCAAGGGGGTTCGGCGTGGGATGGAGGGGTTTAATGATATATTATGTTTAGACATTTCTCCCTTGATTTAGCTAACCCTGTTCACAGTTATGGTTTGTTTGTTTACATCTTCAATAGATTTTGAATGTCAGTTAACTATATATCTGTTCTGCTAAATTGTAGCAAATCAAAGGTATTATGCATTCCCCATTAAGTATGCCTGCTCATTTAGGTAGTCAATAGTATACCTTGCTATCGGTGGGTAAACCCATCCTCCATGATATTCCTATGGCAGACCATTCTCTTATAGTGCATTGGCTTCCGGGGGGGGGGGGGGGGATTTCCCAGGGTGGCTATCTCTTTGGTGAATTTTGGCTTGCACTCTAAGAGTAATAGTTTGATGGGAAGAGTGAATGCATAGGAGGAATGGAGGTAGTTGGGGTTGTGAGGAATGTATTTGAGATGTCGGGGTGAACAAACATGAGGCAATCTGAACAATCTTTTGTTAATAGCAAAGGGTGTGTGTGTGGGAATATAGGAGAGAAAGTCAGAATGGTGATGCCCTTACGCATGATGGACCCTGGTAGTGAATCCCAGTGTATGGAGAAGCAGAAGGTGGAGGGCAGGGGTGGGAGAGGGGCATACTAAGGGGGGGGGAGAGGGGGGGTATGAGTGTTCTGTGGGTGACCACGGGTCTTCAGAGTCTGCGGAGGCTGTGCAGCGACCCTGAATATTCAATGACAGGGCCACATATGACCCTGGCATTGAATATCTAGGGTTAAAGGTTGGTGGCGATGGCTATGCATTGTAGCAGAATAACACAAGGAGCGAGTGATAGTGGTGGTCACAAGTGCTTTATTGTATCAAAGAGAGCCCCGACGCATTTTGGCCAAAGCCTTCCTCATGGGGCTAAGGAAATTGCACACAGAGGTGTAAATTGCAAATGGCACTTAGTAGCACACAGCATACAGTACAATCCAGTAGGTGATTCACCTCTATAGTGAAATATGGCTGTGGTATGAGCAAACCATCAAGCACAGCACTGGAACCAGGTTGTTAAATTTTCCGCAGTGTCAGTTGTTATCTCCGCTTATTTTATTTCATAAATATTGTAAAGAAGTTCTTCTGTTTACTGAACCAGAAAAATATGTGGTGGATCGATTGTATTATTTATCTCCTCGATGTGGGGCAGGGGCTGGCGGGGTGGCCCGGGAGGAAGATCCATCTGATATCAACTTGACTAGTTTCCTGGAAGTTTCAGATGATGATATCCCCCTCCTGTGCAACACTGGTTGTAACCCTGGCCTCGGAGGGAGATAAACTTTCCTTTTTAAAAGCTTACTTCCGCAGGAGGGAGGTTCCCTTCTGTGGGCAGAAGATTGCTGTTTTTCCGGCTATATCAACATATACTCAGTTGAGGAGGAAGTCCTTCCTCTAGCTAAGGCCTAGGGTCTTGGCTGCGAGGTGGGAGGGACGTTCTTCCTCTGTTTTTCATGTATGTGTCTGGTTTCATTTGGGGGGATAAAATATGTTTATACTGATCCTTTGATGTTGGAGAACCTCTTATCTAGTAAGTAATGCCTGGCCTGTTTTGGCATATTTCCTGTTTGATTTTTGTTTCCTGTTTTATATTAGTTTTAGGCAGATGATGCATTTGACTATGATGCATCCAGGAGGTGTTTGGCTCCCTTGAGATGTGGTCAATAGTCAGGCTTTATTTCTTTGGTGTGTTTTTTCCTTTTGTTTTTTGTTCCCTAATTTTGCCTGCATTTTCTTTGTGGATTGTTTGTAACAAAATTTTATAAAGCAATAAAACAAATGCACTTCATGTACTCAAATCTTCACTTTTTTCCACCAAACTTGGGTGAAGTGAGTGACAGAGTGAGAGGTTTCACCAAGACATTCAGGTCATGGAAAAACGTTACCAAGGATTCTGGGATGAGAGCATGATGGCAGATTACTGCTGGATGTTGAATCATGACAATCCTGACAAACTTCATATCAGAAAGTCTTCTGTAAAACACTTTTAGTGTGTTTCTTACATGCAAATATGCCAAATATAGTTATTAGCAAGTGTGACATCTGACTTTTTCAATATTTGTTGTTGTTGTTAAGTGCCGTCGAGTCGGAGTCGACTCATGGCGACCCTCTGGATAGCTATCCTAAATTGTGTTCGGTCTTCAGTCAGGCGGCTCATTGTTGACAGACTGGTACCCGTAGCTGCTGTTATTGTAGCAATCCATCTCATTGCTGGCCTTCCTCTTTTGCGTTGACCTTCTATCTTGCCAAGCATGATGTCTTTCTCTAATGAACTCTCTCTTCGCATGATGTGTCCGAAGTATGAAAGTCGAAGTCTTGTCATCTGAGCTTCTAAAGAAAGCTTAGGTTTGATCTCCTCTAGTACCGACTGGTTTGTTCTTCGGGCAGTCCATGGTATACACAGTATTCGCCGCCAGCACCATAATTCAAAGGCATCAATTTTCTTCCTGTCTGTCTTTTTCACTGTCCAGCTTTCACATCCATATGATGTTATTGAAAATACCATGGCTTGAACAAGTCGAATCTTTGTATGGAGAGAGACATCTCTGCTCTTGAGAATCTTATCTAGGTCTTTCATAGCCATTCTGCCAAGAGCAATGCGTCGTCTGATTTCTTGACTGCTTGTTGCTTCTTTATTGATAGTTGATCCAAGTAGGTTAAAGTTGTTCACGATTTCAATTTCTTCTCCTTCAACGATGAACCTGTTGATTATGCCAGTTGTCATGATCTTTGTCTTCTTTACATTAAGGTGCAGGCCCATTTTGAGACTATGTTCTTTGATTGTGAGAAGCAAATGTTTCAGATCATCTTCACTTTCAGCCAGTAATGTGGTATCATCAGCATAGCGAAGGTTGTTGATGAGTCTTCCACCAATCTTCACACCTCTGTTGTCTTCATACAGTCCTGCTTCTCTGATGATTTGTTCTGCATATAAATTAAACAGGTAGGGGGAAAGTATGCAGCCTTGTCTTACACCTTTGCTTATTTTAAACCATTCTGTTTCTCCTTGTTCCGTTCGAACTGTTGCTTCTTGATCAATGTACAGATTACGCAAGAGAACGATCAGGTGTTCTGGTATACCCATGCTTCTTAATGTGGCCCAGAGTTTCTCATGGTTTACACAGTCAAAAGCCTTGCTATAGTCGATAAAGCACAAATAGATATCCTTTTGGTATTCTTTAGTCTTTTCAAGGATCCATCTCACATCCGCAATGATGTCTCTCGTTCCTCGCCCTTTCCTGAACCCTGCTTGCACTTCAGGTAGTTCTTGTTCTAGGTATGGCTGTAGTCTCTTTTGAATAATCTTCAGTAGAATCTTGCTGGCATGTGGGATCAGAGCGATTGTGCGATAATTTCCACAGTCAGTTGGATCACCTTTCTTTAGTATTGGTATAAACACAGATCTTTTCCAGTCAGTTGGCCATGATGTTGTCTTCCATATTTCTTGGCAGAGCCTTGTAAGTATGGTAACAGCTGCATCAGATTGCTGTAATACTTCTATGGGAATGCTATCAATGCCTGGTGCTTTGTTCTTTGATAAGGCTTTCAATGCTGCTTCAACTTCTTCTTTCATCACCAATGGTTCCTGATCATAAGGTATAGGTTGAAACGGCTGTTGGTCCACTTGATCTTTATCATATAAAAACTCTGTATATTCCTTCCACCTTTTCTTGATCTTCTCAGCATCATTCAACATAGAACCTTGAGCATCTTGTAACATTCCAATTCGAGGCTGGAACTTTTTCTTTAACTCTCGCAGCTTTAGGAAAGCCGATCTTGTTCTTCCTCTAATAGTTTCTGCTTCTATTTCCTTGCAAGTGTCATTGTAGTACTTTTCCTTGTCCTGTCTTGCTGCACGTTGGAAATCTCTGTTGAGTTCTGCGATTGTCTGTCTTTCTTTCTCCTTTGGCTTTAGCTTCTCTGCGTTTCTGGGCAATTTTCAGAGTTTCTTCCGTCATCCATTTTGGCCGTTTTTGCTTTTTCACCTTTTGTAGAGACTTCTCGCTTTCTTCCAGCACAACCTTCTTGATGTCATTCCATAACTCTTCCGGAGCTCTGTCATTTGTATCTAAGGCAGCAAATCGATTTTGCAGGCAGTCTTTAAATTCCAGTGGTATATTCTCAAGGTCATATTTTGGTGCATTCATGAGTGGTTTGCTCTTTTTCAACTTTAGCTTGAGTTTGCATACTAGTAGTTGATGATCTGTACCACAGTCAGCTCCAGGTTTTGTCTTTGTTGATGTTACAGAGCTTTTCCATCGTTGACTTCCACAGATGTAGTCAATTTGATTTTTATACAATCCATTGGGTGAAGTCCATGTGTACAGTCGTCGCTTGTGTTGCTGAAAGAAGGTGTTTGAGATGAATAGATCATTGGTCTTGCAGAATTCTATCAATCTTTCTCCAGCTTCATTTCTGTTGCCAAGTCCATATTTTCCAACTACTTTGCCTTCTTCTTTGTTGCCAACTTTTGCGTTCCAGTCACCCATGACTATCAGGATATCCTGTTTGCATGTTCTGTCAATTTCAGCTTGTACTTGTTCATAGAACTCTTCAATTTCATTCTCTTCTGCAGCTGTTGTTGGGGCATATACTTGAATTATAGTTGTGTTGATAGGCAATCCTCGTAGACGAATAGAGATTAAGCGTTCGCTGACTGCATTGTATTTCATTACAGTTCTTGCAAGTTTCTTCTTTATTATAAATGCAACACCATTTCTTCTTTGTCTTTCATTTCCAGCATAGTAGACCATGTGATCATCTGATGCAAAGTGCCCGATGCCAGTCCATTTCAGTTCGCTGACACCCAACAGATCAAGTTGTACACGTTCCATTTCATTCTTGACCACTTCCAACTTCCCTTGGTTCATGCTTCGTACGTTCCATGTTCCAATGTGTAAGACATCTTTACAACTTCTGACTCTCATTTCATGCGCAGCTACATCAGCAGTCAGACTTCCCGAAGGCTTTGATCCAACCACATCATAAATGCTGGCTTTACTCTGAAAAGTCTTCAGCTCTTCCCCAGTAGCTAGTTGAGTGCCTTCCGACCTGGGAGTCTCATCTTCCAGCACCATAGCACAATTTGTTTTGTTGTAACTATCCATTGGGTTTTCATGGCAAGATACAGAAGTAGATTGCCGGGCCTTCCTTCCGCGCAGTTTAAGTTTGGTGTTGTTGCCGTTGTCACAGAAATGTGATCCTCCGCCGTCAACACTATCCCATTCTGCTGCTGCCCAGATGGGTGGTTTGTCTTCGTCTGGCACCTCAGCTATGAATATCTCTAAAACCCCTATGTGCTAGAAAAAAACAAATTACACATTTAGAATCAACACAGACAACTGCTTTAGTAAAACCTGATTTTACTTTTGATGAAGAAGATAATATATTTTGGTATAAACCTGTGTTATTTTCAATTTAGTGAATGAACATTGCGCTATCTTTATATTTTGCACAGCATGGGGAAATGCATCTCCTTTTCTCTGGAGTTGCACTGCATGCAGAATCTGGTTTCTTGAAGTTTTATTTTAATTTGGTCTGCATATTTTTATTTTTAAGTTGTGATCGCTTACTCTGTACTTGCTGGAGGTCTGTGTTCCGAGTGTGTAATTGAGGCCAAGTGTTCTATTAACATAGAATTTGTACATAGGGACCTGTACTGTAGTAATCTGACTTGTTCAGCTTTTCAAATAGGTGTATGGATGTTCTAGGGTCCACTGCAATATTTACAGTACTGCTTTTTTTTCTGCATAAGCTCCTTTTTGTATGAGTTTCGGAAGTTGGTGTTGGTATAGTATTGTAGATTTGCTCTGTAGATCCTCAGTGACTTTTGTAGGGTTTTATAGTAGTTCAAATATTCCTGATACTGGAGAATGTTTATGTTGTCGTTACTGAGATGGCCAGAGTCAGATTTCATTTTTTATAAACTGAGTTCTGTGGGTGAATGTCCTAGTTCTTCTCTTTACCCATTGTAGAGGGAGCGGTTTCTGTGGATGCAGAATATCTGTTCAAAAAGCAAAAGCAAAAACATAACATAGTTTATAGCAACAAAATAAAATGAGTTATACTTTTTAAATTTGGGGGTATGTTTACTAAACCGTCTTAATGTCACCGGCGCTAGTTGCAGCGATAATGTGAAGAATGACATATAAGGAGTGGGTGTTCCAGTCTTAAGGAAGCAATCGTGGGTTATCACGTGATAAAGTATGCTGTGTCCGTTATCGCGCGATAGAGGGAGCTGCGCACGTTACCGCACGTTAACCTTAACATCGCGTGCTGATCTACAATCACAGCAATAGAGGTGTAGCACACTGGTTAATACAATGACTGCTGAAACAAGGATCATGAGGTCAATCCCCCAGTGGGCTTAATGAATAAGGGTGACCAAGGCAATTCCTTTTCCTGCTCGTAACAGTCCAACAATCTGTGCTGCCAGCTAAAAATACCGGCACCCCAGTGCCATAAACTAATGCACCTTTTAGGGCACCCCAGAAGGCACATCCTAAACCACCATGTCAGCCAAGGTGGGTTATAATGTGCCCCAGAGGGCGTGTTGAAAGGTTGTCAACCCCCAAGGCACCATATTAGGCACCCCATAAGCCGGCTGAATCTAAGGTGTGGCTAAAGATGCCCCAAGGATGTATAGGGCACTCAAGAAATGTTGGCCAAGGGCAGTAAGGTTCCCCAAGTTGAAAAGCAAGAAAGGTATGGGCCAAACACAGATCTAACCCAACATTGCACAGAGCACCAATGAAAGACAATGCACAAGTGATGGAAGGAAGTAGATCTGAGCTGATGGATCAGACAAATCTGCGTTCGGCCCATGTGGCATTTTGAAAAATGGACAGACATATCGGGGCCAGCTGTAGTGATGCACAGGGTGATGGTAATGTACCATGCAAGAATGACAGTGTGTGGCAGAGGATGGGAAGATGTGTCCAGCAGAGGAGGTAGAGGTGGCAGGATAGGTGCAATGACAGGAGGACAGAGGAGTAGCAGTGCCATGCACAGCACACACAGGAGAGGCAAACAGGAACAGCTGCAATGCAGAAACGTGTACCAGTGCAGGACATGGGGTAGGAGCTTGCACATCAGGGCAGGACGGCACACAGCTGCCAGACACACATAGAAGGACAGAAAGATGGCTGGCAACTGTGATAAGGGTACAATGTGCTAACAGCACAGATCTGCACAGATATGACTGTTACAGGAATGAAAAGTAGCTGTGCAGGACAGGCATACAAATGAAAGAGAACAGAGAGGAATCAAACCTATGACCATTAGCACAAATGTCAGTGCACTAACCGGTAGGCCACACCACCAACATGAGGTTGTCAGCAAAGGCTGCATACAAGAACACTGCAGGGCATCACACAAGAAGCCTGCTGGCTACCAGGACAGGCAAACCTCCAACAGTAACCATGATGGAATGCATATGCAAATCTGGTCTGTACAGCTCAAATCACAGTCTGTAATTGGGACCAGAACCACATATAACTACATGCACACACACACAATGAAATGTTATGCAGTGGATACAGCATGCAAAAAAGGAAAGAACCTAAACCCAAAGGGCGGCAGGGGATGCCCTGTGGAGCAGGGCAAAATACGGAACAGAACAGAAAAGGAGCATGTGAGAATGGAACCTGCAAACAGGTGTGCCACAGACCACCTAATCACAGCAATGCCAATCCCCCAAACAGACTGCCTATGTAAACACTACAAAGAAAGAGACATATGTAACAGCTAATATGTGATGGATAGACAGCACAGAGGGCACACTTTGGTGTACAGTGAAGAGGTGGAAGGGTGTGTGGATAGGTGATGAACCTTGTAGTTAGCTCATGGTCAGGTTAGCATAACACAAAAAAAAAAAACCACATGGGAATCAAACCTGCAACCTATCGTGTTACAACACATGTCTGCAGCCACTATCACAAACAACCACACAAAGCACAATGCAAAGACATTACCTCAAAGGAAATGTGTGTATGGGAACCTGTAACACCCAGTGATATGGCAGACGGCTGGCAGATAGACAGCTGGCACTGTACAAGGATGTGAGCACAGGTGGGCCATGTACATGACCAGGAAATCACTAAATACATGTGTCAGTGTGTTCAAGCAGCAGCAGAGACAAATGTACGTCCAACACATATTTTTATTTTGGTTAATCATCAGAGATAGTGTAGATACCGCTTATCATAATATCAACGTGATTGGATCCCAGGTGAAAATCTGAGAACACATTTTGCAGGGCAGCAACTCACATGTTACAGAAAAGTCACTGTTTCGCAATAAGAGAAGATGCTAGCCAGTTGGAATATATTGGTAAATGAAACAGTGGGATAAAGTTAGAAGTGTCATTGTACAATACCGCCTGAGCAATTGGGTGAATAATTGTGTAAGTTCGGAGCATTTTGGCTTTGCCCTTATGAGCATCGTGGATATTGAATTTAAGAAAGCGTATGAAGTCACTATAAGCAAATTTTATGAGAGGTTTTAAGTAGTTTTCCTTGCAATAATATGACATTAGTAGTTTTTTATTCAATGATTGTTTTTTATATTTTAGCCCCTGGTTTTATAATGAGGCCGTATATGCAAACCGATAGACAGTTATATGGCAACAAGATAGAGAAAACAAAAAAATTCCAATTGATTGCACATCTGATGAAACAAGCGCTTTTTATATCAGCAAATCCTAACATGAGAGTAGATATATGATTGTTTTATCTCAGGCGTTCAAACATTTTTGAACAGACAGTGAAAGGGATGGTTCCCTTTAAGAAGTAATGCTGGTACAATTAGTTTTTAATTATTTATAATTCTAAGGGGAATGTTTACTAAACCTTCTTAACGTGCACGCTGTGCAATTAGCACGCGCTAAGGTACCTTAGCATGCGATAATGACGCTTTACGGGGCACAAATGTGCCTTAGCGCGCGCTCACGCGCGCAGCGGCGCCAATAAGCGCTGAAGGCGGGGAAAGGCTCCCGGAGGGCGGAGGAAGGCTCCCCAGGGGCGGAGAGAAGGGGTCAATGGGTGGAGAGTGGGAGGGGAGAGGCTCCCCGCACACTAACGATGTGAAATCCGAGGCCAAAACTAACGCAAGTGAAAACCTCGCGTTAGAGCTGATTTAAAGGGAAAAGAAACCATTTCTGTCAGCAATGTACAGCAAAACCAGGGAAACCTACAAAAAGTGATAAGTGTGATACATGTGCACGGAACAAAAGTAAAGTAAAGTAGCCCAAATGCCCTCAAGTATGGAGCAGACAGAGCTTAAAGATCCCAATTTACCCATGTCTAACAATAGCCAAATTAACATGAATAAAATACATTCTCTAAAATGCTTGTATGCAAATGCTAGAAGTCTAAAGAATAAGATGGGAGAGTTAGAATATTTAGCACTAAATGAAAGGTTAGATATGATTGGAATATCAGAGACATGGTGGAAGGAGGACAACCAGTGGGACACTGTGATACCTGGGTACAAACTATATCGTAATGATAGAGCTGATCAAATTGGTGGAGGGGTTGCGCTCTATGTTAGAGAGGGCATTGACTCAGAAAGGATTAAAGTTTTGCAGGAAACAAAATCTGCTGTAGAATCTATATGGATTGAAATTCCATATAAAAGGGGGAAGGCAATGGCAGGGGGGGTGTACTATCGAGCACCTGGCCAGAATGACCAAATGGATGATGAAATGCTCAAAGAAATCAAGGAAGCTAACAAAAGTTACAGCGCAGTAATAATAATGGGTGATTTCAATTACCCGGTATCGACTGGGTCAGTGTCACGTCAGGACATGCTAGGGAGATAAAGTTCCTAGATGAAATAAATGACTGCTTCTTGGAGCAGCTGGTTCATGAACCGACCAGAGGGGAAGCCATATTAGACCTAGTCCTTAGTGGAACACCAGATCTAGTGCAAGAGATAAGGGTGTTGGGGCCACTTGGCAATAGTGACCATAGCATGATCGCCTTTGATTTAATTAGTGGAGGAGGGATAGTAAGGAAATCCACAGTACTACCTTTTAACTTTTGAAAGGAAGACTATGATAAAATGAGGAAAACAGTTAAGAAAAAACTAAAAGGAGCAGTTGCGAAGGTTAAAGACGTACATCAAGCTTGGGTGTTGTTGAAAAATACTATCTTGGAAGCCCAGACCAGCTGTATTCCACGCTTTAAGAAAAGTGGAAGGAAGTCCAAAAAACTGCCAGCATGGTTTAAAGGTGAGGTCAGAGAGGCTGTTGTTGCCAAAATGCATCTTTCAGGAAATGGAAAAAAGAGCCAAACGACGAAACCTGGAAACAGCACAAGCACTGGCAAGTCAAATGCAAGGCATTCATAAGGCAGGCAAAGAGAGAATTTGAGAAGAAGCTTGCTGCGGAAGCAAAAACGCGAAATAAAGACCTTTTCAAGTACATTCGTAGCAAAAAACCTGTGAGAGAGTCAGTTGGTCCATTAGATGATAAAGGGGTTAAAGGAGCACTAAGAGGCGACAAGGCGATAGCGGAGAAACTGAATGAATTCTTTGCTTTGGTCTTTACTGAGGAAGATGTAGGGATGTTACCCATGACTGAAGTGGTATTTAAAGGTGCGGAAGAATTGAAGGAAATATCGATACATCGGGAAGATGTCTTACAACTATTAGATAAACTGAAGAGTAGCAAATCACCTGGGCCGGATGGTATACATCCAAGGGTGTTGAAAGAACTGAAATATGAGATTGCAGAACTGCTATCAGTAATCTGTGAACTATCATTAAAATCATCTCTAATACCTGAAGATTGGAGGATCACCAATGTAACACCAATTTTTAAAAAAGGTTCCAGGGGTGATCCGGGAAACTACAGACCGGTGAGCCTGACGTCAGTACCGGGAAAAATGGTAGAAACCATCATAAAGAATAAAATTACTCAGCATGTAGATAGTCACAACCTAATGGGAGACAGCCAACATGGCTTTAGACAAGGAAGATCTTGTCTTACTAATCTGTTATGTTTTTTTTGAAGGAGTGAATAAACAGGTGGACAAAGGTGAGTCGGTTGATATTGTGTATCTGGACTTTCAGAAAGCCTTTGACAAGGTCCCTCATCAGAGACTTTTGGCAAAACTAAAGAGTCATGGGATAGGAGGCAGTGTACTATTGTGGATCAGGAACTGGTTAAAAGATAGAAAGCAGAGGGTAGGGCTAAATGGCCAATTTTCACAATGGAGAAAGGTAAATAGTGGTGTACCCCAGGGATCTGTGCTGGGTCCGCTGCTTTTTGACATATTCATAAATGACCTGGAAAGTGGAATAACGAGTGAGGTTATCAAATTTGCAGATGACACAAAACTATTTAAAGTTGTTAAAACCCAAGAGGATTGTGAAAACTTGCAAGAGGATCTTGATATATTGGAAGACTGGGCATCAAAATGGCAGATGAAATTTAATGTGGACAAGTGCAAGATTATGCACCTAGGGAAGAACAACCCAAACTATGGTTACACGATGCAAGGTTCCACATTAGGAACCACCACCCAGGAAAAAGATTTAGGCGTCATTGTGGATACCATGTTAAAACCCTCGGCCCAGTATGCAGCGGCGGCCAAGAGAGCAAATAGAATGCTAGGTATGATAAGGAAAGGAATGGAAAATAAAACAAAAGATATTATAATGCCTCTATATCGTTCCATGGTGAGACCGCACCTTGAATACTGTGTGCAATTCTGGTCGCCGTATCTTAAAAAGGATATATAGCGATTTTAGAAAAGGTACAGAGAAGAGCCACCAAAATGGTAAAGGGGATGGAAGGATACTCCTATGAAGAAAGGCTAAAAAGGTTAGGGCTCTTTAACCTGGAAAAGAGACGGCTGAGGGGAGATATGATAGAAGTCTATAAATTAATGAACGGAGTGGAACGGGTAAACGTAGATCGATTGTTTACCTTATCAGAATATAGAAAGACTAGGGGACATTCAATGAAGCTACAGGGTAAACTATTTAAGACTAATAAAAGAAAATATTTTTTCACTCAACGTGTAATCAAACTCTGGAATTTGTTACCGGAGGATGTAGTAAAGGCTGTTAGTGTAGCTGGGTTTAAAAAAGGTTTGGACAAGTTCCTGGAGGAAAGGTCCATAAACCATTATTAAGAACTGACCGAAGATATCAATGCTTGACCCAGTACAAGCATTGTGGAACTTGTGTCTCTTGGGGAAACTGCTAGGTACATATGACCTAGATTGGCCACTGTTGGAAACAGAATACTGGGCTTGATGGACCTTGGTCTGACCCAGTATGGCATATCTTATATTCTTATGTTCTTATGTAAGCGCAAATAAACAGTGAAAATGACCCCAACAAAATAAAAAAAAAACATAACAAAGTTGGGCAATAGTGATATCAATGGGAAACATCAAAAAGCACTCCCGAGAAAGCTCCAAAAAAAAAGATATGAATTTTCAAAGGGTCTATGCTCCGTCCCCATACAAGGTGACTGATCCCACAGTGCAATTGCGCTCATCAGGGTTTCCCTCTCCATTGGACAGGTTTCCTATGGCATGCACATGTTCTACAACAGCAGGGCGGGCATGTCGGAATGGGCAACTGGATAGATGCTGGGAAAGTGGATACAGAGGACTGCAGGCGGCACATGCTGTGGTGCAGCTGGGGCACAGTGCGGACTAGGCAGATGCCTAGGTGGCACTTAGGAATGCTGAAACTGTACAGCAGCCAGACAGCAACTGATGAGGGCCCAACATGGGCACGAGAGTGTTTATCACAGTGTCACAGGGGATAGTACCCAGCAGGTACCTCCAAGGGCACAGAACATTGGCAGGCGGTGTTGGGGGGAAGCGTGGATGCCTATGCAAGCACCCCTACCCCAGAACACGCACCATAGGCATCCGCCTACCTGCACACTGGATGGCTTGAGACTGCACACCACCAGCACCACCAGCAGAAGGGCATGTCAGCATGGTGGCAGAGGGGTACTGGTGGTGGAGGGGGGCAGTGACAGCTGCCCAGAGCAGACCATGGCCTAGCCCTGTGTAGGTGGGTGCCATGCACTGCAACAGACAGGCCCTGCCGGACAAACAGTCATGGTATCACCAGGGAATGCACTGTCTCTGTGGCAACACAGTTGTGCAGTGCACACAACCAGTGTGTTTGGAGGCAGAAGGTCACAGGTTCAAATCCCAGCTATGGTGCCTGCCAACCCAGTTCCCATATTTTACCCACTACTACAATGTGCTAATACAGACAGAACCTTTATTGCAGATGACTTAAACATGCCCAAAACACCTACATTTTACCCTACAGAGCACAGACTCCATAAACAGGCGCATTACCTAGAGCAGAGTCTCCCAAATACAGTCCTGGAGGGCCAAACACCATTAAGGTTCCAGGCTGCCTCTAATAAAGATGCCTGTGCTGCATATCTATGCACCACCCCCATGGTATGCAGATGTATCTCATGCATATTCATGAGGGACAGCATGAAAACCCAAACAGTGTTTGGCACACCAGGACTGGAGTTGGGAACCTCTGCCGTAAAGCAGCAGCCAACAGGGGCAGACACACCCACACCCACACCCACAGGCTCCATTAGCCAATGCCCCCTGGAGAGGCAGGACATTGGGCCCTGCGTGCATCTCCCAATACTAGCACTTGCATACCTTAGCAATGCCACCCTACACCTGGGAATACGGTACACAGCTATCAAAAGGTTGCTATGATTACTGGCAGATAGCAATTCCTACGTTAAGCACAGTTTGCTGGTTGAGATCCATCATAGCAACCTTTCTGATGTCTGTGGGGTGTGCTTCAGGTCTGGTCTCTGACAGTGTTTACCACCCTGGGGAGTGACCCCCAACAGTTTTGCATACCATATCCATGCCTGCACTGTGCCCAGGACTGGTGTGGTGGCCAGGGCTGCTAAACACCTCTATAGTAGCATAATGCTGGCATAGGTGTGGGAGTGTGTGTCTGTCTATCCAGTGTGTGGTGGCTGCAAACACCCTCCACAGCCCACACTGCCAGCACTGTTGCCAGTATTGGCCTGCCAATGTGCATAATGAGGAGCAAGGTACCATGGGTATAGCCCGGACAGGGTGGCCTGGCCAGGATGCATCTGCACAGGGCATAGGGCAATGGCTGGGACATTGTAGTGCCCGGCCACCACCTGCACAGGCAGGGTGGCAACAGTATGTCCTGCTGGGAGTTCACTCTCACCCTGACTGAGCAGTGACCACGGCATGGCTAGGTTCCCCCATAGTGCCTTATGATATTTTTTTCATGTGAAATTTCTGGGTTCCCTTTTGGGGCCCAATCACTGACTTATCTGCTTGTTGTGTATGCTGACATCCCAGTTCTGGGTGCATGCATCTCCTCCAGGAATATGCCCTATGAACTAGCTATCAGACTGTCTGCAGCTAGTATGTGTCTTGCTGGAATA
Organism: Ichthyophis bannanicus; assembly: GCA_033557465.1. Lineage (NCBI taxonomy): Eukaryota > Metazoa > Chordata > Amphibia > Gymnophiona > Ichthyophiidae > Ichthyophis > Ichthyophis bannanicus. The sequence goes on from CM066035.1 coordinate 59,084,386, forward strand.
CCTTGCAGGGTAGGCTTGCTGCAGGAAAATATCAGATTGTGGTGGGGTGCAGCTGAGCATTTCCGGGCCTAATGTCTGTCTGCTATTGATTTATAGATTTGTACAGAGCTGCATTGACTGTCCTGTAGGGTGTCTGTTCCCCAGCAGGACTGCGGTTGGTGGTCCCCTCTACTGCTGCCATTGCAGGGACGTAAAATGTGGATCTGTCGGTGGGAGACCCTGTTTTCCAATCTCAGCCCCAGAGAGTGGGTTGGGTGGTGGTACATAATCTGCCTATGGGTCAAACCTCACTGAGAAATACAGATGTATCCAAATTGTGTCTTCAGGAACTACCTATCTCACACACTAGCACTGCTGGGGACCTACAGCATGGCCTATTTCTGCTGTGGACCTGGTGCTGGGTGCCCCACCGCACCCTCAGGGTGAGCACAGTACCTGCACAATGTGACGGTGTGTAGCTACTCTGTGCCAGTAACACACATGGTCAGTTCCCCCTACCAGGCCAAGGTGCTGTGGGGGTGCATACCCCATCTTGTGTTCATCTGTAGACGACTGATTTGCATGTGCAGTGCATCATGGGTACGGGTGGGCCAACCCTATCCTGGTGACCACAGCAGACTGTTTGTGTGGTCACCTGCAGTCCTTCTGCAGCCAGCCAGGGGCTTGCTAGCAGCTATAGAGCTGTAGCCCACTGGTTACTTCACTGCCTGTGGAGCCAGAGGTCATGGGTTCAAATCCACAGTGGGGTTATTTGATAGAGCTGTCCAAAGCATTATCTATTTTTAATGTACATTAGTGCTGCCAGCAAAAACACCCTCAGCGTACTGTACCCATAAGGTGCCTCAGAGGGCGCTTTATAGGGCGCCCTATGGGGCACCTTATGGTTACCGTCCATATAAGGTGCACTATACGGTATCCTATGGAGCGACTTATAGGGTGCCCTATATGGGACATTATAGGGTGCCGTGGCAGACAGTGCACTTTATAATGTGCCCTATGGAGTGCCTTATAGGGTGCCTTATGCGGCACCTTAGGTTACGGCACGTGAGGGTGTGTTTGCTGGCAGCAATTAATAAAATACAAATAAAGTGCAGCAGGAAACAATACTTACATGTCAATGCTGATGCCTCAGCCAGCCTTAAGTATTAGGTACACTGGGGATCGAACTCATGACCCCTGTATCATCAGTCAGTGCCTTAACCATTGTGCTACACTGCTGTTCCTCCTTGTATGTTAGCGCACCTACTTAAGATTTTCATGCATTTAAATGCACAGTGCTGCCATCAAAAACAGTGCTATGACCTTGCTGTGCCTCATAGGGCACCCTATATGGCGCCCTATAGGCCACCCTTTAAGCAACATTGTAGGGTGCCTTGGCGGACAGTGCACTTTAAAATGTGCCCTCTGGGGTACCTTATGGGGTGCCTTATGCAGCACCTTATGTTACAGCGCTTTGTGAGTGCTTTTGCTAGCAGCAGTAATTAAAATAAAATTAAAATGCCTCATAATGCAATATTACACATAACAGGTAGTGTCTCAGCCAGCCTTATTCATTGGGCACAGTGGGGGATTGAGCCCATGATCCCTGCACTGTCAGTCAGTGTCTTCACTATTGTACTGCAGCTCTGTTTCTCTGTTTGCACATCAGCGTGCCTGCTTATGCTTCCCGTGTGCATTTCTGATGCGCTACTCTGCGCAGCGCACATTAGCGCGCGATAATCCCGGTTTGCTATGTTAAGACTGAAACGCCCACTTCTTATATGGCATCCTGCACACTAGCGCCGGGCGCACATTAGGACAGTTTAGTAAACATACCCCTAAATGTTAGATATAGTTTGTCTAAATGCTATTGTAATTTTTAAATAACCCCCTGTTATGATGATATCACTATTAACTTTAGCTTGTTAATCCCACAATGAGAAAGTGTAGGGGTTTAATAGTTTAAGATGAAGGTACTAAAAATGTTTTAAGTTTCACTCATAGACAACTGGATCATTTTAGATACTCACTCCTGCTCCTGTTTATTGATCACTAGTGTCATGATGTAGTAATCTCCTCTTCTTCCTTTTTTAGTGTACAGACCAACCAAATTGACTCTATCTAACAACTAAGGTATAGATATAGAAGAGGTAATGTTTACACACCCTTTCATATGTTTACAGTTCATCTTTTATTTATTGAGAATGTTCATTTTATTTTATGTTTAAGGTATGTGCATGTTTTTAATGGCTTTTTAGTATAATTTATATGCTTTTATTATTTTTATCATTTGTATGTGGTTTTTTTATTATTTTAGTATCTGTATATGTAAACAAAACTGATATGATTGTATAACTTGGAGTTTTATAATTCTTTTCCATTTATGGTTTTTATAACGTTTATGTTTGTGTATTTATGAATTTAGCGCGCCCGAAACCCCTGATGAAGTGAAATCGAAACACGGCCTGTGTCGGGCTATTTGGGCTTAATGTTGTCAAGTTTTCAGAATTTTAATAAAGTAATTCTTCCTGTTAAACCACGCATTTGGACTGGGTGTCTTCTAGCAATGTGGTGTAGTGCTCCTTTGGTGGACAGTACTGGAAAGGTCATGTGTGTCCCCTGTGATGAACATGACACCCAGCCAGAGCACAGCAGCAACGGTGTGTTAGGCAGGCCTGTCATGCCCAAAGTAGCAGTCCAACAATAATACTGTCCATCCTAGGCATGTGTCCCACTCGCAGAGGTCAAACATCCTATGGCACCATTTCTCAGGGATAGTTCCATGGTGTTGTTGTGTCCTCCAACAGATGGTTGATGGTGACGCCGGATGCACTGTAGTAGATGTGTTTTGTGTGTTCACTGCCCTATGTCAGAAGAGGATAAACAATGTATTGATATGCTGCTTGCAACATCAGCCCAAATTGCAGAGAGTCAAACATCAATATGTACGTAAGGAAATGTCACACAGGCAAACATAACATGATCACAACACAGAACACACTGCATGTTGGGGACATTTTGAATTGGAACCGCCGACGAGGGTATCACATGGATATGGTCATGTCCATGCCCATGTTACACAGGCGTTTCACAGCTCCACCCCATGTGCATCAGCGTTGGTGTACAAAGACCCAACAGGAAATGTCTATGAGACAGACAGTAAATAATTAACATGTAAAGGCGATGTCATTCACAAAAGACCAAAGGTGCAACCTACCATGTGTTTGCAGCAAGTGTATGTTTGGGATCCCCTGAGGCGCTCAAAGGCCACAACACGTCACAGTGAAGGGAGACAATGTCATCGAAATGTATAGAGTCACCATGCCCCCAAGTCCAGCCACTGTTGATGCATGTCCACATTATGGTGATATCTGTGATACAAAAATGCTGTTGCACAGTGGTCTGTCAGCACACAAGAGATAGGTCAGCTCACAACACACAATACATGTCCACAATGTCCACAAGGTAAACAGCAGTAAGGTAGAGATAGCACAGTCACCACCGCTCCCCAGGTGTACAGACCCCTCACACCACCTGATAGTGCAAACTTCATACACACTGTATCATAACAAAGCCACCCACCCACCCCCCCACACACACAGTATGAGAAGGCGAGCGTGGCACCAGTAACATATGACCTGTATGTGCACAATGAACGAATAGTGGAGATAAAGGCCTGGCAAATGCTATGATACACTGCTGTTGGCCGATGCTACAATGTCATGGAAGAGTGTAAGTGGGGCCCACCACCAGAACACCTAGGACCTGCAGACACACACAGCCCTGTTGGATGTGTCCCAGAGACAGTGTAAGAGAAGACAAACTGTGCATGAACACATGTGGATATGTGTGGCCAACATCAACATATGGGGTACCGGGGAGCCCGATAAATAGGTCACCCACAACATATGTGCAGATAACCTGTGACATGTGTTGCTCCTGACTGTCCACCAACAGAAATCACCTGTCTGTCCACCTGCCCCAGTGTCCTGCATGTTGAATGAGGTACACACAGCTGACACTGCACTACAGCACCTGGAATGTCACCAAGCATGTTCTGTGGATTGAGAAACACAAGGGAAACATACATATGTCATGTTGGAGCTGTGCAACAAACACACCAGCTTCACGTCAACATCTCTCATAACCCCCTGGACCCGTCACAGTCTGGCAGTTCGTCATGACACGGTACCTAATTGTCCCCACCCAAACACGCCACTGACGTGTTCCTGGCCAGGTCCAAGGGCCTGTAGCCTGTCCATCCCCTCTGGGACCTGCCTGCTGCCCTCGAGACCATTGACCACAATCATCACTGCACTACCCCTGTACGTGCTCATCCCAAAGGTCTTGGTATAAGCTTGCCACCGCCATATGTCTCCCATAGCACCCTCAGTGTGTGTTCCTGTGGGTCCACCTCCCCTGCTAACCCGCTCCCAGGTGCTGTACGAAAGGGAGCTATGCAGGGGCTACTACATTCCCCTGGCCCCATACCCAATTCCCTGGTGCAGCAGGCACATCCCCTGGCTATCCCTAGCAGCTGTACGTTGATGTGACCCAAAGATATCTCACCACGCATGAGCTATGTTTGTCAAACCACACCCCGACCTCAATTTTCCCCCTGACATTGCTGGCTGCAGGTACCCCCGCTGCATGAATTGAGCATGGCCATGACCAGACATCTGGGCATCGCCCCTAAACCCTCTCCAACCCTTACAGTGTCTGTGTATAGGTTAGATACACCTTCTGTTGATGTAGTCGTCAAGGTAGCAGGTCTCTATGACTTCTCGCTCCCCATCCCCACACATCCCCATCATGTAGCTAAGGCCTGCGGTGTCCCCCTAGATAACATCAACAAGGTCCCTGCCATCCACCCAGAACACACACATAAAGCACTAATGACCCCCTCCATCACCCACCAACCTGGTCACTGTAGCCTACACCTTGCTGGTCTGCTTCAAAATCATCTATGTCTGTCGCAATGTATGCAACACTGCACTGCATGTCTAAGCTACCGACATGCCCAGTATGACAATAACACTCCACCTGCCACGACACCTCACAGGCCCCAGGCAAGGTCAAGACGTACCTGCTGATCTATACATGGAGTCACACTGTGATTGCCCTGTACCCTGACCCGCATAACCCAAGTACTACAAATACTACTACTACTACTACTGAGCATGTAAACAGTGCTAACACCTGTATGCATCGCCATACCGAAACCTGTAACACACAGTCCCTGCTCATCAGAGCATATGATCCATTCAATCCCCTCATATCCCCCAAAATGTCATCCCCACACATCAAGCCAGCTGGCCCTATCTATGGGCCGCTCACCCACTGTTAATGTGGGACCACACACCTGTCACCTTGCAGCACCCAACACCTGGAACTAACTACCTGTGGCTGCAGGGCAGCCACCCTCAACAACCATCCAAAATCCTGTGTGTCAGCCTACCACATCACCTAAGCCTAACAAACCTACACACATTAATCACCTCCTCCCGCTGTTGTCCCCTGCCCACACCATCTCTGTTAGCAGTTGGACCACATTCTAAGCTCAGATGGCCAGGCATTGTGTCAGCAATGTCAGTGCAGTGCTGTGTATGACGGGTAGTGCAATATGAATGCTCAGTATTAGTAGTAGTACAGATATCTATACAAAAGTGTGATTCGGAAACATCCATTACTCATATGCAAATAGCTCCTCAATCAGCTGGCGCCTGAGTGCTGCGCCCTCATGTGTGTCACCACGTCCACGGACAGGAGGGCACGTTAGATCATCTTCCAGATCCTCATTAATTTTGACATCGATATCGTGCCTGAGAGCAATGTTGTGCAGGATGCAACAGGCAATAATGATCTCTGTCACTGTCACGGGTTGGTATTGTAAGGCCCCGCTGGTCCTATCCAGACACCTGAAGTGACTTTTCAAAACGCCAAAGGTGCGCTCAATTACGGAGTGACTGGAGGCATGGGCCTCATTGTACCTCATCTCTGCACGTGTCCATGGTAGACGCACAGGGGTTAGCAACCATGGCCGACACCCATATCCTGTGTCACCTGCAGAAAGAAATGTTGAATGTTAAAAAAGCACCTGATGTCTGCAGACATGCACACATGAATGTACGTGCAGACCCACAGCACCTACAGGTCAGACAGAAACATAAGGGAACACATGATGGGACACAACCACTATGCACCAGTGTCTGGAGGTGTCAGATATAGAGCACGGGTGAGGTAGACGGAGTGCAAACAATAGTAACCTGAACCACAGCAGACACATGGGCAGACACCAGAGGCTGAAAGGTATTTGCAGCAGGCCTGAACACATCAGAGACACACATGCAATGCAGTCTGGACAAGGGCAGAGATGCACACATGTGCAAGCATGTGACGGTTATGCTATTCCCCACAAACAGATAATGCGACAGGAACATTCACCCCACTGTGGCAGGCAGGATGGCATAGACAACACACACTGTTGATAAACCGGAAGCATTCATGTGTGTCGTACGGAGCCAACCGAAACACACAATGCCAAATGGCATTATACGTCAAATGTCAGTATGCCACCAACACACAGCACCGCAGCACAGAAGACCTGGCATCACCCCCCCCCCCCGGCAGCTTGCACACACACGGATGACACACACACACAACTTGGGACACACGTCAAAGACAGACATGTGTGCGGATGGATAGCAGGGGTATACAATGTGCATGTCAGAGATGACAAATACCCACCCAGCAGGACACAGTCCTTGAATTGTCCTGCCTCAAATTGTCTGAACAGTGCCGAGTGATGCAGGATATAGGAGTCATGGGTGAACCCTTCAAACCGTGGGACCACATTCAGAATACGCATACCTGCTTCACATACAACCTGAACATTCAGGGAGTGGTAGTGTTTGCAGTTGCGTAACACTGTCTCCCTGTCTCTGGGCGGGACCAGGGCAACATGTGTGCAATCAATAGCTCCCATCATGTGTGGTAACCCGGCAAATGCCTCAAAGGCCTGGTGCAGGGTACCCCACTGTTGGCTAGTGTTGGGAAATGCAATGTAATTCCCAACCCGGCTGATCATGGCACGCAGTACTTGGTGAAGACAGCATGAGAAGGTGGGGCGGCTCATGCCACCCACTGCAGCCACAGATGACTGGAAACAGCCAGAGGCAAAGAAATGTAGTGCACCAAGGAGCTTGATCAAACCCGGTATGGCATGTGACCGACCAGTCAGGGGCTCGAGGTCAGGTCTCAGATCCTCATAGAGCTCCCTAATAGCCCCTGTGCTCAGGCGGTAGAGGGAGATGACCTGGTCCTCACACATGCCCTGGAGCCGGGTCCTGGGCCTGTAGAGGAGAGGCTGGCGGGCCTGCAACTCGGCACGCCTCCTGCGCTGTGCCAGAACAGCCCCTGCCTGGCATGCCCCCAGAGCTGCAGGTCAGTGTTGGAGCGGGCCTGCACCCCAGCCTCATGGACACCATCTCCCTTGTCAGGCAACCACAAGCCATCCACTTCCCCCAGTGTAACTGAAGCAACCACAAAGGCCGCCACTATTAACCCAAACCCCCTCACCACCCCACCTGACACTAGCCCTGCCACTCACCTCCATCCCCAAACCTCCATCCCCAGCCACACAGCACACCTGCCACCCACCATCTGTACCACCCACCAACCGTGTCACCTATCTCACCCACCACCCACCAACCGTGTCACCTACCTCCCCAGCACACACCAACCCAGCCACACACCTTCCCCAGCACTCACCAGGGCCGCTGCTCGCCTCTCCCACCACTCACCTCCCCCACCACACACCAACCCAGCTACCTACCTCCCTCACCGCTCACCAACCCTGCCACACTCCACGCCTAACCTGCCTCTGACCCTCCTTTTGCTACAACACCAATAACAAACACGTCCAACCTTGCTCGCAAGCACTAACCCCTCAGCGTGTACCATGTGTGCGCGTTGATTTATGGACCTTTGTACGTCTGCATGTGTATGCGCATGTTGTGCATGCGCACAGGCAATGCGTAGGATGCGTATGCAGAGCCGTGCGCTGCACATGCGCAAGACGTGTACTTGTCTGCACATGTGCGATGCACGGCTCCGCTAACCCCTGGTGCCTATGGGACAGCCACGGAGCCGTGTGCCACACATGCACAGACACATAACGTCTTGCGCATGTGCGGTGCACGGCTCTGCATACACACCCTACACATCGCCTGTGCACATGCGCGATGCGCGCACACATGCGCAGACATCTGAAGGTCCATAAATCAATGCGCACACATGGTACACGCTGAGGGGTTAGTGCTGGCGAGCAAGGTTGGACGTGTGTGTTATTGATGTTGTAGTGAAAGGAGGGTCAGAGGCAGGTTAGGCGTGGAGTGTGGCAGGGTTGGTGAGTGGTGAGGGAGGTAGGTAGCTTGGTTGGTGTGTGGTGGGAGAGGTGAGTGGCAAGGGTGGTTGGCGGTGGTGGTGGTGGTGGTGAGTGGCTGGGTTGGTGCGTGGCGGAGGTAACAGCAGGCAGGGCTGGTGAGTGGCTAAGGTGTTGAGGACTGGTGAAGATGACAGGGGAGGGGCAAGGCCACACGAGGTAAGACAGGTCCGGGATGCAGAGGGAGGACAGGGAGAGCAGGGACATGCTGCAGCAGGACACGATAGGTGGGGTGTCCAGAGAAACGGCAGGGCCGCAGTCCCCAGAGACGGGAGGGTTGGAACACCCTGCATCTGAGGTTGCCGGCCCATCGGGTATGGCTGGCACCACCCAGGATCAGCTTGAGGAGCATACCACAGGCAAGCGTGGGTGGACGCCTGTGCCGGATGGGGAGAGGAAGAGGGCGATACAGTTTAGCCAGCAGGAAAACCACAACCTGCTTGCAAGTGTCCTTGAACACTATAAGGAGCTCTATGGGCGCATGAGCACATGCACAACAGTTAGTGTACAGACCCAGGTGTGGGTGGAGGTGCAGGGGGCCATGGTACAGGCTGGGGGGCCACCAAGGGACCTTGCAGCCTCCGTAAGATGTTTAATGATATCAGGAGGGGGGTCCGTGCATACATGACTGCAGAATGCTGACATGCTAGCGGCACTGGCGGGGGCGGTCCCTTCATCTCCAGCCTCATGCCCCTGGAGCAGCAGCTGGCTGATCGCCTAGGTCCCATCTATATTCATGGCCTCTCACTGGCGCTGGACATGGCTGATCCCCAAGCAAGTATGTTCGGGACATGCAGCACACATACAGCTATCTACCATGCACACGCTGGGCATGCCCCGGGGGGTAGCAGGCCCATGTCCTAGGAGCAGGTGTGTCCAACCTAGGGAAAAATATACCTGAGTCCACATTCCCCGTTAGTGTTTGCACGTGGACATTATAGGGGATAGAGTCAAACCTCCTTCCCAAAACCTTACACATATCTATCTGACAGAATGAGCTCCCTCCCATCACCCCTTCTTGCCCTGGGCAGATGTAGGCATGGATATAGGTCAGGATGTCCTGGACATATCTGAGATGCAGTGAGGAAATCCAAGGTCGGGGAGTAACCCACACATGCATACTCCATGCTCCAGGTCAGACTTGGATGTCCGCACCCCAGATGTGGGTTAGAAAATGGGGCATCCCCATCAAATGGGTTAGTTCTGTGCATACAATGCGTGGTGGAGGGGGTACAGGGGGTGAAGAAGGGGCAAGCAGGAGAGTTCCTGTCCCCATGGCTGATCAGGTAAGAGGGAACCACAAACAGGAGCACTGCTCGCAAAGCAAACTGAAGAACCACAGGAGCGAGTAGTTACGGAAGTCACAGACGCTTTATTAAATAAACAAACCCCAACGCGTTTCGGCTGTTGCCTTCATCAGGGGGTAAAGTGATCTCTTATTGGTACACTAGATGAAGCGCAAATAGCAATAAAGATATGGCACAAAACCAATCATATGGTGGATAATGCTGAACACCAACGGCCAGCTATGTCAAATTCTCAAGGGCTACTTACACAAATATGTGTCTACGTTACAATGTGCTCTACGTCTCTGTCTGTGACACCCCATATCTATTGTGTACCTTGTTCCCCCCCCCAGGTAACATCCAGGCCATCGAGGCAGCTGAGGAGGACATTGGCGGTGAGCCAGAGCCTGCGGAGGTTGATGAGGCACCACATGCAGAGGTTGCCATCAGCGACACCCCAGACACCTCATGGGCCGAGGTGCTGTCTGAGGAGGTGGCCATCCAGGAGGATGAAGGGTCACCCCAGCAGAGCGGGGAGACAGGCACCACAGTGGCTGGGGAGGGGCCCGAGGTTGCGGGGGTGAGCCCCACATTCCCACCGCCAGGGCCATCCACTGCAACAACAGGTGCAGTGCCTGTCGTCCTCCGGGAGCTGCGGGCACATACGGCGTCCACACACAGGGATGCTTCAGGTAGGCAACTGGCAGGATGGCTGCATGTGCTGTTGTGGCACACCAACACCCAGACACAGTGGTGGGGCCACACATGTGCATGATGACAGTGGGCCTCCACACATACATATGCCCCCCTGGCCATGCCTGGGGTGGTTGGTGTGGCTCAGTGGGGAACAGGCAGGTCATACACATTGGGGTCTGGGCAACAGATGTCTCACAGGTCACCTTGTTCCCCTCCCACAGGCACACGCCAGGCACTGATTGGTATGCGGATGGAGATGCGTAGCCAGCAGCAGCTCCAGCGTGCCCAAATCCAGGCAGTGCAGGCCCTCACGCAGATGGTGTGTTTGCTCCGCAGGGACACCAGGGAGCACACCCAGAAGACATGGCAGCTGCGAGGGACTACTGTGGATATCGCAGCTGGCATAGGCCGGGTGGCGGATGCCCTCGAGGCCATGGCGGGACATATCATGCAGCCTGCAGCGGCACCGGAGGCGGCAGTGGCAGCAGCAGCAAGGGGTGTGAGGGGACATGGGAGGGGGCAGGGCATGGGCAGTCATGCAGGCCATAGGTGTGTGAATGCAATTTGGACTGTAAACCACATTAAATGACACATTACCTTTGTTCACCGATGTGCACGTGCCCTTCCTTTGTGTTGGGGGTTCCCTGAGTGGGCTGTCCCAATTGGGGTTAGCATGGTCTGCACCAGCATCAGTCATTACAGAGCGGTGCACACATGCCCTGTGTCCCATGCACCATGCCTTGTGTTCACGGCCATACATATGCCTGGTGTTATACCCTCACTCCTCCTGCCACCTGCTGTACATGTCTGATTGTTCAGCCCACATTGTGGGGTATGTCCCCCCTCCGTCCCCGCATATCATCCACATCAGGCTATCTACATGGGTGACCCATCTGTTGGACACACACCAGGGACACGGTGGCATACTAAACGCACATGCTTGGCGGGCAGACACGACGTACAGATAAACCTAGCTACTGTCAGTTGTTTACCCCTCTCCAGCGCTTGTAGTGCGCCGCTGTTCCTTCACCCCACCAAACCCCATCTTAGTGTGTCCCATTGACTAATGCACTGCTGACACGTGGGACCCCGCATACATCACATATACGCTGCATCATGGGTACCACACCTGCATCTCCTCACCATCCTATCATGTGTTGCACCCCTGCTACAGACTGACTATCTGTGACAATGTGCCTGTGTCCATGTCTGGTGGATGGTGCAGTGCATGTTTACATCATGGTGTCAGCAGGGGATACATCCGTAAGCACACATGGCACTCAACACAGCCTGTTATGGGGCAGGGACAATGTATGTATCACAAATACACACTGAGACATGCACACAGGTGGCACACTCACCGCTACAGCATGTATGTACAGAGGACACATGACCATTGCAGAATTTGGCTGCCTACACAGTGTTTTAATAAGGGTATGTGTTGGTAGGTGCCATACAAACATTAACATTTGGAACACAGAAACACTCTCCCACAGGCGGATCACCTGTATAAACTGTTTCACATTAGGCATTATCCCAGCATGGACATCTGTCTCCAACATTAGTGGGGATACAGTTTTCTCTTGGGGTTGCCACTGGGAGATGGCCACAGCTATAACTGTGGGTCACACACCTGGGGGCCCACCGTGGGGGTATGGCTGGGGGTGTGCCGTGAACATGCCATGGTAATGCTGGCAGCGCATCACCTCAGCCATACTCTGCACAGCTGCCTGATGGCATGGCCATGTTCGCCCAGGGTCCGCATAACAGTGTCCATCGCCACACACAGGAGACCCCACATTTGCCACATCCACACCATGGGGCTGTGGTCTGGATGGTGGCATCTACGTGGACCCTGTGCATGGAAATGTGTGGGGGGCCCACACCCAGCCTGACACCATGGCCATGCACATGGGCAGGTGGCAGGGGCACCCAGTGTCCTGTGGTGGCATGCAACCACCCTCAGGCACAGGATCCCCCTCCCCACCCTCCATGCCCCACCCACCCTCCCCATCCTGGCTGCTCCCCTCACTATCCCCGCCATCCTCATCGCCCTCCCACTCCACCTCCCTAGCACCCTCCACCATCCCCTCCTCCCACCCCTCCCCACCCTCCATGTCTTCCTCCCCCACATCCATGGCGTTCTCTGCCGCTGAAGGTATGTACTCCACCTCGGGACCTCCAGTGGTCACGGGGGGGGGGGGGGGCTGCCACCAGGTTGTGTGGCCGCAGAGGTACCCTCCCCAGCATCTGCAGCCTCTGTGGAGAACCACAACCACGTTCGACGATCTTAGCAACCAATAGGCTGCAAAACTTTCCCTGCCATCATTTATGATTGGCTGATCATCGGCAACAAGAGATAAACAATAATAACTGCACAATGTCAAATGTATTAGAACTTTGGGGGCGAAATTTCCCGGGGGCGAAATGTGCAGGGGCAAAATTTCCTGGGGGCGAAATGTGGGGGGCAAAATTTCCCAGGGGCAAAGTTTTCTCAGGGGCGAAATGTGGGGGGCAAAATGTGAGGGGCGAAAGGTGGGGGGCAAAGTTTCCATATTCCGTGCCCTGTGTACCGCCTCACAGCCACCCAATACCATGTCCCTGCCATCTCCTGGCATGACATCTGGGCAACATAGCATGTGGGGTGTTGCAATTGTGGTCTATAGGGGGTGTGACTCCATACACTCAGCAGTCCAGCACACACCTCGGTGTTGGGCAGGCTGTCCCACATCAACAGGACCCATCACCATGATGCATGGACGCTGATGCAGCCTCTGTGGTGCGTGCTCAGACACCTGGGGGGGTGGGGGGCTGGGTACCTGCACCAGCATCAGCTGCCATTACACCGGGCTGCTTGTTGGACCACTGGAATATCGTGTGCTGCTTCCTGGGGATGTGGCGGAACTGGGAACCTACAACACAAACAACCACCATAACACCAGGATGTAGAATAGACCTGTGTCAGCTGGTCTGATGCCTCCTGGGGTTAGGGCAGAGCTGGGAAACTGCAACAACAGCACCCAACATAGCACCAGGATGTAGAATAGACCTGTGTCAGCTGGTCTGATGCCTCCTGGGGTTAGGGCAGAGCTGGGAAACTGCAACAACAGCACCCACCATAACACCAGGATGTAGAATAGACCTGTGTCAGCTAGTCTGATGTCTCCTGGGGTTAGGGCAGAGCTGGGAAACTGCAACAACAGCACCCACCATAACACCAGGATGTAGATTAGACCTGTGTCAGCTTGTCTGATGCCTCCTGGGGTTAGGGCAGAGCTGGAAAACTGCAACAACAGCACCCACCATAACACCAGGATGTTTAATACGCCCCTATGTGCAGGTCTGCGAGCGTTCGGGGCCAACGGTGATGTTCCACACATCAGCAGCACCAACTAACACACCACCAGGATGACTGCTGGACCTCTGTCATCAGATCTGATGCCTCCTGGGGATGGGGCAGGACTGTGGTACTCTGACTGCAGCAGCTACCAGTGCACCATGATGACTACTTGGCCTCTGTGATCAGGTCAGATCTCTCCTGGAGATTGGCCAGAGCTGGAAATGTGTCATAGCATCAGCCACCATGTCACAGGGATGCCTAATATAGCTCTGTCATGGGGGCTGCAACTCCTGGGGGTTGGGCAGAGGTGTGCACTGCAACAGGAACAGCTTACATCACAGCGCGCTACCCTCTGCACCTCTGCTTTCATATCTATGCCTCCTGGGGATTGGCATACGTGCACACAGCAACATACACAGATAGCTTGATCACAGGTTTGCCCACATACACGTGTCTCACACATGTGGTACATATCTTATGTGTTTTGATTGCTGGATATTGTGTTGCACACCTTCCATTTAGTGACCTGTCCCCATACACTTGCCTCATGTGGGTAGTCTGCTGCATGGTTAAAGCGCCTTGTGATGCGCACCCATGCCCTCCTTACGTGTTCCAGATCCTGGCATTTTGAGGCGCCTGGGAAGAAGCGTGGCTGCCTGGTGCATATTAGGGCTGCCAGCTGTCGTAGGTTGTGGTGGCTAAAGGCTGGCTTGCGGGATCGCATCGCCATTTTGAGGGATGCCCATGTGTTGGTGACGCACGCGCACATGCTGTGCATGCGCAGTATCATGCATATGCCATACTGCGCACTACTACGCTGCGCACACGATGTGCGCATGTCACAGACGCCACATGGAAAAGTATCTCTGGGGCCGCATTACTACATGTTGGATACTGAGATTGGCGGCTACGGTGGCTGGCTTTGGTTTACAGCTTGGCATTACTTATGCCGTTTGGCCTAGGCTGCATCTGCTGCATCTCAGCTGTGGGAGCCTTCTGCCACACTTTCGGAGAAGCAACGCCATGCCAGGCCTCTCCTTTTGGGCATGGGACAAAGGTTATAGTGTATTCGGCTTGTGTCACTGTTTGTGGGGATGTGTCTGACTATTACTAACACTCATCTTACTGTTGGTTCAGTGGGTATTCAAACCCATGAGCAGTGACTCTGAGGGCATCGTATTAACCAGTGTGCTATACCTCTTCTCATAGCACAAGCTGACTACACAGCAACTGCAGGTCAACCCAGTAAATGTCAGCTGTGCTTACTGGGATGGGGTAGACTCACAGCTATGGCACTTTACAGGGTACCTTAGGTTTCCCAGCTGCGGTGATGGTTTTGTTTTGGGGGACACACTGATATTTGCTATGGGGTATGTGTGCACCATCCTAATGTTGGCGGCGAAACCCCCAGCCATGATGTGAGCAATGCCATATAGGGAGGTCGGCATGCCGGCATCCACGTAGCATGCACTGTGTATCTCACAATAGGGGGCGCATTGGCTGTTTATGCACAGTAACCTTAACTTCATGGCAGTGCTATGAGAAGGTGTATAGAGCTGTAGCCTACTGGTTAATACAATGACCAACAAGCCAGAGCTCATGGGTTTGATCCCTCAGGAGTCTCATCTGCTATGGCAATCTCTTTTGCTGCGTGTGACACATCTCTACAATCTGTGCTACCAGCAGAAACACAGCCTCACCTCGTTGCCATCACCTACTGCGCCCTATAGGGAAGGGGGGGGTGTCTGGACCCACATGTGGATAAGGGGGCAGCGCCTACAGACCCACCCTCTTGGGGGTCAGGATCTTCCTCCAACAGCCCCACACTCTACCTCTTTGCAATGACGGCAGTGCAGTGACATGAAGAAGGGCTGTGGGACCAGCTACCCCGGTCCTGCAGAGAAGAGAGCGCACCCTCCAAAGCACTGAATGCAGACCTGTTTGTATCACACAGGGCACTGGCAGTAGGCCTGTATATACTCAGGTGCCCCCCACCACCATCTGACATTGACCAGCAGTGGGCACTATCAGTCTTCACCCTACAAAGTGCTCCAGCCATACACACACTAACTACAGATAGTCTGCTAGCTAGTACATGCTCCTGGAAGAACTGTGTGCACCCAAAATGGGATGTGAGCACACATACCAAGCAGGTATGTCAGTGATTGGACCCCAGAACAGGGAACCCATAGATATCACCTGAAAGGCATACTGCATGGCACTATGGGGTAACCTAGCCATGCCATGGTCACTGCTCAGTCAGGGTGAGAGTGACCTCCCAGCATGACATGCTGTGGCCATCCTGTCCTTGCAGGTGGTGGTCGGGCACTACAATGTCCCAGCCATTGCCCTATGCCCTGTGCAGATGCATCCTGCCCAGGCCGCCCTGTCCGGGCCATACCCACAGTACCTTGCTCCTCATTATGCACATTGGCAGGCTAACACTGGAAACAGTGCAAGCACTGTGAGCTCAGTAAGGTGTAGGCAGCCACAACACACTGGGTAGACATACACACACTCCCACACCTATTTCAGCATTGTGCAAGGATAGAGGTGGTTTGCAGCCCTGGCTGCCACACCAGTCCTGGGCACAGTGCAGGCATTGCTATGGTACTCAATACTATTGGGGTCACTCCCCGGGGTGGTAAACACTGTCTGGAACATACACTGAACCACACTCCACAGATATCAGAAAGGTTGCTATGATGAATCTCTGTCAACAAATTTTGTTTAACATAGGATGTGTTATCTGACGTTGATCATAGCGCCCTTTTGATATATGTGGACTGTGTTCCCAAGTTTAGAACGGCATTGCTAAGGTATGCAGGTGCTAGTATTGGGAGATGCTAGTCTGCGCAGGGCCCAACAGCCTGATTCTCCATGAGGCGTTGGATAGTGGAGCCTGTGGGTGTGGGTGTTTGTGCCGCTGCTCTAGGGCAGAGGTTCCCAACTCTGGTCCGGGTGGGCCAAACACAGTTCAGGTCTTCATGCTGTCCCTACTGAATATGCATGGATACATGTGCATACAATGGGGTGGTGCATGTAAATACATCTCATGCATATTTATTAGGGACATCCTGACAACCTGAATGGTGTTTGGCCCTCCAGGACTGCAGGTGGGACACTCTGCTCTAGGGATTGCACATGTTTATGGTGTCTGTGCTCTGTAGGGTGACATATAGGCGTTTATGGCATGTTTAATTTCTCTGCAAGAAAGGTTCTGTCTTTATTACCATGGTTTACTACTGCATAAAATATAGGGACATGGTTTGCAGGAGCCACAGCTGGGACTTAAACCTGTGATCCTCTGCCCCTGAACACACTGGCTATGTGTATGCACCACACTGTTGCCACAGAGGCAGATTATTCCCTGGGGATACCATGACTGTACATCAGACAGATCTTGTCTGTTGCAGTGCATGGCACACACCTAAATGGGGCTTGGCTGTGGTCTGCTGTGGGCAGCTGCCACTGCCCCTTCCACCACCAGCACCCCCCGCCACCATGCTGACATGCCTTATGCCGGTGGTGCTGGTGGTGTGCAGTTCCAGGCCAGCCAGTGTGCCAGTAGGCAGCTGCCTATGGTGTGGGTTCTCAGGTGGGGGTGCCTACATGGACATGCGCGCTTCCCCACGGCACCGCCTGCCAATGTTCTGTGCTCTTGGGGGTACCTGCTGGGTAATATCCCCTGGGACACTGTGGGGAACACACTCGTGCCCATGTTGGACCCTTGTCAGTTGCTGTCTTGCTGCTTTACAGTTTCAACATTCCTATGTGCCACCTAGGCATCTGCCTAGTCTGCAATGTGCCCCAGCGGGACCACAGCATGTGCCGCCTGCAGCCCTCTGTATCCCATTTCCAGCATCAGTACAGTTGCCCTGTCCTACATGCCCACTCTGCTGTTGCTGCACTTTTGCACACCATAACAAACCTGCCCAATATAAATGACAAACACCCTGATCAGCGCTATTTCAATGTGGGATCATTCATTTTGTAGGGGGACTGAGAATAGACCCTTCTAAACATGATATCTTCTTTTTTATGCTTTGTCAGTAGTGTTTCTTTATGTTTCTCATTAATATCACTATTGGCCAGCTTAGCTATTGGGATTTCAAATGTGATTCTGGTCATTTTATCTGTTTCTTTGCTTTTTTGGCTCCTGCACATGTATCACTACTATCACGTTTTTGGGTTTCCCTGCCTTTGCTGTACATTGCTGACTGAAATGGTTTCTCTGACCCGCAAATGTGCCTAGTGTCAGGTTTTCACTGGCGCTAATTTTCTGAGCTTCATTTCACGGCATTAGTGTGCAAGGAGCCACTCCATGCCCACTCTCCGCCCATTGACCCCTTCTCTCCGCCCCTGGAGAGCCTTCCTCTGCCCTCTGGGGGGCCTTGCTCCACCCTCGGCGTACCTTACCACTGCAGTAGATGTTATCGCGCGATACGTGACGTTCTCGCATGGTAATGCTCTATTATCATGCAATAACATCACATATCGCGTGATAACGTCGCAGCTGTGCCGTTAGCGCAGTTTAGTAAACATACCCCTTGGTATTATTAGCTGCATTGTAGTTCTCACTTTTTCTTAGTTCCTTGGTGTGCCTTGTGAATGCAGGAAAGCTTGTGAAGGGAGGAAAGAGCAATGAAGAGGATGCACTAGTGGCCTGTCAGAGATCACAGCCATAGGTCAGCCACTAGCAACGTCTTACAAGACAGTGTTATTAGAAACATATATAACGCATATATAAAGTATTTCTAGATCACTTGAGAGTGAAACTAAATGCTACTTGCAAATGAAAGGAGCAGGGCTGGGTGGGAAATCCTTCTCTTCCAGTTCAGGGTCAATGTTCTTTGGCAATATGATCTAGTATGCAGCAGGCTAACCATATTTGTGCAACTATTTGTACTTCAAGGCATTCCCAATCCAATCCAGACATATGAAACAACTTTTCAAAACACGAAGAGCCTGATATTCCGAGGTATTTACATGGCTTTCAGCAAAAGAGGGAAGTTAGGGCGTCCCGCTAGAGAGGTTCCAATAAAGAAAAAAATAAACCAGATGCCCTTAAGTACAGAGTAGACAGAGCTGAAAGATTGCAGATTATTATCCCATCAACTGATAACCTGATTAATATGAATAAAATACAGCCCCTAAAATGCCTGTATGCAAATGCTAGAAGTCTAAAAAATAAGATGGAAGAGCTAGATTATATAGCACTAAATGAAATGTTAGATATAATTGGCATCTTAAAAATCTGGTGGAAGGAGGACAACCAATGGGATACTGTGGTACCTGGGTACAATCTATATTACAATGATAGGGTAGATCAAATTAGTGGAGGGGTTGTGCTGTATGTTAGAGAGGGTGTACTACCATCCACCTAGCCAGAATGAACAGATGGATGATGAAATGTTAAAAGAAATCAGAGAAGCTAACAAAAACTACAATACAGTAATAATGGGTGATTTTATTTACCCCGGAATCGATAAATCAATGTCACAGCAGGACATGCTAGGGAGGTAAAGTTTCTAGATGAAATAAACGACTGCTTCTTGAAACAGCTGGTTCATGAACTGACAAGAAGGGATGCTATTTTGGACCTAGTCCTTAGCTGAACACAGGATCTGGTGCAATAGAGAAGGGTGTTTGGGCCACTTGGCAATAATGATCATAGAATCATCACATTTGATTTAATAAATGGAGGGAGGATGGCAAGGAAATCCACAGTAATACCTTTTAACTTTCAAAAGGAAGACTGACAAAATGAGGAAAATAGTTAATAAAAAAACTAAAAGGAGCAGCTGCAAAGGTTAAAGGTTTTCATCAAACATGGGCATTGTTTAAAAACACTATTTTGGAAGTGCAGACCAGATAATTCTATGCTTTAAGAAAAGTGGAAGGAAGGCCAAAAAACTGCCAGCATGGTTTAAAGATGAGGTCAGAGAAGCTATTGTAGCCAAAAAAAAAAGCAGCTTTTAGGAAATGGAAAAAGGAGCCAAATGACAAAAACTGGAAACAACAAAAGCACTGGCACGTTAGATGCAAGGCACTGATAAGGCAGGCAAAGAGAGAATTTGAAAAAAGCTTGTGTGGAAGCAAAAACGCATAATAAAAATGTTCCCAAGTACATTCATAGCAAAATAACTGTGAGAGAGTCAGTTGGACCATTAGATGATAGAGGGGTAAAAGGGGCGCTAAGGGAAGACAAGGCCATAGCGGAGAGACTGAATAAATTCTTTGTTTTGGTTTTTACTGAAGAAGATATAAGGAGGTTGCCAGGCCTGAGTTGGTATTTAAAGGTAATGTATTAGAAGAATTGAAAGAAATATTGATAAACTGTCTGCACATGTTTTAGCGCACTGGGACATGCATTGCCAGCCAACAAAGGGTCATGACAGTTAGCGTGTGCAGATTCCCACGCTAACAGTGAAAATCACATTGGGGTGATAAGGGAGCAGGTTAGGGACAGACAGTAAGTGTGGTGAGCACTGCAGAATTAGTGTGAGGTTAACACCGTGCACTAACTGCGCCCTTTGCAATTAGCATGGGTTCACTTAATTCTACCCCAATAGGTAGAGTTAAGTGCTCCTGCATTATTTGTTTGCTGTGTTAGGGTACAGAGCAGCACGTTAACATGCTTTCCATACCCTCGACAGTTAACACGGTGGTGTTGCACATAATGTGCCATGGTTTGCTGCATTAGGTGCAACACCGTATCCACCTTTAGTAAAATAGCCCCCATATGTAATAAATCATATATAAATCAAAAAAATCAGGTAGCTATGTCCTTTGAGCTCGTGAGTGCCTCCACATCTTTTTTTGTTTGTTTTCAATTTAGAAAATTCAGAATGATTCTTCCAGAGTTGAGATCTTTAGACAACTGGATAGCATTTCCCTAAAGATACCTGATTCAGAAGAATCACTCTAAAATAAATGAACTTTTTTTTTTAACTGCAGAGCACCTAAATGTTTAGGAAAATCTAATTGTCAACCAGCAACTTAGATCATAGAATACCAGCACATATCAAGCATAGAGATTTAATTTGTACAAAATGTCTTTTGTTTCTGGAAGTACACTTTAAAATGCTTCTCTGTAATTACCTGACTCCTGGAGACTACAGAGATTCGCAAATTCCCTCACTCCGTGGTTCTGTTTTGAAAAACTGTACGCGAAATGCTTAAAGAATTAAAAAAATAATACCAGAAAAATATATGGGCGATAGAAGGTGAATATTACTACATGGTCTGTGTACTTCTGAAATGTTCAGCGGCCTGTAGAAGATGCAGCTTTCTTTTAAGCAATAGAAACACCGCTTTCCCCACCAAAGAGGAGCTGCAATATTTTTATTCAGTGTGACATTATGACAGCAATTTTCAAACCATTTACAAAGATAAAGAATGATTTATCAAGGTAGAATTGAAAATTGCCATCCCTCAAATGAGCTAAAGTATGCATGATCTTCCAGACTGTGCAGAGATGTATGTTTAGGTTAGAGGAGAAAGATAAGCATGCATAGATTGCATTTTCATATATATGCTTAATTCCATTGAAATTTCCTCTACACAAAACACATACCCAGTTCTTTGGGTATCTTGATCCCATGGACAGTCAAAGAGAAAATACTTGGGTGCTTTCCCTTTAAAAATTAGGTACAAAGTCCCTAGGTGGGAAGTTTGAAAATGTCCCTCTATATAATAAGATGGTGTTTTCCCTCTGTAGAATAAGAGGGATATCCTGAGCTGAATAAGTTGCCCTCTGTTGAATCTAACCAGCATTATCTGAACCAAAGAGTTAATGTGTCCCATTGAATTACATTTTGAGATAGGCAGAGAACCTCAGTTTAGTAGGACATCAGGACAAAAAATTATTGTGATGTCCCTAATATTATTCCTAGTTATTTTAAGTTAATGTCTATAATTATCATCCCAGTTACCCTGTATTACGTTATGTTAATCTTCGATTACTCCCTTAAATCAATGTAGCTTATCTCATCTCTCAAAGTTAAATCATTCTTGTTCTATGTAAACGCTTTCAAGATACCTTTGTATGTACACTGCTTTGACTCTCAGAAAAGTGGTCTATAAAAATCAGCTAAATAAATAAATAAATGTGCCTTGAACTTGGGGCTTAATGGCTCATCTGTTGGCCCATTGACACAGGTGGGAATTGTGAAATATAACTGGAATTGATAGAAACATTCCTTCCTTCAGGAAGCCCCGCCTGAGGAACTGGCTTAGGTACAGAGAACTAGAAGCTGCAAATGCACTGTCACTTGATTGATTGTTTCTGCCATGGTTTAAGCTTCAAGCACAAATCCCTTGTGGGCAGTCAGACGTTATGTTGACTTGAGGTTCTGGCCTGACGTCCCTGTCTGTGATTTGTGCCATCGCTCTCTCCAGGCTGCATTTCACCTGCTTCTAAACATCCTGGAGGTGACAAACAAAGACATCTGCTGCAGGGGTTTCCATGATTGGGAGGGGGAGAGAATATGGGATGCTGGCTGTAATTAGCAAAGAATGGTGAAATACCTGTAGGCTCATTTACATGATTGTCAAGGGTGAGCTTGGCACAGAGAAGAAGGGTCACCCAATCATCCTGATAAAATGACTCTGCTTTTGACTGCTAAGCACTGTGCATTTTTCCTCTGTTTGAACTGGGACTGCAGTGCTGGAATCATTGCATTTGAGAAGAGGTTTGGTGCCCTTGGATGACATCACTTGAGTGGTATGATTTAAGGGAATGCCTTGCTAAGGCATAGCAGTGAACAAATGTGCCAAAGAGGCAGGCCCTGCCTCTTCATACGCTCATTAGATGCCAGTTTTTGTTCATTGTTAATATATTATCTATGTGTTTGGGAGGTATTCAGGAAGGGCTTGAGTCCATTTCATCTGAGAGTACATTTTCTGAGTTTTTATATATGTCTACTATTCCAGTAACTACTGCTTGCAGCTTTTACTCACATATGAGAGTAAGCAGGGCATTTGAATGTATAGAGTGCCCTGAGACTGGTGGAGCTAATCTTGCCTCTAAAGGCAGGCTGAGATCAGAATCTTCAATATCCATTAAACAGCATCACAATGGAGAGAGTCAGTCAACTCTTCTAGCTGAAACCCTGCAATAGCAGATTGCTGAACTAAGGACACAAATGCAAAATATATATTTGTGATTCTAAGAACTGGAGGAGACAGATGATCCTTAGGACCGTTATGGGAAGAACCCACTCTATCCCTTCCCTACTACACCCAGAACACTTTGATGGTAACAAAGGGTGCTATCAGAGATTTATCAATGAATGCGTCCTTTGTTTTTTGATGTCCACAGAGTCTTTTAGTGAGGTACAAGAAAAAGTAAGATGGATGGTAAGCCTGCTCACTGACAATGCTTTTGAACTGGGCATCTCCACTGCTGAAATAAAACGGTCCTTTTCTGACAAATTGGGCAATGTTCCTGAAAATCGTTTTCCTAAATATTGTCAAATTGGAACTGGGTACATAAAGCTGAGAGTCCTGCAACAGCTGAGAGGTCAGAGGGTTTCAGTAAGCACTTATAAAGTCCCCTTCTGGCAACTAATCTTGGATATCATGTGGAATGAAATTTTTTGCAAAGAAGTGGAATGACATCAGGCACCACAACCAATGATTGATCCCTTGATGTTTAGTTAAACATTTAAAAACATTGAATAAAGATACAGTTACATTAATACCAACTAAAATTGAAGAATTCTCTGCCACTTTATCTAAAATTGAAGAATATGCTGTAGTAGGCTATGGCCTAGCATGGCCTGCTACTATGAAAGGCCTGTAAGTTAGGCCTGGATCCTAACTCCCATTATAGCTAGAAAAGAACAAAAAATCTGTGAAAAATGAGAAAACTGTTTTAAACTGCTTAATAAGAAGTTTTTATGAATTCATAAGTCTTCCATTATTCTCTTGTGTGTGAAAGAACAGAAATGTTTCAATATATGCATTCCTGGAGATAGGGATAACCTTGCAGTAGAGAAGTAACGAAATCAAGAACTGCACCATTCTTAGAGCAATCCTAAGGGAGGGGGCCGGTTGCTAGGCTCCGGAGGGATTTCTAATTGGACAGGTGCAGGGAATGTAAGACCAATGAGAAGTTTGCATGTATCGAGTTGGAACCAATAGAAAGTTCTCATGTATCAAACTGAAAAAGAGGTATAAATGGTTATGTCTCTGTAGAAACCTTTGAAGCTTTGACTGACTGGGCCTGTGCACAATAAACTGGCTTGGACCCTGGCAATTGACTCCTGGATTTATTTATTGACTGCACTTTGCTACAACATATTCTTGGTGCGTTGGGCCAGGAAGTGCGAGTAGTAAATGGTATTCAAGTGAATAATCTACGAAATTCGCCTCGAGGTTTGGTCCGGTTGGAACCATGTCTGTCTGACCGCAGGGGAACTTCTCAGGCGCCGCCGATCCCTTTGTATCGGAGAGGGTTCCGTCTTGCCTCGGCAGGCCACTGGGTCCAGCTGGCCAACACCTCTCAAACCCGAGGGGAGTCCAGGGTCCAACCCAAGAACTGGTTTGGTATCAGGAACTGGATCCGGTGAGTAGATATTTTCTTGTTTAAAAGTCAGTGCAGCCTGGGGAAAAAGTCTTGCATGAGTATGCGCAAGACTGATTTGGTATATTTGGTATAGACTAACTGGGAAAAATCTCGCATGAGTGTGTGCGAGACAAGGGAGTCTGATCACCTCCCATAAGGGTGGTCCTAGTAAGCTCCGCGTAAGTGAAAGCGGAAGCCGAAGCCATCGATCCTTCTTGTTTGAAATAGTCAGTTAGTCAGAAAAACCTGGGCACTTAAAAATGATTTCTTGTTAAAATATGATTGCTTGTGTGAGTGAGAGGTCTTGAAATACAGGCCGAGCGAGAGCGGACATCTGAGTAGCGCAGTTCCTGGCCAGGCAACTGCGCCCAGGTCGCGAAAAGGAGGAAGCATTTGGTGTATTGTCTGTCCTTACTGTGTATCTGATTTTTGTTATCTGTTGAAACCGCGAGTTTCCCTTCTGGTATAAATGTGAGATTATTCTGTTGGGTAATTTGTGGAACAGTTTACCGATTAAGAAATAGTATTAAGCAGAAGACAGAAGAAAACAAACTCAGTTGTCACTTTTTCAGTAAAGAAACTGTCTCATGCATTTCAGGTTTTTTTTTCCTTTCGCACAGCATGAAGCTGGCTAGCGGAGAGAGACGGGGCGGGTCTGAAGAAAGGAATGTATAGTAGCTGTTAACCCTGTGAGGGCTTGTTTTCAACATTCTGCAGCTGGGCTAATTTGTGCTTATTTCAGGAAAATTGTACCTGCTTTATTCAATATGTTTTAATAGTGATGTTCCTTCTGCTATGGTCATGTATTATATATCATTTGATAAGAATGTTTAGTCAGGATTGTGGATCCCGATAGTTTTGGGTTTAGCCTGGAAAGGGTTAAGTTCTTATTAACTCCTTTCGAGTTCCTGTACTTGTACGGACCAAGTGAGAAGAATCTTTGTAGGGCTATAGGTATAATGCATTTGTGGGCTTAGCTTTGTTTTGTGTTATTTATGTTCAAACCTTCAGTAAGTACTGTAATGGTTTAAATAGGAAATGATAGAAAAATTCAGGAAACTGCTTTTGTTTTCCCTTTGTCCTACGAAGTAGAGGTTAAGAACCCTGACAGGACTATAAAGCATTCCGAGCCAGTAGTACCAGATCGCGACTTGAAAGTGATTTAAATCCTGAGTGAATAAGGAGTTCATCGTGTTTGAATTCTAGTTCCTGATATACTGCGGCAAGCACCTCATAGAAGACATACTTATTGTTAATAAAAATAAAATAGGAAGAAAAAAAAGTGTATATGTATTCTAGATATCCACCCACTTTATGGAAAAAGTATTTGGAATGTCTTTGGAATATCTGCTTCCTAAAACTGTAAGATTTAAAGTAATTTCTTTTGCAGAGACATGCTGATTACGGCTGGCAGTTAGTTTTCATGCCAAGTAATTTTATTCCAGTCATACGTAACAGATATGTGGCCATCATGTTAGGAGCTATAGTTCTCTCTGTTGGGATTGTTGTTATAACATGTTGCAAAATAATAGTTTTATATTTTAAGGACTTTATCTAAATTGTACTTATTTAGAATGAGCACACATCCATTATGCTTAGTCCACAGGAAAATGCAGCCTGACTGGTATGGGGGGGGGGGGGGTTCAGAGTCCATGCAGATTTTGTTGAAATGTATGACTAGGAATGTTAGCAAGGATTTTGCTGAAGACTACAGACTTAAAATGTCTCCGTCCCTATTAGAAATGCTCTGTGGAAGGGGGTGGCCAGGGTTAGTTACTTCATGGCCCCGTAGTTTCCCGTGTTTATTAGATTGTACAGAGAATGTTCCCTGATCAGTTCCCCTACATAGGATTCCTGGTTAAAGGTTTGAGAAAAAAAACAACACCAAAAAAAAAAAAACCTGCCCGTTTATTATCTTTATAGGCCAGTTCCCTCAGCTCTGCCACCACCCCAGGCAGAGTCTGGGGCGGGGGGGGGGGGGGGGAAACCTCCCTGCAAATGTCACCAGCCACCTCCGCAGCAGAAGGACGTACACCCCCTCTTGACCGAAAGCCCCGGCACAGTTTAAAGTACTCAGAGTAGGCCACAGTCCACCGATGATTCATTTGCCAGTTCAGGGCCACTCACAGCTAGCGCCCAAGAACATGAAGTGGAACCCGACAGTCCTGAGTGCCATATGTCTTCAGAAGTACAACTACCAGTAAAAGGGGAGGGTCACATTATCCCATTGCACTAGATCCAGGGCCAGCTTTGTTTCTGCCACTGATTTACTGAACTGAAAGCTGCATTATGCCTCCTAAACTGAGAAACCATAGGATTTGATTGAGCTAATGAACAGTATTATGCAGACCCATCAGCCTTGATGGCCCCAAGTGGGATACAAATATCGCAGGCAGCCCTCACTATATACCCCATGCGATCCATCAGCCCAGGAGAATTAGCGTTTTTGTCAGTCAGTCCCAGAGAGATATAAAACAGAAATTGCAGAAACTGGATGGATTTGCGGGCATGAATACAGCACGGTTAATGGAAGTTGTTCAGAAAGTTTGTGAATTGTGGAAATAAATGTGACAGAGAAAGTGAATGTAAGATAAGGAAGAAAACAGATCTTCTTGCTGATACTTTAGTTGAATGATGTGGAGGAGGTTTTCCTAATCGAAGGAGCAGAGGAAGTGAAAGGGGTCGTGAAAATGATCGGCCCCCACTGGGTGCGAATCAGTGCGCCCATTGCAGAGAAGAAGGACATTAGAGAAGTGAATGCCCGTATCTTGACTCCACCCCCAGGAGGGGAGGAGGGAGTACTTGATTTTAGAAAGAATAAACCAAGCACAGTGTTCCAGCAAGAGAGGGAAGCAGCTATAGAGTAAGTGGCAGCCGAAGAGGGCTACAGCATGGATGAAGACTAGGCCAGACCGGACTCCAAGTTTCCCTGGGTCCCCAGGAGCCTATGGTCAGTCTGAAAATAGGGGACCAATATATGGACTTTATGGGGGATACAGGAGCAGAATACTAAAGCCAGTAGCCCCTTTGTTTTCTCGATGCATCACCATTGTCAAAGCTACTGGGGCTAAGGCCACAAAGCCTCTCCTGCAGAACCGCATGTGTGAACTAGGGGGACAGAAAATAACGCACCAGTTCTTGTATATGCCTGAATGCCCTATTCCACTTCTGGGCCGAGACATGCTTGCTAAGCTCCAGGCACAAATATCCTTTGCTGAAAGGGGAGAAATGCAAATGACTGTGAATCCAAAGCCTACTGGATTGATGATGCTGACTGTTCCCCGAGAAGAAGAGTAGCGGTTCTATAGTGCATCTCCAATCAAGCCAGCTAGTTCCTGTATACCCACCAACCTTATAGCCCCACCTGAAGTATGGGCAGAAGATAATCCACCTGGCCTAGCGAAGAACATAGCCCCTGTCATTGTCACCCTCAAGCCAGGAGTGGAACCAGTGCATGTGAAGCAGTATCCTCTCCCTCGACCAGCCATTGAAGGAATCCACTGCCATTTGATGAAACTGCTGAAGTATGGACTTCTCAAGGAATGCCAGTCACCCTGGAACACCCCCCCCTTCTCCCAGTTAAGAAACCTGGGACAGGGGATTACCGCCCAGTACAAGATCTGAGGCGAGTGAATAATGCAGCTAAAACTATACACCCAGTGGTACCAAATCCTTATATTCTCTTGGGACTGATCCCCGCTGAGGCTACTCATTTCACCATCCTGGACCTGAAAGATGCTTTTTTCTGTGTGCACCTAGCCCCCACCAGTCAACTCTTGTTTGTTTTTGAATGGCAAGACCCCACAACAGGAAGGCGGGGCCAACTCACCTGGACTAGATTACTTCAAGGATTCAAGAATTCACCTACTCTCTTCAGTGCTATTTTAAATCAAGATCTTTCAAGCTACTATGTGAACCCAGGAGAAAGGGTTCTTCTCCAGTATGTGGACAACTTGCTTATAGCCACCAACTCAGTAAGTGAATGTCTATAAGCCACCAGTGAACTCTTGCACCTTTTTAATGAGGCTGGATACAAAGTCTCAAGAGACAAGGCATAATTATGTCAAACAAGTTAAATACCTAGGATTCCAGTTGTCCAGCAGAATTAGACGCCTGGGACCAGAATGCAAAAAAGCTGTATGTAGTATTCCTACTCCAACCACCAGGAGGCAAGTGAGAGCCTTCTTGGGTGCCGCAGAGTACTGTCATATATGGATCCCCAATTTTGCACTGCTAGCAAAAACATTGTATCAAGCTACCAAAGGAATGGAAAAATCTCCATTGGAATAGGGACTTGAACAGGATGCAGCCTTTTGATCTTTGAAAACCGCTCTGATGTTATCACCAGTTCTGGGTCTACCAGATGTCCAGAAAACCTTTCAATCTCTATGTTCATGAGTCACAAGGAAATGTTCTAGGAGTATTGACTCAATCTCATTGGATCTTGGCAACGACCAGTAGCCTATTTGTCAAAACAATCGGATGTAATTGCAAAAGGCTGGCCCCTTGTTTGAGAGCTGTTGCAGCTACAGCCCTCCTAGTGAGCAATCTTCAAGTTACTGTACCACACTCTGTTCTAACCATTATGAAACACAAAGGAAACTTCTAGCTAATTCACGAATGTTGAGGTATCAGAGTATGCTGTGTGAAAACCCCCAGATACAATTGAAGGTCAGTCAAGCTCTCAATCCTGCTACGTTGTTACCAGTTGGTCTTGACCCCCCTGATCATGACTGTTTAGAAACTATGGACACTATATTCTCAAGTCACCCTGATTCGACTGATGTTCCTTTGGAGAACCCTAGACGGACTTTCTTTGTAGATGGAAGCAGTCTTGTCATCATTAATGGACATTGTTGTGCCAGATATGCAGTAGTGACCCTTGATCTGGTAGTTGAGTCCTCAGCCCTGAAGCCCAGGAACTTCAGCACAGAAAGCTGAACTGATAGCTCTTACTAGAGCACTGACAATAGGAAAAGGGGCTCTGTCTAAATGTGTACCCAGATTCCAAGTATGCCCTTACAACCTTGCATGCACATGGGGCCATGTACAAAGAATGAGGGTGAATAACCTCAGGAAGCAAGTCCATTAACAATGGCCCCGAAATATTGATATTATCAGATGCATACTGCCTACAGATCTCAGAATTTAGGAAAAGTAGAATGTATGAATAGAACCCTGAAATCCCAGTTGTCCAAACTTTGCCAAGAGGTTCACCTGAAGTGGCCCCAGATTCTTCCTATAGCCCTTCTTAGGATATACTTAGCCCCTGCTAAGCCTTTAGGAGTTTCCCCTTTTGAGATTCTGTATGGGCGACCCCCGCCTATTGTATAGGAAATAAAGGGAGATATGGAACAGATTAGATCTGAAGTTACTAGACAAGAACTATTGGTTTTAAGTTCTGTTTTGCAGAGTCTTCATACGTGGGTACAAGACCAGCTGCTCATCCATCTAACAGAACCCCTGCATCCTCTCAAGCCTGGAGTATCGGTGTGGATCAAAGAGTGGAGAAAGACACCGTTGACTCCGCATTGGAAGGGACCTTATGTTGTCATCTTGTTAACCCCAACAGCAGTTAAAGTTGCAAAACTCGAACCCTGGATTCATCACAGTTGAATAAAGTCAGCAGCCATTGATAGCAAGGCAAGGAAGGATAGAAAGGAAGGCAGCTACGAAGATATTAGCTATGTGGCAATATTACTCTATACCACACGATGATGCTATTACACCTGTATAATGTGTTAATTGACTAATGAGTGATTTAATTCTCACCCTTCCTCACTTGCGGGTGAGAATAATCAAAGGGGGGAATGTGGTAGGCTATGGCCTAGCATGGCCTGCTACTATGAAAGGCCTGTAAGTTAGGCCTGGATCCTAACTCCCATTATAGCTAGAAAAGAACCAAAAATCTGTGAAAAATGAGAAAACTGTTTTAAACTGCTTAATAAGAAGTTTTGATGAATTCATAAGTCTTCCATTATTCTCTTGTGTGTGAAAGAACAGAAATGTTTCAATATATGTATTCCTGGAGCTAGGGATAATCTTGCAGTAGAGAAGTAACGAAGTCAAGAACTGCACCATTGTTAGAGCAATCCTAAGGGAGGGGGCCGGTTGCTAGGCTCCGGAGGGATTTCTAATTGGACAGGTGCAGGGAATGTAAGACCAATGAGAAGTTTGCATGTATCGAGTTGCAACCAATAGAAAGTTCTCATGTATCAAACTGAAAAAGAGGTATAAATGGTTATGTCTCTGTAGAAACTTTCGCTCAGTTCCTTTTGAAGCTTTGACTGACTGGGCCTGTGCACAATAAATTGGCTTGGACCCTGGCAATTGACTCCTGGATTTATTCATTGACTGCACTTTGCTACAACAATGCCACTTTATCTAGTATTCAGATGGCTATTTTGGAAGCTACGTGTTCTTTTGATCATGTTCAATTAGTAGTGTCCTACTCATGAGTGAGGTCACTATCTAGATTCAATTTTTGCCCCAACAAAATTGTTAGGTAAAATAGTACCTGTAGTTGATGTGATCCCTGTTCCATCATCTACTGAAAATTTCTTTCTCTTTTCCCACACCTAAGATCAATAGCTATGGTGGTTATGAAGTAAAAGAAGTAAAAAGTGAGGTAGTCTATGATTTTTTTCAAAGAATTGCATGAAAATGCTAAAAATTTGCCAAGTAAGGACCCGTCTTGCATGTGCCAGTGCTGAACTGATCTTTATTTAATGCATTAAATCTAGTAGTTCCTTTAAGATCTAAAGTGTTAGCAAAACTTACCATGTGGCATGGTTCACAAAGGAAACGTAGATCGATTGTTTACCTTAGCAGAATATAGAAAGACTAGGGGACATGCAATGAAGCTACAGGGTAAACTATTTAAGACTAATAAAAGAAAATATTTTTTCACTCAACGTGTAATCAAACTCTGGAATTTGTTACCGGAGGATGTAGTAAAGGCTGTTAGTGTAGCTGGGTTTAAAAAAGGTTTGGACAAGTTCCTGGAGGAAAGGTCCATAAACCATTATTAAGAAGGGACCCAGGATATCAATGCTTGAACCAATACAAGCATTGTGGAACCTGTGTCCCTTGGGGAAACTGCTAGGTACGTATGACCTAGATTGGCCACTGTTGGAAACAGAATACTGGGCTTGATGGACCTTGGTCTGACCCAGTATGGCATATCTTATGTTCTTATGTTCTAATTGAAAGTAGCACAGCAATCTTTACAAAGACTTAAGACGATGGAGAAAACCTAGAATGATTGGGGACATAAACTTATGATCATGCTTTGTCAAATTACCGAACTTTTGTAATTGAGGCAAAAAAAAAGCTTTCACTATTCTAAAAAGTTATTTTACTGTTAATTACTCCTGGGAGTTATTTAAAATAGCCTTTAGATGAACAAAACCTAAATATAATACTGCCTCCCTTGTCAACAATGAAATAATGTATGCTGCCTTGGATTTGTGGTCAGGGAAACAAGAGGACTGTAAATGTGAATACAATGACCCATTGATTCATGTATCCTTGGCAGACTTTAAGATCTCCAGAACAGCGTAGGTGGGCCCTTACCCTGGGTTCCTTGAGGCCAGACTAACAGTACCTCCAGCATCAGATCTGGGAGAGTAGCTTCTGCAGGCCATGCCTCTGTGGGTCAGACAGTCTGGTGTAGGTCCTCAATCTGCTGTTGCTGATACATTAGATGCTGATCCAGCTATTGGTTTAATTCTCTCTGGAGTTTTCCCTGTGCAGTTAGGTCCATAACCAGCTCAGCAGGGTCCATATTGACTATAACGTGACATGGAAGTTCTTGTCACAAGCTTTCATTTTTCTATCCTTTTCTAAGGAAATGTAGAGTTCCTTCCTTTAATCTTTCATTTTATAAATTGCCTTAATAATATCATTTGAAAGGCAGCATATCAAATATTTAATAAAGATAAAGGGAATAATAAAGATAAAGAAAGTCCCAAAAATGCATAGCGGGCAAGGTCCATGAACAGGTTTTCCACAGGACGATGCCCTCTAGATCCAGGAGTGATTAGGATGGGATCTTCCACTTGTAACAGCCACCTTCCTTTTGGGCTCCCCCTGAGCGGGGTTGAGCCGGAAAGCACAGGGCATAGCTCCTCCCTGCATTGGAGCTTGGCCCAATCACCGGGAGCGGCGGGTTCTTCAATTTGGAAGCGTCATCGGGCGTGCAGCACGCGCTGCAGCCGCCGCCATCGATGGGCATCCCCTGAGCGGGGTTGAGCCGGAAAGCACAGGGCTGAGCTCCTCCCTGCATCGGAGCTCGGCCCAATCACCAGGAGCAGCGGGTTCTTCAATTTGGAAGCGCCATCAGGTGCACCCACGCCTGAGGGCCTCGCCAGAGGGCCCTCTGGCATGGCCCTCAGGCGGGAGACCCAGGTGGAAACGCAAGTAGACAAACAGAGCAGCACTGAATGTTTGCTACCCACTTCATTGCTTTGATCCAGGTAGTATCATGTCCCGTGATCGCTACAGCATTGTCTGAAACAACTAATGCTGCCTCATTGCTTATAGGTCAACATTGCCGCTGTGCCTGCCACTCCATTGTTGCCTCACTGTTTGAAGGTTAACATTTGCTGCTTTGCCTAAACACTCCATTGCTGCCTCATTGCTTGTAGGTTAACAATTGCTGCCTTGCCAGGACACTCCATTGCTGCCTCATTGCTTGTAGGTTAACAATTGCTGCCTTTCCAGGACACTCCATTGCTGCCTCATTGCTTGTAGGTTAACAATTGCTGCTTTAACTGGCACTCCATTGCTGCTGCCTCATTACCTGGACAATCTGGACAAAGCAGTCAAGGAAAAGAGAGAATGCTCCTTGGTACACAGCGGACCTCAGAGAATCCCTCATCCTATTACGGAAACTCGAAAAACGCTGGCGTCGCTCCCATGCTATTGTTGACCTGACAGCATTCAATAGCCACCTAGCTGCTCACCGCAAGGCAATCTCCGAGTCAATGAAACGGTATCACTCCGATACCTTGATGAGATCTCTCAATAAGCCACACGACCTTTTTGACCTAGTTAAGTCCCTATCTAAGGAGCCATCCTCAGGGCCTCAAGTGGAGATACACCCTCAAGACTTTGCAACCCACTTACAATCTAAGATGTGCCTTATCAATAGAACTACTACAACAACCGCCACACCTGTGCAGGATGTCCCTGGAGCTCTTTCCGCATTCTCTATCCCCTCCAAGAAAGGAATTGAAGACACCATTACAGCCCTCAACATCACTACATCCCAGTCCGATCCATGCCCTGCCTTCTGGATCAAGGAGCTCCGCAGTCACTTCAGCCCAGTAATTGCCAACATAATGAACCTCTCCTTTTCAACAGGATCATTCCCTTCAGCCCTTAAGCATACTTCAATTAGACCCCTGTTGAAAAACTGCAAGCTCGACCCTCTAAGGGTAGAGTCCTACAGACCCATCTCTAGCATACCTCTACTTGCTAAGATCATCGAAAAAGAGGTCCAACGACAGTTACAGGACCATATTGACACTACTGCACCGCTAGACCCCTGCCAACATGGCTTCAGGGAATATCATGGAGTTGAAACTCTCCTCACCATACTCTTCAGCAAGATAATCTCTGGCATAGATAACATCCGCCAAGGTTTTGCTCTCATCTTTCTGGACATCGCCGCAGCGTTTGATTCAGTGAATCACGAACTCCTTTTAGCGAGACTAATTGAGAAGGGCATCACTGGAACAGCGCTTGAATGGTGCAGGTCCTATCTATCCAGAAGATGGCAACATGTCCGCTCAGGAGGCAGAACTTCAGAACCCTTCCACCTAGATCAGGGAGTCCCTCAAGGTTCCTCACTTTCTGCCCTTCTATTTAACATCTACATGCAACCAATCTGTGAGATCATATGGTCATTTAAGGTCGACTACATGCTTTACGCCGATGACGTTCTACTTTACATCCCCATCTCCACTGACCATTTAGATCTCTCCCCTCTAATAAACTGTTTCAATGCAGTTTCTGACTGGCTCCTCTCCCAAAACCTCCGTATACAACATAAGAAAACGGAAGTCCTCTTTATCACGAGGAATCCCAACTTCAACCCACCACAATATCTCAAAACTAAGGAAGCCGAACTGCAATCCAAACCCTCAATATGCTACCTAGGAGTCATTCTGGATCAACGCCTAGATATGAAGTCCCACATAGGAAACACAGTCAGAACAGTATACTACAAGATCCGCTCTTTGAGACACCTACGCTCCATGTTGGAACCAAATGATTTCAGGACAATATACCAAGCACTGATCATACCCCACTTCGATTACGCTAATGTCATTCTTCAAGGTCTTCCTCATTCCACCTTAAACCCGTTACAGCTGGCAATGAACGCCGCAGCAAGGGTACTTCAGGGAGCTGCCAGGTCTGACCATGTTACTCCTTTGCTGATTCAATTACATTGGCTACCCATTCAGGCCAGAATTATCTTCAAAACTCTACTTCTCACATTCAAAGCTCTTAATAAGCTCTCCGCTACATCCTTATCTGCCCTTATTCACACTACTACACCGAACAGAGCAAGAAGATCCTCGACCATCAACTTCCTAAAGCTCCCAAAGGCCCTTACAAGCTGTTCTTCTTCTACAGCCAACAGAGCCTTTATCCTTTGTGCCCCTAGGTGCTGGAATGCACTACCCCCTGGCATCCGGGCTATAAACAGCCTATCACAATTCAAGAAAGCCCTCAAATTCCATCTCTTCAATAAGCACCTTATAGAGTCATCAGCACTCATCGACTTCAGTGATCCCACCCAGTTACCCAGTTCCATGATGTCTCAATAACATGCTTAGGTTGATTCTCTAGCGATTGAATATATTCCTAGCACCTGTTCCTAGTAACATGTACCTATTCATTAGTACTACATCTGTAAATAGATTGTAAATAGTTTCCCTTGTTATCCAAGTTCCTTCCCTTGTTATCTGTAAACTCATGCATGTTGACTGTACTGAGATTTTTGTTCGATGTGAACCGCGCTGATGCTGAATAGTGCGGTATATAAGAGAATATAAATAAATCTATTGCTGCATCCCATTGCCTGCATTGAACTTGCTTCCCATTGCTTACATTAAACTCTACTGCATTTAACTTGCTTCCCACTGCTTTCATTGAACTCTGCTGCACAGGCTATAGTCTCCTCACTACCCCATTGCTTCTACTCTAACCTATACCGCATAGCTTATAATCACCACTACCCCATTGTTTGTATTTTAACCTATACTACTTAGCGTGTAGTCCCCACTTATAACTACCCCATTGCTTGTACCTTAACCTATATTGCTTAGTGTGTAGTCCCCACTTATAACTCAACATATGCTGTATAGTGTATAGAATTTTAGCCACCTTACTTATTGTAAGATAACATAAGCTGCATAGCCCCACTACTCCTCCTCCATGGCCCCACATCACATTGTTCTTCTCTTCCTCATACTTCCCAACTGCCTCCCCTCCTACCAGCACCCTCACTACTCTCCCCTCTACTCTCCCTCTACCTTCCTCACCTCCCCCTCCATTCTGTCTCCCAACCTAGCATCTGCTCTTGAGCTTCATCACACCCTCCCCCTCATTCAACCAGTCCCTCTCTCTTTAAGGCAACCCCATCCCCGCTTCCGCCATAGTGTCTCCGCTTTACCCCGCTCTTTACTACTCCTTCTCCTTCTCTCCTCAGGCAATATCAGCCCCAACCCTGGCCCCCTCATTTTCTTTCACACTCTAAAAAGAGTTCCTCACGTACCCTATCTAATCTCATCCATATTCCTCTCCTTGCCCCCTCCACCCTCCCTCACTCATGTCCCAATCACTCATCCATAGATATCAACCCCAACCCTATCCACCCTGGAGCTCTGTCTCACCCTAAAAAGAGATCCTCAAGTAACCTATCTAACATCATCAATATCCCCCTTCATCCACTTTTCACTCCCCCTCCCTCATGTCCCTCATGGAGGGCACACCCATCCAGTGACACCCACCCATACTCTGCCCCCTCTAAATCTCCATATTACCCTGAAAATAGATCCTCACGTAACGGCCCCACTAGACCGCTGTCTTACTCTGGAAAGAAACCCTCACGTAACTTGTCCAACCTTATCCACATCCCTCTCCTGTCCCCCTCCACTCTCCCCTTCTCATGTGCCCTATGGAGCGCATGCTCAGTCTCTAACAAACTTCTTTTTACTCATGACCTCTTCATCTCTAATGCGCTACACCTTCTTGCCCTAACTGAGACCTAGCTCCTCAGTTAGGGCAACAAGCCTTTCACTCGCACCGCTAACTCCCGACTTCGCTCCTTTCACCTTGCTCCACTAACAGACTACTTCTATCTAGGCCTTTTACTCGCACCGCTAACTCCCGACCGCTCCTTTCACCTTGCTGTGCCTCACGCCTGGAACAGCCTACCTGTGTCTATACGCCAAGCATCCTCCCTGGCCCTCTTCATATCCAGGTTGAAGACCCACCTCTTCACTGTCACCTTCAGATCTTGACTTCTATCCATATCTCAACCTGACTTCTATCCTTATCTCATCCTGACTCCCGCCAATTTTCATGACCAAATTGTTAAGACCATATTGTGCCTTGCACCGAATTGACTATGCTCTGTATTGTCTCAACTAGATTGTAAGCTCGGACGAGCATGACTCTGATGAATAGGGACTGTATCTTTTATGTATGCCTGTACAGCGCTGCATGCGTGGCGCTATATAAATGCTTAATAGTAGTAGTAGTAGTAGTGGTAGTAGTAGTGGGTTCATCCCTCTGATTCTGGTGGCTGCTAGGTGCTCATTGCACAAACCCAGAATCCAGGGTGAGAACCGGGAACCAGGATAACTCTGAAGGAGAGAGGAAACATGAGCTCAGGGACTCACCAAAGGAGAACAAGACAGGAGTAAAGCTAAGGCCCAGAAGGAACTGATGCAGGATCTAGAAACATCCAACAAGATCCAAAATATAGCAGGGAGTCAAAGACTGAGGTGACACTGAAGTGCAGATCAAGCGCTGGACAGGATCTAGATGGCTTCTGAAAGGAAGTAGCAGGTGTTGAACAGGCTAAGGTGGCCAATCAGCCACATGAAACTTACTGACATCTGCTGGCCAGAGATCAGAAGTTCATATAAGTAAGGTTCTTCTGGCAACTGAGCTACCTGCAGGCTGGCAGCAGAATCTCACACAGCCCAGAACAAAATCCAGGTGCTAGGTGCATGAAAACATTATTCAATTCATTTTCAGAATTTTCCTTCAATTTTGGGGCATTATCCAGTTCATTTCACACATTTAGTTTAATAAAAATAAAAATAACATACATTAGACCAGTGGTTCTCAACCCAGTCCTCTGGGACCCCCAGGCCAGTCAGGTTTTCAGGATATCCACAATGAATATGCGTGAGATAGATCTGCATACAATGGAAGCAGTGTATGCAGATCTATCTCATGCATATTCATTGTGGATATCCTGAAAACCTGACTGGTCTAGGGGTCCCAGAGGATTGGGTTAAGAACTTCTGCATTAGACCTTTCCAAATTGATTGCAAGCATTACTCCTGCAGTCCTACAAAGCAAAGTCTTGTTCAATTGGCTTCCTCTCACTGTGATCAGCCTCACTCTTGGTGGAAAGGGAGAAAAGCACTGGCTTCCTGGGCGTAAGTGCTGGAGGCAACTCCCTTCTTCCCTTAGTTTTCTCACCTGATTCCAGACACCTTCTACTGGATGATCCTCACACTTGGGGAAGTCACCAAAAATTCTCTCTCCTGGATTTCAGGGTAGAACAGTCTGATATTTCCTCCTTTTCTCTCCCTGGAGAGATACCTGCATCCTTCTCCTTAGTTCTCTTTCTCACAGATTGGCAGAAAAAAAATTGCTGCTGGCTTTACCCTGATGGCACTGCTTTGGTAGTTGCCTTCTGTCATGGTGGCTACCAATTTTCCCACACTCTTTGTGTCACTGGCTGTGGTGGTGTTGTTGGGTTTCTGCTATCTCCTTCCTGTCAATTCCAACCCCTCCATCTACTTCCATTTTATTCCTCTTCTTCTTTTGAAGTCCATTTCATTTGCTTTTTTAATCTCTTACCTCTTCATATTGCTGCTATCTATAGACCCCTTGATAAGTCCACCTCTACCTTTCTCAATGACTTTGACTCTTGGTTTTCCCTATTTCTCAATTCTTCTCCCCCTTTTCTTATTCTTGGTGATTTTAACATTCATGTTGATAACCCTTCTGACCCCTATGCTTCTAAATTCCTTTTCTTTACCTCCTCATTCAACCTCCAACTTTGCTCTTCTGCGCCTACTCATCAGCGTGGTCACTGCCTCAACCTAGTTTTCTTCTCTGTTTACCCTCCAATTTCCATATCTCAGTTCTTCCCTTATCTGACCATCACCTCCTAAGCTTCACCCTTCATCAGTCCCTTTCTCAATGTCGTCCAGTCTCCTCCTACCTTTTTAGGAATCTCCATGCTATTGATCCATTGGCTTTCTCCACTATTATCTCTTCACCTCTTTCTTCCACCTTTTCTTCTAAATCTGTTGATGAGGCTATAGCTTCCTTTAATACTGCCCTCTGCTCTAGAAACTTTCGCTCTACACATCCCACATCCTGCTAAATGCACTATACTTCAGTCTTGGTTGTCTTCAACCACTCACTATCTATGCTCTTGTGCCCACTCAGCTGTGCATTTGGCTCAATTCCTGCTCCCTTTCTGACTTTCTTCATTTCAAATTAATGCTTACCTCCTTCCAATGAGCCTTAGCACTCACCAAGAAACACTACTATGTCCATATGACTAACTCTCTTGCCACTGACCCCCACTGTCTCTTCTGTTCTTAACTTTCTCCTCAAAGCGCCTCTCCGTCTGACCTCTCCTTCTCTTTCTTCTCAGATCCTGGTTGACTATTTCCATGATAAAATCCACACAATTACGCTACAATTCCCCTATAGATCAGCTTAATTCCCTCTTCCCCCAACTTTTCCCTTCAATATCTGTTACTATTTCATCCTTTTCTGAGATCTCTGAGGAGGAAAACTCTTATCTTCTTTCCTCCTCTAAATCTAACACTTGTTCTTCTGATCCTATCCCCACCTGTCTTCTTAATTCCATTTCCTTGTCTGTCATCCCTTCCATCTCATTTATTCTCAACCTCTTGCTCTCCACTGCTACTGTCCCTGCAGCCTTCAGTAATGCTGTGGTCACACTTCTCCTGAAGACACCTTCTCTTGACCCTAGTTGTCCTTCTAATTATCAACCCATCTCCCTTCTTCCCTTCATTTCCAAACTTCTTGAGCATGCTGTCCTCTGCCATTGTCTTGAATTTCTCTTCTCTCAAGCCCTGCTGGGTCCACTTCAATCTGGCTTTCGTCCCTTACATTCTACTGAGACGGCACTTGCCAAAGTCTCCAGTAACTTGTTCCTGGAGAAATCCAAGGGCCTTTATGCTGCTATCCTCATCCTTCTTGGCCTTTCTGCTGCTTTTGGCACTGTTGACAACCACCTTCTCCTTGAAACATTGGTTTTAGGGTCTCTGTGTTGTCCTGGTTCTCTTCTTATACCTCCCATTGCTCTTTCAGTGTTTCTTCTGGTGGTTCCTCCTCTACTGCTATCCCACTCTCTGTTGGTGTACCCCAAGGTTCTGTTCTGAACCCTCTCCTTTTTTCTCTTTACATCCAGTCCCTTGGTGCTCTCATCTCCTCCCAGGGATTTCAGTATCATTTTTATGCCAATGATTCTCAGATCTATCTTTCTACACCTGATATCTTATTGACACTCCAGGCCCACATCTGTGCCTGCCTGGCATCACCACCTGGATGTCTTACCACCATTTGAAATTAAACATGGCCAACATCAAACTTCTTATCCCCCCCCCAAACTTTCTTCCCCCCTTCCTCCTTTCTCTATCTCTGTAGATAACAGTCTTCTACTTCCTGTTTACTCAGACCATAACCTTGGATTTATCTTTAACTCCTCCCTTTCCTTCTCCTCATATATCCAACAGTTAGCTAAAAACTGTTGTTTCTTTCTCTTTAACATTAACAAAATTTGCCTCTTCCTTTCTGAACACACTACAAAAACACTTGTCTGCTCTCTAATTACATCCTGTCTTGACTACTGCAACCTCCTTCTTGTTGGTCTCCCTCTGAGCCACATCCTTCTCCTTCAATCTGTTCAGAACTCTGCTGCACGACTAATCTTTCGCCAGCCTCGATATACTCATATAACCCCTCTTCTCGTATCACTTCACTGGCTTCCCTTCCATTTCTGTATCCAATTCAAACTTCTCTTTCTGACTTATAAATGCATTCATTCTTCTGCTCCTCTCTACCTTTCCTCTCTCCCTACACCCCTCCTCATGAACTTCACTCTTTGACTGGTTTGCTTCTCTCTTTGCCCTTTTCTTCCACTGACAACTCCAAACTTCATTCCTTTCACCTTGTTGCTCCTTATGCCTGGAACAAACCTTCTGAGTCTGTACAGCAGGCTTCATCTCTGCCCATTTTCAAATCCAGGCTAAAGGCTCACATCTTTGAGGCTGCTTTTGGATCCTGACCCCTTTTGTCTCGTTACCCTCCCTATTCTACCCTTATTCTTTTCTGTTATCTTGTCTGTCTTAATTAGATTGTAAACTCTGACAAGCAGGGACTGTCTTTCTCTATATGTGCAGTGCTGCATATACCTTGTAGTGCTATATAAATGATTAAGAGTAATAGCAGTAGGGTTGGGTCATAGACACACATCTACAGAAAGAATAGTAGAAAGCACAGTTTGCTCTTACTGGAAGAAGAAACAAATTCTGATTGGTTAAGAGCTGTGTAGCAATATTTGGGGAAGATGAAGTCACTGCTCCCCTCCCCTTTACCTTCCTTCCAAGCAGAGATTGCAATTTAGTTAACCCTTCAAGTGCTGACATCATTGAATTACTCGAGTTACCAGCATAGTGAACATTTATTATCTGTCACAACAGGAACTCTGTGCTGCTGTTGCTTCCAGCACACCGATACCTTGCTTGGATTTCAAAGTTTAACCCCACTCATAGGTAAGCTCTATACATCAGAGAGCTGGATCGGGGGATTCTGCCTCATATGCTACCCCTGTTGGGAGCTGTAAGGAATGGATCTTTTTTGGGGTATCTGTCCGGTACTTCCTTGTGATCTGGATTAGCAAGTGTCAGAGGCAGGATGCTGGGCTTGATGGACTTTGGTCTGATCCAGCATGACATGCCTTATGTTCTTATACATATGAATAAAGCTCTGTGTTGAATGAATAATGGTGTATATTCTCTTTAGGCAGCTGGCAAGAGTGCTCAACAGGGCATAAGTTGAAGAAGTCAACAAATGAATGAGAGGGGAAAAAGTGTGTGCAATCATGCTCATGGCTGGCATGCAGGAGCTAAAGAGGTGTTTGTTTATTTTAGGGCTATAAGGCGTATCCTGTGTTAGAGAGGACAAAGAGATTTTATTGTAGTAAGTGCTCGGAAAGAGCTAGGATGATAGTTTATGAGTTTGTTTTGTGGTGGTGAACCTTTGAGGATAAAATACCTACAGGGGTGCATGCAGACTCTGCTTTCAAGACTGCAGCCCAAGTGAACCAATGTTAAATGTTGTTGTTTGTACACCGCAACTGATCTATGGAAGATGCGGTATAAAAATGAGTGTTAAATAAATAAATAAATAAATATAATGGCATGCCCCAATGTTTGTCTTGTCTCTACGTTCCTGCCCTGAGACTGGTGGAGTTAATCTTGCCTCTAAAGGCAGACTGATATCAGAATCTTCCAAATCCATTAAACAGCATCACAACAGAGAGAGTCAGTCAA
Organism: Ichthyophis bannanicus; assembly: GCA_033557465.1. Lineage (NCBI taxonomy): Eukaryota > Metazoa > Chordata > Amphibia > Gymnophiona > Ichthyophiidae > Ichthyophis > Ichthyophis bannanicus. The sequence continues at coordinate 59,126,555 of CM066035.1, forward strand.
CTCTTCTAGCTGAAACCCTGCAATAGCAGATTGCTGAACTAAGGACACAAGTGTAAAATATATATTTGTGATTCTATAAACTGGAGGGGGCAGATGATCCTTTAGGACTGTTATGGGAAGAACCCACTCTATCCCTTCCCTACTACACCCAGAGCACTTTGATATCCACAGAGTCTTTTGGTGAGGTACAAGAAAAGTAGGCTGGATGGTAAGCCTGCTCACTGACAATGCTTTTGACCTGGGCAACAATATGGAACTCCCTCCCAGACGAACTGAGATCGACAAATGACCTCAAAGACTTTCGCAAACAGCTAAAGACAACGCTGTTCATCGAACACAACGGACATGTTACTTAATCATACTAACAGGAGCCTCCCCCTCCCCTCCCAACCGTGACAAGAAAATGTGCAACGGCTCTCGATATATCTTAAACCTTAATTGTATAGACCAATGTATTATAGCTCATGCTGTTCTCTAGCTCACCATGTACATAGTTCAACCTTAATTGTATAGACCAATGTTTTATAGCTCATGCTGTACTCTAGCTCACAATGTACATAGCTCACCCTAATCTGTTACACTACCCTCTTACACGCAACCCATGACATTTTCTCACTGCATGAAATACCCTTCCACTACCCTTGATTGTGTTGCTGTGACACCGCCTTGATTGTATGATAAGGCGGTATAGAAATACCATTAAATAAATAAATAAATACATCTCTGCTGCTGAAGTAAAATGGTCCTTTTCTGACAAACTGGGCAATGTTCCAGAAAATCATTTCCCAAATATTGTGTCAACCACCTGGCTGGCTCACGAGGCGAGAGCCTAGGGCTTCGGGGTTGCTCCTCTTTTCTGTAGCAAGGACTATGCTGCCCTCAGGGATTTTGGGTCCCTATAGCTAGTCGAAATAAGGAGGTAGTTGTGGTCGAGTAGCTATGCTTAAAGAGGCTTTATTTCCCATCCCGGGAGAATTTTGCAACAACATATCAAAAGCAAATAAACCATACAACTGGTATAACATAAAGGTGGGACTACAACTGGAACAGAAATGCTTAATGGCAGCTTTAACTGAACCAAAAAGAAGGGAAAAACAGGGTTTTTAATCAGGCACTTTTAACCGTGAAATCTGTCCTCACAGATTTCACTCCAAGCTTTCTTAGGCTTCTAACAAAATGAGGTTATGCCATCTGAGAAGACAAGCGTACAATCCATTTTACACACATCAGAATTATCCTCACCGAATGCACATTCCATATCTTCTGGTGAATCTTGATAATTATGTCTTGCTGGGTTGTATTCTGGATAAGAACTTGTTTCTCTCCTCTCGGCTGAGTCTGAGCACCACTCCCCCCTCTCACTGTGGAAAGGTTCTCAACCATATACTATGGAGTCTTTCTTTAGTGAGCCACACACTTCGTGACCACTGGGGGTAAAACTCAGTGCTCCTCTAGACAAGGTATTATGGCTCTCAGGCTGTGCTCTGCCTGGCTCGTGTGTGAACGGGAATTGAAAACTTTTCTTCCCTTTTCTTCCTTTCCCAGGACGCTGCTTTAAAGCATGAGAAATATCATTAGGATAAGTATTCTGGCTCCCCAGGTTCCTGCTAGGGTGGATTTCTCTTCTCCCTGCTCCTCGTGGTTTATAATGTGGAGACTCCCTCTGGCCCCACACGGACCCAGGCTTAGGGCAGCCTAACTTCTCAGCACTAACCTTGGTGAGCTCCATTTGGATAAATCCCTCTGAGCTGCAGACTGATTCCACCTCTGAACCTTCAAGGTATGGCTCCTGGTTTCTCTGAGCGCTGTACTTTCCTCTGGCTTGAGTCCTCCCTGAGTCTCTGTCTCTCTCAACATCAGAGACTGGGTCTGACTCCTCACTGGCATCTCTGTACTTCCTTTCTTTCCCACGTGTGCCTGTACGTTTCTCTCTACGTGGCTCTCCAGCTGAATCTCTCTGTGACTCTTGACGTGACTCTGCTCTGCTCAAGGCTGACCTATTTTTATCTGCGTCATACCTTGAGAGCTGCGTTTGCTCAACTCTATGCAGCTGTCTCTGCTTTGCTGATGAGCTGTGATGTAATGTTAACTCTGGGCATTTCTCTACAGCCTGTGCTTCTGTTTTGCTTGGTTGCCCCCGACAACCCCTAGCCATGTGCTCTGCACTGCTGCTTTTAAAACTACCCTGAGTGTTTTTCTCTATTTCCATCGGCTCAATCTGCCTTGCGCCATGACAGATCCCCCCCCTTAAAATATTACGGGCTGCAGTTTTTACCTGACAGCCCGGAATCCGTGACAATGCATCGGCATTTCCGTGCAGCCGCCCCGCCCTATGCTGTACTGAAAAGCTAAAAGGTTGGAGCGCTAGGTGCCACCGGGTCAGACGAGGGTTGCTGTTCCTCATCTGATGTAACCAGGTCAGAGGGGCGTGGTCTGTAATCAAAAGGAATTGCCGGCCAGTTAAATAAAAGCGCAGTGCCTCCACTGCCCACTTAATTGCCAGGCACTCCTTTTCTATAGTAGAGTAATTTTTCTCTGCGCTATTGAGCTTTCGACTCAAATATGTTACTGGGTGCTCTACCCCATCAAAATCCTGCGCCATTACCGCCCCCAACCCTGTTTCGGATGCGTCCGTCTGGACAATAAAGGTTCTGTTGAAATCTATCCCCCTTAAGACGGGTGCCCTACAGAGTTTTTCTTTTAGGTTGTTGAAAGCTACTTCCGCCTCCGGGGACCACTTTATCGTGGTAGGGGCGTTTTTCCGTAACATTTCAGTGAATAGAATACTCTCTTCGGCAAAGTGGGGAATAAACCGACGATAGTATCCTTTCAAACCCAAAAAGCTCCGGACTTGCTTTTTCGTGCCCGGGCGTGGGAAGTTTCGGACGCTCTCTAGTTTACAGGCCAGGGGCCTTACTACCCCCCTCCCAACCATGTGCCCCAAGTACTTGGCCTCTTCCGTGGCGAACAGACACTTGGCCGGATTGAGTGTTAGTCCCGCCTTGCGAAGGGCCCTGAGTACGGCCTCTATTCTTGCCAGATGTTGGGTCCAGGTTGTGCTGTAAATTATCACGTCGTCCATATAGGCCAGCATGTACTCATGGTGGGGCCTTAGGACCTGGTCCACCAATCGCTGGCATGTGGCCGCGGCGCCATGCAAGCCAAATGGCATGCGGCAAAATTGAAAGAGGCCAATAGGCGTGCTAAACGCCGTTTTTGGCTTGGACTCCTTCGTTAAGGGCACCTGCCAATATCCCTTGGTGAGGTCAAGGGTGGTCAGGTATCTCGCTTGTCCCAGACGATCCAGCAAATCGTCTATCCGGGGCATCGGGTAAGCGTCAAACTGTGACACTTCGTTCACCCGGCGGAAGTCGATGCAGAATCTAATGGATCCATCTGGCTTGGGCACCAGCACCACCGGACTCGACCAGGGGCTGCGCGACTCCTCTATGACACCAAGCTTCACCATCTCTTTTACCTGATCGACTATTTCTCTCTTTTTTGCCTCAGGCATGCGGTAGGGGCGTTGCCGAATTATTCGCCCCGGTGTAGTTATAATTTCGTGGGCTACCACATTAGTTTCCCCTGGTGTTGTAGTCAAAACGTCGGAGAACCTATCTAGGACTTGGGCCAGTTCTTGCTGCTGGGGTATAGAAAGCCCTTCACCTACCCTAGGTCTGGCCTTGTCCCTCAAATCTGCAATTTGAGGACCCAGGTCTTCTTCTTTAGGCTCTTCTGCTAGGGCCGTCATAATCTTGACTTCGCCCTGGCCCGTGGACCCAAATCCCTGTTCCCCCCTTATGGTGGATGTTAAGGAAGACATTTCCTCTACTATTGGGAAACCCACTCGCTCGCAGATTAACTGCGCTATGCGATCACCTACACGAATTTTAAAGTCGCTCTTGCTAAAATTAAAGACCAGGACCTTAACACATCCTCTATAGTCGGGGTCTATTACCCCAGCCCCTATATCTAAGAAAAACTTAACCGCAAGGCCTGACCTCGGAGCAATACGGCCATAGCAACCCTCTGGGATTCTCACCTGGATGCCCGTGTCAATTAAGGCCTTCTCTCCTTTTCCCACTATGGCGTCCTCCGCACTGAATAAATCATAGCCAGCCGCTCCTGGGGTGGCTCTTTGTGGGCTTTTGGCTAAGTTGGACACTTTGCAGAACTGTAGGACGAACTTTGCCTTCCGTTCTTGGGAACCTGTGGCCCTGTCCTATTCTTCTGTGGTTTGCCAAACAGGGGACTCGGGAGTTTGGCGGCCAAAGCTTCTATTTCCCCCTCCTGTACTCCTACCTGGTGTTTGGTAGGCTTATTAAGCTTTCCATCCATTTTTTACCTAAATGGTGGCCAGTCCCTCCCCAGGACAACCTCCCTTGGCAGCTTCGGGACTATAGCTACCGACATATTCTGCTGTGTTCCTTCGGCATTTATCTGTACACTGTGTAGTGGGTAATGTGAGGCTGCACCGTGCACGCACCTGACTCGAACTTGTCCCTCTGCTTGACTCGGGGGCGACTGATGGTGTCCCTCAATGGTTGCCCAGAGCCTTTTTGAAATCATGCTCTGGTCAGCCCCCGAGTCAAGTAGAGCCAGTGTGTGAATACCTTCTACTTGTGCTGGAACCAGGAATTCGTCCTGCTCTGTTTCCTCTGTCCCTGTCACCAGGACTGTGCGCTCGGTGCAGGATCTCTGATAGTGCCCTGTTTTTCCACACTGAAAACATTTACCTTTGGGTATAGAACAAACATTTTCATCAGAGACATTCGCATTCAACATGGTAGGCTTATACATTCTATCAGACACATATTTTCCTTTACCGCTACTTTTCCTCCTCCCAGCTGCCAACCAACTACCTCGGCCTGGGGTGTCAGTTCTCTCAGCCGCGAAATATCGCTCGGCTAAAGAGGCCGCATCCTCTGAGGACTGGCAGTGCTGGAGGGTTAAAAAGGTTTTAAGCCCTTTTGGAACAGCCTCCATAAATTGTTCTAATACTATTTTGTCAAGCACTGTCTCCACAGAACTTCCCTCAGCTAACAACTATTTCTTTGCTATACTCTTTAGCCTCTGGGCTAGTGCTTTGGGAGTCCCTTGAGGCCCTATTACTGCTTCCCTAAACATATGCTGATAGTGAAGTGGGGTAAGCCCCAATCTATCCTTTACCGCCTTTTTTAATTCCTTATAGTTGGAAGCCAATTCTGCAGGCATAGCTTTGTACGCTGAAAGGGCCTCTCCTGTGAGCGATAGGGCAAAACGTGTAGCCCACTGCTCCTCAGGCCAATTCAGTGTAGTCGCTATCCTTTCGAATGCATCCAGGTAATCGTCCACATTGTCCTGTGGCTGCAGCTGTCCTATTGCAAAGGCACCATACGACCTTATACCAGCGGCTTGCAGAGCCATGGGGACGTCCTCAGTGACCTCTCTGGGCTTCTTTAAAAGCGCATCCAATGTCTCTAATAATGACCGCTGCTGCTCCTGGATGGTCCTTGCTGTTTGCTGCTGCATGAACTGGATAAGCTCGACTTGCTTATCCCATTGCGTCTTCATCCATCCGGCTATATCCAAGGGCTCCATCCTTCCGCCTTGGTATACCTAGAGAGATAAAACAAAACAAAAAACAAGTGCGATACCAACACACACTTTTTTTTTTTCCCCACCGCCCTCTCTCTGCCCACCAGTACCCCCCCCCTTTCTCACTGTATCCTCCCCGCGTCTGACCAGGTACTTTTTACCTTAGTCTCCATGCAGGGGTCAGCATGTGAGAAAGGTGTCCCGGGTTCCACTCCTAGTTGCAGAAAGCTTCCTGACGGTTCTCTCTCCTTCCGGATGGCTGCTTTCCTTCCGGTAAACTGTAGTCCTTTTGTGCTTTTTGAATCTTGCGCATAAATCCAAACAACGTCGCCACTTGTCAACCACCTGGCTGGCTCACGAGGCGAGAGCCTAGGGCTTCGGGGTTGCTCCTCTTTTCTGTAGCAAGGACTATGCTGCCCTCAGGGATTTTGGGTCCCTATAGCTAGTCGAAATAAGGAGGTAGTTGTGGTCGAGTAGCTATGCTTAAAGAGGCTTTATTTCCCGTCCCGGGAGAATTCTTGCAACAACATATCAAAAGCAAATAAACCATACAACTGATATAACATAAAGGTGGGACTACAACTGGAACAGAAATGCTTAATGGCAGCTTTAACTGAACCAAAAAGAAGGGAAAAACAGGGTTTTTAATCAGGCACTTTTAACCGTGAAATCTGTCCTCACAGATTTCACTCCAGACAGCTTTCTTAGGCTTCTAACAAAATGAGGTTATGCCATCTGAGAAGACAAGCGTACAATCCATTTTACACACATCAGAATTATCCTCACCGAATGCACATTCCATATCTTCTGGTGAATCTTGATAATTATGTCTTGCTGGGTTGTATTCTGGATAAGAACTTGTTTCTCTCCTCTCGGCTGAGTCTGAGCACCACTCCCCCCTCTCACTGTGGAAAGGTTCTCTACCATATACTATGGAGTCTTTCTTTAGTGAGCCACACACTTCGTGACCACTGGGGGTAAAACTCAGTGCTCCTCTAGACAAGGTATTATGGCTCTCAGGCTGTGCTCTGCCTAGCTCGTGTGTGAACGGGAATTGAAAGCTTTTCTTCCCTTTTCTTCCTTTCCCAGTGTGGTAGGTCCTCATTGGATAGCTACGTAGTGGTACCGGGACCAATAGATGGGTGAGAGGGGTTACTGGGACCAATGAAAAGTTTGCCTATGTCTAGAATGGAGAAGAACAGTATAAAAGTTGTTGTTTTGCTAGAAACCATTGCTCAGCCATTTTGAATTTGATTCTGCTTGAGACTTGTGCACAAATAAATGATTTGGACCTTCTGAACAGACTCCTGGTATTATTGGTTTGTCTGCACTCTGCTGCTACACCAGGACGCTGCTTTAAAGCATGAGAAATATCATTAGGATAAGTATTCTGGCTCCCCAGGTTCCTGCTAGGGTGGATTTCTCTTCTCCCTGCTCCTCGTGGTTTATAATGTGGAGACTCCCTCTGGCCCCACACGGACCCAGGCTTAGGGCAGCCTAACTTCTCAGCACTAACCTTGGTGAGCTCCGTTTGGATAAACCCCTCTGAGCTGCAGACTGATTCCACCTCTGAACCTTCAAGGTATGGCTCCTGGTTTCTCTGAGCGCTGTACTTTCCTCTGGCTTGAGTCCTCCCTGAGTCTCTGTCTCTCTCAACATCAGAGACTGGGTCTGACTCCTCACTGGCGTCTCTGTACTTCCTTTCTTTCCCACGTGTGCCTGTACGTTTCTCTCTATGTGGCTCTCCAGCTGAATCTCTCTGTGACTCTTGACGTGACTCTGCTCTGCTCAAGGCTGACCTATTTTTATCTGCGTCATACCTTGAGAGCTGCGTTTGCTCAACTCTATGCAGCTGTCTCTGCTTTGCTGATGAGCTGTGATGTAATGTTAACTCTGGGCGTTTCTCTACAGCCTGTGCTTCTGTTTTGCTTGGTTGCCCCCGACAACCCCTAGCCATGTGCTCTGCACTGCTGCTTTTAAAACTACCCTGAGTGTTTTTCTCTATTTCCATCGGCTCAATCTGCCTTGCGCCATGACAATTGTCAATCAGAACTGGGTACATAAAGCTGAGAGAATTCTGCAATAGCTGAGAGAACAGAGAGTTTCAGTAAGCACTTATGTGGTCCCCTTCTGGCAACTAATCTTGGATACCATGTGGAATGAAATGACAAAATTGTATCAATTTTTTTGTACAGAAGAGGAATGACATAAGCATAGTATGGTCTGAAGATATGAAAGGCCTTATATAAAACAAATTTATGGCTGGGGGAGCACCATGGAGAATCCAGGAGGGCTTTGGACTTTCCACAACTAGGAATCCTTCACATATGTCTCTGAAAATAATATTCCAGTCCCCATATCAAGATTTTCCATTTTCTAACAGATAATATATCACTAAATCTTGATTCCCATAATCCAACTGCTAAAGGATACCAGAGAAAAAAATATTTTTTGTCAGACTTTTAGCATCAAATCAGCTCAGATACATTTAATACATTTTAATTCTAAATTTCTCCTAAAATAATACATAGTCCATTCCCAAAATATACATTTCTTCATTAAACATTTTTTCATAGGAAGAATGGTTTAATGAAATTGTTTAATGGGCAAACATCTTTTACTTATTCCTCTGCGGCTTCACCAGATAGCTTTTCACTATGAATTCTGAGCGATCAGGTACAATGGTGACCCTTAACATGCATGAAACCAACCAGTAGCATGCCAAGTGGAATTTTAGAAGGGACATCTAGGATGAATCTGGGATATCCAGAGCAGAATGTCCAAAAATCTAGGGGAGTGGCAGCAGAACCTTCTGAAATTGCCCATCTCTACCCCAAAAAATGATCGTTCCAGGAACTGAATCTGCAGAGGGGCCCAGTGCAGAAAGCAAGGCCTGGAACATGCACTGGTATAGGCCATTTAACAAATGTGAACATCCCTGAATTGCACACCTGCAGAACAGGTACTTGGACATCCAGGCTGGGGTAGTTCTGACGGGGGCATCTATGTTAGACTAGCATATCCTGGCCTACCATTTCAGATACACAGATGTGCAGTAGCAAACCAGTAATATGTTTTCAGATTTCTTTGGCCTCGAAATAGTAACTACGGAAATGAAAGTGCATTTTGCTCTCCCCCTGGAAGCTGTGCAACCATGAAACAAGCATTTCTTTTCACCTTATTCATGGTCAGAAACAGGCATAGGCATGGAGCCTCAAGAACTAGAGCCATACCTGCTTGTGCTGTTCTGAAATCGCAACCATGGCATGTATCTTCCTTGCTCCACCAAGGGCACGTCTCCATCATGCTCCTCTGTTACAAGCATGTTCTGGCACTGGGGATGTCTATACTGGTATATCCAGCTTTCTAAAATGGCTCCAGGGATGTCTTCATGATTTGCACCTTTAAGTGCCCATTTTCAGACATCCAATTCACAAACAAGACTTCTAAAATGACCTCCACCGTCACTTTTAATCTCTCTGTGAAAAATCTTGGTGTTTTCCAAGGAGACTGATGGGGACACCAGTAGAATTTACAGACAGCTCCTGCTTATCAGGGACAGGGTGAGCTAGTCTTGCTTTTATTTCCGTTATATTGATCTGGGGTAAAACTAGGACTGACCCAAACTATCCCCAATGACCTGGAGCCATCTGATAACCCTCTCAGTGTATGATTAGCTGTTTCGGCTCCTACCTCCATACCAGCACTGTCTCCCAGCATTAGCCCTCTTTTACCCCAATTCTCTGCATCTATCCAGTATCTACCCTTTCTTTCCTCTCCCCTCATCCAGTATCTTTCCTCCCCCCCCTCCCCATTTTGCTGTTATTTAGCAGCTTAACCCCTAGTGGTAGTACTGCAAGACTACTGTGAAGGTTCACAAGTACCTTTCTCAACCCAAGACTGATGGAGCAGGAACAAGAGCAACTGGAGATTACTCCTGCTCCTCAGTAGAAACCAGGGACCCCCAAGTAAGGGCCAGGGTGGAATGAGAGCTTGTCTTGAGGAGCAATCGTGGGGTTCTTGCTGTTGGGGAGGGGGTCCGGAGGGGTTCTTGCTTCATGGGGGATTAGGGGTGCTGATGTTGGGGCAATCAGAGGGTGGCAGGGACAGGTGCTGCTGGCATGGGAAGGGACTGGAAGCAAGTGGGATGGATGCTGTCAGGAGCAGTGATTTTAGAAAGCTGCTCTCATGCACTTTTGGGATATAGCTGCATGCCTTTTTCCCCATGTGGGATTTTTTTTTAAATTGCTGCTCCTGCTTGATTTGAAAGACATTTCCATGCATCCCTGTATGTCCTTATACATGTTTTATAAGATGCTCTGTGTCTGGCAGAACCTTTGTAAAATACAGTGTGAATTCTCCATGTCCCAACCTGGATATCTTAGATCCCCTCTCTATGACCTATTGTCCTGCCTAGACAGGGTGTGAAATAAAGACTAATACACTAACACACTTTAGAATAGAGATAATTAGTTTATTTATAAAATATTTTTAAAAAGGTAACTTGAAAGCAAGTAATTCACTTATCCACATATGATTAGTTAAGTGGTGAATAAAAGTTAGATAAAAGACAACAATACATCATCGAAAGAGTTGCAAACTTCATTTCATGCCAACACTTCGACTGAAAAAGCCCCAAATTCAGCCAGGCAGGAGAGACCATCAGTCGGGAAGTCCCCAGGCAGTGCGCGCATTCAGCCCGTAGGTGAGACTTTCTCTCTTCTCTCTGACTGACAAGAGGCCCTGTCTTTTATATTTTGTAGCAAGAGCAACCAGTAATTTTCCATCAGTTGACATACACACAGAGAATAGAATCAGCTATCCATTAAACATAATCAAGACGCTGGCCAGGCGCCCAAGAATACTCAAGGGAGGGGCATCTCCCATACCATGGTCCGGGAACTTAGAACTCCATCGATAGATGACCTTCAATATAGTTTGTCTATGAGAAAAAGCACAGTTGCTATGTGAAAAAGCTTTTCCTTATCTACATCCTTGTATCGGGACTCCCTCTCTTAAGTTTCACATGATGTAGTTATGCAAGATGTTTCTCACAAAATTGCACAGGAATTTCTTTCCTACAAAACTGAGGTTTAATTAACCCCTGACTTACTGTTGATGCATAATCAGCAGTCAACTTTAACTCACTTTCACCACACCTATTTAAAATGGACATTTCTATATATTCACACAGACTTCTTTGACTGTCTTAACATAGTAACATAGTATATGATGGCAGATAAATACCAGTATGGTCCATCCAATCTGCCCAGTAAGGTGACTAGAGTGGTTGTAACAGTAGCTCCGTGCAGGTCACCCCCTCAATGCCTGTGTTTAGGGTTGTATCTGCTGCTCCATGCAGATTAGCTCCCTCTATATACTGAAGTATAAAAGATATTTGTTTGCTTTGGTTTTATCCTCTTGCTATAAAGGAATCCAATGTGTCTGTCCCATGCTTTAATTCCATCACTGTATTTGCCCCCATCACCTCCATCAGGAGGGCATTCCAAGCATCCACCACCCTTTCAGAGAAAAAGTATTTCCTGATGTTTTTAACTTTATCACCTTGCAGCTTCATCATATGTCTTCTAGTTTTACAGCTTCCTCTTCTTTGAAAAAGGTTTGTTTGTTCATTGATACCCTTTAAGTATTTAAAGGTCTGTATCATATCTCCCCATCTCTCCTCTCCTCTAGGGTATACATATTTAGGTCTTCAAGTCTCTTCTCATACATCTTCTGGCGCAGGCTCTAAATCATTTTGGTTGCCTTCCTCTGAACCATTTCAAGAGATATGGGGGCAGGTTTACTAAACTGCGGTAATGTCATTCGCGTTAGGTTCCGCGGTAAAGGTACAGATGCCCATATAAAGGCATGGGCGGTGCATCATCACGGCAAGCTGCGTGAGACAACACGCGGTACAGGGCGCCCTGGGCTAATGTGCAGTACAAAGCACCATACAAGATACTTAGCGTAAGGTGCCCTACAAGGTACCCTACAAAGTGTCAAAACCTAAGGTGCCCCAGGTCCAGGTGCCACAATGATGCTAAGGTGACCCAAGATATGGTGCCGTAGGGGCAGTAAGGTGGCCCAAGTTGACAAGCATGAAATGTAAGGCTGAAACCCAGATGTAACCCTAACACTGCACCGAGCACCAAACAAAGGCAATAGACAAGTGATGGAAGGAAGGAGAAGTAGGAGCTGATGGACCCGCCAAGTCTGCGTGCAGCTTATGTGACAGCCGGTAAAGTGGACAAACATATCAGAGGCAGCTGTACAGATGCACAGGGTGTTGGCAATGTAAACTGCTACAATGACAGTGGGTGGCAGAGGATGGGGATACGTGTCCACCAGTGAAGGTAGAGGTGGCAAGACAAGTGCAATGATAGGAGGACAGAGCAGTAGTAGTGCTATGCAGAGCAGACACAGGAGAGGCAAGCATGAAGAGCCGCAATGCAGAAAAGGGTACCAGTGCAGGACATGGGGTAGCAGCCTGCACATGAAGACAGGACGCCACCCAGCTGACACACGCAGATAGATGGACAGAAGGATGGTTGGCAACTGTGATGAGGGTACTATGGGCTGGCAGCACAGATCTGCAGAGATATGACTGTCCAAAGAAATGACAAGTAGTTGTATAGGACAAGCATAAAAAACATGAACAAACAGAAATTGAACCCATGACCAGTGGGCAGAAAGTCAATGCACAAACCAGCAAGCTACACCACCATATTGAGTTCCACAGCAATGTCTGCATACAAGAACACTGCAGGACACCACACAAAATGCCTGTTGTGTGCCAGGATAGGGCAACCCCACCAGTACCCATGATGCAACACAAATGCAGAACAGACGTCCACAGCTGATATCGCAGTCTGTAAGTGGGACAAGAGACACAGATAAACATATGCACACACACCATGAAATGGAATGCCGTGAACATAGCATGCCAAGGAGTGAAGATCCAAAATAGAAAGGGTGTCAGGGGCCTGCAGAGGGGACAGCCGTGTGCATGGTCAGTGGACCAGGGCAAAATGGGGAACAGAATCAAAAAGGAGCACATGAGAACCAAACCTGCACACCATCGTGTCCAACACCAGCATCACAACAGCACTACCAATCCCCCAAGCCAACTGCTCACTTGGACAGCATAATGATAAGGATCATATGTAACAGCTAATATGTGAGAGACAGGCTGCATAGAGGGAACACTGTGGTGCACAGTGAAGAGAAGGGAGGGTGTATGGAGAGGTGACAAAACTGCAGCCACTGCATGGTAAGGTTGGCAGAACACAAGAACAGAAGAGGAATGGAACATGCTGGAATCAAACCCACAACCTATGGTAGCCCAATGCATGTCTCTAACAACTATCCCAAACAACCACAGCAATTACAATGCTAATATGTACCACCAAATGGAATGTGTGTATGGAAAGTCATAGCACCGTGTGAGGTGGCAGACAGCTGGCACACAGACAACTGCCAGTGGTCCAGGATGGTCAGTGTGGTGATGCAGCAGCAGAGACAAATGTCTGTCCAACATGTCACACCAAAGCCACTGGTTCATCAACAGATGATGAGCAAGACAGATCATGTCCAGGAGATGCATGGTGTGCACATGTACACAGTAGGTGCTGCATGTGGAGGACCAAACACACAGGAGTCATGAAATGTCCACAAAGGCATATGTGCCTGGCAATACAGGACACACAAGCCAGGAAAAGCATACACAGCTAGATGTCTGCTAGTCTACACACATATATATGTAATGGGTGTCAGAGACTGGCCATGATATCAAGCAAAACAGTGTGCATGGCAACATAAACCTCATAGTGTATATCAAACGGTGACAATGTTTAACTGGACCCCGTCAGAGCAATGCAGGGAATGTGGCCTGACAAATGCTACATTGGGAATCGAACCCTTGTCACCAGGTAGGTACCCAGACCAGTGTGAGAACCATAGTGCCACAGCAAGACATAAACATCTCTGCAGTGGATGATATGTAGAAAAGGAGGCAGGTGCATATCCAATCTGACCTGCAGCCACTGCCAGCACCAGTGCCAACGAACACCAATGCCAGCTATGTCCGACACACACATCCCAGGTGGGGATGTAGAGGCACCAGCCTGGGCATGCATGTGCCCAAGTAGTAGAGATGCCCATCCACAAGAAGCCACAATTCCCCAAGATAGATGACAACCAACTGTACAGGCACATGGGAGTGATGAATGTACCTGTGTTAAAATGGAATACTTATGTGGCCAGCAGTGATACCATCTGTGTGCAGGAATGCAGCAGCACAATGTCCAACAGATCACACACATGTTGTGTATGATAGAACACACACATTGGGCAATGACCTGAAAGGTCGACTGGCGACACAGTGATGTGAGTGAACCAGATGGCAATGACTACGTTGTCTGCATCATCATGGGTATAGCACAGGAAAACACAACTGACAGGGGGCACGGTCCAGGCAGGTGCACCAAGCTGCTCACATAACAGAAAGCGATAAGGTTGGAACAGAGGATACATAGATGTAATGCCATGCTGCCATACAATAATGTAGATATGCAGTGCATAGGCAACTGCAGAAACATTAACTAACTGTCATGTCTTAATGCCCCAGCACCCCCCTCAACTCTGTAGACCATATGTGTGTGTATCAGTGGGTCATACAGCAGTCTAGATGGCCAGTCAAAAGTCTGTGATGTGCCTGAGAATCAGCAGATGTCAGGTACGCATGTACAGAAACACCTTTAATGCCCAAATGGGAGCAAAAGCAGTTACACAAGGCCAAATGAGGACATGGAAACAGGTAGGAGATGCACGATGCACATGTTGCCAAAGAACAAACAAAGCCAAACCTCACAGACATAGAGGTAGCACCATGCAGAAGGCCTGCTGCAATGGGTGTTGTGGATACAGAAGCATCACATATATGCCAATGAACAAGGAATGCACAACCTAAGGCAGAAAAAAAGAGACACCCACTGCCCCACAGATAAGGTAATGGTGCAGTGTGAGTGGCACAGGAGGTTAGGGCACACATGCATTGATTGGTAGGTAAATCAATGTACAGCGGAACATCTGTAGAGGTAGAATGAAAGGACTACAATGGTGCACTAACCCACACAGAATCCACGTAGGCACATGCACCGTTGCAAAACCGGAATCAGGCAGATGCACATGCACCGTGTATGTTGAATCATGACAGAGTGCTGCCCCATATGAACTGTAACACCCCCTGTGAGGTCAAACAGAAATCACAGATGGTGGCACGCATCACAGTCGTGTGGTGGCAAACAGTTTGTCATGTTCAAGTATAAAGTAGCCAGACACAGAAACAGGGCCTACAGAATGTCCCTCCTGTGGCACACACGTGGCTGCATGCAACTGTTCACCCAAACATAAGTGGATATACTGCACTGCAGGTCACACACATGGCCCACACACATCAACACATTTTCAGATAGATGTACAACATACAGCAAGTATGTGACGTCCTGTTGTACATGTACGGACCAGTACACATTGTCCACAGTGAAAATGTCATCTGCAACCACACATGTCCCATTTTGGCTGTCACAGATCCATGGACATGCAAGGTCATGTGTGACAACTCAGTGTGCCACAGTAATGCAGAGTGTTCTGTGTGTCCACAGCGATGACCATGACACACAGCCAGAGCATGGCAGCAATGTTGTGTTAGTCATCCCTGTTCTGCACAAAGTATCAGTCAAACAACAATGTCCATCATAGGCGTGTGTCCCACTCATTGAGGCCCATCACCCAATGGCACCATCCCCCAGGGATCATTGTATAGAGGTGCTCTGTCTGCCAATGGTACCATGATGGGTACGCCAGTTGCAGTGTAGTCGATGTGCTGTGTGTGTTCGCTGTGCCCTGTGATAGAAAAAGAAGAAACAGGTCATGGTATGCTGTACACAAGATAAGGTCACAATGCAGAGAGAGAAACCACAATATGTACATAATGAGACCTCAGACATGCAAACAGGACACAATCACAACACAGAGCACAGTGCGTGTTGCCCACAGCTGGAGATGGCACGGCTGACCAGGTTACCATCTCGACATGGTCATGTCTATGGCCATGTAACACAGGCTGCCCAGTGGGCCACAGCATGTCCAGCAGTGTTGGTGCACACAGATCCCACAGAGGCCACAACAAAACAAACAGCCCAAAAGAAACATGTGAAGTGTGATGTGAGTCACAACAGATCAAACATGCAACCTACCGTCTGTGTGCAGCAGGTGTCTGATAGGGACTGTCTGAGGCAGAAAAAGGCCACAAGAGGTCACAGTAAAGGCAGAGTATGTCACTGAAATGTGTGGAATCACCATGTCCACATGTCAAGCCGTCAATGCCACATGTCCAAGGTCTTGCGAGATGCATGAAACGGAACCGTTGATGCATTGTGGACAGGCAGCAAACAGGAGACAGGTCAGTCAAAAACATAGAAGACATGCATAAATACGTGCGCACAATGTACACAAGGGCACCAGCACAGGGTTAGAGATAGAGCAGTAAGCACCACCGCACAAGTGTCCAGGCACATCCCATCACCAGACAATGCTCAAGGGTAGCAGAGTGTGCCGTCACATAGACACATCCCAAAAACACAGACACACACACACAGTGAGACGGGGAGAGCATGCCGCCAGTAGCATACGGCCCCTGTGAGCATAAGCTGAGACCAGTGGAGGCAAGCATCACAGTCCATGCAAGGAGACACTGATGTTGTATAATGGCACAATGCTAGGGAAGGGTGTATGTGCCGACTGCCACCACCACACTCTGCACCTGCAGACACACACAGCTCCATCACAGTTGCCACAAATAGTTTTGAAAACCCAGAATGTGACATGAACTAATGGCCATATGGTTGCCAAATGGAACATCTGGGGTAGGGAGGTACAGGCCAAAGAGGTGCATAACAACATATGTGCAGTGGACTGAGACCACAGAAATGTGTTATGCCGCAGTGTCCCCACAGTACAGGTCCCACTATGTCCACCCAACACAGTCACCTGCAGGTTGAATGACGTACACACAGGTACCACTGCACCACAGCGACGGCCAGGAACATAGGCTACTCCTGGGGATGCAAAGACAGAAGGGAAACATACATATGTCCAGAGAGAGCCCAGAAACAGACACGGTAGCATGTATATGTAGACAAATATGCATATCACCACATATGCAGGACTTACATGAGAATGCTCCTCGATCAGACATTGCCTGACTGCCGTCCCTGCACGTGTGTCCCCACGGCCACGTACAGGAGGGCACAGCGGATCCTCCTCCAGATCCTCATTAATGTCGACCCAGATATTGTGCCTGAGTGCAATGTTGTGTAGGATGCAACAGGCCAGAATGATCTGTGCCACAGTCATGGGTTTGTATTGTAAGGCCCCACTGGTCCTATCCAGACACCTGAAGCAACTCTTCAGAACGCCAAAGGTGCGCTCGATGACTGAGCGGCTGGAGGCATGGGCCTCATTGTACCTCCTCTCTGCACGTGTCCGTGGAAGACGCACAGGGGTCAGCAACCAGGCATGACAGCCATATCCCGCATCACCTGCAGACAGAAATGTGGTAAGGTAAATCATGAGCTGGTGGGCACACAAATGTGCACAAGCATCTATATGTGAAAGGTCAACAGATACATGATGACACACACAGATGACGTCACATAATGGCACACGGCAGCTGTGCGCCAGCGTTTGGGAGTGTGAGATACAGGACACCAGGGAGGGGCAATAAGGGCAGCACACATCAACTATAACCAGACCAATCACATCACCAACCATCTGTAGCCAAAAGCCACAAGTGGCATCCCTGAACACAGCAGGCAGACACATGGCATTGCACCAGGAATGGGGCAGAGATCAGCATGCGTGCAAGAATGTGACGGCCATGGCAAAGTGCACACACACATGCTTCACAGTAACATATACAGTAGGGGTGTAGCCAAGATGGCTGAAACTACACACCAATGCTGCCCAATACAAAGCAAATATGTGGGATGCAACGTGGCACCACAATGCCAGCCATGTGATGGTACAGACAAGGTCAATGGAGATTGGCCCCCCAACACACAGTACAGCAGGAAAAAGAATATGTGAGCCAACCCAGGCCCCCCCCCAGTAGCACACACACACACTTTGCAGACAGAGTCAACTAGGGATACACAACCTAGACAGACACATGTACATTTGCGTATGTGTGTGAGCCGAGACCTACGCCGTAGGTGTTGCAACCAATCTGTGTCACATACCACCATGGAGGAACACACCAAAAGACATGTGCAATATAGCAGCGGAACCTGGAAACAGTGTTACCCGCACGTGTGCCGGGACACACAGATGAGCAATGATGCACATAAGGCAGACTTAGTTAAGTGTAGAAACACACAAACATATGTGTCCATGTCCCCGGTGACAATGACATGGCATGCTGGAGGACACCGCCCCACACAATGTCAGTGCTGCACAACCACAATACAGGGAGAGACATGCAGGGGTCATAGTCGGCAATGGGACCATGTATAACAGACAGCTGATGGGTACTGATATGCCACAGCATGACGGACTGTGTCCATAATGTGTTCTGAAAAGACGTCTGAGATGCAGCATGCCAGGTCATGTGTGTCACAGGGGATATGCAGTCAGAAGGCCCAAATGGAACACCGAAGGTGACCCTGTCCCACCTGTGAAAAGTGCAGTGCCCCCAGGACACAGGGACAACATGTGCATGTTAGAGATGGTTAATACCCACCCAGCAGGACACAGTCCCCATATTGTCCAGCCTCAAATTGTCCGAATAGTGCCGAGTGATGCAGGATATGGGAGTCATGGGCGGATCCTGGGAACCGGGGAACCACATTCAGAATACGCATAGTTGCATCACAAACAACCTGAACATTCAGGGAATGGTAGTGTTTGCGGTTGTGGAACGCCACCTCCCTGTCTTTTGGTGGGACCAGGGCAACATGTGTGCAATCAATAGCTCCCATCACGTGTGGTATCCCTGCAATCCGCTGGAATGCCTGGCCCATGGCCCCCCACTGTTGCCCACTGTTAGGAATCATAATGTAATTCCTAACCCGTCTGACCATGAAGGAGACAGTGTGAGAAGGTGGGCTTGCTCATCCCCCCCACTGCGGCCACTGAGGATTGGAAATAGCCAGAGGTAAAGAACTGTAGGGCAGTCAGGGGCTTGGCCAATCCCGGTATGGCATGTGACCAGGCAGTCCGGGGCTAGAGGTCAGGTCTTAGATCCTCATAGAGCTCCCTAATAGCCCCCATGCTCAGACGGTAGAAGGAGATGACCTGGTCCTCACGCATGTCCTGGAGCATGGGCCTGGGCCTGTAGAGGCGAGGCAGGTGAGGGCGTGCCTCCGCACATCTACAATGCCATGCTGGACATACCTCGGCCTGTGGAGCCTCCACAGCTGCAGGTCTGTGTTGCTGCGGGACTGCACCCATGCCCAATGCCACAGCCCCAAGGACACCATCTCCCTCATCAGGCAACCGCAGCTCCTCGAAGTCAATCAACGCCACCACTGCACAACCTGCATGGTTGGTGTGAGCCATCATGGACAACAGCCTGAGTGATGCAGGGAGCTAAATATGGTGTGGGGTGTGGCAACTCATCAGAACAAGCATAACACAGCTACAGATGCCCACCAGCAACAGTGTTGCAAACCACACAGTGCGTACAGAAGTGGAATGCCATAGCGCACGCACCACAACACACAGGCGCACCTCACGATTGAGTCTGCAGAGCATGTGTAGGAGGGGGAGGGGCACGCAGCGTGTCCCCACGCACATAGAGATTGCGCGTAGAGATTGCATAACATGCACTTGTACAACATACGCATAGATGCAACACATGGGGTACCTATGCGTGGCGGAGAGCACCGTAGCTACAGCCTAGCACACAGAGCAAAACTACATACCAGAAATGGCAGATCTGTGGCACCAAATGCAGAAGAGGACACAGCACCTGTGGATGTAGTGGCAGACAATGAGGAGGTCCGAATGTATGGAACGTTAAGCACACAGATGCGTAATGGCGCAGCGCGCATAGGAATGCGCGTTATGCTCAACGTGCATGTTGAGTGTGTGTATGGCGCAGAGCAATGAGTGAAGGGGGGCAGGGCCTGTACAGCATGCCGTGACACATGCACGAGCCGGGTCCCCGTGCGCATATGGAGCATGTGATGTAGGTGGCACAGAGGCAATGCATGGCTGCACATGAAATGCACCCTGGGTAGCGGATAACGTGCACTGCACATGTGTAGGAATGTGCATTGTGCAGTATGAATGCCTGATGGACCATGCCCTGCATATTTAAAGGGACACACCAGGTCAGCAATGGCAAGGGTGGTACACGATGGCATAGCGTGCAGCAGGTGAGATGGCTGTGGGTGCCACAACCAGCCAGCAGTCAGCAGTGTCCCTCACCGAGGAGGAGCCTGAGGGGGTGAGGCAGGTCCATCCAGCCACAGCCAGGAGGCGCAGAAACAGTGCGGGGAGGCTTAGGTGCGGGGGTGAGGTGTGCACAATAAATCGTGTATGCACTGTTGTACCCTGTGGCCATGTGTCCATTCTTTCAGCTCACTGTCCCATGTCCCCTCTGTCACACATGTGGTTGCCCTGGGCACATCCCCTTGCCTTTCCCTGCTCATGGTGCCCCCTCTCCTAACCATCCCTGCTGGTAATGACCTGGGTCGTCCATGCCCCCCACCCCTCCTGCCACCCACGCACCCATATCCTTCACCTGGAAGGGCCATTCCTGCCACCCCACCTTCCCCTGTGCCCGTCCTCCCCAGGACACAGTCCTGTCATGCCCATCCTACCCTCCCCAACCGTATCAGTGCTACTACCCGCACACAGGTCCCCGCCCTGGATACCCTGTGACCCACTCATGTGTATTCACATCCCCTGCCATTGGCAACATAACTGGGCCATGGCACAGCCCCACCCCCTGGTGCCCCTATGCCCCCACCTTCGCCTTCGCCACCACCCCTGCTATACCCATCGCCCCTAGGTTCACCCTGGCCCATTCTGTCACCGTAGATACCCCCGCCAGGCAGGGCATCTATGGTGGTGCCGTCCCTGTCAGTCCGATTCACCTCATACCTATCTGTACCACCATCGCTACCGTTTCCGCATGCACCATACTGAACAGGACCTGTGTCCGTACCACGGCACCTCCACTACTGGCACCCCATGCACATTGCACCCTGCCTACCGGTCTGTCCCTGCCTCACAGTCATTCCACCCACCCCCATCCTCACCCTCCATCCCTGCTTCAGTGCCGATGGCATACTATACTGTATACAGGGTCTCCTGACATTGCCCCCTCCCCCTCATGCCACCCCGTCACTACCCTCCCTGATGGCCCCTACCCCTCTCCCCGCCCCCCCCATCCCACACCCATCATTGGTCCACCCCAGGTCGTGTTCCCATCTATGCCCTCTGGGGTCTGTGCCCCCACCAGCAGGTCCACCCGCACCGCTGTCCCTACCCCCACCCACTGATGATTGGGCCATCCCCTTGCCCCATCCCCAGCATCTGTTCCATCCTTACCACCAGGATACCTCCTCGTATTGGCCCCTCTCTGGAGGACACACAGGGACATGTCCACACCAGGCAATCATACCCCACTGCCATGTTGCAAAATGAGAGACAGGGACGTGGTGATCGTGGCAACAACAGGTGTTTATTTATATTGGGGGGGTTACATATGCTCGCAGTGGGCTTCCAAGGGCCCCGGCCCTGCCGCCCCCAACCCTGCCGGTGTTGTCAGACCCGGGGCACAGGAAGCCAGAGGGCAGGGGTGACATATGTCCGGCTGGCACTCACACCTCCTGGGGGCCGCCCTGGCTGGGTGGCAGGTCAGCTGCACCTGCTGTGAGTATGTCACACAGCATGCGCAGCTGGTCAGCCACCACACCCATGGTCAATGCCATCTGCCCCACAGCTTGGCTCTGCTC
The DNA here is from genome assembly GCA_033557465.1 of Ichthyophis bannanicus. NCBI lineage: Eukaryota > Metazoa > Chordata > Amphibia > Gymnophiona > Ichthyophiidae > Ichthyophis > Ichthyophis bannanicus. The sequence goes on from CM066035.1 coordinate 59,148,160, forward strand.
CCGCAGGGCATATGCCTGAGCCCGCATCACCGCAGCCATGCAGAGGCCGCACATGCACCCACAGACACACATCACCCCTTGTCTGTGTGGCTGCATGTGTGACCTGCTGTCCTGCGCTGATGTGTGCAGGCACTGCGCCGAGACAGGGTACATCCCTGGCACTGTGGGGCAGATGGCAGGGGCCCCCAGCACCCTGTGATGGCCTGTGCTGCTCTGGGCTGGCCATGACTCCATGCCCACCCCACACCCACCCCTCCCCCTCCCCACCTCCCCATCCAATTCCCCACCCTCATGCCCCCCACCCCTGCCTCACTCCCCCCTCCCCTCCCCCTGGCCCCATTCCCACTCCTCCCCATCCCCGTTCCCCTCCTCCCCCACCCTGCTCCCCTCCTCCCCCTCCCCACTCCTCCCCACCCCATCCTCGCTCCCCTCCCCCTCCCTGCTGCCACCCCCTCCCTCCTCTTCAGCCCCACCACCATCTGCCGCCTCAGGGCTCATCTGTTGTCCCTCCTCCGGCGCTGGCTGGCCGTGTCCAGCATCTAGCCCTGCTGGTGCCTGGTCTGCAGCTGTGTCCGCTGCAGTGGTAACACATACATTAGCACCACGGTCACGCATCTGGCACACCATGCACACATGTCCTGTGGACACAATGGCTGCTGGCCCACCGGAGCGTGCCATGGCGCATGGCACGGCCTGTACCACTCACCATCACATTGTTGCCGTTGATCGCGTAGCACCCGCGCCAGGAATGGGGGGTATCATAGCCTCAGCTCCCATCCCTTTTTACAAAGGTCCTCTACCTGTGGGTACAGCAATGAGCAGGACCATTAGGGGACACACATCCCTGGCCATCTGCTTCTGCTCATCACACATATCTGGGTGCAGCAGCTGGCTGACTCTGCTGTATGTTATCTGTGCCCCGCTTCCTGTTGCCTCTGCCACCCGCATGTGTGTGGGTGCTGCTGCACATATCTGTCCTTCCCTCTATGCGCCATGGCTGGATCCCTCCTGGCACCCTTTCCTGGGCAGCGGCCTCTCCATGTGTGGGACTGCACCACCATGCCATACATGCCATCATCACACTGTGGGCCACGGGCAGCATGCCATGGAGGCTGCATGGTGGCGTGCCTTGTGCACAAGGCACCAGGGAGGCGGGGCACATGCCCCAGCCCACACATATGCACTGTGTCGGTATGTCACCTGCACCCAGGGGCCTGGCTGCGACACATATCTTACACATGCAGAGGTTTCACAGGCATGTGCCATTGTGCGCAGTGGCAGGGGCATGGTTCATGTGTCCCACCATTATGCCCTGACCACAGTGGCAGACACATCAGGGTGTGGCATGGGGATGTGCCGCAACATGCCATCTGGGGTCCAGGGACCACATGCAGGGCTGCACACATCGGCAGCTGCAGCTGCCATAACATCAGGATGGATAACACACCTCTATGATGAGGCCTGGGGCATCCTGGGGGTAGGGCAGAGCTCCATAACTGCAACTGGTGCAACCACCATAACACCAGGATGGATGACACTCCTCTATAATGAAGCCTGGAGCATCCTGGGGGTGGGGCAGGGCTATGTAACTACAACAGGAGCCACCACCGTAACACCAGGATGGATAACACCCCTCTATAATGAGGCCTGGAGCATCCTGGGGGTAGGGCAGAGCTCTGTAACTGCAACTGATGCAAACACCATAACACCAGGATGGATAACACACCTCTATAATGAGGCCTGGAGCATCCTGGGGGTGGGGCAGTGCTATGTAACTGCAACAGGAGCCACCACCATAACACCAGGATGGATAACACCCCTCTATAATGGGGCCTGGAGCATCCTGGGGGTAGGGCAGAGCTATGTAACTGCAACAGGAGCCACCACCATAACACCAGGATGGGTAACACTCCTCTATAATGAGGCCTGAAGCATCCTGGGGGTAGGGCAGAACTCTGTAACTGCAACAGGAGCCACCACCATAACCCCAGGATGGATAACACTCCTCTATGTTGAGGCCTGGAGCATCCTGGAGGAGGGACAGGGCTATATAACCTCAACAGGAGCCACCACCATAACAACAGGATGGATAATATCCCTCTATAATGGGGCCTGGAGCATCCTGGGGGTAGGGCAGAGATATGTAACTGCAACTGGTGCAACCACCATAACATCACGATGGATAATACCCCTCTATAATGGTGCCTGGAGCATCCTGGGGGTAGGGCAGAGCTCTGTAACTGCAACTGGTGCAACCACCTTAACACCAGGATGGATAACACCCCTCTATGATGAGGCCTGGGGCATCCTGGGGGTAGGGCAGAGCTATGTAACTGCAACAGGAGCCACCACCATCACACCAGGATGGATAATACCCCTCTATAATGGGGCCTGGAGCATCCTGGAGGTAGGGCAGAGCTATGTAACTGCAACTGGTGCAACCACCATAATCCCAGGATGGATAACACTCCTCTATGTTGAGGCCTGGAGCATCCTGGGGGTAGGGCAGAGCTATGTAACTGCAACAGGTGCAACCACCATAACACCAGGATGGATAACACCCCTCTATAATGGGGCCTGGAGCATCCTGGGGGTAGGGCAGAACTATGTAACTGCAACAGGAGCCACCACCATAACCCCAGGATGGATAACACTCCTCTATAATGGTGCCTGGAGCATCCTGGAGGTAGGGCAGAGCTCTGTAACTGCAACTGGTGCAGCCACCATAACACCAGGGTGGATAACACCCCTCTATGATGAGGCCTGGGGCATCCTGGGGGTAGGGCAGAGCTATGTAACTGCAACTGGTGCAACCACCATAACACCAGGATGGACAACACTCCTCTATAATGAGGCCTGGAGCATCCTGGGGGTGGGGCAGGGCTATATAACTGCAACAGGAGCCACCACCATAACACCAGGATGGATAACACCTCTCTATAATGGGGCCTGGAGCATCCTGGGGGTGGGGCAGGGCTATATAACTGCAACAGGAGCCACCACCATAACACCAGGATGGATAACACCCCTCTATAATGAGGCCTGGGGCATCCTGGGGGTAGGGCAGAGCTATGTAACTGCAACAGGTACAACCACCATAACACCAGGATGGATCACACTCCTCTATAATGAGGCCTGGGACATCCTGGAGGTAGGGCAGAGCTATGTAGCTGCAACTGGTGCAAACACCATAACACCAGGATGGATAACACCCCTCTATAATGATGCCTGGAGCATCCTGGGGGTAGGGCAGACCTGCAAACATCAGCTGTGCAACCTACACTGCTCCTGGTTTTACCCACAAACACGTCCTTTTCCCTTGCTGTGCGTGTTTGATATGTGTGTTGGTTGCTGGCTATTGTGTTGCACTCCTGGGATGGTGTGCCTGTCCCCATGCACTTACCTCACGTGGGTAGTCTGCCACCATATTGTAGCGCCTTGTGAGGCGCACCCAGGCCCTCCTCACCCTGCTGAGTTTCTGCCGGTGGGAGGAGCCTGGGAACAGGCACCCCTGGTGGCTACATATCTCCTCCGCTAGAACAACCCCCAACCTATGTCCTACCCACACTTCGCCCACCCCCCTCCCTCCAACCACCCATACCTCCCCTCCTTCTCATGCAGAGACTAGCATTAATCCACTTGGACATGCCCACCAGCTGTGGGATCTGAAAAAGAAAGGAGCATTATCCTACCCTAATCTGTGCATGCTGCATGGGAGTATATCACCTATGCACAACCTATCCCCCCCAACCCACACTCTCATGGCCATACCCCTTCAGTTCCCAAAGACAACCACCAAGCCTTCCAAACCAACATCCATCCAGGCACCCCAGACATACAAAAGAACCTCCCTATCCACCCTACACACACAAATCAAACATACTATCCAGACAATGCCACACACACTCAGAACAAATTCTAGCAGCACCTTCCAAAATCATGCACACTTTTCACTCACTCTTGTTGTTGCCTCAAGACTCAATCCTACACCTTGTGATAAGGAAGCTTATCATAGTTCAGGAGGGAGCTATAAAAGAGGTGAATTGGCTTTGAACAAGCAACCTGTCTTTGCTGGTAGAAATACTAAAACAGAATGTTTTCATAAAAGACTACCAGTCCCAGAATGCACCAGGTTTCAAACAGCCTCTAGAAGAGGTGAAGTGGGGAAACGTGTGTTCAATCAGGAGAGCTATGAGGTAATCCCCAATCACTCATCTCCAAGGGCAGGGCTTGATTCAGCACACCTGGGCTGTGCTAGGGTGGAGTGTCCCTCTAAGCACTTTAAAAGTAAAAGATATTCTACACAGAGACAGAACCAACAGCACAGGGAGAAGCAGAAGCTGCAGATCCAGAAACAGAAGCCATTGGAGAAAGAAGAGAGAGGACTACAACAGCAGAAGCAACGTAGAAGGAAGAACAGAAAGACATCTTGGAGGTCTAAAGAAGGAGCCCACAGCAGTACGTGTGTTAGGAGTGATTCCAGAGGCAAGCATACTCCATTGGACTGGAGGAAGCCAGAGGATTGGGGTTATAGAGCCAGGAACTTCCAAACGGCACCTTTGAGGGAGACGGCTGCATTTGGAAGGGGCCCTAAGACCGGTGCAAGAAGGTATGTGAAGAGAGACCCAGTGTCCAGGGATCTTGATTGGAAGGCTGGACATAAAAGCTGGACTACTTACTGGCCAGGATACCAGGAGAGGAAACCTAACAGCAAGGGAAGCTCAGGTATGAACTTTGATCTATGCCCTAGCTCTTCATCTGGAAGACAGCAGGGAAACAAATATTATCCTGAGAGTGATCAATTAAGGAATTCCTCTGAGCCAGACCATGATATTGATTCCATGATATTTGAGGAAGAAGGAGATATATCAAATGATCAGTTGAAATACATGGATTGCTCTATGTCTAGGCTGCTGTTTTAAAGTAGTTTCTCATTAATACAACAACCACCAAAAGGAACTGTAACTTGTTCTTTTATCTACCCAGAAAAGTCTCTGCAAGAAAGCTTTAGGGTAGGATTGAGCCACGTAGGGAGAGTGAACCAGCAAAGGGGTTTGCAGCTGGCTAATTATTGGTAATTGAGCCAGGCACAAGTGCACGTGAGCTCTAGAAGGAAACTTCTTCCTTGTGTGTGTGAATAGAAGAAAGTTATCCTTGATAAAGGACAGGTTTTTTCTACTTTTGGGTTTGTTTTTGCCTTTTGGAGCACTGCTAAGAAGGTCATTAGCAGGAGCCATCAAAAAGACCTTTTCTGTTTCCCATCAAGGTCTTTATTGATTTATTGCTTAAGAAGTTCAGTTACCTTATATCATGTTTTGTTTTTCCTGAGTACAATACTTGAAGCAAGTGTCCTTTTGTGTTACCAAGTAAATCTGTGTGGGAGAATTAACCCCATGAATAAAATCTGTTTTTCTTTGCTTACACTCGAGCATCACAACTCATTATTTTGTGAACGGCTGATTCTGGTATGAATGAACTACAACCCCCACACTCCTTTGCAAGTCATAATAATATTTTGCCTTTGCCAAGACTGTGGACATTCACGACCAGCACCCCCTGTTTACAACCTACACAGCTGTATGTAAAAAGATATAATAAAGCAAGTGCCTGGTGCATCAATTCAGAAACTCCGTACTTGAACCAGTCCATTTCTGGATATGTGCACACATAAAAATCAAGAAGCACCCTCAGAGGACATTCCTATCCATTTGGACATGTGATCCTCTCTACCGGGATTTGAACCCCCAGTACATTGTTGTCAGAAATATTGTCTCCCACTGTGCTACACACACACCATTATGATGCTCCAACTGACCATGATCTTGTGGGCATTGCCGCTTTACGTTACAGCGTGTCAGGCTTGGCCTCATGCGCGTTTTAGGCATACTTTGATTACAGCACCTTGCAGCACACCTTGGCATCGATACGCTACGCAGCGCGTCATGGGTCTCCTTAGGCCAAAGGCACGTCATACAGTGCCCTAAACCACGCTCCAGAAAATGGCGCATTCTAGGGCTCTTGTGGTTTCTGTGCCTTACATGGCGCCTTAGTATGTGCCTTAGTGGGCACCATATTGAACGGTGCCGTACTGCTCCTCAGGTTCTTTATATGGTGCCTTGTGAGGCGCCGTATAGGGCACCTTCTCAGGGTCTCTAGGCATGGTGCAGTACTGGGCACCCCTGAACAGGTCACTGAACCCTCCAGCATGGACACACACAACCCCCCTCTGTCTTGCTGACATGGGCATATGTTGTTGGTGTGCCATCACAGGCCATACACTGCACGGGTAGGCAGGTGCCTGGGTTGTGGTGTCAGGGGTGAAGGGCATACCTGGCCTTCCGCACGCCCCATCACAGCCTACCAACATTTTGCCCCTTCCACATGGGGGACGGGTGGCTGGGAGGATGTCCGGTGTGTGCCCTGGCAACTATTGGCTAGGGTGATCAGGGTATTTTGTGGTTTGTGTTTTGCTTTGGTCAGCGTCTGTCTTGCTGATTTCTCATGTGTCACCTAGGCTTCCGCCTGGTCAGCCCTGTGCCCCAGCTGGCCCCATTACATGTCCCGCCTGCAGCCCCCTCTGCCCCATTTGCACTGTCACCATAGTGGCCTTTAATACTTGGCCACTATGCTGTTGGTGTAAATGTAGCACTACTATCACTTTTCTGGGCCTCCCTGCCTATGCTGTACATTGCTGACACTGAAATTGTTTCTCTCTCTCGCAAATGTGCATCTAACGCCAGGTTTTCAGTTGCGTTAGGATTCAGCCTTCATTTCCCCATGTTAGTATGGAAGGGGCCTCTCCCTGCTCACTCCCCGCCCATTGACCCCTTCTTGCCGCCCTCTCTCCACCCTCTGCGGCACTTACCATGGCCGGGAATGTTAAGGCGCGTTAACGAAACGTTAATGTGCCTTAACGTTACATAACACGCCTTAACATAGCCGCTACTACGTTAACGCAGTTTAGTAAACATGCCCCATGGTCTCCAAAACTGAACACAATACTCTACGTGAGGACTCACCAACGACTTGTACAGGGGCATTAATACCGCCTCCTTTCTGCTGGTTATTCCTCTCTGTATGCAACCCAGCATCCTTCTGGCTTTGGCTACCACCTTGTTGCATTGTTTTGTCACCTTGAGATCCTCAGACACTATCACTCCGAGGTCCCTCTCCTGGTCCACACCAATCTCTCTCCTCCTATTGCATATGATTCTTTTGGATTTCTGCATCCCAAGTGCATGTCTCTGCATTTCTTCACATTAAATTTTAACTGCCAAGCATTAGACTGTTCTTCCAATGTTTTTAGATCTTTCCTTATGTTGTCCACTTCCTCAGAAGTGTCCACTCTGTTACAAATTTTCATGTATCTGCAAAAAGGTAGACTCTTCCATTCAGTTCTTCTGTAATATCACTCAAAATACATTAGACAATATTGGTCTCAGGACCAATCCTTGAGGCACGCCACTATGCACCTTCCTTTGAGTTCCGTTTGCCACCATCTTCTGTAAGCCTCCTATGAGGAACCGTATCAAAGGCTTTGCTGAAATCTAAGTATATAACATCCATCTCATGCTCTTGATCTAGTTCTCTGGTCACCCAGTCAAAAGATTCAATCAAATGTTTCTGGCATGATCTTCCCCTGGTAAAAACAAGTTGCCTTGGATCATGTAATCCATTGGTTTCCAGCAAGTCCACTATTCTTTCTTTCAAGAGCATCTCTATTACTTTTCCCACCACAGAGGTAAGGTTCACTGGCCTATAGTTTGTCCCCTCTTCCCCATTACCATTTTTGTGAAGAGGTACCACATTAGCCCTTCTTCAGTCTTGTGGAGCCTCTCCCTTCTCCAAGGATCTATGAAAAACATTCTTTAAAAGCCCTGACAGAACCTCTCTGAGCTCTTTCAGTATCCTGGGATGTATCCCATCCAGTCTCATAGCCTTGTTCACTTTCAGTTTTGCAAACTATTCAAAAACATCATCTCCTGTGAATAGTGTGGTATCTACTCCATTCCCAGAAGACATAATTTGGTATATTTATCAATCTTACATGGTCCTTCTGTAGGATTTTCTTTCATGAACACAGAACAGAAGTATTTGTTTAGCATTTTCGCTTTTTCAGTGTTACTTTCCAAAAATTCATCCTCGGCACTTTTGAGTCTTGCAATTCCACCTTTGATCTTCCTCTTCTCCTGAATATGCTCCAAAAACGTTTTGTCTCCGCACTTCACATCTTTAGCCATCACTTCTTCTGCCTTTGCTTTTTCTATTTTTATTTCTCCCTTTGTCCCTTTAAGCTTTATCTTGTATTCTTTTCTGTGTTCTTCTTTTTGTGAACTTCTGAATTTTTTTGTGATTTCTGAATTTTATTTTCATGTAAAACATTTAGCTATAATATAGATTAGTCCTTTCCTTATGTTGTCAAGTCCAAGTAAGCACAAAGGTTCTCATACTCTCTTTAAAGCATATTCTGCTGAATCAGGATCTCCACTTCACACATTCTCATATTTCTATTAAAACATAGGCTAAAGCAAAATTCAATGGTTCACACTTAAAGTTAAATAATGTATCAGCACATATTTGAAAGATTTCCATATAGACTCGGATTACGGTGATATATTATCTTCATGTACATTACCTTTCATAGGAAATCAATAGAAGATTTTTGCATTACAGGATTTCATTTTGTTTTTACAGTAAATAGTCACAATTGATCAGACATCACATAGCAAACCTGAAACTCTGAAACTATAGAAGCTTCACAAGAACCAATTCAAAATCAGCCTTACAAAATCTCTCAGGAACTCACAGATGTTTGGTTATAATTAGCCAGTAGAGTCATAAGAATCGCTGTCTCACTCTGGTATTATCTGTCTCCTGCTAGGCAGAGAGAGGTCTAGGTGGAAGACTGGAAGCTGCAAGAAAACTAGTAAACTGCTGTAGTATTCTGCCAGGAAAAGCTCACAAGAAGCATGTGGAGGTCATGATTGTCTAGCCCTCATTATCTGGACATCAGTAGAAAGAGGATAGGATAAACAGTCCATAGTGAAGAACTGCCCTATGGGTCAGACTAAAGGTCCAAGCCCAATGTCCTGGTTTCAACAGTGGCCAATCCAGGTCATACATACCTGGCAAGATCCCAAAATATAAATATAGGGGTATATTTACTAAACTTTCCTAATGTTACCGGCGCTAGTTGCAACGATATTGTAAAGAATGCCATATAAGGAGTGGGCGTTCCAGTCCTTAGGTAGCAAGAATATGTATCGCATGATAGTGTGCGCCGTGGCACGTTAACGCTCGTTAACTCTAAGTACATACCAGCGCAGTGTTAGAAGCTATAATGATGTAGCCCACTGGTTACTGCAATGACTGTGGAAGCAGAGGTCATAGGTTTGATCCTGCAGTGGTGTAATCTAAAATAGCTGTCTGAGGCATTTTCTTTTAATTTAAATCAGTGCTGCCAGCAAAAACACCCTCACAGTGCCCTAACCTAAGGTGCCTCATAATGCGCCCTATAAGGCGCCCCATAGGTCACATTATAAAGTGCCCTGTCTGCCAAGGCACCCTATAATGTGCCCTATAGGGCACTGTATAGGGTGCCTTAAACGGCGCTTTACAGGGCGCCTATGAGGCACCTTAGGCTACAGCACTGTGAGGGTGTTTCTGCTGGCAGCACTGATTTAAATTAAAAGAAAATGCCTCAGACAGCCTTTTTAGATTACACCACTGCAGGATTGAACTAATGACCTCTGCCTCTACAGTCATTGAAGTAACCAGTAGGCTACATCTCTATAGCTGCTACTGCACTGCTGGCTGGCTACAGAAAGACTGCAGGTCACCACACAAACTGTCTGCTGTGGTTACCAGGATAGGGTAAACCCACCCGTACCCATGAATCACTGCACATGCAGATCAGCAGTCTACAGCTGATCACAAGATGGGGTATGCACCCCCACAGCACCTCGGCCTGGTAGAGGGAACTGACTGTGTGTGTTACTGGCACAGAGTAGCTACAGACCGTGACATTGTGCGGGTCCTGTGCTCACCCTGAGGGTGAGGTGGGGCGGCCAGCACCATGTCCGCAGCACCTGGCTTTGCTGAGATAGGCTATGCTGCAGATTGCCATCAATGCCACTCTGTGATAGGTAGTCCTTGCAGACACACCTGTGTCCATCTGTATTTCCCAGTCATTTCTAGCCCTTATGGACTATGATGCACCCAGGATAGTGCATATCCTGTGTGAGTGCCATTGATCACATGTTATAAGTGAAGGGGGGTGTTTGGACCCCAAGGCGGATTATGTAGCACCACCCAACCTGCCCTCTGTGGCTCAGGATGGGGGACAGGATCTCTCACCAACAGAACCACATTGTACATCTTTGCAATGCTGGCAGTAGTGGGGACCATCAACCCCAGTCCTGCTGGGAAATAGGCACCCAACAGCACAGTAAATGCAGATCTGTACACATCAAGAAGGCAATGGCAGACAGGCAGAATACTGGAAAAGCTCAGCTGCCCACCCCACCACTATCTGGCATGCACTAGCAGAAGGCACAGTCAGTCACCACCCACTGCACCCTGCAAGGTGTGCCAACCATACACATACTAACTGCAGACAGTCTGCTAGCTAGTACATAGTGCATGTTCCTAGAGGAACTGCATGCACCCAAAAATGGGATGTGAGCACACATACCAAGCAGGTATGTCAGTGATTGGGCCCCAGAAAAGGGAACCCATAAATATCACTTGAAAAAAATACCATATAGCACTGTGGGGGAACCTAGCCATGCCGTGGTCACTGCTCAGTCAGGGTGAGAGTGACCTTCCAGCATAACATGCTGTGGCCACCCTGTCCGTGCAGGTGGTGGTCGGGCACTACAATGTCCCAGCCATTGCCCTATATCCTGTGCAGATGCATCCTGCCCAGTCCACCCTGTCTGGCCCATACCCACAGTACCTTGCTCGTCATTATGCACATTGGCAGGCTAACACTGGAAACAGTGTAAGCATTGTGGGCTCAGTAAGGTGTAGGCAGCCACAACACACTGGATAGACAGACACACACTCCCACAGCTATGCCAGCATTGTGCAAATATAGAGGTTTGTGGCAACCCTGGCTGCCACACCAGTCCTGGGCACAGTGCAGGCATTGTTATGGTACGCAATACTGTTGGGGTCACTCCCCGGGGTGGTAAACACTGTCAGAAGCAATAACTGAAACACACTCCACAGATATCAGAAAGGTTGCTATGATGAATCTCTATCAACAAATCATGTTTAACTTAGGATTTGTTAGCTGACATTAATCATAGCAACCTTTTGATATATGTGGAACATGTTCCAAAGTTTAGGACGACATTGCTAAGGTATGCAGGTGCCAGTATTGGGAGAAGTTGCTCCGCGCAGGGCCCAACAGTCTGACTCTCCATGAAGCGTTGGGTAGTGGAGCCTGTGGGTGTGGGTGTTTGTACCCCTGTTGGCCTCTGCTCTAGGGCTGAGTTTCGCAACTCCGGTTCTGGTGGGCCAAACACTATTCGGGTTTTCATGCTGTCCCTAATGAATATGCATGACATACATTTGCATACAATGGGGGCGGCAAATACAAATGCAGCATAGGCATATTTATTAGGGACAGCATGACACCTGAATGGTGTTTAGTCCTCCAGGACTGCAGTTGGGAAACTCTGCTCTAGGGATTGCACATGTTTATGATGTCTGTACCCTGTAGGGTAAAATATAGGCATTTATGGCTTGTTTATTTAATCTGCAATAACAGTTCCATCTTTATTACCACAGTTTAGTACTGGGTAAAATATAGGGACATGGTTTGCAGGAGCCACAGCTGGGGCTTGAACCTGTGACCTTTTGCCCCTGAATACACTGGCTGTGTGTACTGCACCAAACTGCTGCCACAGAGACAAATCATTCCCTGGGGCTACCATTAGTGTTCGTTAGACAGACCTTGTCTGTTGTACCGCACGGCACCCACCTAAACAGGGTTTGGCCTTGGTCTGCTGTGGGCAGATTCCACTACCCCCTCCACCACCAGCAACCCTCCGCCACCATGCTGACATGCCCTTTTGCCAGTAGTGCTGATGGTGCGCAGTCCCAGGCCATCCAGTGTGCCAGTAAGCAGCTGCCTATGGTGTGGGTCCTCGGGTAGGGGTGCCTACATGGAAATGCGCACTTCCCCCCGGCACCACCTGCCAATGTTATATGCCCTTGGGGGTACATGCTGGGTAATATCCCCTGTGACACTGTGGGACACACACTCGTGCCCATGTTGGACCCTCATCAGTTGCTGTCTTGCTGCTTTACAGTTTTGACATTCCTATGTGCCACCTAGGCATCTGCCTAGTCTGCCCTGTGCCCCAGCTGGACCACAGCATAACAAACCTGCCCAATATAAATGACAAAACCCTGATCACCGCTATTTCACTGTGGGATCATTCACTTTGTAGGGGGACAGAGCATAGACCCTTCCAAACATGATATCTTCCTTTTTATGCTTTGTCAGTAGTGTTGCTTTATGTTTATCATTAGGAGCACTATTGGCCAGCTTGGTTATGGGGATTTCAAATGTGGTTCTGGTCATTTAATATGTTTATTTGCCTTTTTGGTTCCTGCACATGTATCACTAAAACGTTTCTGGGTTTCCCTGGCTTTGCTGTACATTGCTGACTGAAATGGTTTCTCTCTCCTGCAAATGTGCCTCTAACGCGAGGTTTTCACTGGCACTAATTTTCAGACCTTCATTTCACGGTGTTAGTGTGCATGGGGCCTCTCCCCATCCACTCTCCACCCATTGACCCCTCATCTCCGCCCCTGGGAAGCCTTACTCCGCCCTCTGAGGAGCCTTACTCCACCCTCTGCGCACCTTAATGCCGCCGCAGACATTATCGCACGATACGTGATGTTCTCGCATGGTAAAGCACCATTATCACATGTTACTGTCACATATCGCGTGATAACGTCGCATCTGCACCGTTAGCACCGTTTAGTAAACATACCCCATATTTTATAGACTTTTCCTCCAGGAACCTGTCCATACCTTTTTAAAGCCCAGCTACACTAACAGCTTTTACCACATCTCCATCAACTAAATCAAGAATTTAATTATGTGAGTGATAAAATATGTTCTCAATTTGTTTTACATGTCACTTCATGGTGTGTCCCCTAGTCTTTGTATTTTTGAAAGAGTACATGACTCATTTTATCTGTACTACTCCACTCACGATTTTAAAGACCTCTATCATATTTTCCCTCAGCTGTCTCTTCTCCAATATGAAGAGTGCTAATCTCTTTAGCTTTTTCCTAATAGGGGACTCATTCCATCCCCTTTTCATTTTGGTAACTTTTCTTTCTACCTTGTCTAATGCCGCTTTATCGTTTTGAGATGCGATGACCAGAACTGCACACAGTACTCAAACTTGGGGTTTGCACCATGAAACGCACTATGTTATTGACTGTTGTGTTCTCAGTTCCTTTCTTAATAATATCTAACATTCTAATTGCTTTCTTGGGCTCCACCACACAATAACATAGTAGCATAGTATATGACGGCAGATAAAGACCAGTATGGTCCATCTAGTCTGTCCAGCAAGGCAGCAAGAATAGGTGCACCTGCCACTCCGTGCAGGTCACCCCTCCCATACCTTTGTTGAGGGGTGTACCCACCGCTCTGTGTAGGTCACCCCTATTTGCTGAGATATAAGAGATAGTTTGTTTATTTTGATTTTATTCTGTTGCTATAAAGGGATCCACTGTGTCTGTCCCATCTCATTTTGAATTCAATCACTGTATTTGCTCCAACCACTTCCATTGGGAGAGAATTCCAAGTATTCATCACCCTTTCAGTGCAAAAGTATTTTCTAACATTGCCTTTCAGTTTACCTCCTTGCAGCTTCACGTAATGCCCTCTAGTTTTACAGCTTCCCCGTCTTTGGAAGAGGTTTGTTTGATCATTAATACTCTAAGGGGTATGTTTACTAAACCGTCTTAATGTAGCAGAGGTGATGTTATCGCGTGATACGTAACGTTATCGTGCGATAACGTCATGTATTGCGCGATAACGTTGGCAGCGGCGTTAAGGCAAACTAACACTGTGAAACCCGGCTCTTAAGGGTGGAGTCAGGCCTCCCAGAGAGCAGAGATATGGGTCAATGGGCAGAGAGTGGGTGGGGAGAGCCTCCAGGCACACTAATGCTATGAAATCTGGGTCTGAACACTAACGCCAGTGAAACCCTCGTGTTAGAGGCACATTTGCAGGAGAGAGAAACCATTTCAGTCAGCAATGTACAGCAAAGGCAGGGAACCCAGAAAAGTGATAGTAGTGATACATGTGCAGGAACCAAAAAGGCAAATAAACATATAAAATGACCAGAGGCACATCTGAAATCCCAATAACCAAGCTGGCCAATAGGGATATTAATGATAAACATAAAGCAACACTACTGACAAAGTGTAAAAAGGAAGATATCATGTTTTGAAGGGTCTATACTCTGTCCCCCTACAAAGTGAATGATCCCACATTGAAATAGCGGTGATCAGGGTTTTTGTCGTTTATATTGGGCAGATTTGTTAGGGTGGGCACATGTGCAGCAACAGCAGAGTGGGCACATAGGAAAGGGCAACTGTACTGATGCTGTAAATGGGATACAGGGGGCTGCAGGCGGCACATGCTGTGGTCCAACTGGGGCACAGTGCAGACTAGGCAGATGCCTAGGTGGCAAATAGGAAAGCCGAAACTGTAAAGCAGCAAGACAGCAACTGACGAGGGACCAACATGGGCACGAGTGTGTGTCCCACAGTGTCACAGGGGATATTACCCAGAAGGTACCACTAAGGGCACATAAAATTGGCAGGCGGTGCCGGGGGGAAGCGCGCATGTCCATGTAGGCACCCCTACCCGATTACCCACACCATAGGCAGCTGCCTACCAGCACACTGGATGGCCTGGGACTGCGCACCACCAGCACCACAAGCATAAGGGAATGTCAGCTGTGATAAGGAAGCTTATCATAGTTCAGGAGGGAGCTATAAAAGAGGTGAATTGGCTTTGAACAAGCAACCTGTCTTTGCTGGTAGAAATACTAAAACAGAATGTTTTCATAAAAGACTACCAGTCCCAGAATGCACCAGGTTTCAAACAGCCTCTAGAAGGGCTGAAGTGGGGAAACATGTGTTCAATCAGGAGAGCTATGAGGTAATCCCCAATCACTCATCTCCAAGGGCAGGGCTTGATTCAGTACACCTGGGCTGTGCTAGGGTGGAGTGTCCCTCTAAGCACTTTAAAAGTAAAAGATATTCTACACAGAGACAGAACAGGGAGAAACATCACAGGGAGAAGCAGAAGCTGCAGATCCAGAAACAGAAGCCATTGGAGAAAGAAGAGAGAGAACTACAACAGCCGAAGCAACGTGGAAGGAAGAACAGAAAGACTTCTTGGAGGTCTAAAGAAGGAGCCCACAGCAGTACGTGTGTTAGGAGTGATTCCAGAGGCAAGCATACTCCATTGGACTGGAGGAAGACAGAGGATTAGGGTTATAGAGCCAGGAATTCCCAAACGGCACCTTTGAGGGAGACGGCTGCATTTGGAAGGGGCCCTAAGACTGGTGCAAGAAGGTATGTGAAGAGAGACCCAGTGTCCAGGGATCTTGATTGGAAGGCTGGACATAAAAGCTGGACTATTTACTGGCCAGGATACCAGGAGAGGAAACCTAACAGCAAGGGAAGCTCAGGTATGAACTTTGATCTATGCCCTAGCTCTTCATCTGGAAGACAGCAGGGAAACAAATATTATCCTGAGAATGATCAATTAAGGAATTCCTCTGAGCCAGACCATGATATTGATTCCATGATATTTGAGGAAGAAGGAGATTTATCAAATAATCAGTTGGAATACATGGATTGCTCTATGTCTAGGCTGCTGTTTTAAAGTAGTTTCTCACTAATACAACAACCACCAAAAGGAACTGTAACTTGTTCTTTTATCTACCCAGAAAAGTCTCTGCAAGAAAGCTTTAGGGTAGGATTGAGCCACATAGAGAGAGTAAACCAGCAAAGGGGTTTGCAGCTGGCTAATTGTTTGTAATTGAGCCAGGCACAAGTGCACGTGAGCTCTAGAAGGAAGCTTCTTCCTTGTGTGTGTGAATAGAAGAAAGGTATCCTTGATAAAGAACAGTTTTTTTGTTACTTTTGGGTTTGTTTTTGCCTTTTTGGAGCACTGCTAAGAAGATCATTAGCAGGAGCCATCAAAAAGACCTTTTCTGTTTCCCATCAAGGTCTTTATTGATTTATTGCTTAAGAAGTTCAGTTACCTTATATCATGTTTTGTTTTTCCTGAGTACAATTCTTGAAGCAAGTGTCCTTTTGTGTTACCAAGTAAATCTGTGTGGGAGAATTAACCCCATGAATAAAATCTGTTTTTCTTTGCTTACACTCGAGCATCACAACTCATTATTTTGTGAACGGCTGATTCTGGTATGAATGAACTACAACCCCCACACTCCTTTGCAAGTCATAATAATATTTTGCCTTTGCCAAGACTGTGGACATTCACGACCAGCACCCACGTTTACACAGCATGGTGGCAGAGGGGTGCTGGTGGTGGAGGGGCAGTGGCATCTGCCCACAGCAGACCACAGCCAAGCCCCATTTAGGTGGGTGCCATGCACTGCAACAGACAAGGTCTGTCTGACGAACAGTCATGGTATCCCCAGGGAATAATCTGCCCTTGTGGCAACAGTTTGGTGCAGTACACACAGCCAGTGTGTTCAGGGGCAGAAAGTCACAACTTCAAGTCCCAACTGTGGCTCCTGCCAACCTTGTCCCCATATTAAACCATGGTAATAAAAACAGAACCTTTATTGCAGATAAATTAAACATGCCTGAAACACCTATATTTTACCCTACAGAGCCCAGACACCATAAACATGTGCAATCCCTAGAGCAGAGTTTCCCAACTGCAGTCCTGGAGGGCCAGACACCATTCAGGTTTCATGCTGTCCCTAATAAATATGCCTGTGCTGCATTTGTATGCATCACCCCCATTGTATGCAAATGTATCTCATGCATATTCATTAGGGACAGCATAAAAACCTGAACAGTGTTTGGCCCACCAGGAACGGAGTTGGGAACCTCTGCCCTAGAGCAGCGGCCAACAGGGGCACAAACACCCACACCCACAGGCTCCACTATCCAACGCCTCTTGGAGAGTCAGGCTGTTGGGGCCTGCATGGAGCAGCATCTCCCAATACTGGCCCCTGCATACATTAGCAATGCCGTCCTAAACTTGGGAACACGTTCCACATATATCAAAAGGTTGCTATGATTAATGTCATCTAACAAATCCTAAGTTAAACACGATTTGTTGATAGAGATTCATCATAGCAACCTTTCTGATATCTGTGGAGTGTGTTTCAGTTATTGCTTCTGACAGTGTTTACCACCCCGGGGAGTGACCCCAACAGTATTGCATACCATAGTAATGCCCGCACTGTACCCAGTACTGGTGTGGCAGCCAGGGCTGCCACAATCCTCTATATTTGCACAATGCTGGCACAGGTGTGGGAGTGTGTGCATGTCTATCCAGTGTGTTGTGGCTGCCTACACCTTACTGAGCCCACACTGCTTGCACTGTTTCCAGTTTTATCCTGCCAATGTGCATAATGAGGAGCAAGGTACTGTGGGTATGGCCTGGACAGGGTGGCCTGGGCAGGATGCATCTGCACAGGGTATAGGGCAATGGCTGGGACATTGTAGTGCCCGACCACCACCTGCACGGACAAGGTGGCCACAGCATGTCGTGCTGGGAGGTCATTCTCACCCTGACTGAGCAGTGACCACGGCATGGCTAGGTTCCCCCACAGTACTATGCAGTATTTTTCTTAAGTGATATTTATGTGTTTTTGTTTCTGGGGCTTAACACTGACATACCTGCTTGGTGTGTGTGCTCACATCCCATTTTTGGGTGCGCAGAGTTCCTCTAGGAACATGCACTATGTACTAGCTAGTAGACTGCTTGCAGTTAGCATGTGTATGGCTGGAACACCTTGCAGGGTGCAGTGGGTGGTGACTGACTGTGCCCTCTACTGGTGAATGTCATATAGTGGTCAATGGCAGCTGAGCTGAGCTTTTCCAGCATTCTGCCTCTCTGCCTTTGCCTTATGTGTTCTGTACAGATATGCATCGACTGCCCTGTAGGTTGCCTGTTCCCCAGCAGGACTGGGGTTGATTGTTCTCTCTACTGCCACCATTGCAGAGATGTACAATGTGGATCTGTTGGTGGGAGATCCTGTCCCCCCTCCTTGAGCCACAGAGGGCGGGTTGGGTGGTGCTACATAATCCGCTTTTGGGTCCAAACACCACCCTTCACCTATAACTTGTGAACATGGCACCCACACAGGATATGCACTATTATGGGGGCATCATAGTCCACAAGGGCTAGACGTGATTGGGAAATACAGATGGACACAGGTGCAGCCTAGGTGTGTCTGCAAGGACTTCTTACCACACACTGGCACTGATGGGGACCTACAGCATAGCCTATCTCAGCCAAGCCAGGTGCTACAGACCTGGTGCTGGGTGCCCCACTTCACCCTCAGGGTGAGCACAGGACCCGCACAATGTTACGGTCTGTAGCTACTCTGTGCCAGTAACATACACAGTCAGTTCCTCTTACCAGGCCTAGGTGCTGTGGGGGTGCAAACCCCATTATGTGATCAGCTGTAGACTTCTGATCTGCATGTGCAGTGCATCATGGGTACGGGTGGGTTTACCCTATCCTGGTAACCACAGCAGACAGTTTGTGTGGTGACCTGCAGTCTTTCTGTAGCCAGCCAGCAGTGTGGCAGTAGCTATAGAGGTGTAGCCTACTGGTTACTTCAATGACTGTGGAGGCAGAGGTGATGGGTTTGATCCCACAGTGGTGTTATTTAGGAATGCTGTCTGAGGTTTTTCCTTTTCATTTCAAACAGTGCTGCCAGCAGAAACACCCTCACAGTGCTGTAGCCTAAGGTGCCTCATAAGGCGCCCTATAGGGCACATTATAGGGTGCCTTGGCAGAGAAGGCACTTTATAATGTGACCTATATGGCGCCTTATAAGGCACCTTAGGTTATGGCACTGTGAGGGTGTTTTTGCTGGCAATACTGATTTAAATTAAAAGAAAATGCCTCAGACAGCCTTTCTAGATTACACCACTGCAGGATCAAACCCATGACTTCTGTCTCCATAGTCATTGCAGTAACCAGTGGGCTACATCGTTATAGCTTCAAGCACTGCGCTGGCATGTACTAAGGGTTAACACGCGTTAACGTGCCACGGCACCCACTATCGCGTGATGCAGATCCTTGCTACCTTAGGACTGGAACGCCCACTCCTTATATGGCATTCTTCACATTATCGCTGCAACTAGCTCCGGTAACATTAAGACGGTTTAGTAAACATACCCCTAAGTATTTAAAGGTCTGAATCATATCTCCCCTGTCCCTCCTCTCTTCCAGGGTACATATTTCAACATATTCTCCATCATGATGCCTACTATAGATCCTTTTCCTGGGTGGTGATTCCTAATGTGGAATTTAATTTTATTTCGCTGTAGTTTGGGTTTTTCTTTCATCTGTGTATCACTTTGCACTTGTCCACATCAAATTTAATTTGTCATTTGCACCCAGTCTCCAAGTCTCACAAGGTCCTTCTGCAATTTCTCACATTCCTTTTGTGATTTAACAACTGAATAATCTGGTGTCATCTGCAGATTTGATCACCTCATTCGTTCCCATTTCCAGACCAGTTATAAATATGCGAAAACGCACCAGTCCCAATAGAGATCACTATTCACCTTTTAGCCCTATTCTCTGCTTTCTTTTAAGCAATTCCCAGTCCACAATAGGGCACTGTCTCTTTTCCCATGGCTTTTTAATTTCTTCAGTCTCTCATGAGGGACTTTGTCAAACACTTGCTGAAAATCCAGATACACTATCAACCAGCTCACCTTTCTTCACCTATTTCTTCACCCCTTCAAAAAAGGCAGCAGGGTGGTCACGTGATGGAAGAGAAGCTGTGAACTGTGTCTTTCTGTGTTCCTGATTGCTCAAAAGTCCTTCCAAGTCAGCCTACTCTATAAACCCATATCTGTGAATGCTATTTCTTCTGGACTCTAGAGTAATGATAGTTGCAAGAACTGAGTCAAAGAAAAGAACTAAAAACTCTCAGGCTGATATTCAGAGGAATTTATACATTTAGCAGGCATTGCTAAATGTATAAGTCTCTTGTCCATGAATTTTCAGTGATGCTATACTGATAGTGCACCTGAAAATTCTCCCTAAAAAAATCCAACACTATCCGGATAGTGTTGGGTAAGTGCATCTAGTACAGGGATTTCCAACTTCAGTCCTGGAGGGTCACAAACCAGTCAGATTCTCAGAATATCCCTAATGAATATGCATGAGATATATTTGAATACAATCGAGGCAATTCATGCAAATATGTCTCATGCATATTCATTAGGGGCATCCTGAAAACCTGACTGGTTTGCAGCCCTGCAGGACTGAATATGGAGGCCCCTGATCTAGAAGCTGAATATCCCCACTATATATAGAGCTGCTGTCAGTGATCTTTCTCCATATATATTCACCGCTGCCACCTATTCATATAGCAATGTTGACTATACATATTTTATAAAACTCCACAGCCAGCATTTTTTTTAAAACATGCTCACTGCCATGGCTGAATATTGGGCCCTCTATATCTTCTACTTCAGCAGTGAAAACTAAAGGGGTATTTTCACTAAGCTGAATAACATGGGACCTAGCTAAAAATAGCATGTGCTACTCATTTTCCTAACTTAGTAAACTTGCCCCTAAGTGGCAACAATCGATGGTGGGGTTTGTCTCTGTTAAAAATACACCAAAGCAGGCCTCTCTTCAGCCACTGCTTTACCACTCTCTTGCCAGCAGCCAATTTCCATAATGATGGAGGATCCTGTTTGGACTTTTTAACCCTGTGTTATGCTGCAAAAGCTGCTTCTTTTCTGCCTCTTACCACTGGCCATGACAGTTCTCTCGGGATTAGTATTTTGAAGTGATAGCAATTTTTCATGTAAGGTTTATCGATTTTTGGTTTATTCCTCAGAGATTGGATCCTGATCCGCTTCTTATGTGTTTCCTTACCATTGCCCTTGACCTTTCCTTGTCCTCATCTGTTTGTGCTGACCATTCTAACTAGATTGTAAGCTCTGATGAGCAAGGACTATCTTTTACATGTGTCTGTTCAGTGCTGCATACACCTTGTAGTGCTATACAAATGATCAGTAGTAGTAATAGCAGTAATATCTCACATGCCCATCCAGCATCAAGCTCTTTACCTTCCCATTCCTATTGAATTTTATAAATTAGTGGTTCTAGAAGGTTCAATGGATGTTGCATATCTGGACTCCAATAAGTATTTTGACATTGTTCCACAGAGAAGACTGACAAGCAGAACAGTACAAGAGTTGGACTATGTTGTAAATTCAGGAACCGGTTGAATAGCACATTGCAGAGTGGTGGTCAGTGGATTCTGTTCTGGTGATGGTAAAGTGGTCAATAATGAACCCCAGCATTCAGTCCCATGCCTGCTTCTTTTTATCATCTTTATTAGCAACATTGCAGAGGTGCTTGAGGGAAAAATGTTTATAAATGAAATAAGAATCTAACAGAGTAGACACAGTGGAAGGGGTAAAAAAAAAAGAATGAAGAAATGTCTCAAGGTTTGGAAAATGAGTTTAGTGCTAAACAAGTAAATTCATGTATCTGGGGCATAAGAAGAATGCATAAACAATATTTTGTATTTGTTTATGTATTTTAATTTTGACTTTTTCTCTCAATTGTGTGTGGGGGGGGGAGTGTTAGCATCAGGCATTCATTTTAATAAAAATGTTTAACAAGTAACAGTAGCTGTTAAGATTTTTTTTAGCCTATCCAATATAGTGGTCATCACCATAGCCTGTGTGTAACACTCCAATAATACTCAAAACACCCCTAACTCTAAAAAGGACCACAGCTTTCACACCAATTTCAATTTCCAATAGACCATCATCAAAACATGTGAAATTTGTCTCCAGATTTGGTGTTACATCCACATAAAGTCTTAGAGAGGATGTAATGGTTTATATAGAGTGTTACCTGTCCCTCTCCAAAAAGGTGATCAACAATCCCCTTTAAGAGCGTCTGCAGCCCAGAGTTCAAGGCTGGGATGGTGTGGCTCAGACGGAGAGGTTAAAAACCCAGCAGGCTGCAGGAGGGAGAGAGGCCCGTGGAGCCAGAAGTTCTTCCAAGGCAATCTGTGCAAAGACGTTCTGAGGTAGGAACTTTAACTGGGGCTGGAGAAAGGGCCAGGAGAACCAGCTTGTGGAGCTTTAGCAAGCTGGGACAGAAGTAAAGCTGCTTTTGTTTTCCCTGAACTGCTGTCTGGCCTGTATTGTAAAGAAAACCCCTTCCCACTACATGTCACACTACCACAGGGGGATATTCAGCAGCACTAACATGGTGCCGCTGAATATTACAGGTGCCGCTGCTGCATGTCCTGATGCTAACCAGTTAGCACTGGGATGTGCTGAGGGCATTCTGGGGGGTGGCACCCATCGATAACTGGGCAGCAGTGATATTGATCTGCTGCCTGATTATCAACACATCGCAAAAGTCAGGCACAGTAAAGGCTGGCCTAACTTTCATTGCAGAATCTAACCTGGCAGCGGATGAATATCACCACTGCCTGGATAGCTTCCCGGGCCCAGGCATTAAATATCCATGTTTAAGGTTCAGCGGCAGCGGCTAGCTGCTTTTGCAGCACTAGCCACCACCACTGAATGTCAGGTCCCTAAATTTACACAGTGAAGAGTTTAGAAGTATCCTAAGTCCAGTTATAATTCAAGTGGGGAAATTGTCAAATCAGGCCAGCCAACATGAACAACTTTAGTCTTGTATGTGCTTAAAGAAACTCAAGCAGTTATCTCTTACAAAATCACATTTACTCTAACTCTTGCAAAGCCTCTTCATAGTTATCTCCTAAGGGGTGGATTAACCGAACATTGTATAGAAATCGAGAAAAAATTCTTGAAACAACATACCTAATGACCATAAAAATAGATTAACAATAGTGTAATAAGATGGACTCTTGTGAAACTCGACACTTAGGTTTAAAAGGTGCTGATAAAAAACATTCAACACTCCCTTCCTGATCTTGCACCAATCTAATCATGGAAGAGCCTTGTCAGAAACTCTTTCCTCCTGAATACATTGTAACAAAATATCCCAATCAACTAAATCAGATCCCAATGACAAATCTAGTAGAGTTAACATAGCCTGTTGACTTTTATCTAGGCACTTCAATAGTTCAAAATGGAGACTATGATAAAATGAGGAAAACAGTTAATAAAAAAACTACAAGGAGCAGCTGCAAAGGTTAAAGATTTACATCAAGCATGGGCGTTGTTTAAAAATACTATCTTGGAAGCCCAGACCAGCTGTATTCCATGCTTTAAGAAAAGTGGAAGGAAGTCCAAAAAATTGCCAGCATTGTTTAAAGGTGAGTTCAGAGAGGCTGTTGTAGCCAAAAAAGCATCTTTCAGGAAATTGAAAGAGGAGCCAAATTATGAAAACTAGAAACAATATAACCACTGAGAAGTTAGATGCAAGACATTGATAAGGCAGGCAAAGAGAGAATTTGGCAGAAATATGGAGCAAAGAATCAACTTGAAATTTCTGGTTAAGTTGGAGAAGGGCCCAACTGAGTGTCTCCAACTTCTCCAAAAGGCTTATGAAGAAGATGCAATGACAAGGCCGCGAGTCTTCGAGTGGCACAAACACTTCAAGACTGGCTGCGAGGAGGTAGAGGATGAACCCAAGTCAGGACGGCCTTCCATGACAAAGACGGCTGAGAACATTGACAGAGTGAACTAGCTGGTACGGAGTGATCACAGATTGGTGGTCCAGATGATAGCTGAGGAGCTCAGCTTGAACAGGGAGTCAGTGCAGGAGCTGGGGATGCAGAAGGTATGTGCCAAGATGGTACCAAAGCTTTTATTGGATGACCAGAAGGAGCACCGGGTCAATGTTTGTCGAGACTTGCTAGAGAAGATCGGAGAACATCCATTTTGGAATAAAACATTTATGGGACAGTCTCGTTTCTTTTTTGTCACACCTCGTACTATTAGAAATCTGTGAACTATCATTAAAATCATCTGTAGTTCCTGAAGATTGGCGAATGGCCAATGTAACTCCAATTTTTAAAAAGGGTTCCAGGGATGATCCAGGAAACTTCAGGCCACTGAGCCTGACATCAGTACCAGGCAAAATGGTAGAAACCATTATAAAGAACAAAATTACTAAACATGTAGATAGTCATGGTTTAATGGGAGAAAGCCAACATGGCTTTAGCCAAGGAAGGTCTTGTCTTACAAATCTGTTATATTTTTTTGAAGGTGTGAATAAACAAGTAGACAAAGGTGAGCCAGTTGACAAAGTCCCTCATAAGAGACTCTTGACAAAGTTAAAAAGTCATGGGATAGGAGGCAGTATACTATTGTGGGTCAGGAACTGGTTAAAAGAAAGAAGAGGATAGGGCTAAATGGCCAATTTTCCCAGTGGAGAAAGGTGAATAGTAGAGTACCCCAGGGATCTGTGCTGGGTCCACTGCTTTTTAACATATTCGTAAATGACCTGGAAATGGAATAACAAGTGAGGTAATAAAATTTGCAGATGACACAAAATTATTCAAAGCTGTTAAAACCCAAGAAGATTGAGGGGGGCGGAGCCAGCGCGAAACCGGCATGGCGGTGTAAGTCCTCTTCTCGTGGGCCTTGATGTTGAAATCCTGACTGCCACCCGTATATATTCCTACTGCGTTGGTGGAATCGAGAGGCTTAAGCTGGAGGATGGCGGGGAGCAAGCAAACGAGATTGGAATTTGCCTCTACGCCTGCAGCGACGGGGTCCAAGCGATCGAAGTCAGATCCGCTATCGCCGCAAAAATCTGGGCCTACACATGGATCTACGGATGATTTGCATCAGCTTTTACAAGAAGTGCGGGCAATAAGAACTCGTGTGGATTTAAATGGTGAGACGCTATCTGAGCTGCAAAGTGACATTAAAGATATGAGCGCGCAGATCCAATCTCTTTCTGTCAGAGTGGATAAGGTGGAAGCAACGGCGGCTGGGTATGAGGAACGAATTAAACATGTTACTTCTGTGACCCGTAAGATAGACTGGCTTGAGAGAACGATGGAGGATATGGGCAATCGTGCCAGACGCAATAACATCCGCGTAGTTGGGCTGGCTGAAGGTGCAGAAGGAGATGATCCCATTCGCTTTATGGAGGACTTTCTGCCTAAAATATTTAAGATTACCTTTGCACGCCCTCTGGAAATCGAACGGGCGCATCAGATCCCGACTTTCCCGTCTGGTTCTAATTCTCAGGCTAAGCGTCCCCGCCCTTTTATTATGTGCCTTTTGAGGCACCAGCAAGCTGCGCAGATTCTTGCGGCGGCTAAATCTAACCATCCGCTTCAATATGAGGGGCATAAAATTGCCTTCTACCCGGATTTCTGCAAACGCACGGTGGAGAAGCGGCGACAGTTTTTGGAGCTGCGTCCCAGGTTACGGCATCTGCAGGCAAGGTTCGGCCTGTTCAATCCTGCGAAATTTAAAGTGACTATGAACAATAGTACTAAATCCTTTGAGGACCCTGGAGCGCTGCGCCAATTTATTGAGGATCAAGAAGAGCTCCTTATGCAGCAAACCTGATCTGGCCTTCAGCTTGGGCCTCTGGACGGTGTTTGTGTAGCTGAAGTTTTGGTTTCCTATGATGTGTAAATGCATATTTGTGGGTTTCCTGACTTAACTGTTAGATTGGAGGGTGGCGGGTGAATGAATGGTTCTGTTTTTCTTAAGGGGCTGCCCTGTGCTGTAAGAGTGTTTCAGCTGTCTCACCCTTTTTTGGATTATGGTTTTCTTTTTGGGAGGGGTTATGGGCTCTCTAGGAATTTTCAGATAAATGGGAATAGGGTTGTGCCCACCTCTAATAGCATGGCTGCGGATGTCTCACAGGCGGGATGGCCAATGGGTTGAGGTTTTTGTCTCTAAATGTGAAGGGCCTTAGGTCTCCTGTCAAACGGAAGAAAATCCTTCTTTACTGCAAGCGGCAGAACGCTGATGTCATCCTACTACAGGAGACTCATCTTTCTGCACTCGAAGCGGGCAAATTGGGAGATAGACACTTTAAGCTAGTGGGTTGTTCCCCTGCCATCCATAAGAAAAATGGGGTTGTCACACTGATAAAGGCTGCCCTGGGATTTCAAGTTATCAATTCTTGCCATGATCAGGAGGGGCGATGGTCTAAATCTTTGGTGAGGGCTGGAAGGGAGCTTCTATCTATTACCAATGTGTACGGGCCCAATAGCGATGATCCTTCTTTTTTTCATACTTTAAATGGGGTCATTCTGGAGGATCAAGGTGTTTTGATAATTCTTGGTGGGGATTTTAATCTGGTGAGTGACCCATTGTTGGACAGGAGTCCTGGTAGGATAGAACGCTCTTCTCGTGCGAGTGTGGCTCTCTCCGCGCTAGTGGAGTCTTGTGGTTTAGTGGATATTTGGCGATTGATTCACCCCAAGGAGAAGGATTTTTCCTTTTCTCCCCTGTGCATGGTTCTCTATCTCGTATAGATTTTTTTCTGCTTTCTAAGTCTTTGGTTTCCGGCTGTCGGGATGCGTCAATTTTAGGTAGATCGGTTTCAGATCACGCCGCCATCACGCTAGATGTTGCTGTAGAGGATGTGCGGAGGCCTGGCCAGACTTGGTCCTTTAACCGTGCTTGGCTGGCGGATCCAGTGTTCCAGGAGGAGGTACGGATGGCTATCGCTTCCTATTTTGCCTCAAACAGATGGGGCGACACTGCCGGTTGGGCTTGGTGGGAGGCCTTTAAGGCCTCATTACGAGCTGTGATTACCAGTTTTAAAATCAAGGAGGCGAAACGGCGGAAGGCTTATTTGTCGACCCTAGACGCGCAAATTCGGGCAGGTGAAAGGTTATGGCTATTGCACCCTCGGCCGGAAGTTTTAATGCGATTGCAAAGGCTGCGATTTCAATATAATGAAATCTTAAGCTCTGAGGTTGAGCAGACTATGCTAAAGCAGTCTGCTAGGTTTCATGTGGAGAAGAATAAAGCCGGTCGGCTGCTCGCGCATACTTTGCGTGGGAAGCAAACTGAGTCTAGAATAGCTTCCCTCTTGTCTAGTAGTTCTGAGTGTTTGACGAAAGATGACCAGATAACAGCAGAATTTACTAAATTCTACAGTTCGTTGTATGCCTCTGAGTCGAAGGCAGATCTCACGGCTTTCACTACCTTTGTTGAGAACTTGGAAAGGCCTGTTTTGGAAGAGTATCAATCTCTAGATATGGGTAAACCTTTTTCGCATGACGAGCTTTCCTCGGCTATTAAGGGCATGTCTTCAGGGAAAGCGGCTGGGCCCGATGGCCTCCCAGCGGAATTTTATAAGGTCTTTGCTAAAGAGTTAGCCCCGTATTTGTTGTTATACTTTGCTGAGCTCGAAACAGAGTTTAGTCAGACCGACCGGTTCACAGAAGCTACAATAGTAGTGCTAGAGAAGCCGGGTAGGGATCCCAGATATGTAGCGAATTATCGGCCTATTTCTCTCCTGAACGCCGACTATAAGATCTATGCGAGTCTTCTTGCCCATCGACTAGCGGCGGTTATTGGCGATTTGGTTCATCCTGATCAGTGCGGGTTCATTCCTGGGAGGTCTACCGCGGACAATGCCCGACTACTGTGTAATCTGCTCGAGAAGGTATCGTCGGATCCTAATCCATATGTTGCCCTTTCATTAGATGCGGAAAAGGCATTTGATAGATTAGAATGGCCGTTTTTGTTTTTTATTTTGCACTGGTTCGGGCTTGGTGATCGGTTTATAAACAAGGTCAGGGTTCTATATTCTCATCCGATTGCACGTATTTGTGTCAATGGTGCCCTGTCATCTCCTTTCTCTCTCCATCGAGGTACCAGGCAAGGATGCCCCCTTTCCCCCTTACTATTCAATTTAGCATTGGAGCCTTTGGCGATTGCTGTGCGGCAGCACTCTGGTCTCACAGGGGTTCAAATTGGCTCCTTACAAGTAAAGTTGTCCGCGTATGCGGACGATGTGCTTCTGTTCACGCAACCTTCCGAGGTTCCGACTATCTTGGCATTATTTGCCGAATACTCTAGTGTCTCTGGATATAAGATTAACTGGTCTAAATCGGTAGCCTTTCCCCTTAATTTTATGGCCACCTCTACGGAGATGGCTGCTTTTCCGTTTAAGTGGGAAGCGGGCAGCATCAAGTATCTCGGGGCGTGGTATAACGCCTCGATAGATATCATGATTCAGAAAAATCTCGACGAGCTCCTGACTTTGATTCAGCAGAAGACCCTTGCCTGGTCTCCTCTTCATCTTTCATGGTGGGGTCGACTAGAGGTCATCAAAATGTCTCTTATTCCAAAGATTAATTATGTCCTTAGTATGCTCCCCTTTCTCATTCCGTCGATATGGTATAAGAAGCTGGAAAATAAGTTACTTATTTTTCTTTGGGCAGGTAAGCAGCCTCGTATTGCCATAACAAAGCTGAAAGCAGTTAGAGATAATGGTGGAGTGCATTTCCCAGACTTTGGTTGGTTCCATCAGGCCCTTCTGGTAAAGCAAGGTTCCTTGTGGCTAACACTGGATGTCCTGGATAGGAAGCCTATTTGGCTTGAGGTGGAGTCTCGCTTAGCCGCTCCCTACCCCTTGTTGTACTTGCTGGGCTCGCTACATCCTGATGAGTCTCTCGTGGGGCGGGTCATTAGATCAACTCAAAATGCTTTTTTAGCATTGGCACGGTTGGTGGCCAAGGATGATTCGCCTTCGGGACAGACCCCGCTTTGGTGGAATCCGCAGTTCCGGATACGTGGGCGGATGTTTGCTTGGAAGAAGTGGCAGGAGCGTGGTATCTGGTCGTTAGGGCAGGTAGTAGGTGCTACTGGATGGAAGGAGTTTGCGGTATTGCAGAAGGAGTTTTCTCTGCCTAGCTCCTGTTTCTTTCAATGGGTCCAGCTCAAGCACTGTCTTTCAGCGATTAAAACTCCTCCTAGGTTATCTGATTTGGCCAGGGGGGGAGCTCTGCTTGATGGGCTTAAGGCCTTGACTGGCCAGTCGGGGGTCACCTCTAAGATTTATGCAATGTGGAGGGAGCGTTCCTCCAGGGCTCCTGTTGGGCTGGCTCGGGTTTGGGAATGTGACATATCTCAGGAAATTTCCTCATCAGTCTGGAAAACTCTCTGGGGCCCGATATCTAAAGTTTCCAGATCAGCTGCGCTTACCCAGTCGATGTATTTTTTTATGCATCGGGCGTTAATAACCCCGGTGAAGCTGGCTAAGTGGGACTCTGCTTCTTCTGGCTTGTGCTGGTCTTGCTTGAAAGAAAAGGGCACCTTCTCCCATATGTTTTATGATTGCCCTCTGGTGCAGAGGTTTTGGAGACAGGTGTGGGGGCGGATGCAATTGATCCTGCACTTCTCCACTGAGTTGGAGAGGAGTCGGATCCTTTTGCGTTCCCTGGGTGTCTTTCCCGCAGGGGATCATGACAAGCAATTCTTATTTAA
Source organism: Ichthyophis bannanicus (assembly GCA_033557465.1). Taxonomy (NCBI): domain Eukaryota; kingdom Metazoa; phylum Chordata; class Amphibia; order Gymnophiona; family Ichthyophiidae; genus Ichthyophis; species Ichthyophis bannanicus. The sequence goes on from CM066035.1 coordinate 59,177,830, forward strand.
TTTTATGATGGCGATTGCTATTAAGATGATTCTTTGGAAGTGGAAGAAATTCCAGAGCCTGAGTTTAGATGGGTGGTGGAACCTGGTCTGTCATTACTCTAAATTGGAAAAACTTTATAGTAAACTCCACTACCCTGACAAGGAGGAACTCAATGTTCGCAGATGGTCACTTTTGGATCAATTTGCTGCCCGTGCCCAGGTCACGTAATGCAGTGCGTTTGTCCGTTTAGTTGACCTAGGGTCTGCATTGGCCGCCCGCCTAAGATGTGAGATGTTGTTGTGGGTACTCCTCGTGTTTCCTCTTGTTTTTCTCTTTGTATTGTATTTTATCCTATGCTGTTTTCCTAGGAGAGCCAGGGTGGGTGATGGGTGGGGGGGGGGGGGGTAGTGTTGTAATGCTACCTGCTGGGGTTGATTTTGAGCTGTGTTGGGTTGTTTTATTTGTTGTATGTTTTATAAAAGGTTAAATAAAGAATTTAAAAAAAAAAAAAAAAAACCCAAGAAGATTGTGAAAAATTGCAAGAGGACCTTGATAAAGTGGAAGACTGGACGTTCAAATGGCAGATGAAATTTAATGTGGAGAAGTGCAAAGTTATGCATCTAGAAAAGAAAAACCCAAACTATGGTTACACGATGCAAGGTTCCATTAGGAACCACCACCCAAGAAAAAGATTTAGGGGTATGTTTACTAAACAGTGCTGATGTCGCAACGGCAACATTATTGCGCGATAATGGCGCATTACCGTGCGATAACATCACGTATCGCGCGATAACATCTCCGGCGGCGTTAAGGTGCACGGAGGGTGGAGTAAGGCTCCCCAGAGGGAAGAGATAAGGGGTCAATGGGCGGAGAGTGGGCGGGGAGAGGCTCCAGGCACACTAACCCTGTGAAATCAGGGTCTGAAAACTAACGCCAGTGAAAACCTTGCTTTAGAGGCACATTTGCAGGAGAGAAAAACCAGTTCAGTCAGCAATGTACAGCAAAGGCAGGGAGACCCAGATAAGTGATAGTAGTGATACATGTGCAGTAACAAAACATGCAAAAACCAGAGAGATAATGACCAGAACCAAAATAGAAATACAAAACACCGAGCTGGCCAATAGAAAAAACAATGATAAACGGTAAGCAACACTACCCATAAAAAATAAAAAGGAAGATGTCACCTATGGAACGGTCAATTCTGATTCCCCCTACAAAGTGAATGTTCCAACACTGATAGTGTTGATGAGGGTTTGCTGTGGTGTATATTGGGGCAGCTTGCTTACGTGGCTTTCACATGTGCAGCAACAGCAGAGTGGCCACATAGGAAAGGGTACTATGGTGATGGTGTAAATGGGGTACAGGGGGCTGCAGGTGGCACATGCAGTGGGCCAGCTAGGGCACAGTGTGGACTAGGCAGATGCCTACCTGGCACATAGGAATGCAGAAACTGAAAAGCAGCAAGACAGCAACTGACCAAGGGCAAACATATCCACGAGTGTGTGTCTCACAGTGCCACAATGGACATTACCCAGCACGTACCCCAAAGGGAACATAACATTTGCAGGCGGTGCTGGGGGGAAGCATGGATGTCCATGCAGGCACCCCTACCCCATATCACACACCATAGGCAGCCGCCTACCGGCACACTGGATGGCCTGGGACTGTGCACCACCAGCACCACTGGCATAAGGGCATGTCAGCATGGTGGCGGAGGGGTGCTGGTGGTAGAGGGGGAAGTGGCAACTGCCCACAGCACACCAAGACCAAGCCCTGTTTAGGTGGGTGCCGTGCACTGCAAAAGACAAGGTCTGTCTGACGAACAGTAATGGTATCCCCAGGGAATGACCTGCCTCTGTGGCAACATTTTGGTGCAGTACACACAGCGAGTGTGTTCAGGGGCAGAAGGCCATAGGTTCAGGTCCCAGCTGTGGCTCCTGCAAACCATGTCCCTATATTTCACCCCTTACTAAACCGTGGTAATATAGAAGGAACCTTTATTGCAGATAAAATAAACATGCTATAAACACCTATATTTTACCCTACAGAGCACATACACCATAGATATGTGCAGTCCCTAGAGCAGAGGTTCCCAACTGCAGTTCTGGAGGGCCAAACACCATTCAGGTTTCATGCTGTCCCTAAGAAATATGCTTGAGATGCATTTGTATGCACCGCCCCCATTGTATGCAAATGTATCTCATGCATATTCATTAGGGACAGCATGAAAACCTGAACCATGTTTGACCCACCAGGACCGGAGTTGGGAACCTCTGCCCTAGAGCAGCGGCCAAAAGGGGCACAAACACCCACACCCACAGGCTTCACTATCCAACGGCTCATGGAGAGTCAGGCTGTTGGGCCCTGTGCGGAGCAGCATCAACCAATATTAGCACCTGCATACCTTAGCAATGCCATCTTAAACTTGGAAACACGTTCCACATATATCAGAAGGTTGCTATGATTAATGTCAGACAACATATCCTAAGTTAAACACAATTTGTTGACAGAGATTCATCATAGCAACCTTTCTGATATCTGTGGAGTGTGTTTCAGTTCTTGTTTCTGACAGTGTTTACCACCCAGGGGAGTGACCCTAACAGTATTGAGTACCATAGCAATGCCTGCACTGTGCCCAGGACTGGTGTGGCGGCCAGGGCTGCCAACCACTTCTTTCTTTGCACAATGCTGAAATAGGTGTGGGAGTGTGTGTATGTCTATCCAGTGTTTTGTGGCTGCCTACACCTTACTGAGCCCACAATGCTTGCACTGTTTCCAGTGTTAGCCTGCCAATGTGCATAATGAGGAGCAAGATACTGTGGGTATGGCCCGGACAGGGTGGCCTGGGCAGGATGCATCTGCACAGGGCATAGGGCAATGGCTGGGACATTGTAGTGCCCGACCACCACCTGCATGGACAGGGTTAACACATGTTAACGTGCCACGGCGCCCACTATTGTGCAATACCGATTCCTTGCAACCTTCCCTCCGGAACGCCCACTACCTTATATGGCATTCTTCACATTAACGCTTCAACTAGCGCCGGTAACATTAAGAGGGTTTAGTAAACATACCCCTTAGGTGTAATCGTGGATAACACTTTGAAACCCTCCACGGAGACCAAGAAGACAAATAAAATGCTAGGAAAAAGAATAAGGAAAGGAATGGATCAACGGATCTCCATATTTCAAGATTATTCCACTACCTTAGACCTGAAGAAACGCTATTATGCAGGATTGTGCAAGCAGCTCATGGATGCGAGATAAAATTTGCCGTGCTGTATTCCACACATCTAAGACTGTTCTACAATGGTGTGCAGAAGTTTTTAAATCTACGGAACTGGTTGCACGGTTCATCCGAGGATTGCAACCTCCCCTCCGCAGGACTCTACTAGGCACCCAAGACCTGGACTGTGGCCTGAGAAGACATTGCAGGGCTGATTACTTGGGTGGTGGCATGCGGGGCCCTAAGGGCCGGAGAGGCCTCTTGTCATTCTTGGAGTGCAGGGGTGTGGCTTTGATGTGGAGCTGTGTGTTCTTGTGCGGACAGCGGCTTCAGCCTCGCCGGGTTCAGACTACTCTTGAGGACTGATTTGTTTTCTTTCTTCTTTGTTTCTTATGAGGTCCTTTGTGAGTTTCCACACTGGATGCAAGTCCCATAGACTGATGTGCTGGGAAGTGTTCCTGGCGCGCTGTGAAGGGACTCACTGACCAGGTCTTTGTGGAGTTGGCTGGATGGATCTCCAGGGGTCCATAATGGAGTATGGGCGAGGGCACGGGGGTGGGGGGGCTAATTTCCTTTACTTTATCTCTCTGCCTCCCAATGGTGTCAGCCTGATTCCCCAATCACATGACATTTCATGCTGCACTTTTCTAGTTGAAATTTGGCTGTGTGTGGCTGGGGTTTTGTATGGCTGCTGGTATGTATGGTTGTTTGACTGGAATGTTAAGTGATCTTGAGGTTGCTTTGGTTGATAGGGTGGGGTGTTGTGTTGAACAGAGAATATGGGGCTGACTGGGGGTGAAGGAGGGTATGAGGGTTTTGAATATGGTAGACAGTATGTGTGGGTAGTTTTGGGGTTTGGAGGGAGGGGACCTCCCAACACATATGATGTGGTGATAGGTGGATGGTTGGTAAGGGGAGGAAGGGGTATGGTGGGGGGGGGGGAAGGGAAGGGGGAGAGGAGTGGAGGGCCACCATAGCGGGGTGCAACTCACTGGAGGATATATAGTCGCTGGGGTGGATAACTGGGAGGAGGGACCCTAGGCTGGGGAGTTTCTTCATGTTGTCTAACTCATTTGGATGCCCTAATCACTGTGAGGCGGGCTGAGAAGAGCAACACCTGATCTTCCCACACACCCCAATTTCCCCCCCCCCCCCACGGCATTTACTAAGGATATTCCTGGTGGTATAGTAGTAGAGCAGGAGTGATCCCCTTATGCTTCTGCTCTGCTTTTGCTGGTGCAAACATAGGTAGGGGAGGAGGGGCCTGCAAGGATGAACTTTGCAGATGCCCACATGCAGCTCCCCCATACCCTGACACCCACCCTGGGAAAGGCCCACCTATACAGTACAACACACAGCTTAGCAAAGGGAAGCCACTACTACCTATGGCCAGAGCCAGACCAAACACGGATGTATGAAAGTCAAACATACTTTATGTATGAAAATTATGTTAAAACAGAGTGATCAGGTAGGATAATACAGACAGCATAAAATATCACGGTAGAAAACATATGTGCACAGTCCCCCGACTCATTCCACTGCCCCCACCCCCACCCCTTCCCCTGCCACCCCCTTTCCCCCCTTCACCCCTTTCCCTGAATAAGAAGTGTGGTTGGCCCACTCTCCCACTCTGGGTCAAGGACTATCCCCCTCCCTGGGAGGTCTACAGGCCCTCTCCCCTCCCCTACCCTGGACCGCTGAGTATGGGTGCTGCTGGCACAGCAGGGTGTCAGTGAGGGAGACTACTGCAATGTTCTCTGCTGCATCTCCGCTGCCTCCCTCAGGAGCCGATGCTCATGTACCACTGCTTCCGTAGAGCCCATGTGCTCCTGAGGTGTGACGGGGTGGGATGGTGCTGCCAAGGTGGCTGGTGGTGGGGGCTGTGATGGTGTTTGACTGCCCTGTCCCACATGGGCCGCCCCCTGCATGTGTAGCACTGTTGGTGCTGCTGTGGAGTGCCAGGCCTTGGAGGGGGTGAGATGGCGCAACGGCAGTCCTTCTGCTTCCACCTTTATAATGGCTGCCCGTGGCACTGCAGCCACAGAACCAACTGGTTAGCCACACTCCATTACTGCAGGTTGGCCTTCTCTTTGCTCTATTGCAGCACCTGCAAACCCCTCATTTATGCCACTGTGAAGCTCCCTCATTTCCTCCCGGTCTCCTCTATCTTCCAGCTCCTCACTGCCTGCTTCCTCCTCTTCGTCATCCCCTTTGTCCTCTTTGTCCTCTCCTTCCTCCTTCTGCCTTTTCCTCTTCCATGTCTTCTTCCTCCTCTTCCTCTTTTCCTTCCTCCTCCTCCTTGCCAGCCTTGGAACTCACTTGCTGTTGATGCCCTGAGCTCCCAGATGTGAAGAATGTAGTGTTGGTGGTGGTGGAGTTGGAGCTGGCTCCCTGCTGCTGCAATGGCATGCTGCTTGTAGCTGTGCCAGAGCTGTCCTGTGCCAGGTGGTCCTGGCCTCCTGCAGGTCCCTGTGGAGATTCCTGCTGCCATTCAGCTGCATAAACAAAAGTTTTCCGTCAGTACATGCTTAGTAAATATGGCTTCACATGCCATGTCATGGCTATTTGTTGAACAGTCACATAGCAAGGGGGGCACATGCTTCCTAGGTTACACTCCCACATTGTCCATGGCTGTGGAACTACTCCTTTCCCTCCCTATGCCCTGCCCCAGGGTTCACTGAGCTCCTACCATGGTTTACTGTACCACTGTGGTGCTGATGACTGTCAGATTTACCTGTCTGACATAGTATATGCTCCAGAAATCCAGGCCCATATTGCTGCCAGCCTAGCTGACATAGCTAGCTGCAGGTCTCTGTGTGGGTTGCTATTGCACATGGGCTAAGCAGAGCCTTTCAGTTTGGTCCCTGATGCCACCTCCCCCTTTCTGCATTACTGTGGAACATGCTGTGTTTATCCCCATTTCCTCAGCTCGCAACCTTTGGGTCATAATCCATTCCTTGATCTCCTTCTACATGCATATGCAACTGATAACTACAACCTGTTGCTTCTTTCCTCTGGTACATCTGTGCAATTTGGGTCTTCCTTACTGACAACACTATTATGATATGGTTCCCCTTTTGAATTCACTGCTGTCTATACAAGTGAAATCTCCTCCTTGCAGCTGGCCCCATGTGTCATCACATGGGGCCAGCTGCATGCCTCAGGATTCAGCTGCATGCCTCATTGTCCGGCAGTCTTGTGATGGTCATATTACCTGTCTTCTCAAGTCACATGTCTGTATGCAGGTCACAGTTCATCCATTGAACAACACATGCCCTCATTGTTCTGGTGCTCACTACCCTTCCTCTCCAAGGTCTCCCTACAATTCCCCTCTGCACACTGCTCTTCTGGAAAATCACTCCTATCTGTTCCCTTCCCTGCCACCATCAACTCCGGACATATGTTTTCACATCTTGCTGCTTGTCATGGCCATAACTATGTATGTTGGTACCTCAGATGTCATCTCTGGCCCTTTTTGATTCTGTACTACAGACTGACGTCCTCAGGGCTGCTATTGGATCCTATCCTTCTTGTCCTCTGTTCTCCAATGATGTGTTCCCATACTATTCCATCATGCATTTATTACTTTGCAGCTGCTGTGTTGTCTGTCTTGCCTAGCTTGTAATCAAAGAGGAGCAGGGACTGTCTATTACATATGTGTGTACAGTGCAGTGTGGGCCTTGTCGCTCTTATCATATCAGCAGTAGTAGGGTACTAGTGATGGGGTGAATGCATGTACAATTTATCAGTGTAGTGTGCCATCTCCCTGAACCTGTACCCCCACTCACCATGTGTGGCTGTCTGTGCAGGCAGATATATGGCACATTAGGAACCCCTTCCAAGGGGGCCATGACCTGTAGGTTTGGAGCATGGGCAAAGTGACATTGTGGCTTTGTGGGAATGCTGACACTCCTTCCACAGTACCCAATGGGGGATGGCAGGGCATAGGCTATGTTGGGCACCCATCTCTATCATGCATCAGGTCACATGATGTTCACCTGTGCATGGGCAGTTAATGCAGTGTGGCAGCTTTTAGTGCCCCTGTAGTTGGCTCATGTCCCTCTGTGTCCTTTGTCAGAGCACCTTTTACAGCATGTAGCATCAAAATCCCTTCAGAATGAGGGCAACTTTGGCCTAGTGGTTTGGGGGCCATGTTCCTATAACCCAGGATGAGAGGGTTCAATTCCCACAAGGGCTGTTGTCATTGGCCATTGTACTGCTCATTCCCTTCAGGTGCTGCAGCTGGGCCTTGTGTCAGGAATGACTGCCATTCCACTTTTTCCCACACATGTACAATTCTACCACCACATGCCAGGTGGCCGTACCTGGGTATCATTCCTCTAAGGGATTGCTTTTGGGGCACAGTCATTTGACACACACATTGTGCCCTGCTCCCTACCCCCTGTCTATTAGATGTGGGTGTGTGGTACATTGTCTGATTTCACAGACTGCACACCAGGGCAGACCCTTCACAATAGTTGTGTGTCTGATGCGATGGAGATGGGATATATATTGTGCTAATGTATATCACTGTGTACACTATGGCAACACTCTGACTCTTTGTGGATGGCAGATTGGTATCTGTTACCAGGATTGACAACTGCTGGAATCTAGCATCTGTGCTTGGTAGACCCATGACCTGACTGAGTCTCCCATGTCATCTGGTCAAAGTGAGGCCTTATTTGTGTCAACATGATACCACTGGAGGGCCAATACATGATACACTGGTTGCAGGGCTGCTGTTATGTGATACAGACCAGTTCTGATTGCATGACTGCTGCTGGTGGGACTGCCATCAGTGGATGGGAGTGGAATGGGTATGGCCTGATGGGCATGTGGCAACATTGCAGCAGACTCAGACCCCTGGTGCAGTCAGCTGTCTGTATGTGGTTTGCTCATCTGAGTTTGTATGACATGAATGAGTCCTGACTCACCTGCCACAGCTGCTACCTCCTCTCAGAGGCACTGAATGAGGTCTGAGTTCCTGCACCTCATGGTCCTGTATCTATGTTACTATGTTACTATCTGCATTTCAGGGCCTCCATGGTCTGCCTCACACCAAATTTTCTGTGGGAGAGATAAATGGCATCAGGAGGTGACTCTTTTGGCTGCACACACCACTTGGGGGCCTGTGCCCCCTCCCCCTACATGCACACTGTACCCAGCAGCCTCCACCTTATCATCCCCCCTCTGTACTTTCTCTAATGTTATTTTCACACCTGCCCCTGCAGTATCCTTTGCAGGCATATCAATGCATACATGTAGGTTGTAGGCCTACTGACACCCAGCCTCTTGGCAACAGCTTTCTCCTTCTTTTCAACACATATCCGTACCCTGCCTCTATACTGCTGCTGCAGCTTTCTCCTTCTTTTCAACACATATCCGTACCCTGCCTCTATACTGCTGCTGCCCTCCCCTTGCCTTCACATCATCCTCAGCCTTTTCCTGCCACTTCATGCTTACCATTCTTCTCTTGGCCTCTCAGGCGATGGCTGACCTCTCTGTGTAACTGCCTTTGCCACTTGTCAGATCCAGCACAGAACACACACACACACACATGGCTATGCTTCCCATGTCAAGAAGCTGCTTGACTTCTCCTATGGCTGATGGCGCAATTTCCTTGCATGGGGCCATGCAGGTGCTGAGAACATACACCATTCCAGCCAACATATGTATCTTTGGGCTGCCACATAGCAGAGGGTAGCATTGATAAAATTAAAAGCTGATAGCCTGGACATCCTGAACAATGTGTTGGTTGTACTGCACTATACTAGACTTGAACATATGTCCTATCAGTTCTGCAGTAGTACTTCTCCAGGATGAGCTATTGATTCTGCTTAATAGATGGCTGGCTGGTTGGTTAGTTGTTTGCTGCAGTGGCAGCCCTGGCCATGACTGATGAGCAGGATTGTGTAACCTAGCAGTCCTGGCTGCAGTCTTCTTCCAGTAACTGTTCTCCCTTAACTGAAGATTATCTTTTGAGGGGCAGCCCTGGGTTGTGGGTTTCAGGGCCATTACCTCCTGCATAGGTTTCCCATATGGGACATGGGCTGACAATCCTACAGCCTGTATGCACACAGGATCTGTCCCTAGCATTGCCAACACACACCATGTCTATTCACAGTTTCTGTTGCCCTACCTCACACTTCCACTTTGTGTCTCTCTTTCCCTTCATATGCTATGTGGCTATTAGCAATCCAACAATGTCAAATCAGCAGACATGTGGGTCCTTCCAGGGACTTGTAGTAGAACCCTTGGCTCATATGTCTTGTCTTCACTGCCACATGACAACATAGTAATACTGTGACTGCTGGGGGGTGTGGTCATGGGCCCTACATGGATTTGACCTAAGCAATGTTGTCACACATTGGTTGCATTATTGCACTCACTCTATGATGCAGCACTACTGTCCCTTACCTCTGCCTACTGCAGCTATAAACCTGGCCTGCCAAGTGCCATGCCCCTACACCACCCATTGCCTGCCACCCAGGCTTATTCATCTATGCAGTCACATCTGGATGGCTCTCCAGATGCATGTGGCCAGCTATAGATTGGCCCTATGGTGGTCCCTAGGTACAGCACCCCCACCCACCTCAGCACCATGTATACCAGGGCCTCTGCCTCCTCAGTGCTGAAATTCACTTGTCGTTTTCGGCACACTATTTTATCAGTAACCACTCTGTGGGAGGGGGGCTTCCTACTCATGGAGTGTGCCAATGGGAAACTGCAGTGGTGCACCAGGTATTGCAATGTGGATCTTGTGGTATCCGCATGTCAGAGTGTGCTATCACATGGGTATTACTGGGCATATTCTATGCTGAACGTTTTTCACGGCACTAACTGCATAACACCAATAATTTAAGAGAAGTTGGTGCTTTGCTTTCTCCCTCTGGGTATCATGAAGCTGCTTCTGTTCCCAATAAGAGACTATCAACTTTAGATGGTGGTAGAGATTTGTTACCTCTACCAGAAGAAGTAGATTTCCTACTCAGGGGGGTTAGGGACTCTTTACCATGATGTGAATTTTTTGGTGAAATATGTTTGAAAGATGTATGGGTGATAGCTTTTAGAATGGAAGCATTGATGAGTGGGACACTTTATAAACTTTGAGGGAGATATTCAACAGTGGCAGCTAGCAACTCTACAATGGCTAGCCTTTGCCACTGAACTTTGCCTGGATATTCAGTGTTGGGGCCATATCTGGCCATCAGCATTGAATATTCGGGTTGACTGGATAACGTCACAGACAAATGGGCAGCAGCAATATTCAGCCACTGCCCAATTAGCTATAGCAGTAAAAGTTAGGTGATCATTTCAGATGCCTAACTTTTGCTGTTTTGGGATAAATGGCTAGTAGGAGAATATCGCTGCTAGCCAGTTATCCCTGGCTGCCACAAATACTCCACCCTAGCACACCTCAATGCCAGCCAGCTAGCATCAGGGCATTTAGTGATGGCACCCGGGGATATTCAGCGACAATATCTGCGTTAGTACTGCTGAATATCTTGCTAGGTGCCATCTAGGCTTTGAAAATCCCCCCTTATGATTTTTCTAAAGATGAAGTGAAGAAATTAGCTAACAGGAGGAAAGATGAGTTCAGGTGAAGCATACTCTGCTAAACTGGAAGCCCGAGTGATAGCCTTACAGATTGTTGGGCCTGCTAATGTTAAGGACAGCTTGGTCTTACACAGCAAATTAGAAAACTTGGAGAATCTTGCTCGGCCTAGAAATGAAAGATTTTTAAATTTTCCATGCTGTCATTTATTGTCCCCATGGGAACTACTGAAGAAATATTTGAAGGAGATAATGAATTAGAAACAGGTGGATTTATTGCAAATTCAATGTGTGCCTTCGAGTCAACGCTGACTCCTGGCGACCCAGCAGCTCCTGCGTTTTCTTGGCATGCTAGTGGGAATTACAGATGGCTAATTAGTATTTTCTTCTTCAAAGTGTTGAAGTTGGAGACAAGGAGGAGGGAGGATATGATTATCTAACTACAGTGGATTGTCTTGAACTGTCTGCTTTTTCACAGACCTCCAAAGATGTAATTTCATCACGGGCAGGCTTGCTAGTTACTTTTCATTCACATGGCCATTTTGAAGCTTTATTTTGGGGAAAAAAGAGATGTCTTTTTCTGGCCAGAAGATCTATTTCCCGATGTGGCCAGAGCTACTCAACTTCATAGCAAGGTTTTCTCTTAGATAAAAACCTTGGGCCTGATATTCAACTAGGCAGACTATGCACCACTATGGCGAATAGCCCTGCCTGCTCACCCCTAACACCGGATATTCAATGCCATGGTGATGGCATTGAATATCCGGTTTTGGTGCCCAGAGAAAACCGCCACATAGCCTAACCGGGTAGTGGCGATATTAGCATCTGTGGTTAAAACTAGGCGAGCCAAAAGCTCACCTACTTTTAGCCATGGATCGCTAACTGGGTAGTGGTGCAATATCGCCGCTACCCAGTTAGCTGTACTCCCCGCCTCTGCTCCACCCCAGAATGCCCCCAACACACCCCGATGCTAACTGCCCATGTAGGTGCCTTTCAAAAATCCCGGATAAGGCATTTACATGAGTAACTAGGGCAGTTACCAGTGTAAATTCGTTAGAAAATGCCACCCTTAGATTTTAGTTTTGATCCCTTCACTGACCACAGATGAAACACTGAATATGTGAGTACAAACTGTTTATTTATTTAAAACCTATCACAGCAAAGCAGTTTATGATAAAGTCAGGGGAGAACAATCAAAATTAACATATTAAACAAACTATTAACACAAAAATTAAGGGACCAGACTGAGATATGCCACACTCACTGACAAAACTAAACAATCCCACCTACAGCCCACAGTAAGTCGCAAGTACCTGCTAATGATAATAAATAAATTAATTAATATTAATATTACACAACATTCGCATATTTGGAAGTTAGATCTACAAGTCAAGGACTGATACTAAAAGAAGCTACAAACTGCAGAGACGTGGACACCACCGCTTTAGAAAAAAGATGGCCAGAGAAGCTCTTAATTACAACCCCTGCATTCCAAAGCTTCTGATCATACTCAGTGATAAAACAAACCTGATCAGACTTGAAGAACGAGTTACAGATCCATAGGAAGACTCATTCAGTAAGGAGGTCATTCTGAAACACAAATAAGCCCTGTGTATGGGCGGGATTGATGTTTTGCAGTCAAAACCATCTAGACCTGTATTTTGAAACCAGGCAGCGCTGCACGTACATGGCACTAAAACGGGCATCTCAGAACATGGGCGGGAGGGGGCAGAACAGGGGTGTGGTCAGGCGCAGAGAGGTACACTGCACATTCAGGAAAGGCCTGTGTACGTCCTCGACATTTCACCCATATGTCCACGTTATACTTGCTGAAACGTGGAATAAGGACTGGACTTAGAAAAAATCCTGCTCTGAGCTCCAGTGAGTCCCATACAGATGAACGGCTATGACATGTCTGTATTGATCTGATGCATCTGCTGTCTGGGCAGAAGATGCCGTGGTAATGAATAGAATGCACAGGTGAGGGGCGTTTGTAAGGTACTGTAGCAGTAAGAAACACCCTGACAGAAGTGTACAGCACTGCAATAGTCATCATTCTGGCATGTGCTGTATGTGCCAAAGGGCCTTGGACAAATGGGAACATAGCTGTAGGGATGGAATTTGTTTGGCAGGGATCAGATGTGTAGTCCTGAGATGCCATGCAAATATGCAGTAGCAGCAGCTGTGTATAGGTGCAATACCAAATAAACAAAACCGGGGAAGACAACACCGGTGTAGAAGCACAAACTTTTTTTGTTGGGATAGCCAGCCCAGTAGAGAGGAAGAAGTCCTCACACCGCCGTGGCCATTTCCCTTTTTAATAAATTGTTGTAATTAAAAATCAGTATACACTTAACTGAAGTTTTAGCAATCCATCCCGTTCAGTCAGCAATGTAGCAGGCACGACGTGGCACGTTTCGGGGCCAAAACAGTAATGCCCCTGCATCAGGCTACCCCCTGCATCAGTAATGCCCCTGCATCGGCTACCGAGCAATGTTCTAAACCTGATGCAGGGGCATTACTGTTTTGGCCCCGAAACGTGCCACGTCATGCCTGCTACATTGCTGACTGAATGGGATGGATTGCTAAAACTTCAGTTAAGTGTATACTGATTTTTAATTATAACAATTTATTAAAAAGGGAAATGGTCACGGCGGTGTGAGGACTTCTTCCTCTCTACTGGGCTGGCTATCCCAACAAAAAAGGTTTGTGCTTCTACACTGGTGTTGTCTTCCCCGGTTTTGTTTATTTGGTATTTCATTTTCACCGGGACAGGGTATTTTATATTTTGAGTGTATAGGTGCAAGGCATGGTCATGGCAGAGGTATGTTATCTGTGATTGCAAGCAAGAGTGTGTGTGTGTGTGTGTGTGTTGGATGTATGAAGGCTACAGAAGACGTCCTGGTGTGCTGCTCCACAAATCTGGGGGGGACATGTATGTCTGGACAGTACCTGGACCGTAGGACTGACTGCAGCATCGCCAGGTGCCAGTGTGAATGGGTAGTATATTCTGACAAGCTGCTCTGCAGCAACATAGCAGGGCATGTCCCTGGCTATGGTGGGGGACCCTCAGAGTGGGGGCATGCTGTAGTGCGCACAGCACAAATACATATCCCCAGGGGCAGCTCAAGGCAAGCTGCTGCCTGAGGCGAAGTATGAAAAGGTGCCCCCCCTCACCTTAGAGGGGGGCGGGGCTTTTTCAGAAATCCAATCAGAGACTGAACCAAACCAAAAAGCTGATTAGATTATATGGAGGAAATGCAAGATGTTTGCACATAGGGCCGTATCAAGCTGCAATCACACCCTATGTGACTTGCAGCTCGGGCGCATGCCCCCATCTCCTCCCCATAACTCCGTCCAGCGCTGCCTGCTCTTTCCCTGCTGCTGCTGCCCTCTGTTTTTTTCATGGAGGTGCCAGCAGCAGGGAAAGAGCAGGCAGCACTGGACGGATGTATGGAGAGGAGGAGGGGGGCATGCGCCCGATCTGAAAGGCACCGGCACTTTAAGCAGATCTGTCCCTCCCTACTCTGACATTGCATCGGAGGAGGGAGGGACCAGACCTGCTTAAAGTGCTGCGAAAAGTCTTGGAGGGCACATTTCGGCTGCCTGCAATTGTCCTGCCAGCGGCGGCAGGGGAACAGCAGACAGCCGAAATGTGCCTCCCAAGCCTTTCCACCCTGTGCGGCTGCACCGCTTGCACAGGGCTAGGTACGGTCCCGTTTGCACACCAAGGAACTAAAAGACAGCAAGAACTAACAGCACAGTTTACAAAACTAAATTATAACTCATTTTTATTTTGTTGTTATAAACTGCGTTATGGTTGTTGCTTTTTCTTTTTCAACATATATTTTGCATCCACAGTAGGTGCAGAGCAGAACCAGGACATTCACCCACAGAACTCAATATTTAAAAAAGAAATCTGATTCTGATCATCTCACTAACAACAACAACAGCAACAGCCACCACTATTCTCCAGTACCAGGCATATTGTGAACTAATACAAAACCCTACAACAAAGAGCAAACCTACCATACCATACCATACCAACCTCTGTTGAACGCCACGCATGCGGTCTTATTTCTGGAGCTACTAATTAGCCAGCACCTGCGGCAGAAACTCTGAAAGTCTCTATGAATGATCGTAATTAGGTGCATGCCTCCCATTCAATTCGTGCATTGAGCCCTTCAGGAAACACCGATCTTAACTGATATATCTATCGTTGCTCACGATACAATAAGGTTTGTTCTTTTGTTTTGCCCCGTAGCGCCACACTTATCTGGTCAATACAAAAACAGCGTAGCTCATCGTAAGTGTGTTGTAATCGTAAACAGTGGTCCACTATAGGGGCTTAAGTTAAGATCGGTTGGAAGTCGTGAATGGAGAGGGTTCATGAGCCATACCATCAGCTAAATAAAAGGTATGCAGTTTCTTGAATTTTGACAGTATCCGCCAAAAAAATCAACAGTTAGAAAGTAGATGTTTAGTGAACCTGTTTTTGTTGCAGTGCTTTCATATCTTCCCCTGAAGAAACTGCATGGATGAAACGCTAGGAGACAGCGCGCCTAGACAGCGTCGGGACTTATATCGAAAGCTGAAAACCTCTACTAAAAGTTAAGCACTGGTTAAACATCATCTAAATAATATACTGCTATTTTACATTACAAGATAGTTTTAACCTTCAGAGGGAGTGACCGCTTATGAATTAAGGTCGTTGATGTGAATGGGCGCAGATCCATTTGACAGGTACAATATAGTCGATGGCAGCCCGCTATTGCTGAGACCTTGCGGCCACCCCAATCAAAAAACACTACTTTGTTTTAGGTCAACAGAAGACACGTTATATACTTTCGCGATAATAGTACAGAGAGTCCAATACAATTGCCATGATATATGCTCTGAACTAAAGGACCATAATTAGATTTGTTTTACTGTCAGGACAAACATCTCATATTCCACTTGATGTTACATTACCCTTGGTACCCTTGGATAACCGTGTACTGTTCTGAGCATCCAACAGACATGTGTACATAGTCTCCTTTGCCTGCACATACCTATTTCAACAGTATTCATGTCTTGTTTGCATGGATATTACACTGTCAGCTTAGGAGATGTACATTTTACCAGCAGAGGCATGGCTTCACAGAGTCGGGTAGCATCGAACAAGTATAACATTTCAGAATACGATGGGCTTAGGGACACCCAGAATGCTTACCAACATCCAAGGCACGGGGCGGTCTGGATAGCGCTTGCACGTACCTGCTGAACACGGCTATCTCCCTGATTCCAGACCCACGGACACATCCAGACCCGTGGATGCGAAATTAGATACAAAGGGGGCACGTTTTTGATTTAAACATGTCCGTGGCTAGGATGTGCATGTTATGGAATTGGACTCCACGTGAAAACAGAACTACATGAACGATTGTAAAGCATACCATAATGGGGAGGCAAATAACTGAAAATAAGATAAACTGCAGATTTTTTGGTTATCCTTTCAGGTTCAGGAAGGAATCCCTGATGAGATTCAGCCATATCTCCAGTAACTATCATCATAAGCAAAAAGTATTCATTGAAATGCCTTTCTTGTAGAATAAAATCTTCACTAGCAATAAGGAAATTTAACAACTTATGAATGACTGAAATATAATTAACACCTCTCAGAAAAGAGTCACTAACCACCATTACCCTTTGCTTCCTTATGGTCACTGAATTTGCATCATTGGGGTGCTTGAGCTTTAGTTCGTCCCTTTCCTGAGATGCTTTCACCTCCTCCACTTCCAGGACTGCATATTGGTTCTTCAATTCAGGGCTGGAGGAATTGGATTGTTGATTCTTCAGGCTCTGGTGAGGAACTAGCTAAACTAAAAGTAGACAAAGCTATGGGACCAGATGAGATACATCCGAGAATACTGAAGAAACTTGGGGACATTCTAGTGGCTCCACTGTCTAACCTTTTCAATGTTTCTTTGGAGTTGGGAGTGGTCCCAGAGATAGGCACATGTGGTCCCTTTATACAAAAGCAGAAGTAAGGATGACATTGAAACTACAAGCCAGTTAGTCTAACCTCTGTGGTGAGTGAATCATTAGAAATGCTGCTAAAAGAAAAAATAGTGAGGTTTCTGGAGTCCAATGGATTGCAGGATCCAAGGCAGTAAGGGTTACTAGAGGTAGGTCTTGTCTGACAAATTTGATTGATTTCTTTGACTAGGGAGATGGACTGAGGGAGAGTCCTAGTTGTGGTGTACTTAGATTTCAGTAAAGCCTTTGACACCGTTCAACACAGGAGACCTATAAACAAACTGAGCATCCTAAGGAATGGCCCTAAAATGATGAACTGGGTTAGAAATGAATCGAGTGGGGGATCACTCTGTGGAGAAGGAAGTTACCAGTGGTGTGCCATAGGGATCTGTCCTTGGTATGATCCTTTTTAACATCTTTGTTAGTGATATTGTGGAAGGGCTGTTCTGTAAGGTTTGCCTCTTTGTGGATGATACTAAAATCTGCAATAGAGTAGACACCCAGGAAGGAGTACATAGCATGAGGAAGGATCTAGCAAAGCTTGAAGAATGGTCAAGAATTTGGCAGCTGAGATTTAATATTAAAAAATGCAGGGTCATGCAAAAATCCAAGGGAGTGGTACAGTGTAGGGGGTGAAGTACTTCTGTCCACAAAAGAAGAGCGGGACCTGAGATTGATTGTTTCTGGTGATCTTAAAGCAGCTAAACAGGTAGAAAAGGCAATGGGAAAAGCCAGAAGGATGCTTGGGGTGCATAGGGAAAGAACTGGTCAGCAGAATAAAGAAGATGATAGTGCCTCTGTATAAGTCTCTGGTGCAACCTTATTTGGAGTATTGTGTGCAATTTTGGAGACCGCACCTTCAAAAGGATATAAACAAGATGGAGTCGGTGCAGCGGGTGGCTACTAAAATAATTAGTGGTCTTCGCTATAAAGCTTAAGGGGACAGACTTAAAGGGCCCGATATTCGTCAGGCATTCACATGGTTTACAGTCCAGTAAACCATGTAAATGCCTTTAATTAGGATATTCAAGAGCACTTACATGGTTAGTGCCATTGAATATCCCATTCTAACCCCGGTACTTGCCTCAATTCTATGCAGTTAGCATTGGGGCGTGTTGGGGGCATTCTGGAGCAGAGCACAGGCAGAGACTGTCGCTAACCAGGCAGCGGTGATATTGCATGTAAATGATCTGTGCCTAAAAGATAGGCGAGGAAAGCCTCACCTACCTTTAAGGCACAGGAGCTAAGCGGGCAGCATGCTGCCAGGTTAACTACTGTGGTTTCTGGCATATGCGGCGATCCCCAGATATTCAATGTATTGAATATCCTGGGTTAAGGGTCAGTGGGCAGGGCTATGCGCCATAGTAGTGTACAGCCTGCTCAGATGAATATTGGGCCCAAAGATCTTAATATGTATATGTTAGAGGAAAGGCGGGATAGAGGAAATATGATAGAGACGTTTAAATACCAACCTGGCCTTTTTCAATTAAAAGCAAACTCTGAACAAGGGGCATAGGTTGAGGGTGAAAGGGGATAAACTCAGGAGTAATATGCGGAAATATTTCTTTATGGAAAGAGTGGTAGATGCATGGAATACTGTCCCAGTGGAGGTAGTAGAAACGAGTATCTGAATTCAAAAAAGCATGGGACAAACAGAGAAGATCTCTTGATGAAAAAAGGCAGACTATTGTAGTGGATATGGAAGGGCAGACTAGATAGGCCATGTGGTCTTTTTCTGCCATCACGTTTCTATGTTTCTGTGTCTAATTAAATGTATCAAAAAATCTATACAAAATTAAACAAAAGCAAAATACTTGTCTTTGTCACTTAAGCATAAAAAGGAAAGACCATCCCCAAATAGAGATAACGATCTATCTCTGTCACAAGCAGAACATGGAAAGATCCTCATCAAACAGAGAATAGGGGACCACAAACTTAAAATAGAAATGTGCAAACCAGGTGGTCACCTAGGACGACAGCCTGCTGAGGGGTGGCAATGATCAAGGCTTTCATAGTTAAACAATAGATTATGACAGCCAGATGGGGCATAAGGTTTAATGTTTGCCTAGGGCGCCAATACCTTAAACCAACTCTGGAGCCGGTCCTGTGCAGCCAGACATTGAAATGGAAATCCCAAGAAGTGTGCCATTAAATGGAATAGAATGCCTTATGAGGTTAAAGGTTTGTCTAGTTATTTGCAGGTCAGCAGTCTCTTAAAATAATTTTATTTAGAAGTTATTTGTTAGATAGCAATTGAGTGCTACAATTTTATTGGTACAATGCTGTAATTGTGATTTTACTGTCATCCGCTTAGAACTAAAACTGTATAGGTGGCATATAAATGCTGGTATTACATTAAATTAACTAGGAACTTTTGAGTTCTGGTCACCTGAGAATCCTGTGGATTGGTGGGTAGAAAGACCCTAGCATTCTCCCTTTCCACCTACCCCCATTTCAGGACTGACTCCACACCAGAAAGATCCCCAACATTCTCCTCCTTCTTCTCTCCGCTAGATGGACCCTGGGCTTTCATCCTACCTTCACTACCTATTCTATCTGATTGCAACTCACTTTAAGCTCAAATTTGAAAAGATGAGCAATTGAAGTCCAAATCCAAGATCCAGCTTTCCCAGGTCACCCTCAGCAGGAGAGATTCCAGAACTCTTCCTGTTCTTCCTTCTGTCCAAAGCTGAGCTCCAGCAGTCTTCCTCTTCTCTCTTCCACTCCTTCCCCTAAGGTTGGACCACAGCACTCTCCCAGACCCTTTACTGTACATTAATTTAAAAAATAAAAAGATGATGTAAGTCACCTTAAGCATTATTTGGAAAGGTGAAATAAAAAGAATAAATCAAAAACGGTAAAGGAAATATGATCAGGTCGTTTCACTTATTTTTAGTGTAACAGGTTTCTGATCTTCCAATCTGGATCAAAAATGAACCACTGCCGCATATCAGATATTTTCTTCTGTCAATGCCTCCTTCTTTCTCTCTGTTTAAGTGCTCACTTTCTCATCCTGACTCCCTTTTGCTCACTTTCTCGCCACCTAGCTCCCCTGTCTCACACTCACCCCTAGCTCCTGCTCCTCACTATCTCAACCCCAGTCCCCTCACTCCCAACTCTTCAACCCCTTGTTTACTCTCTCACATCTCTGTCTCATCACTGTTACCCATCTATCCCCTTGGCTCACTCTCTCAACTTCAGCCCACTTGTTCATTGTTCCATCCCCCTCCCCACCCATACACACTCACTCTCTCATCCCATAGTCTCTCCTCAGTCTACCATGTTTTCTCCTCTCCTCAGTTATTATTCCCAGCCTCCTTTCAGTCCCTCTGTCCATTGTTCTGTCTCCCTCTATCCCTCCCTTGGACCCTTTACTAATCTACACTTCCCAGGCACTCGTTTGCTATCCACCACAAGAGGAAAGCAGCAGCAGCACTTTCAACCTGAAACTTTCTGCTTCCTCTTCTACTCATCTCCTAAGAGGTTTGATCCTTCACAGGGCCAGAAGGTCCTGTGCAACGACTGGTTCTGCTTGCAATCAAACTTCATAAAGAGCCCGCAGAGGAGGAAGCAGGTAGTTGTAGATCAGAAGTGCTGTTGCAGCTCTCCTGTGGCAAACAGAAGGTTGATGCTGGGGTGCAGTATCCTAATGAGCCATGGCACCTCTGGCAAAGGCCATATTGACTGTAGGATTGCCACAGCTCTGGAAAGCCCTCTGGTGCACAGAAATACCTACTGTACTCAAATGTAGCTTGACTAGAGCTTCAAATACAAGTTCTCACCGTCTGAAAGCTTGTCGAAGGCTGATATGAAATGAGAAATACATTGAGGTTATTAACTCATTGAACAAGTGTACATATTCAGTAGCATAAATTCCGCCCAAGCAGCTCCTGCAATGTGGGGGGGGGGGGGGGGGGCAGGTGGGAAAGGGGCTCACATGATGACATTTGCACTTGCATCTTTATCCATCTGCGTGCCACCCCTTTTCCTCTCTGCTGCACATCAAACTTACTATAACTTATTTGCTGTGCTCCCTCCGCTTCAGGGCCACCACTGTTACCTCCCAAAGTCTCACAATAACAGCTGTACCCTGAGACTTCGGCCCAGGAGATAACAGCTGCCGAGCCTGGAGCAGAGGCAACACAGCAATCAAGTTAAAGTAAGTTTGCCACATGGGCATACGTGTGGAAGGTGCTGAATGGAGGGAGCATATCACAGGGAGAGGGCATGCTGGTGCCACCGTGACAATGGGATGCCCTTCTCAAAACTTTTCTGGAGTGCCCCTCATTGGAACTTACATCACTGTATATATTAATAAAAAAAAAATCACAATTTTTCTGTAGTTGAGGTAAATATTCAGCTGAGTTGTCACAGTTTAAATCAGGGGTCTCAAACACGCGGCCCGCGAGACAACTTTGTGCGGCCCGCGACGGAGGAAAACAAAAAAACCCCAAAACCCTGGCTTCTGCCGTTGCCGCCATGGCAGCGGCAGAATCAATTGTCAAATTTTTAAAAAAACTGACTTCTGCTGCTCAAGCAGCAAAATCAGCTGTCCTGCGGCCCCTTCCCCTGTGCCCGGAGATCCGAGTCTGCTCTATCAGCGGCGTGCTTTTCAAGCCGCGAAGAGAGTATTCCCCTCTCGCGCGGTTTCAAGCCGCGCGAGAGGGGAATACTCTCCTCGTGGCTTGAAAAGCACGCCGCTGATAGAGCAGACTCGGATCTCCAGGCACAGGGGAAGGGGCCGCAGGACAGCTGATTTTGCTGCTTGAGCAGCAGAAGCCAGGTTTTTTTTTAATTTACCTGGGGGGGGGGTGTAGGACTGGAAATGGGCTATTGGCAGGGGGGGGGGTATGACTGGAAATGGGCTATTGGCAGGGGGGGTTATGACTGGAGATGGGCTATTGGCAGGGGGGGGTTATGACTGGAGATGGGCTATTGGCAGGGGGGGTTATGACTGGAGATGGGCTATTGGCAGGGGGGGGTTATGACTGGAGATGGGCTATTGGCAGGGGGGTTATGACTGGTAATGGGCTATGGTGGGGGCTAGGACTGGAAATGGGCAGGTGGGGGTTAGGAAGGACTGGAGGTGGGCTGATGGGGGGAGTTAGGACTGGTAATGAGCTATGGAAGGGCTGACTGAAATGGGGTAATGGGGGTTAGGGCTGGAAGTGGGCTATTGGCAGGGGGGTTATGACTGGTAATGGGCTGGGGGGGGGGTTGCTAGGACTGGAAATGGGCTGAGTGGAAGGGGGGCTTGAACTGCAAATGGCTGATGGGGAGGGGGGCTTGGAATGGAAATGGGCTGTGAGGGGAGGGAGCTAGGATTGGAAATGGGCTGATGGGGGGCTAGGATTGGAAATGGGCTGATGGTGAGGCTAGGATAGGACTGGAAATGGACTAATGGGGGGACTAGAAGGGAGCGGATGCTGGGTGGGGCTGGAACTAGAAGGGAGCTGATGTTGGGGGAGGATTAGAATGGGATGGAGCTGGGAAAGTGAAATGGAGAGGGGAAAAATATTTTGTCTGGGAGAGAAGACAAATCTACAATTGGCCAGGTATTGGGAGAGTAAGTGGGGATTGAGGATGGAGGGGTAAAATTTGAGTGGATGAAATAGGAATGAGGAAAGAGAAAAAGGAGAAAGATTAGTATGTTAAAGCAGATGTAGAGAGAGAATGGAAAAAAAACTAGGAGAGAAGAAAGGGCAAATGGACAGCAGACGATGGAGAGTTAGCAGAAGACATGAAGAAACCAGAAGAAAGTGGCTGGAACAATTGCAACTGAAAAAAATGCACAAAAGGTAGAAAAATATCTCTTTATTTTGAATTTATTAACTGGAATATGTCAGCTCTGGGAAATGTGCATCATTAATGTTTGCGCTTTGTTTAGTACAAGAGGAAATTAATTTATAGTTTTATTTCTACAGTGTTGTTGTACATTCCAAGTTTGGCTTTTGGGGTTCCCAGTTTAATTATTGTCTTCTTGTTTCTAAATCTTTTAGTCTTTCTTTATCCATACTCATTAAAGAGGCATGTTTACTAAAAGTTAGTGTATGGTAACATTATGCAAATATTTATGCAAATGAGGCCCCTTATGCAAATGAGGCCCCGCGTCTTATGCGGCCCCCGGGTTACTTTACAAGTCCTCATTTGGCCCTCAAAGCAATTTGAGTTTGAGACCCCTGGTTTAAATGGATAAGTCATCCATGTGTGTGTGTTGGGGGGAGATAATTTTATAAAGGATTTTCCATTGTAAAGCCTGTTTTGCATGTTGAAAAAGCTTCTCTAAGCATGTGTGGTAACATGATGCTGCACCAGGTGTAGGCATTCTTAGTAGCATAGTATGAGGAGAAAAGGGATGGAGTTGTGATATATGTTCATTTTTCATAAAATATTTGAGTACAAGCACAGAGTACACATGGACACTTACTTCAAATTTGGAACAGATATAAATGTGTGCATCAGCATGTGGGCTAGTTCTGGGTGCCTATTTTATAAAAGAACATAGTAAAATAGGTGCCTTTTGAACTTCTCACATAAGAGTCCTGTAATAAAATCAGGCCCTCAAAATGTAATGAATTTTCAGTGGCACTGTGTGACCAAGGGGGCTAGTTACTAAGGTACAGTGCCGTTAACTTGTATTAATTCACTCTAACACAAGTTATTTTAGCATAAACCCCATGTTATTCAATGGGACGTAGTTACTAATAACACGTTAATGGTGAATTGATGCACGCTAATGTTAGCGCACCTCTATAACTAGCTCCACCTCCCCAAGTCATGCTGCTAAAAATGTACATATATCTTCATAGTAGTAGTAATAAATGGATTGTTATCCACTTAAAGTTATGTCTGCTCTTTGTGCAGGGCCTCTTGGATGAACAAGTTTTCCATTTAGCAGATGATTACAATTTAGAGTAATAACTTTTTGTCCAGACCCAGAATGCCCCATATCTATTTTTAAAGGGGTAACGTTGGTGGTTTAGCGATTTGAGTGGCCAAAGTGATTTGTCCAAGTGGCCTGGAATTTCTTACAAAAAGCACTTATGCAGTCATCTGTGCCACTGACCATGTATGTGCTTGTGAATGTCGACAGCTTGTTTTAGTCTCAAGAGAAAAGCCAAATATTGCACAAGTTTGGTGACTGAATTAGCAGGGTCAAGACACATACTGTAAAGGTTCGTGTTGCCACCGCATGTGTTGTACCTGCTCCATGGATAAACAAAGAACTCTGATTGCCAGTGTTGTCGATCTGGCACCTTTCAAAAACACTATACTAACACTTTCCATCTTGACCTCAAATAGGGTCACAGAATCCTCATTTGCAGTCATGATCACAGGAGCAATGATTTTAAGAAGTTGCATGGGGAAAACATTTCCTAATATCCCACCTAAATTTTGTGCCATGATATTAC
Source organism: Ichthyophis bannanicus (assembly GCA_033557465.1). NCBI lineage: Eukaryota > Metazoa > Chordata > Amphibia > Gymnophiona > Ichthyophiidae > Ichthyophis > Ichthyophis bannanicus. The sequence continues at coordinate 59,202,019 of CM066035.1, forward strand.
CTCTAGGGGTCAGCAGCACCATTTTTTGATCCTAGCACAGGAGCAAGTGGGTGTTGTTCCTGCTCCCATTAGGAGAGAGATAGGAGGTAAGGGAGTGTGTGTGTGTGTGGGGTGGGGGGGGTCGGGGGGAACATTGGTGTTGCAGGGGAGCTTTGGCTGTGGATTATTGAAACCTATGGCTATTGTTTTTAAACAGCTGCAGAGGATTGGATCAGTTGGATGAGTGGGGGATGTCAGATGCTTCTGAGAGGGGTAGGAGGAGGCTTAATGTTATGGCTAGGATTGAAGACTGGGAGATCAAGGTCAGGGAGTGATCCAGAGCATCCTTGACCTTGACATTCATAGCTGCCTCTGCCAGCAGACACTTATACATGCCAAGGATCAGGTGTAAATGTTGAAGTCTATGGGTCCGATATTGAGTTATACCGGCTATGCACCGCTATGGCACATAACCATGTATGCCATCCCTTAAACCCAGATATTCAATGCTGGGATCATATGCGTCCTTGGGATTGAATATCCAGGATTGCTGCACATGCCCCGGAGCCTCAGAAGCTAACTGAGTAGCGTTATTATTGTACCGCTATCTGGTTAGCTCCCATAGGTAAAACTAGCCCAGCTTTTGCTTCCCCTAGTTTTATCCGTAGGTCGTTAACCGAGTAGTGGTGCAATATTGTCATTACCCAGTTAGTGACTGTCACCACCTCTGTTCTGCACCGCAATACCTATGACATGCCCTGATGCTAAGCGGTTATCATTGGGGTTTGTAGAGAAAATAATCTGGGATATTCAGCGGCACCAACCATGTTAGTACCATTTACTATGCCGTTCAGCAGCATTTTCACTGTTTACAGGTCTGTAAACTGTGTAAATGCCTTTCGAAAATTGGGCACTATGATTTTTGGCTTAGAAGTGGATTTCCTGTGTGAAATGGAGAGTCCACATCTATACTGCAGGCCTGCTAAACCACTCCTTCTCTTTATCCTCACAATGCCTCTGTTGTGTAAGATACTTCTCCCCTTCTTTGATAGGTGGACATCATCTCTGCTCAGTAGTCCTTAGAAATTCATGCCATTGTTCAAGAAGGCAAAACACTCTCAGTGATGCTGTCCACACAACCAGACATTCATCTCTAGGATACAAGCCTCTCGGCCTCAGCCCTCACCCTCAACATATTCAGAGAACATCCCCTGTGCACCTAACTGCTTCAGCTTCTCTCCCAGAGCCACAAAGTCACTTTTGATTTACTCAGGTAGGGACCTAGCATTATTTGTGCCAATATGGATGTGCAGCATCGGATAATACTCAGTAGACTTGAGGATTCTCACCAAACTCTCTGCAATGTCTCAAATCTTGGAACCAGGCAGACAGCACACCTCCCAGGATGTCATGCCTGGACAGCAGATGGACATCTCTGTACCCCTCAGAAGGGAGTCTCCATTCACCACTACCCTTTGCTTCCCAGTGGCTGCTGATCCTATTGTTTTGAAGTTTTTGAGCTGTGATACCTCCTGTTCCTGGAATGTTGCTGCCTCTTCCATTTCCAGGACTATATACTGGTTCTTCGGTTCCAAGGAAGGTGGAGTCAAAGTGTTGAGTCAACAGGCTCTGGTGATCTGTGTCCAGTGGTGCAGACTTTTTGTACAGTGTCATCAACCCTTCTGCTGGAGATCTTAGATGCCTCTAGAGTAAGGATTCTCAACCCAGCCTTCAGGGCACACCTAGCTAGTCAGGAATATGCATGAGAGAGATTTGAATCCACTAGAGGCAATGCATGTAAACCTCACCTTCATATTCATTGCGATTATTCTGAAAACCTGACTGGCTAGGTATGTCCTGAGGACTGGGTCTAGAAGCATTTCATCAGTGTACCTATCATTGTCACGGATGCTTCTTAGCCTAGCCACTTCCTCTCTCAGTTCTTTAATTTGCTTCCTGAGCAATTTAACCTGCAGGCTTTTTTAACACTGAAGAGGTTCCATGCCCTGATCTGGCTGTCCATCTGTAGAAATGATAACTTAACTTGAATTAGCATGTGTTTATGTGCATTAATGTATGTTAACTCATTAATGCACATGAGCAAATGAGACCCAAAATTTCTTCTTGAAGAAATAAAGGGCAACATAATTCACCCAAGAGCACAATGACTAACACTGAATGCAGTGAAGGATGCCCATGTAATCCACTGTGATGTCAGTGGGTGGCATAGAATTGGGTAGAAGTATGCCATGGAGTAGATACCATGACCACGATGGTAGGCATAAAAAGAATGCCCGGGCGGCAGTGGTACTGTGCACATCTGCTGCAGGTGAGGTGGAGTGATATGCCCTAATGAGTAAAATGCCACAGTGTGGGCCAAGCTCTAGGTGCTGGCACGAGAATACATGATTGAACAGGATAGATATATGCTGATGGATGGGCTGAAGGATGGATGGGGGTAGATGAGTGCTGTATGGACTTGCTGCCCATTGTACCTGATGTGACCTCACAAATGCCGATAACCTCAGTTGTAGTTTGTGTGAAAAATTGCTGCTGTGCCACAGGGAAGGTCTAATATCATTATCATCTATTAGGGTTTCACAACTATCTCAGTTGCTCTAAACATCATACAATCTTCCTGAAACATATGCATATAACAACTGTCCTTGGAGGATATGATCTAAGGATATAACAGACGTACATCTGTACAAGCTGCATGCAAACGCAAAGTGCTCCTGTAAAGATAAGGTCTACACTCATACTATCTGGTACAACAAGGTCACTTGCATGATGTTACATACCTGGTATCCACACATGTCTATGAACTGATGTGTCTCTCATATTAACATATGGAGCAAGTAAGGACATGTGATGATCTGTACAGGTGGCCATCCCAGGAATGTGATATGTCTGCATGTACTGCACATATGTGATGGAGCAAAAGATGTTCATTCACAGTTATCACAAACGTTTCCAATCATGTACAACTCATGTGTCTTGCATCTACAGGGTGAAGTTGTATGACCCTTTGCAATGTGCTACAGCAGAGCAAATAAACTCATGCTGTCAGATGGGTATGATTGCAATGTGCATCCTTGCAGACCCAATGTGCTGACATAACACATAAACAAGAATAATAATGATGTGTGTCTCAAGCCTATGCTAACTCTTGGCAACCAAACAGCTCCTGGGTTTTATTGGCAGTGTGACCAGAAGTACATTGGCAAGCCTTTCTTCCAAGGCAATGGAGGGTGAAGGGACTCGTCCAAGGCTACAAGTGGGATTTGAATGCAGGTCTGTTCCTTATGAGCCAGTGCTCTAACCATTTGGTTATACCTCCATACCCTTCTCTATAGCACTCTCTAGAATAAACCAGACTACAGGTCCCTGCCTACAATGGCCTAAACCCAGGATTTGAAACAACCTGGCATTCACATTCTGAGACAGTTGTAAACCACACCTAGGACCTGCCTACAATGGTATACATGCAGTACGGACTGCACTGGACATTCAGTACTGCATCTTCATAACAGACACACAGCAGCAGTAGTAATCTCCTGTGCAAAGGCCAAGCCACATATGAGGGCAATATGCACGTCCCTCCACTGTACCTCCTAAGCCAAACAACATTCGCACAGAGGTCCATCGGGCAGCAGTGTGGCACTAATCCCTGAGGCAGCACATGTGCAGGGTGTGCATTCCCTTGTGCCCTGCTGTACTCTACAAGATAAGTACTTTTGCACATACACCAAACTCAAACCTCATTCATGATCCATGAGGTCCATCCCAGACCAACCTGCCCTGTCCAGGAGGCCATGCACACCTGCTCCTTTGTCATACAAGGTACTGGGCTATGCTCCAGTGATCAGGGTCGCCACTATGGCTGCAATGTAGGCTATGTGTACTGGTATTGGTTAGCCCCTTTATTTCCCAAGATGTACCTCATAATCTGAACACCTATATGCTACTTTTGCCCCTATGGAAAATGCAGCAATCTGTCACATCAACTCTGGAATGTGCAGGCATATTGTGTGCTTCATGAACATAACAGCCACCACATGTACAAGTGATCTTTTTCACTGGCCATCCTGAATGTGAGGAAAGGCACACATCGCTTGGTCCCCAGACCAGTCTCTCCAGGTTGTAGAGCAGATTTATTGCAGTCAGATTACTGCAAGTGTTGAGTGCAGTTTTCATGCTTGCAATGTTGTACTCTGTACAACTGCTGTATATTGGAGTGGCATATCCCATCAGGTCCTTGTGTCTTGCACCCATTGGCCAGGGACTCTCCTGTAACATTTTATGCAAAGCTTGGCCAGCTGTTTCCAAGGAACCTAAATGCAATGAGTGGTGCCTAGGTAGAAAAGGGGGTGCTGATGCCAACCAGCATGGCCTACCAAAACCATTGTTACCAACATGTTATAGGCTTCCCCAGAAAAAGCTGCTCTCCTCTCTTTCTGAGACATCCATTCAGCTAGATCCATCATACTGGGCTGTATCAGCAACTCATGCACCACCTGTGCCAAGTCTGCTAGTCACTATCCACTGCTGTACATTTAGCGACCATGAGGATGTGGGCTTCATACAAACAACATAGACATCCAGCAGCTTGGCTAATGATTGAACTGCCATAAACAGTGCCCATGTCATTGCAGCTTAATCAAAGATAGCACTATGTGGATACATATCCGTGACAGGGTCATAGCTCAGTCAGAGTGAGAGTGGCTCTCAGCATGAACAGATGTGTGCAGTCACACCATACTAGAGCCTAAACCATGTTAAGCTGGCTCATCCATTTACCTAACCTCTGACTCATGTACATCCTGTGCAAACTGCTCTGTTTTAGACAATACCCAGAATCCTCTGCTCTTCATTTGTGTACCCTTTTAGTTTGAACTTGGGGACAGCTAATGCAATGCAAAGAGCACTGGAAAGTGGCCCAGAGATAGGCTGTGTGTGCATCTTGGCCCACAGTGGCCTACTTCTGTCACATACCAGAAGACTATGTTCCTCTACACAGCTTTTGACATGAGCATTGAACATAGTGCCCTGCTCATACTCAGGGGCGGCCCAAGGGGGATGCGGGGCCTCATTTGCATAAGGGACCTCATTTGCATAAATATTTGATTAATGTTACCATACGCTAAAGTTTAGTAAACATGCCTCTTAATGAGTGTATGGATAAAGAAAGATTAAGGGGTATGTTTACTAAACAGCACTAACGTCACAGCGGTGACGTTATTGCACGATAAGTAACGTTATCGTGCGATAACATTACTTATCGCGCGATAACATCTCCGGCGGCATTAAGGCACACAGAAGGTGGAGTAAGTCTCTCCAGAGGGCGGAGAGAAGGGGTCAATGGGCGGAGAGTGGACGGGGAGAAGCTCCAGGCACACTAACACTATGAAATGAAGGTCAGAAAATTAACGCTAGTGAAAACCTCGCGTTAGAGGCACATTTGCAGGAGAGAGAAATCATTTCAGTCAGCAATGTACAGCAAAGGCAGGGAAACCAAGAAAGTGATAGTAGTGATACATGTGCCGCAACAGCATAGTGCCCAAGTACGAAAGGGCACGACGGTGAGGCTGCAAATGGGGTTCAGGGGGCTGAAAGCGGGACATGCAGTGGGGCATCTGTGGCACAGGGTGGACTAGGCAGAATCCTAGGTGGCACATAGGAACTCAGAAACTGCAAATCAGCAAGCCAGCAACTGACCAAGGTCAAATATGCTCACGAGTGTGTGTCCCAGTGTCCCAGGGGACATCACCCAGCAGGTACCCTAAAGGGCACATAACAGTGACAGGCGATGCCGGGGGTAAGCGCGGATGTCTATGTAGGCACCCCTACCCCAGATCCCATACCATAGGCAGCCGCCTACTGGCACACTGGATGGCCTGGGACTGCGCACCACCAGCACCACTGGCATAAGGGCATGTCAGCATGGTGGCAGAGGGGTGCTGGTGGTGAAGGAGGCAGTGGCATCTGCCCACAGCACACCAAGGCCAAGCCCTGTTCAGGTGGGTGGCGTGCAGTGCAACAGACAAGGGCTGTCTGATGAACAGTAATGGTATCCCCAGGGAATGACCTGCCTCTGTGGCAACAGTTTGGTGCAGTACCCAGAGCCAGTGTGTTCAGGGGCAGAAGGTCACAGGTTCAAATCCCAGCTATGGCTCCTGCAGACCATGTCCCTATATTTTACCCTACAGAGGACATACACCATAAACATGTGCACTCCCTAAAGCAGAAGTTCCCAACTGCAGTCCTGGAGGGCCAGACACCCTTCAGGATTTCATGCTGTCCCTAATAAATATGCATGAGATGCATTGGTATGCAGTGCCCCCATTGTATGCAAATGTATCTCATGCAAATTCATTAGGGACAGCCTGAAAACCTGAGTCATGCTTGGCCCACCAGGACCTGAGTTGGGAACCTCTGCCGTAGAGCAGGGGAGTCCAAACCTGTCCTGGAGGGCCGCAATCCTGGCAGGTTTTCAGGATAGTCCTAATAAATATGCATGAGATATATATGCATTAGAGATATCCTGCCAACCTGACTGGTTTGTGGCCCTCCAGTACTGGATTTGGAGACCCCTGCATTACACCTCTGTCATTTAAGATTGTGAGTTGGCAAGGTGCAGATGTCATAGACATCAAAAAGGGTAGATAGAATTTGTCACATTCCTCCTTGCTTCTCACCACCACCAAAATGTCATCTATTAAACAACTTTTTGGTGGTGGTGAGCATTGAGGAGGAATGTGACAAATTCTATCTATCCTTTTGATGTCTAGAATATCTGTACCTTGCCCACTCACAATCTTAAACCATGTCAGTCATGTTCCATGACTTTGTTAGCAAGATCAAGATGTTCAAATATGTGCATCGAAAATTAATGACAGATGCACCACCTAGCGGGAAAATGAATTTATACCTAGAAGACCCAAAGTACATCAGTTGACACACTCAATTGTCTTGGATGCGTCGATTGACGTACTTTGGGGCTTCTAGGTATAAATTCATGTTCCCACTAGGTGGCACATCTCAATCACTGTTTACAGTTTTACTCCGACATTACAAACAATAAACACACGATGACGTCATGTAATGACATCACATACTGCACGTATTTAACAAATAAGTAATTCATTAATACACATTAATTAATTATTTAACATTAATTCACATCTGCATTTCATGCTAAACGCAGCCGTCGTGATAATGTGTCAATTGACGCACTTTGGTGTTTCTAGGTAAAATTCCTTTTGGGGCTTCTAGTGTTAAATGAAGAAATTTAAGATGGACTTTTGTATTCATTGATTCCTTTGACACAGCTATACCACTGCAAAACATGTGAGCATGCCTTGGACGTGTTGGGGAAACAGATGATTGACTGAGAACTGACGATTGTTCATCCCCACCGACCTGTAAATTAAGAGTAGTTACTCACCTGTAACAGGTGTTCTCCAGGAGCAGCAGGAATCAGTCCTCACATATGGGTGACGTTGGCGCCAATGGAGCCCCCATGCGGAGCATTTCCCCAGCTTTCAAAGAAAGCCTTTGGGAATGCATCCACGCATGCGTGGTCCCCTTCCCGCCCAAAGGTGCCATCTTGCTCAGTCTGATGACATAGCTAAAGGACAGCACGAAAAAAAGAAAATGAACTATAGACAACTGCAACTCCAAGGGGAGGAGGGAGGGTCATGAGCACTGTTCCCTCTAAACTGTGCGCATGTGCGCGCACTCACACCTCGCTGAGCGAGCGCACATACTTTACAACAGAGCGCACAAAAATTAGGGTTCTGATTCTGATAGAAAACAACACAGACGTCTTAAAATTTAAAAGTTGTTATGTATTTACGGTTTTCACAAGTTCTACAATGTTTTCTAGTGCAATCAATGTGGTGTACTGTGGTGGAGAGGCAGGCTCAGAATGCAGAGAAAGAAAGAAAAAGCAGCCTTTTTTTTCTTTTCCCAAAGAAACTGCAGGCACAGGAAGGGTTAACACCCAAACTAAAGACAGAGATTCCACGCAGAGGAGTGCAGACCTAGAAACACGCCCTGTTCCCATGGAGACAGAGGGAGGAGATGGGAGTGGTTTGGGGGCAGAGTCAAGAGCCATAGGACAGCCCCAAACATTTAGGCAGGAGAGTTGCACTCACAAACAGGCAAGGAAAGAGGCAAAGGCAAAGAAACGTGGAGAGGGAAGGAGAGAGAAAGAGACGGAGTCACAGACACAGACAAGAGAGAAACAGGAGACACAGAAGAGGCTTGCACAGAAGCAGTTTGAAAGCAGGAACAGGGAGCTGAGAAGGCCAGTGGAGAGCTCAGAGGAGGATTCCTCGGAGGAAGAGATATTCTCCAGGAGCTCATGGCCTGGCCCTTCTCACTGCAAGGAGCCTACAGGAAGGAAAAGCACTACTAGTAAGGTAAGCCCTTTACAAGCTTTGAAAGAGCTGCTTAACAGGGAAACCTTTTCCTGCCCTTCCCCCACAAGCTCACGTTCTGCAAAGCATGGCTGGAAGCAAGTCTTGAAGGTTTTACAACCTACAAAAGCTTCTCAGGCGGATACTAAGGAAAGCAGATATCTGAAGGAGCCTAGCGAGGAAGAGATGGACCTGGGGGACAGTGTGGATGCAAGCAGTGTTTCAGATATGGAGATAGACTGTGCTGTCTGTGCCAAGGAAGAGTGAAAGAACTGAATAGGGGTTTTAATGAGCTGGAGGAAAACCCAGGAGTTCTTGATTACTGAATGTGATATCTGTGCTAGAGGAATAAGAACTGAATAGGGTTTGTTTAGCTGGAGAAAACCCAGAAGTTCTTAACAAGGATATTTTATGAAAAGCCCATAACTTTTAACTAGGCTTTTAATGGTAGCTTGGTTGATAAAAGCTGCCTGGATAAAAAAGCCAGGAAGAAGCTAAAAGTTCATGTTGTAACTGGAAGAAATACTACTGCATTTGAAAAGTCTCTTGGTGGACCAGGGAATATTGCTATACCTTGCTGTGAAGGTAACAATGGAGATATAGTGCCTCCTGGGGACCAGAAAGCAGACTGCTGTTGTAAAAAGAGTTTTTATATGTGGAACAAAGGTTTAAACTAAACCAAGCCAAGGACTGTTCAATAGGCTTGTGTTTATATGGAGAAGTATCCTGACTTTATGTTTGTAAGTTTCAGAACTATTCTTGCCAAAGAATTTAATTTGGTTAGGAAATCCTTATTTCTCAAATAAAGAAATATTCCTGCGACCTTTGCACTTGGCTCCAATCCTTTTAAAGGACACAACTACATGCTATTTTGGCTGAATCTATACAAAGGACAATCGGAACCCTCTCGTATCACTAGGCAACCGCCTGGCCACAAGGGGGAGCTCCGACAGTACATACTGTATTCTGATGTGTAGTCAAATTTTAAAGTATATAACTCAGAGTGTCGTTATGTGGCGCACAAAAATTTAACCTTCCTTCAAAAGCTGCACAGCTGATATTTTATGCGCACACAGCCTACAGAAAATTAAAGGGAACATTGGTCATGAGGACTGATTCCTGTTGCTCCTGGAGAACACCTGTTACAGGTGAGTAACTACTCTTTCTCCAGGACCAAGCAGGAAGTCAGTCCTCACATATGGGTGACTCCCTAGCTCTGGGCTACCAGGAACCCAGGCTGAAAAATAGTGCTCCCTCTAGAGCCTCAGCAACAGTGAGAGAATCTTCTCTGAGACCACACCTGAACAGTAGCCCAACACCAGGGCTGGAGGGTAGGAGTTGCCTAAACCTCAAAGAGATTACGGAGTACCGCTTGCCCGAAAGCACTGTCCCTACGGGACTCCCTCTCGAGGCAGTGGTGGTCCGCAAAAGTCTGGCTTGAAGACCAAGTAGCGGCCCGGCAGATGTCTGCCAACGGAACAGAGTGGAGGTGAGCTACTGATGTGGCCTTAGCCCTGACCCGGTGGGCCGTGACTCGACCCTCCAAGGAGAGGCCAGCTGCTCTATACACCCAGGCGATACAGTCTGCCACCCAGATGGACAACGTACGCTTAGTGACATGCAACCCCAATTTATTAGGGTCAAAGGAAATGAAGAGCTGAGAAGCCATTCTATGCCCCTGTGTACATTCTAGGTAAAAGGACAACGCCCTTCTACAATCCAGGGTATGCAAGACAGTTTCGGCCCTACTGGCGTGCGGCCTGGGAAAGAACATCGGAAGTACCACCTCCTGGTTGAGGTGGAAGGAGGATACTACCTTTGGAAGGAACTTAGGATGAGTCCTCAAGACTACCCTGTTCTTATAGAACCTGGTATATGGCCTATCCGAGACCAGGGCCTGAAGCTCACTCACACGCCTAGCCAAGGTGAGTGCCACGAGAAACAACACCTTCCAGGATAGGAAACATAAGTGGCAGGTAGCCATCGGCTCAAATGGTGGACGAGTCAGTTGCTGCAAGACCACATTGAGATCCCACTCAGTGGCCGGTGGATGAATAGGAGGCTTGAGCAGAAGCAGGCCTCTGAGGAAGCGAGACACCAGAGGGTGGCCTGAGAGGGATTGTCCATCCACCGGCGAGTGGTGAGCTGAGAGGGCACTGAGGTGGACCTGGACAGAATTGGACTGAAGTCCCAGGTTGGACAGGTGGAGCAGGTATTGCAGTACCACCGGGACCAAGCAGGAGAAGGGATCCTCCTGCTGTTGAGAACACCAAGTGGAAAACCTACGCCACTTCAGAGCATAGGCCTTCCTGGAGGCCAACACTACCTCTTCAACCTCCTTTGGTAGCAGCAAGGGAGCAAGAACTACCCTTTCAGCAGCCAGGCCATCAAATTGAGGGATTTGAGATTGGGATGCAAGAGGCGCCCCTGATCCTGAGTCAGAAGGTCGGGTTGCAGTCCCAGAGGAAGTGGAGCATCCACTGCCAACTGCAGAAGAAGAGGGAACCACGGCTGCCTGGGCCACCTGGGGGCTATCAGAATCACCGTGGCTCGGTCCTGCTGGATTTTGAATAGAGTCCAGGCCACCAGAGATGTGGGAGGAAACGCATACAGCAGGCCCTCTGACCAAGGGATCAGGAATGCATCTGCCACTGCCCTCAGAGGATGCGGTTGTCTGGAACAGAACTTGGATAGTTGCCTGTTCAGCGGACTGGCAAAAAGATCCATGGTTGGAAGTCCCCACTTCAGAAAGATCTGTTGGACTACCCAAGGTTCCAACTGCCACTCGTGAGGTTGCAGGAGCCTGCTTAGCCTGTCCGCCAGGTAGTTTTCCTGGCCTGGGAGGTAGATGGCCCTGAGGGTCATGCCCTGATTGATAGCCCAGGAGCAGAGAGCTTGTGCTTCCAGGCACAGGAGTCGGGATCCTGTGCCTCCCTGCTTGTTCACGTAGAACATAGTCACCTGGTTGTCCGTCTGAATTAGGACAGACTGGTGAGAGAGGACCCCAGAGAAAGTCCGTAAGGCTAGTCGAATGGCTCTCAATTCCAACAGGTTGATCTGCTGGGCGGCCTCCCACGGAGACCACAGGTCTTGGGTGCAGGTCCCCTGGCAATGTGCCCCCCAGCCTTGCAGGGAAGCATCGGTTGTCAGTACCTGCGTGTGCGGGGAGGCCCAAAAAGGAACTCCCCCGACCAGGTTTGGGAGATACCTCCACCAGCGTAAGGAGTCCACCAAGAGTTTGGACACCTTTATCCTGTCTGACAACTTCCCTGTGGCCTGTACCCACTGTGACCGGAGGCACCACTGAGCCGGCCTCATGTGCAGACGGGCATTTGGGGTGACATGCACTGTGGAAGCCATGTGACCTAAGAGCCAGAGGAAGTGTCTGGCAGAGGCCAGGGAGTTCACCTGAAACTGGCCAGCCAACTTCATCAGCCTGTGAGTTCTGTCCACAGGCAAATAGGCCTTTGCATGGATGGTATCCAATCTCGACCCTATGAACTCCACGTCCTGTGAGGGGACCAAAGTGGACTTCGGGAAATTTATAACGAACCCCAGGTGCTGAAGCAGGGATATGGTTCGGAAGGTGGCCTGCCTGGCCTCTTGTGGAGACTGGCCCCTGATAAGCCAGTCGTCCAGGTAAGGGAACACAAATATCCCCTGGTTCCTGAGGTAGGCTGCAACCACCGCCAGGCATTTTGTAAAAACCCTGGGGGCGGAGGTGAGGCCAAAGGGAAGAACTCTGTACTGGAAGTGGTTCCCTCCCACCACAAATCTGAGGTATTGCCTGTGACTTGGATGGATGAGGATGTGAGTATAAGCATTCTTCAGGTCTAAGGAGCATAGCCAATCTCCCTGCTGGAGGTAGGGCAGTAAGATTCCAAGGGTAAGCATCTTGAACTTTTCCCTCTCCAGAAACTTGTTCAGATTTCTCAGGTCTAGGATGGGTCTGAGGCCTCCTGTTCTCTTTGGTACCAGGAAGTACCTTGAGTAGAAGCCTTGCCCTTCCAGGTGGTGAGGCAGCGGTTCCACCACCTGGTCCTGCATCAGACTTTTCAACTCCTGAAGGAGTAAGTTTCTGTGCAAAGGGGGTCTTGGAGTCTCCCCTGGAAAGTAGGAGGGGGGTATCTGGGTGAAGTGGAGCAGATAGCCCCTCTCGATGATGCTTAACACCCGAGTATCCCCTGTGATGGCTGGCCACCTGTCTGTGTACAGGGTCAGTCGACCTCCTGTGCCCTGTAGAGGAGAAGAGGCTATGCTGGCATAGTCAAAAAACCCCTCCATGCTGAGCAGGAGCCGGAGCAGGAGGCTTGGGGGCCTTCTGCCTACGGGGCCCATGACCCTGCCCCTTGGCCTGCTGGCCCTGTTGGGGAGCTGCAGAGGCCTGGTAGTGAGGGTAGGTTTTGTAGGCAGTGGTCTTCCTCGGGTAAAAGGCCTTTTTCCCCGAGCCCTTCTTCTTCTGAGAAGGGGCAGAGGTTTTCCTGAACAGCCTGGTCCTGGTGAGAGTCTCCGACTCGAGTTGTGCAGCCTTGTTAGCCATGGGCTTGCCAAAGAGGTTTTCACTCCGACAAGGGACATCAACCAACTTGTCCTGTACCCATGGCTCGAGGTCCGAGGATTGTAGCCAGGCCTGGCAGCGTGCACCAATGCCGGCCCCTGCTACTCGGGCCGAAGCCTCAAATCCATCATAGGCTGCTCGAGAGATAAACTTCGAGCACTCTCGAATACCAGAAGACAAGGCCTTGAACCTCTGCAAAGGTTCCCCGGACAGACCAGCAGAGAACCCAGCAATCTCCTTTGCCAGGTCTCGAAGGTACATGCCCATGTACAGCTGGTAGGTCTGGACACGGCAAGCAAGCATAGAGCCCTGGAAGCACTTTCTACCGAGGGCGTCCAGGTTCTGGGCCTCCCTGCCGGGAGGCACCGAGGAGTGCATCTTCTGACTCTTCAGGCGATGCATGGCTGATTCCACAACCATGGAGTGGTGCGGTAGCTGTGCCTTTTGGAACCCAGGGCTCTTGCGGACTCGATAGATGGAATCAACCCGCTTGCTTAAAACTGGCATCGAGGCCGGCGCCTCCCACATGCGGAAGAGCAACCGCTCCAGCATTGGAGGAACCGGTACAGTAAAGGCCTCTTTGGGAGGAGAGTCATACTGCAGGGCCTCGAGCTCCTTGGCTCAAGGCTCCTCCTTGGGGTCCGCAGGGAAGACCAAGGCTGTGGCCATGTCCCGCACAAAATCTGAGAACTGGGTATCCTCCGGGGGGGACCTTGTCCGAGGCTCGGATCCCGGTGAGTCCGAAGGGATGCACCGAGTCCGGAAGGTGTCCGGGGACTCCTCTTCCTCAGTTTCCCATGCCGATTCCTCCGAGGAGGAATCGAGCGGTTCCGAGTGGGCGGGCACCGACGCCATCCGCCCTGACGCCGAGGGTACCGGCGTCGACGACCTCGGTCCCGAACGGGAGGCCGAGGGTGACCTCGGCCAAGGATTGACTCGAGATCACATGGTCTCGAGGATCGGCTCGGCCTCCGGGGTCGACTTGGACGTCGAGGTCCCGGTGGTCGGGGCAGATGGGCTTGATGGACCTTGGTCTGACCCAGTATGGCATATTTTATGTTCTTATGTTCTTATGATCAGCACCCGCTGCTGCTCCATGAAGACAGACAGTCTGTTCTCCAAGGCCGTCAACCTAAGTCCAAGCTCAGGAGACCCAGAAGCCTCCGACTCGGGCCCGACGGCGTTGGGCCCGACGTCAGCTGCCCGGGAGGAGAGTCCACGAGGACTACAGCACTCATGTGACTCGGGGCCTCCGACTCTACACGAGGATGCTTTGCAGGCCTCTCCGACTCCGAAGACCCGGGACGGCGATCGGGGCTATGCGACCTGGCCCTCGAGGGGCCAAGAGCATCCACTGATGCCGCCCTCGCAGGTTTCTTCTTCCTTCGGTGCTCCCTCAAGGGGGACTCCCTCTCAGAGGAGCCCCGACGATGCTCGGGGTCAGACTTCCGAGACATCGAGGCCTCTGACGAAGTCCGGACCCGTCCAGACGCAGAGTCGGAGAAGATCCTCTCACACTGGTGCTGATGGCTCCTCAATGCCTTCGAGGACATTTTGCCACAGGGGCTACAGACCTTAGGATCATGGTCCGGACCCAGGCACCAGAGGCAGCAGTCATGTGTATCGGAGAGAGACATCAGTTTCTTGCACCGATCACACTTCTTAAAGCCACTGGCAGCCATCGGGGGGAAAAAGGATCCTCTGCAAGATCAAAAAATCAGGCTGCCAGGGAAAAGAAAAATTGGCGCGAATGCAGTCTCTAAGGACAAAAACCGAAAAAAGAGATCCGGGCTCAGCACCGGTGTACCGAGTCCAGGCGGGAAAGGGAACCGACGTCGAACCGAAGAAAAAACATGACTCAACGCAGGAAAATCAACTTTTTCCACGGGTGACAAGGACACACGTCCACAGGGCTCCGCAAAAAAAAGAAGACTGAGCAAGATGGCACCTTTGGGCGGGAAGGGGACCGCGCATGCGTGGCTGCATTCCCAAAGGCTTTCTTTGAAAGCTGGGGAAATGCTCCACATGGGGGCTCCGTCGGCGCCGACGTCACCCATATGTGAGGACTGATTTCCTGCTTGGTCCTGGAGAAGAGGATTAGTTCCTCTGTTACAGTATATGTTGCTGGATTGTAGGGATAATTTTAATTGTTTCTACTTCTAAATAAAAATAAAAAATATCACTGTTACTTTGTTCTACTTTAAAAAAGAGTAGGTGGATCATGTATATTGATGAGTCCAACAAATATAGAAATCTTTTGAACATCTAATAGGCTGAGGTCTTTTTTGTTTTATTAATATACTCACCTCTTCTATTTGACATGGTTATATTTTATAGAGTCAACATATGTGTCCATGTGCTTTTTCAAAAATAGCCGTTTTTGAAAGCTCACACAAAATTGCTGCAAGACAAGTATTTGTGCATATATGTGCTGATAGGAACTGGTGTATATGTGTATATTTTATAAAATAAAGCCTAAGTGCTGATCCTCCTCCCAATAATACCTACAGTATGCATATAACACATAAAAGCAGGCACTATGAGGATCATTTTGGAAGCACTATTCATGTTTGGGTGTCAAAAAACAGGCTTAGAGATGTCCAAAGCACAGAGACGTCTCCAGAACCATTTTAGAAGTTGGCTCTGGGGACATCTAAGTCTAAACTGGGGCATAGCCAGGGCATTCCCATGAACCTGGATGTCCTTGCCTGATTGCAGAAAAATCATGGACATTCAGGGGTATGTTTACTAAACTGTTTTAACGTGCGCTCTGCGATGTAATCACGCGATAAGGTACCTTATCGCGCGATGATGGCACTTTTTAAGGCGCACAAGTACCATATCGCACGATAACGCGTGCTGCGGCGCAAACGAGCGCTGAAGGCGGGGAAAGGCTTCCGGAGGGCGGAGGAAGGCTCCCCAGGGGCGGGGGAAAGGCTCCCCAGGGGTGGAGAGAAGGGGTCAATGGGTGGAGAGTGGGAGGGGAGAGGCTCCCTGCACACCAACGCTGTGAAATCCGAGGCTCAAAACTAACGCCAGTGAAACCCTGGCGTTAGAGCTGATTTAAAGGGAAAAGAAACCATTTCTGTCAGCAATGTACAGCAAAACCAGGGAAAACCTACAAAAAGTGATGTGTGATACATGTGCATGGA
Organism: Ichthyophis bannanicus; assembly: GCA_033557465.1. Lineage (NCBI taxonomy): Eukaryota > Metazoa > Chordata > Amphibia > Gymnophiona > Ichthyophiidae > Ichthyophis > Ichthyophis bannanicus. The sequence continues at coordinate 59,218,131 of CM066035.1, forward strand.
ACAAAAGGGCAAATAAACATTGAAAATGAACAGAAGTAAATGTAAAAAAACATAACCAAGCTGGGCAATAGTGATAGTAATGGGAAACATCAAAAAACACTCCCAAGAAAGCCCCCAAAAAAAGATATGCATTTTGGAAAGTCTACGCTCCGTCCCCATACAAGGTGAATGATCCCACAGTGAAATAGCACTGATCAGGGTTTCCCTCTCCATTGGACAGGTTTCCTATGGCATGCACATGTTCCACAACAGCAGGGCGGGCATGTCGGAATGGGCAACTGGACAGATGCAGGGAAAGGGGATACAGAGGGCTGCAGGCGGCACATGCTGTGGTGCAGCTGGGGCACAGTGCGGACTAGGCAGATGCCTAGGTGGCACTTAGGAATGCTGAAACTGTACAGCAGCCAGACAGCAACTGATGAGGGCCCAACATGGGCACGAGAGTGTTTATCACAGTGTCACAGGGGATAGTACCCAGCAGGTACCTCCAAGGGCACAGAACATTGGCAGGCGGTGTTGGGGGGAAGCGTGGACATCTATGCAGGCACCCCTACCCCAGAACACGCACCATAGGCAGCCGCCTACCTGCACACTGGATGGCTTGAGACTGCACACCACCAGCACCACCGGCAGAAGGGCATGTCAGCATGGTGGCAGAGGGGTACTGGTGGTGGAGGGGGGCAGTGGCAGCTGCCCAGAGCAGACCATGGCCTAGCCCTGTGTAGGTGGGTGCCGTGCACTGCAACAGACAGGCCCTGCCGGACAAACAGTCATGGTATCACCAGGGAATGCACTGTCTCTGTGGCAACACAGTGGTGCAGTGCACACAACCAGTGTGTTAGGAGGCAGAAGGTCACAGGTTCAAGTCCCAGCTATGGTGCCTGCCAACCCAGTCCCCATATTTTACCCACTACTACAACGTGCTAATTCAGACAGAACCTTTATTGCAGATGGCGTAAACATGCCCAAAACACCTACATTTTACTCTACAGAGCAAAGACACCATAAACAGGCGCATTACCTAGAGCAGAGTCTCCCAAATGCAGTCCTGGAGGGCCAAACACCATTCAGGTTCCATGCTGCCTCTAATAAAGATGCCTGTGCTGCATATCTATGCACCACCCCCATGGTATGCAGATGTATCTCATGCATATTTATGAGGGACAGCATGAAAACCCGAACAGTGTTTGGCACACCAGGACTGGAGTTGGGAACCTCTGCCGTAAAGCAGCAGCCAACAGGGGCAGACACACCCACACCCACAGGCTCCATTAGCCAATGCATCCTGGAGAGGCAGGACATTGGGCCCTGCGTGCATCTCCCAATACTAGCACTTGCATACCTTAGCAATGCCACCCTACACCTGGGAATACGGTACACAGCTTTCAAACGTTTGCTATGATTACTGACAGATAGCAATTCCTACGTTAAGCACAGTTTGCTGATTGAACTCCATCATAGCAACCTTTCTGATGTCTGTGGAGTGTGCTTCAGGTCTGGTCTCTGACAGTGTTTACCACCCTGGGGAGTGGCCCCCAACAGTATTGCGTACCATATCCATGCCTGCACTGTGCCCAGGACTGGTGTGGTGGCCAGGGCTGCTAAACACCTCTATAGTAGCACAATGCTGGCATAGGTGTGGGAGTGTGTGTCTGTCTATCCAGTGTGTGGTGGCTGCAAACACCCTCCACAGCCCACACTGCCAGCACTGTTGCCAGTATGCACATTGGCAGTGTTGCCTGCCAATGTGCATAATGAGGAGCAAGGTACCATGGGTATAGCCCGGACAGGGTGGCCTGGCCAGGATGCATCTGCACAGGGCATAGGGCACTGGCTGGGACATTGTAGTGCCCGGCAACCACCTGCACAGACAGGGTGGTCACAGCATGTTCCGCTGGGAGATCACTCTCACCCTGAGTGAGCAGTGACCACGGCATGGCTAGGCTCCCCCATAGTGCTATATAGTGTTTCTCTCATGTGATATGTATGGGTTCTCTTTTGGGGGCCCAGTCACTGACTTATCTGCTTGGTGTGTAAGCTGACATCCCAGTTCTGGGTGCACGCATTTCCACCAGGAACATGCACTATGGACTAGCTAGCAGACTATCTGCAGCTGGTATGTGTCTTGATGGAATGCCTTGCAGGGTGCAGCGGCTGAAGGCTTGCTGCAGGAGAATATCAGATAGTGGTGGGGTGCAGCTTAGCATATCCAGGCCTAATGTCTGTCTGCTATTGCGTTATGGATGTATACAGAGCTGCATTGACTGCCCTGTAGGGTGTCTGTTCCCCAGCACGACTGGGGTTGATGGTCCCTTCTACTGCCACCATTGCAGGGAGGTAGAATGTGGATCTATTGGTGGGAGACCCTGTTTATCCCCCGCAGCCCTGGAGGAGGAGGAGGGTGGGGGTACATAAGCCTCCTAGGGGTCCATAGGGGCTAAACCTGACTGAGACATACAGATATATCCAAGGTGTGTCTGCAGAAACTACCTATCTCACACATTAGCACTGCTGGGGACCTGGTTCTGGGCGCCCCACCTCACCCTCAGGGTCAGTGCAGTACCTGCACAATGTGACGGTGTGTAGCTACTCTGTGCCAGTACCACACACGGTCAGTTCCCCCTACCCGGCCGAGGTGCTGTCGGTGTGCATACCCCATCTTGTGATCATCTGTAGACTGCTGATTTGCATGTGCAGTGCATCATGGTATGGGTGGGTTAGCCCTATCCTGGTGACCACAGCAGACTGTTTGTGTGGTGATGTGCAGTCCTTCTGCAGCCAGCCAGGGGTTTGCTAGCAGCTATGGAGCTGTAGCCCACTGGTTATTTCACTACTTGTGGAACCAGAGGTCATGGGTTCAAACCCACAGTAGGGGTTCTTTGATAGGGCTGACCAAAGCATTGTCTTTTTTTAATGTACATTAGTGCTGCCAGCATTATAAAGTGCACTGTCCGCCACAGGAGCATTGGACATTAGTGCTGCCAGCATTATAAAGTGCACTGTCCGCCACGGCACCCTATAATGTCCCCTATAGGGCACCCTATAAGGTGCTCCATAGGACACCTTATAAGGCACCTTATACATACTGTAACCATAAGGTGCCTCAGAAGGCGCCCTCTAAGGCGCCTTATAGGGCACCCTATAAAGCGCCTTCTGAGGCACCTTATGGTTACAGTCCGTATAAGGTGCCTTATAAGGTGTCCTATGGAGCACCTTATAGGGTGCCCTATAGGGGACATTAAAGGGTGCCGCGGCGGACAGTGCACTTTATAATGCGCCCTATAGGGTGCCTTATAGGGTGCCTTATGCGGCACCTTAGGTTACGGCACGTGAGGGTGTGTTTGATGGCAGCAATAAATAAAATGCCTCAGGAAACAATACTTACATGTCACAGCCAGCCTTATGCGTTAGGCACACTGGGGGATTGAACTCATGACCCCTGTATTATCAGTCAGTGTATTAACCATTGTGCTACACTTCTGTTTGGCTGTCTGTGCGCCTACTTAAGATTACCGTGCGGTAACGCGCTTAGCGGCGCTTCGCACGATCATGTGCGCAGCAGCACGCGTTATCGCGTGATACTCCCGTTTTGCTGCTTTAAGACTGAAACGCCCACTCCTTTTATGGCAGCCTGCACACTATCGCCAGGCGCACATTAAGACGGTTTAGTAAACATACCCCTCAGTGTCACATCTAAGTTTTGACCTGCTCCAGGTAGCAACAAGGCACCTGAAAAGTGCTCATTTTGGCTGAAGAACATCTAGAGGGCATAGAGAAGAAAGCATCCCATCATTCCCAGTACAATGTCGGTGATAACAACAGTCAACTTTGTAGCCTCTCTGCCCAGTACTCTAATCATTAGGCTATCCTAGTTTAGGTTCTGGGGATGTCTGTGTAGACACCCCTGCAGACATCCATGTTTGTGAAATTGTTATGCATCTGGACATGCTTTCTTATTTTCCCAGATGTTCTAGTTTAGACATCCCAGATTGCACTTGGACAATGCTAATTTCTGGCAACCCAGCAGCTCCTGTGTTTTCTTGGCAGTGCAATCAGACATAGATTGCCAGGTCTTTCTTCCAATGCAATGGAGGGTTAAGTGACTTGCCCAAGGCCACAAGGAGTGTTAGTGGGAATCAAACCCTGGTCTCTTGGTTCCCAAGCCAGTGCTCTAACCACTAGGCTACTCTCTTCAAAAATTCCCTTTCATGATTTCTGCATGCCTACTTCTTTGTGTGTATTACCTAGGACGGTTTTTTAAGTTACTTCTTAAGCATGCAAAATGTTATTCTACATGGTCAAGTTGCTTATAAAACCTCCCCCCATAGGGACAAAATTAATTCTGGGGCAAACAAGTAATTGTTTCAAATTCATTTTGCAGTCCTAGCATATCACACTTTGAATTCAGTTAGCTGATAATACTGAGGGAGACATGCATCTTATGGTGTTCTGTTTGCGGAGGCTCTCAGCCAGGCAGAATATTGGCATTTGTTACTGTGGTTGTTTCAGTGGAAATGTTAAATCTCTCTGTTAAAGGGTATTTGAGTAACAATGCAAAGTTTGCACAGCTTGGGAGAATCACTTTGTGGAAAATTAAATGGACTTGTGTATTTCATGACTCTACATTGCAGTTCTCCCAGCAGCTGTCTGTCTCCTCTTCCTGTCTGGAACTTTCCCAGCCTGAGCTAAAGGTTGCATATATTATAACCAGGAAAAACACTTAGGGGTATGTTTACTAAACTGCGGTAATGTCACCGGCGTTAAGTGCAGTGTTAAGGTACCTGAGCTTGAGTTTGCATACTAGTAGTTGATGATCTGTACCACAGTCAGCTCCAGGTTTTGTCTTTGTTGATGTTATAGAGCTTTTCCATCGTTGACTTCCACAGATGTAGTCAATTTGATTTTTATAGAATCCATTGGGTGAAGTCCATGTGTACAGTCGCCGCTTGTGTTGCTGGAAGAAGGTGTTTGAGATGAATAGATCGTTGGTCTTGCAGAATTCTATCAGTCTTTCTCCAGCTTTATTTCTGTTGCCAAGTCCATACTTTCCAACTACTTTGTCTTCTTCTTTGTTGCCAACTTTTGCGTTCCAGTCACCCATGACTATCAGGATATCCTGTTTGCATGTTCTGTCAATTTCAGCTTGTACTTGTTCATTGAACTCTTCAATTTCATTCTCTTCTGCAGCTGTTTTTGGGGCATATACTTGAATTATAGTTGTGTTGATAGGCATTCCTCGTAGATGAATAGAGATTAAGCGTTCGCTGACTGCATTGTATTTCATTACAGTTCTTGCAATTTTCTTCTTTATTATAAATGCAACACCATTTCTTCTTTGTCTTTCATTTCCAGCATAGTAGACCATGTGATCATCTGATGCAAAGTGCCCGATGCCAGTCCATTTCAGTTCGCTGACACCCAACAGATCAAGTTGTACACGTTCCATTTCATTCTTGACCACCTCCAACTTCCCTTGGTTCATGCTTTGCTAGATACAAATGACAGAGCTCCAGAAGAGTTATGGAATGACATCAAGAAGGTTGTGTTGGAAGAAAGCGAAAAGTCTCTACAAAAGGTGAAAAAGAAAAAACGGCCAAAATGGATGACGGAAGAAACTGAAAATTCGCCAGAAACGCAGAGAAGCTAAAGCCAGAGGAGAAAGAAAGACAATCACAGAACTTAACAGAGATTTCCAACGTGCAGCAAGACAGGACAAGGAAAAGTACTACAATGACGCATGCAAGGAAATAGAAGCAGAAACTATTAGAGGAAGAACAAGATCGGCTTTCCTAAAGCTACGAGAATTAAAGAAAAAGTTCCAGCCTCGAATTGTTACAAGATGCTCAGGGTCCTATGTTGAATGATGCTGAGAAGATCAAGAAAAGATGGAAGGAACATACAGAGTTTTTATATGATAAAGATCAAGTGGACCAACAGCCATTTCAACCTGTACCTTATGATCAGGAACCATTGGTGATGAAAGAAGAAGTTGAAGAAGCATTGAAAGCCTTATCAAAGAACAAAGCAACCAGGCATTGATAGCATTCCCATAGAAGTATTACAACAATCTGATGCAGCTGTTACTGTACTTACAAGGCTCTGCCAAGAAATATGGAAGACAACATCATGGCCAACTGACTGGAAAAGATCTGTATTTTGTGGCAAGGTCATCTATCCTGAGTATGGGGGAGGTGAGAAACGTAAAGAATTCACCCTAGTAAAGGGTCCCCTTTTAGGAGTGCAGGGTGAGAAAGCCACAGCCACACCTAAGAACAAGAAAACCCCCAGCCGGAACAGGTTTCATGCAGTGTCTAATAGAGTAAGAGAGAGAGATTATGGGCACGAGGTCCAAAACCCTTACTTCAACAAGTTCCCTGATTACTCAAATACCAGAAGGCAGGGGGATTGCCAACACCTGGGAAGGAAGGAGGTGGGGCTAGAACCCTGGAGGTATAAGCCTATGCTAGAGTATACAGACAAAAGGAAAGGAGGAGAGGGTGGAGAAGGCAGAGACCGGAGAAGAGAAGAATGTAGAGAAGGTGCTGACTCAGGCAGAAGAGCCGAGCTACCAGGAGCTGAGAGGGATGAATTCCCTGCAACAGGTTGGCAGCAGAGCTTGGAGCCAGGAAGTGGAGAAGCTCTCAGAGCACCGGAGAGGTTGTCAGCTGAGTCAGAACCCATGCAGCTGGGAGAGCCAGTGGCAGAGTTGGGGGAAGAAGACATCCTTATGGATTGTTCTCTCTGCCAAGCTTTAGACGTGGAGTCTTGAGGAAAAGCCAGCCCTGAAAGAATTATCCTCCTTGAAAAGGAAACCATAAGAAACAGGCAGTGTGGTGGTAAATTCCCCTATGTTTTAAAAGGAAGTTTATTGAAGTTTAAGGATAAGCAGGAAGCTGTGATTCATGCTTGTTATCCACCTGTGGTTTGAACTGTGAAACGGCAGGAAGCCAATTTACCTGCTAGAAGAGTTGTTCTTTGCTCCTCTGTTATGTGAAAAGCCTGTTGAGAGTTTTTGATGGCAGTCTGAATGTTTGCTTCTTGTTTTATTTATTTATTTATTATTTATTACATGCACTTATATACCGCGCTATTTTCCATCAGTGTGGTTTACATCGAACAATTAAATACACATCTCAAAACAGTTGATTTGTGTTTACAACTAACAGGCGGTAGAACTTGGAATATACAACAAGGGGTAACTATTTACAACTGTACAGAAAGAGCTGGCTGAACGTCTGTTTGACGTGGTTAGTTTACTGATGAGGCATTTGAGGTGCTGTCATCTGGGTAGTGAGTTTTGAGTTCTGTTGTACCTGAAATGCAGCCTAGAAGGAATTGAGGCTGATAGAAGCCAAACTGCCACAGAAGATTAAGCTTGTTTGGACTTTATGCTGTAATTAGCAAGGACTAAAAGGAAGGTGGCAGCCTTGCTATCAAAGGCTGTGCTTCTGAAAGTAAGAAGATTTTAAACAGCCATTTTTGGGATCTTTTTGTTTACTTTGCCAACCATCTGCTCTACTTTGTGCAAATCCTACAGAAATAATCCTGTATCTGGTACTTTGAATCTTTTTTGTGCAAAATAAATTTTCTGTTATGCCTTACCTCGGTGGCCTTAACTACAACTTTCTACCTGAAGCACAAACACATCTTAGCAGTACTACATTTCCCAGAAGACACCACAAGGAAATAGGCTGTTAAGGCTGATAGGAGAAGGTTCCTCCAATAACCATGCCCCTCTAAAACTAGAGGCGAGTGGTGAGGGCGTTGACAGTTTATACCAACACTAAAGAAAGGTGATCCAACTGACTGGAAATTATCGCACAATCGCTCTGATCCCACATGCCAGCAAGATTCTACTGAAGATTATTCAAAAGAGACTACAACCATACCTGGAACAAGAACTACCTGAAGTGCAAGCAGGCTTCAGGAAAGGGCGAGGAACGAGAGACATCATTGCGGAAGTGAGATGGATCCTTAAAAAGACTAAAGAATAACAAAAGGATATCTATTTGTGCTTTATCAACTATAGCAAAGCTTTTGACTGTGTAAACCATGAGAAACTCTGGGCCACATTAAGAAGCATGGTTATACCAGAACACCTGATCGTACTCTTGCACAATCTGTACATTGATCAAGAAGCAACAGTTCGAACGGAACAAGGAGAAACAGAATGGTTTAAAATAAGCAAAGGTGTAAGACAAGGCTGCATACTTTCTCCCTACCTGTTTAATTTATATGCGGAACAAATCATCAGAGAAGCAGGATTGTATGAAAACAACAGAGGTGTGAAGATTGGTGGAAGACTCATCAACAACCTTCGCTATGCTGATGATACCACATTACTGTCTGAAAGTGAAGATGATCTGAAACATTTGCTTCTTACAATCAAAGAATATAGTCTCAAAATGGATCTGCACCTTAATGTAAAGAAGACAAAGATCATGACAACTAGCATAATCAACAGGTTCATCGTTGAAGGAGAAGAAATTGAAATCGTGAACAACTTTACCCTACTTGGATCAACTATCAATAAAGAAGCAATAAGCAGTCAAGAAATCAGACGACGCATTGCTCTTGGCAGAATGGCTATGAAAGACCTAGATAAGATTCTCAAGAGCAGACATGTCTCTCTCCATACAAAGATTCGACTTGTTCAAGCCATGGTATTTTCAATAACATCATATGGATGTGAAAGCTGGACAGTGAAAAAGAGAGACAGGAAGAAAATTGATGCCTTTGAATTATAGTGCTGGCGGTTAATACTGTGTATACCATGGACTGCCCGAAGAACAAACCAGTCGGTACTAGAGGAGATCAAACCTAAGCTTTCTTTAGAAGCTCAGATGACAAGACTTCGACTTTCATACTTTGGACACATCATGCGAAGAGAGAGATCATTAGAGAAAGACATCATGCTTGGCAAGAGGGAAGGTCAACGCAAAAGAGAAGGCCAGCAATGAGATGGATCAATACAATAACAGCAGCTACGGGTACCAGTCTGTCAACAATGAGCCGCCTGTCTGAAGACCGAACACAGTTTAGGATAGCTATCCAGAGGGTCGCCATGAGTCGACTCTGACTCAACACCACTTAACAACAACAAGGTATCTGAAGCCATAAAAGGTAATGGGCAGGTAGGGTGCCTTCCGTCGAAAAGGGAGCAATGGGTGTCATGGCTGTTTGGCATAAAAAAAGAACAAGAGGGATTCAAACCCATGACCCTTGGCTTGGGAGGTATCAGTACTAACATGTAGGCTACATCTCCACAGCTCAATATGCTGCCATCTGTTGGATACAGAAGGATGATGTGTTGGGACAGCAGCTTAGATGGGCTTCCCCATGGCTGATGTGCAGTACTATATTAATCTGAGACCTATTCTTCCTCTCAGATTCTGTTTCTGTTTTGTGCTCCAGTATTTTCTACCAAATGCATGTTGATGTTAGGATGGAGTGATCGTTTCTTATCTCCGGATATAGAAAGACTGCAGGTCTCTGCATGGCTTGTCTGTACCCATAATGCAATACACATGCAGATTAGCAGTCTGTAGCAGGTCACCAGATGGGGTATGCCTCTCGGCTGTAACTGTACCGGAGGGTGGAGAGAAGGTGGAGAGAGAGGTTCAATGAATGGGGAGTGGGCGGGGAGAGGCCCCTGCTGCACTAATGCTATCACATTAATGCTGGAACAGTACCGCGAGTGATAACCTGTCGGTAAATGCACATTTGTAGGTGAGAGAAACCATTTATTGTCAGCAATGTATATCACAGGCAGAGAGCCCAAAAACAGTGATAGTAGTGCTACATGTGCAGTAACAGAATAAAGGGCACTATGGTGATAGTGCAAAGGGGGCTGCAGGTGGGACATGTAGGGGGGCAGGTGGAGTACAGGGCAGACCAGGCAGCCACCTAGGTGGCACAGAGGAACACAGAAAATGGAAAACAGCAAGACAGCAGCTGACCAAGGTCAAACTTTCCCAGTAGTCTGTGCTCCACAGTGTCCCACCCAGGGGAGACATACCCTGCAGTTACCCCAAATGTCACATAGGAAACACAATGCCTGTAATGGGGCAAGCAGTGAACATCTGGGAACCACACTAATAGGGGTCCACGTACTCACCCCAGGATACATCCCAAACTGTCCGAACACCCAGCTATATGAACACCTGTCACACCAGCCCTGGGAAGGACAGTGCAGGGAGCAGCCACACATTGCCTGATACATGTATACACCCAGCAGTCCAAAGTAACCGCCTTGATTACAGGAGAAGGTGGTATATAAATCCTTTTAAATAAATAAAATAAATAAATTGGATATACTGTACCCACATTGCATACCCTAGCCTGTCCATAGTCTGCTGGCAGAACACAATCTATCTACCAGGCCCACCCTAGCCAATAGTTGCTAAATCACTGACCTGCCACCCCCAACCATCTCCCCCCCCCATGTGGAAGGGCCATAATAGTGGCAGGCGGTGATGGGGGGCATGTGTGGATGTCCATGTATGCCCTCCCACCCCAGACCCTACACCCTAGGACCCGCCTACCTGCACAGTGGATGGCCTGGGACTGCGCACCACCAGCACCAACAGCATATGGGCACATCAGCATGGTGGGGGAGGGGGCGTTGGTGGTGGAAGGGGCCGTGACACCTGCCCACAGCGGACCAAAGTCGTGCCCTGTACCAGTGCATGGTGTGCAGTGCAGCAAAGGTCTGTTGGCTGAACAGCAAAGGTAGCCCAGTGACTACTATACTTCTGTAGCAACAGTGTGGTGCAGTACACACAGACAGTGTGTCTTGGAACAGAAGGTCACAGGTTCAGGTCCCAGCTGTGGCTCATACAGCCCATGTCCCTACATTTTATCCTACGTTGCAGATACATCATCATGTGAACTCCCCAAAACATCCACCAACAGAAGCACAAACACCCACACCCAAAGGCTCCACTATCCAAAGCCCCATGGATTGTCAGGTTGTTGGGCCCGGCATGGAGCAGCAGTTTCCAGCAAAGAAGCACTACTAGCACCTGCATACCTTAGCAATGCCTGCATTGTGCCCAGGACCAGTGTGACGGGCAGGGCTGCCAGCACCCCTATCTTTGCACAATGCCAGCATAGGAGTGGGAGTGTGCATATGTCTATCGATTGTTTTGTGGCTGCCTACTCCTCACTGGGCCCACAATGCTTACACTGATTCCAGCATTAGTCTGCCAATGTGCATAATGAGGAGCAAGGTATTGTGGGTATGGCGTGGACAGGGCGGACTGGGCGTCTGCACACGGTGTGGGGCAATGGCTGGGAGATTGTAGTGCCTGGCCACAACATGTCATGCTGGGAGGTCACTCTCACTGAGCAGTGACCATGGCATGTCTAGATTCCCACATAGTGCTAGACAGTGCTTCTCTCAAGTGATATCTGTGTGGTCTCTGCTCTGGGGCCCAATCACTGCGTTATCTGCGTGGTGTCTGTGTGTACATCCCAGGTCTGGGTGCACAGAGTTCCCCTGGGACGATGCACTGTGGACTGGCTAGTGGACTGCCTGCATTTTGCATGTGTATGTCTGGAATACCTTGCAGGGTGCAGACTGAGTATGCCCTCTGCTGGTGGATGTCAGTTTGTGATGGTGGCAGCTGAGCCCTTCCATGCCAGTACCCTTGTGACAAGTACAGATCTACATTAACAGCCCTGGTTGCTGGTCCCACAGCCCATCATCATGTGCCTCCTTTGCAAAGATGTAGAGTGTGAGTCTGTTGGAGGCCAGATCCTGTCCACCACCCCAGCCAAGTGAGAGTGGTGCTACATAAACTGCATGTGGATCCAAACTCCCCCTGCAACAAGCAACCACACTGGCTAGGCACCAACCTTCATGCATCATGGTCTACAAAGACCAGGTATGATTGGGGAATGCAGGTGGACCCAGGAATACACTAGGCATGATGGCAAGAAATACCTGACATACAGCAATGCCTATCTCATGCAACCCGGTACTGCGGACCTGGTGCTGGGCGCACCACCTCACCCTTAGGGTGAGCGCAGAACCCACACAATGGCATGGTCTGTAGCTACTCTGTGCCAGTAACACACACAGTCAGTACCCCCTACCACGGTGCAGTGCTGTAGAGGTGCATACCCCATCTGGTGGCCTGCTGTAGACTGCTAATCTGCATGTGCATTGCATCATGGGTACTGGTGGGTTAACCCTATCCTGGTAACCACAGCAGACATGCCGTGTGGTGACCTGAAGTCTTTCTATATCCAGAGATAAGAAACAATCACTCCATCCTAACATCAACATGAATATGATAGAAAATACTGGAGCACAAAACAGAAATAGAATCTGAGAGTAAGAATAGGTCTCTGATTAATATAGGACTGCACATCAGCCATGGGAAAGCCCCTCTAAGCTGCTGTCCCAACACATCATCCTTCTGTATCCAGCCATTGCAGACCAGAGAGCTGTGGAGGTGTAGCCTACTGGTTAGTACTGATACCTCCTATGCCAAGGGCTGTGAGTTTGATTCCCTTTTGTTTGTCTTTTTTTGTTTTGCTCTTTTTTTATGCCAAACAGCCATGATGACACCCATTGACCCCTTCTCTCAGCCCTCTCTCCACCCTCTGCGGGACTTACCACCACTGGCGACGTTAACACGTGCTAACATTGCATCGGGTGATGTTAACACGCGTTAACATCATTTAACGCACGATAACGTAGCTGCTGCTACATTATCGCTGCTTAGTAAACATACCCCTTACTGCATTTAATCTAATCTAGTTAGCTGCTTATATTTAGGGCTTTTACTCTTAGGTGTTTATAAACTGCAGATTTTAGATGCACTCTCCAGCTAATTAGAGGCTCTTTCAGAGTACAAAAGCTCAGTGTTTATCATTGTTTTCACACCATAGGTCCTATTGCTGGGTAACTTTTGCAGATGAATCATAATTTGTACATTTGAGACATCAGGGAGTCATAAGTACAGAAAAGGCATGAAAACTGAGTGAAAGATACAACACAAAACAGGGAAGAGATAAGAGAGCACTAAGGAAAACGGTTGTTTTGGGGTATTTAACCAATAAACACCTATGTTATTTATTTTAATTTTAATTTATTTAGGGGAAGGGGGGTTACACCTTAAACCAAAAACCAGAAGTCCTATTTATATTTGATTTATAGTGTGTGATTTTTGTCCATTGTAGTTAATTCTTTGGTATAACCATGTGGGAGTAAAATGAGGAGTTAGCACAGGTATTCTCATGCTATATTTTTTAAATTGGAAGATACTTGAAATGCTATCAGAAAGGAAACATACCTGTCAGGAAAAATACAATGGATTAGCCACAGTGCACTGCACTTGCTAGTTTCATCATCATGGTCATTTCTTTGGATGATTCATTCTCAACCATCAATATGTCCTATTCCTGTCTCTCAAAACAACTGCTCAGATAAAGTGTGACATACATTCCGGGAGAAAAGACAAGCTGAGTATGTCTTCTAGGGATTTGTTAGCATGCAATCTGTTCATGAGGACATCTTAAATTTAGTGCAGGCAAATTTGATTTAATAAATGCTAACATACAAATTAACACATATACAATAAATTTGTTTGTGTTACAAGTTCTAATCTGTGTTAAGATTTTTTAAAGTGAATGTGTGAAGCAAACTGTAAAACATCAACAAAAAGTGGGAGGGGGAAGAGAAGCCAAAATTTTCAAATATGAATCAAAAGTTTTGCCTCTGCACATCTCTACCGTCTTATAAGTTTGTGTTGACTAAATTGTAAGCGACATGTTTACTAAATGTCGTACAGTAGGTGCAAATCTTGTGTTGTATATGCAGAGGAATGACACTTACCGCACCAGCCCATGCTCCTTGCATTGGCAGACAGTGCAGGGGCGTCCATGCTACCTGCAGATGCAGGGAACATGGGCTGGAATGAGGAAGCAAGAAGAGGGAAAGCATCAGTAGCTGCTATGTCCTCCATGTCCACGGTGGTAGCAGTGGTGGTGGCCCCCTCTGCTCCCCCAACATAATCAAAAGCGCACTGTCATGGATCGGAAAGCCCACAGCACCCTTAGGTACAACCCCCCCCCCCCCCCGATCTCCTTCCTAATCATCAACACCTCCCTGCATGGATAGCACCCAACTTGATGGGCCTGGCTGTCCTCTCCCACTCCAGCCTGGTTGGGACAGGCATCAATAGCTGGCTGGGACCCCCCCCCCACACCACCACTGTAACCTCACCCCAGTCCTTACCAGGGTCTCCTTAGTGGTCTAGTGGTGTTCGGGGCTGGAGCAGTTCCCCTCTGTTCCTGTCCCATCTCCGTTGCTGCTCAAAATGGTGCCAATCTTGGAATAATGCCCTCTAGCAGTAAGATGTTGATGTCTTACCACTTGGGGGCATCACCCTGAAACCAACTTTTGATTGAATTGTGGAGGCTTGGAGGGGAGCAGCAGAAGGACCACTGCCACCACTGTCACTGCTGCAATTGGCAGCAACCACAGTGTTGCCCTGCTGATAGCTTGGTTGCACATAGCGCCACCTCTTGAGATGGCTTTATCTACAGCCACACTATCAGCAATTTTAACAGCCAAGCACAACAATTGCCCTTGTACTGGCTGTTACTGGCTGCCATGTCTTCTCTCTGCCTCAGTCCTGCCTCTTTCCACATTTTCTGTGGGATATACAGCACAGAAAATCGCTGTGCAATCTGCATTTCCCCTGGGTTATCTATTAATGCATCCTAGTAGCACAGGCCACCTGCTGTGTTGACAGCTAACACAGTTTAGTAAACCTACCCGTAAGGGGCAAGGGGGAATGTGCTAAAGTTCTAAGGGTTAACATGCACTTTAGCACATGCAAAACAGTTAGCATGGGACTGCAGTGTGCTTAAACTGTGTGGTACTGTGCTACTGTGTGCTAAAACAGCCAGCATGCTAAAAATTCCAAGATAACTGCTCAGTATGGGACAAAGCGGGACATGGATGGGTTGAGGCAGAGATTGCACATTGACTGCACATTGCAGTTAGCATGTGACTTAATGCGTGCTAATTGTAATTATTGCACTTAGTGGGAGTGCACTTAATACCACCTCAATGGGTGGCTTTACTGCACCCATGTTAATTGTGAATGCTGCTGCTGCATGTTGGGAATGTTTCAGTGCAGTAACTACTGGGAACATACTGGGGATGTCCCCAACAGTTAGCATGGGGCCGTCTCACTGCATGTTAGTTTTTGCTCAAACATGCATTAAGTACAAACCCTTAGCACACTTTAGTAAACACATCCTTAAGTGTGAAAGAGCAGGGATTGCTTATTATGTGGATCTGTAAAGTGCTGTGCATACTTATTATTGCTATACAAATGATGAGAATATTATTGAAGCTAAAACAAAGGAAACATGCCTCCTTTATTAGCGTACTGCCAATAACAACCCAAATGGTACTACGTCTACCACAATAATAACTCCTCTTTCCATGCATAAAAAATCCTTTATAAATGATCTCCATCTATATGCAAATAGAAGTACATAAACAGCTTCTTCTAATTTTTTGTTGTTTTTTTCTGCCATCAAGTCAGTGTTGACTCATAGGGATATGTTTACAAAACTGCGGTAACGTTCCCCGTGTTAGGTTCCCTGGATGCCCATATAAGGGAATGGGCGGTGCATCATTATGGCAAGCTGTGTCAGTTAACGCGCGTTACAAGGTGCCTCATAGGGCACATTACAAGGCACCTTAATAGGCACAATACAAGGCACATCATAAGGCACGTTACAAGGCACCTTATTAGGCACAGTACAAGTCACGTTATAAGGCACGTTATAAAGCACCTTATTAGGTACAGTACAAGGCACGTTATAAGGCACGTTACAAGATACCTTACTAGGCACGTGCCTTGTAATGTGCCTTGTACTGTGCCTAATAAGGTACCTTGTAACGCCTTATAAGGAGTGATGGCAACTGTGGTGAGGGTATTATGTGCTGGCAGCATGGATCTGCAAAGATATGACTGTCACAGGCATGCAAAATATCTGACATGGACAGGAAGGAACAATGAGGACCCGAACCCATGACCACTGCCTAGAATGTCAGTGTACTAGCCAGTAGGCTAGACCTCTATGGCTTGTTGCACAGCAATGGCTGGGTACAGAAGGACTGCAGGTCACCGCGCAAACCGTCTGCTCTGTGTGCCAGGATAGGGTAACCCCACCAGCACCCATGATGCATGCACATGCAGAACAGCAGCCTACAGCTGACCACCAAATGGGGTCTGCACCTCTCCGGTACTGCAGTGTGGTAAGACGGACCGACAGTGTGTGATACTGGCACAGAGTAGCTACAGACCATGCCATTGTGCAGGTTCCATGTTCATCCTGAGGGATACGATGGGCACCCAGCACTAGGTCCACAGTACATGTGATACTCTAATAGGTCCTGCTGCACATCCCCATCACTACCAGTGTGTGACAGGTGCTTCCAACAGTGCAACTGTAAATACTTCTGTTCCCATCTGTGTTCTGCAGTCACATGTGGCCTTGTGGGACTGGGCACCACCCAGATTAGTGCGTATGCAGTGTTAAGGTCTGACTGCCATGGGTTCCTGTTAGCAGGGTGTCTAGATGTGCATGAGGTTCAGGTAGCACTACCACTAAGTGGTATGCACTTATATACCCCAAGGGGCCAACAATCACCCCTTTTGTAGATGAGGATGTGGAGGGACAGGTACCTGCACCCTGTAGGAATGGCTATAGTACCAACAACCACTGTCCTATTGGCAGATGACAGCCCTCCAGGGCTGATGGGCCAGAGCCATACCTGTGACAGTGGCAGAGCAGCAGTGATGCCTGGGGTAGGCAGGCTCAACTGCCTCATGCCACGGTCTGCCAGCCACCAGCACAACCAGACTGCACCTGCAGTACCTTACAGGGTTGTCCCGCCATACACAAACTAACTGCAGACAGGCCACTAGCCAGTCCATAGTGCACGCTCACAGGGGAACCCTGTGCACCCAGAGGTGGGATTCACAGCACTGACACCAAGCAAGTACCACCTTGATTGGGCCCAGAACCAGGAACACACAGGTATCACTGGAGACAAATAATTTGTGGTGCTATGTGGGAACATGGACATGCCATGGTCACTGCTCGGTCAGAGTGAGAGTGACCTCCCAACATGACCTGCTGTAGCCACCCTGCCCATGCAGGTGGTGGTCAAGCACTACAGTGTCCCAGCCATTGTCCTCCACCCTGTGTAGATGCATCCTGGCCAATCCGCCCTGTCTGGGCCATACCCACAATACCTTGCTCCTCCTTATGCACATTTGCAGGCTAATGCTGGAAACAGTGTGAACAATGTGGGCCCAGTGAGGTGTTGGCAGATACAAAACAATGGATAGACATATGTACACTCCCACACCTATCTGAGCATTGTGCAGAGATAGAGGTGGGTGACAACCCTGCATGCCATACTGGTCCTGATCACAGTGCCAGCATTGCTAAACTGTGCAGGGGGTAGTAGTAGTGCTCCGTTGATAAGCCCAGCTCCGTGCTGGGGCCACCAGCCTAACACTCCATGAGGCCATGCATAGTGGAGCCTGTGTGAGTGGGTGTTTGTACCCCTGTGCACCGCTGCATTGGGGTTTTCACATGTTGTTGTTGTGGCTGCATTGTGGGATAAAACTATGGGGTGATGCTCTGCAGGATCCACAGTCTGGGACTGGAACCTCTGACCCTCTGCTCTGGGACACACTGGTTGAGTGCACTGCATCACACTGTTGCCACAGCAGCATAGTGGCCCCTGGGGCTACCCTTCCCCTCCCCAGCCTGACCTCTTCTGTTGCACTGCACACCATGTACTGGTACAGGGCATGGCCTAGGTCCACTGCAGGTGGGTGCCACTGCTCCCTCCAGCACAAACACCCACCCCTGCAATGCCACCATAGCCAAATGCTGTCAGTGCCAGTGCTGGTGGTGCACAGTCTCAGGCCATCCATTAGGCAGCTGCCTAGGGTGTGGGTTCTGGGGTAGGGGTGCCTAGATAGATGTCAATGCTTCTCCCAGCACTGCCTGTCACTGTTATGTGCCTCTTGGGTACCTGCTGGGTAATGTACCCTGGATGGGACACTGTGGGATGCAGACTCATGGGCATGTTTGACCCTGGTCAGTTGCTGTCTTGCTGGTTTCCATCATCTGCATTCCCATGTGTCACCTAGGCAACCACCTAGTCCACCCCATGCCCCAGAAGCCCCCACTGCAAGTCCTGCCTGCAGCCCCCATGCCCCATCTGCACCATCACCATAGTGGCCTTTCATACCTGGGCACTATGCTGTTGCTGCAAATGGAGCACTACTATCACCTTTCTTGGGCTCCCTGCCTATGCTGTACATTGCTGACACTGAAATGGTTTCCTCTCTCCTGCAAATGTGCAGCTAACGGCAGGTTTTCATTCGTGGTAGGGTTTACCCCTTTAATTTAGGGTGCCTCTCCCCACCCATTGACCCCTGCTCTCCACCCTCTGCAGTGTGTACCACACCACAGAATGCTTCCATGCAGTTTGTAATGTTACTGCACAGTAACATTACACACCACATGGTGTGTAACATAACCGCAGTTTAGTAAACATACCCAATAGTGGGCCAACTGCCTCTGGGGTTTTCTTGGCAATGTATCACTGGAAGTAGATTGCCAGCCTTTTTCTTCCAAGGCAATGGAGGGTAAAGTGACTTGCCCAAGGTCACAAGGGGTGCCAGTGAGAATTGAACCCTTGATCTTCTGAGTACTAGGCAATTGATTTAACCACTAGGCTGCTACTCCTCCCCTTATAAAAAAAATTACATCATCTTAAAAGTATGCATGGTGCAATTAGGAGCATATTGGTATGTACGTTCTTATATTCTTATGAGTAGGAATGTTCAGGGGAGGAGTCTGGGCAGAACATAAGCGGAGTTGCAACTTACATGCATATTTTCTAAAATATGTGTCTACTTTACACACTATTGGCACCTTCTGGTTTACCTCTAGTATTTTATAAAAACACATAGGGGCATGTTTACTAAACCAGGTTAGTCTTTGGCATTGTCTGTTGGGAGCATACACAGCATTCCCCCAGCAGATAACACATGGAAAATGTAAGCACCTCTGCCCAGCAGCATTGAGGATGCATCTACCGCCACCCATTGAAGTGATGGCAGTTACACCTGTGCTGTCTTGAAAGAATGTGGTTACTGTGCGCAGTTGACGCTTGTAGTAGCCATGCACTGCAGATTCGCCTACCTTTCACCTATACCCCACCCACCTGTGCAGCTAACACACAGGGGTATGTTTACTAAACCGTCTTAATGTGCGCCCGGCGATAGTGTGCAGGCTGCCATTAAAGGAGTGGGCGTTTCAGTCTTAAAGTAGCAAAACGGGATTATCGCACGATAACGCGCGCTGCTGTGCACATTAACGGGCTAAGCGCCGCTAAGCGCGTTAATGCGTGGTAATCTTAAGTAGGCGCCCAGACATGCAAACACAGAAACAGAGGTGTAGTACAATGGTTAATACACTGACTGATGATAAAGGGGTCATGAGTTTGATCCCCAGTGTGCCTAATGCATAAGGCTGGCTGAGGCATCATCTTTGACATGTAAGTATTGTTTCTTGAGGCAATTTATTTGTATTTTAATTATTACTGCCAGCAAACACACCCTCACGTGCCATAACCTAAGGTGCCACATAAGGCACCCTATAAGGCACTCCATAGGGCACATTATAAAGTGCACTGTCTGCCACGGCACCCTATAATGTCCCCTATAGGGCACCCTATAAGGCGCTCCATAGGACAACTTATAAGGCACCTTATATGGACTGTAACCATAAGGTGCCTCAGAAGGCGCTTTATAACCCTATAAAGCGCCTTCTGAGGCACCTTATGGTTATAGTACTCTGAGGGTGTTTTTGCTGGCAGCACTAATGTACATTAAAAATTGACAATGCTCTGGATAGCCCTATCAAATAACCCCACTGTGGGTTTGAACCCATGACCGCTGGCTCTACAGGCAGCGAAATAACCAGTGGGCTACAGCTAACAACAAGCCCCTGGCTGGCTACAGAAGGACTGCATGTCACCACACAAACAGTCTGCTGTGGTTACCAGGATAGGGTTAACCCACCCATAGCCATGATGCACTGTACATGCAAATCAGCAGTCTACAGATGATCACAAGATGGGGTATGCACCCCCACAGCACCTCGGCCTGGTAGGGGGAACTGACCGTGTGCACCCCCATAGCATCTCAGCCTGGTAGGGGGTACTGACCGTGTATGTTACTGGCACAGAGTAGCTACAGACCGTCACATTGTGCGGGTACTGTGCTCACCCTGAGGGTGAGGTGGGGCACCCAGCACCAGGTGCACAGCACCTTTCATGACTGAAATAGGCTATGCTGCAAGTCCCCATCAGTGCTGGTGTGTGCTATAGGTAGTTCCTGCAGACACATCTGTATTTCTCAGTCATGTCCAGCCCTTCTGGGGTATGATGCACCCAAAAGAGTGCATATCCTGTGTTGGTACCATGGTCACATGATGTAGGTGAAAGGGGGGGTATTTGGACCCATAGGTGGTATATGTACCACCACCCAACCCACTCTCTGTGGCTCAGGGTGGGAAACAGGATCTCCCACCAACAGAGCCACACTCTACCTCCCCGCTATGGTGGCAGTAGAGAGGACCATCAACCCCAGTCCTGCTGGGGGACAGGCAATGCAGATCTGTACACATCCATAAAGCAAGGCAGACAGAAGGCCTGGAAATGCTCAGCTGGCCCCCACCACTACCTGACATTCACCAGCTGCAAGCCTCCAGCTGCTGCACCCTGCAAGATGGTCTATCCAGACACATACTAGCTGCAGACAGTCTGCTAGCTAGTCCATAGTGCATGCTTCTGGAAGAGACGCATGTACCCAGAACTGGGATGTCAACATACACACCAAGCAGATAAGTCAGTGATTGGGCCCCAAAAGGTAACCATAAACATCACATGAGAGAAATACTGTGCAGCACTATGGGGGAACCTAGCCATGCCGTGGTCACTGCACAGTCAGGGTGAGAGTGACCTCCCAGCAGGACATGCTGTGGCCACCCTGTCCGTGCAGGTGGTTGTCAGGCACTACAATGTCCGAGCCATTGCCCTATGCCCTCTGCAGATGCATCCTGGCCAGGCCACCCTGTCCGGGCTATACCCATGGTACCTTGCTCCTCATTATGCACATTGGCAGGCTTACACTGGCAACAGTGTGGGCTGAGGAAGGTGTTGGCAGACACCACACACTGGATAGACAAACACACGCTCCCACACCTATGCCAGCATTGTGCAAATATAGAGGCTCTTGGCAGCCCTGGCCACCGCACCAGTCCATGGCACAGTGCAGGCATGGCTATGGTACGCAATACTGTTGGGGTCACTCCCCAGGGTGGTAAACACTGTCAGACATCAGACCTGAAGCACACTCCACAGACAGCAGAAAGGTTGCTATGATGCAACTCAATCAGCAAATTGTGCTTAACTTAGGAATTGCTATCTGCCAGTAATCATAGCAACCGTTTGATAGGTGTGTACAATATTCCCAGGTTTAGGGTGGCATTGCTAAGGTATACAAGTGCTAGTATTGGGAGATGCACACAGGGCCCAACATCCTGCCTCTCCAGGAGGTTTGGATAATGGAGCCTGTGGGTGAGGGTGTGTCTGCCCCTGTTGGCCGCTGCTCTAGGGCAGAGGTTCCCAACTCCAGTCCTGGTGGGCCAAACACTGTTCGGGTTTTCATGCTGTCCCTAATGAATATGCATGAGATACATCTGCATATCATGGGGGCGGTGCTTAGACATGCAGCACAGCCGTGTGTATTAGAGGCAGCATGGAACCTGAATGGTGTTTGGCCCTCCAGGACTGCATTTGGGAGACTCTGCTCTAGGTAATGTGCATGTTTATGGTGTCTGTGCTCTGTATGGTAAAATGCAGGTTTATTGGGCATGTTTCTGTTATCTGCAATAAAGGTTCTGTCTGTATTAGCACGTTTTAGTAGTGGGTAAAATATGGGGACTGGGTTGGCAGGAACCACAGCTGGGACTTTAACCTGTGACTTTCTGCTCCTGAACACACTGGCTGTGTTCACTGCACCACCGTGTTGCCACAGAGATAGTGCATTCCCTGGAGATACCATGACTGTTTGTCAGACATAGCCTGTCTGTTGCAGTGCACAGCACCCACCTAAATAGGGCTAGGCCATGGTCTGCTCTGGGCAGCTGCCACTGCCCCCTCCACCACCAGTACCCCTCTGCCACCATGCTGACATGCCCTTCTGCTGGTGGTGCTGGTGCTGCGCAGTCTCAGGCCATCCAATGTGCAGGTAGGCGGCTGCCTATGGTGCGGGTTCTGGGGTAGGGGTGCCTGCATAGCTGTCCACGCTTTCCCCCAACACCGCCTGCCAATGTTCCGTGCCATTGGGGGTACCTGCTGGCTACTATTCCCTGTGACACCGTGGGAAGCACACTCTTGCCCATGTTGGGCCCTCAGCAGTTGCTGTCTGGCTGCTCTACTGTTTCAGCATTCCTATGGGCCAGCTAGGCATTACCCTAGTCTGCACTGTGCCCCAGCTGCACCACAGCATGTGCCGCCTGCAGCCCTCTGTGTCCCCTTTTCCAGCATCTGTCCAGTTGCCCATTCCGACATGCCTGCCCTGCTGTTGTGGAACATGTGCACACCATAGGAAACCTGTCCAATGGAGAGGAAAACCCTGATCAGCGCAATTTCACTGTGGGCTCATTCACCTTGTATGGGGACAGAGCATAGACCCTTCCAAAATTCATATCTTTTTTTGCAGCTTTCTTGGGGGTGTTTTTTGATGTTTCCCATTGATATCACTATTTCCCAGCTTGGTTATGGGTTTTTTGCATTTTCTTCTGGTCATTTTCACTGTTTCTTTGCCCTTTTGTTCCGTGCACATGTATCACACTTATCTCTTTTTTGTAGGTTTCCCTTGTTTTGCTGTACATTGCTGACGGAAATGGTTTCTTTTCCCTTTAAA
Organism: Ichthyophis bannanicus; assembly: GCA_033557465.1. Taxonomy (NCBI): domain Eukaryota; kingdom Metazoa; phylum Chordata; class Amphibia; order Gymnophiona; family Ichthyophiidae; genus Ichthyophis; species Ichthyophis bannanicus. The sequence goes on from CM066035.1 coordinate 59,241,188, forward strand.
TCAGCTCTAACGCCAGGGTTTCACTGGCGTTAGTTTTCAGCTTTGGATTTCACAGCGTTAGTGTGCAGGGAGCCTCTCCCCTCCCACTCTCCGCCCATTGACCCTCTCTCTCCGCCCCTGGGGAGCCTTCCTCCGCCCTCCGGGAGCCTTTCTCCGCCTTCAGCGCTCGTTTGCGCCTTAGCACACGTTAACGCGCGATAAGGCGCCATTATCGCGCGATAAGGTGCCTTATCGTGCGATAACATGGGAGAGCGCACGTTAAGACGGTTTAGTAAACATACCCCACAGTCTGCAGATAATGCAGAAAATCGCAGTGCTATCTGCATTTGCCCTGCATTAGATGTTAATGCAGCATGTCTGGCAAGTGCTATCTGCCGCGTTGACACCTAACACAGTTTAGTAAACATGTTTCATGGACATTTATGTGCCTTATGAAACAGACTAAAAATAGGCGCCTATGTGGCCTTTAAACATAGCCATAATTTCCATACAGCAATTCAGGGGAAATTGGTAATTAAATGGTTTTAATGAATTAGTAGAAAAGGATTACATTTGCCTGATGAATTGTCCTGAAAGCTTACCTGTTAAAACATTCATTAACCTTAGAAAAGTATCATATCAACTTACTTGCTGGTTTCCTTGACCTGATTTTGCTTCTGTCGGGCTAACATAGTATTTTCCTTCTAGTTTCTTTAATAGAATTTTTTTTTTACTAGATTCATGGAAATAGTGCATTGCATTGCATACTGTATTCTTTTTTTCAGGTGCAATTTCAACCTAGCAACAGTGGCCTTAGTCATTCACTGCTGTTCTTCACTTTCCAGGGCCAGGTTCTTTCTGATCTTTTTTTAGCTGTCCAAATGGTACAATCAAATGAACCATACTCGTACATGCTATGGCAACAAGCTAATAAGGAATAGTTTCCAGTTTGCTAACACATTGATTTGTCTGGCTCTGATTCTACTGCGCTCTCTCACTCTTTTTTCAAGAGTCAAAAAAATATTGAAACTGGGATTTTTATTTCCATGGTAACCGCAAACTCTAATTACTAGTCTGCTTGCCAACTTCTGGGGTCAGTAACAGAGGGAGATATGTGAAAATCCCTTTTTGCACCATTTCATAGTGTCAAAGCACAAATGGCAGATTTGTACCAATAAAAAAAGTGGCAAGTCTACTGCCTTCAGAATCATCTATATAGCAACTTGCAGGACTCTCAAGAATGATGGTTCAGTATACTTTGAAATATAAGACATACCAGTCAAGGTGGTGGACGTGAACACCATCACAATGAAGCCATAACATTGACAAGAAAAGCAAAGCTATTGAAGTGCTAACCACAACAGTGGGCTCGACCAATATGTCAGTCTTAATTTGTGTGAAATGTCATTGGAACTTTGTACTTGGAGCTGGTCTGACAGGAGATACGTTTGTACGCTTGTTTGCTGAGATATAGGAGTTACTGCCTGATCCATTTGATATGTTAATATTTCAATATTTTCTTTTTATTACATTTACAAACCTCTTAATCTGAAAACTCAAATGAGGGACATTGAAGTTTCAGATCTTGAAAATTAAATGGTAGCTCGATACACTGCCATCCCCAAGCTTTATGGAATACTAAATCTAGCATTTAGATTTCTATTTAAAGTCAGCAGACACTGTGGGCAATGTAACACTGCACTTAAAGTAATAATCTAGCACATTTGATGTGCCTTCATGAACCATAATCTTGCCTCATTATCACATGCTTACACATTTTAAGATGCTCCCTAGTATGAAAAATCTCTCATTGAAAATGTATTTATGAGAAAGAAAGGTAAGCAGTCATTTCTCTAAATGTTTGTTTTTTTTGCTGACAAGTCTGCCTTTAGAATTCCATAGTTGGAGGAAAGGGGGATTGTGGAATATGGGGATGTCTACAGAATGCTGGGAGTCTCTGCAAGTTCACATGCCTTATGTGCCCCATGGTGTAATCTCGGCAATATACTAACATATAAGAATTAAATCCAATATAAGATCAGGCTTTTACATGACACCATCAATGTGTGTTAGAGTGTGAAAGCTTATTAGTCATTGACACATTTTCAAAAGCAAATAGGACAAATGCTTGAGCCATTCCTTGCTTCTTGTTAAGCATAAAATTTAATTACGGGATGTATTTGTCTAAGATTATAGAGTTTGCACTTCTTAGTGATAAGCAATCAGATGGTTGAGGTATGTGTGCAGCATGGCCAATTGTGCAAGCATCTACCTTGTTCATATTTTCAAACAAGTTCTTTGAAGTGCATTTTTCTATCGAAAGTCTTCAGTGACACTTCTTGTGATAATAAGTACAAACATAAGGCCTTTTTACCTACTGGTTTGCATTCACAATCAGTAGTATAATGTGTATCAACTGGAACATGCACTTGTTGATTTTTTCAAATGTGTATTCTTTAGTAAAATGCAAGAATGTAGCCTGAAAAGAAAACTTTTAAAATGTGGTGCTGGCACAAAGCATTTGGTAGAACAAATATAAAATAGACTTTCTTTCAGCATGGGGTGGGTGTGTTTTTGACTCAATTAACACCTCATTATTAGTAGCACACAAGCCAGAAACATAGAGAGAGACTTCCGTTCAAATCCAACTTCAGGGGGGGGGGTTGTTGCTTTGAAAAAAAAAATCAATACAGAGAAAAAGAGGCATGTTTGAACATGCCCATGTGACCACTGCTCCATTGTTATGGTGGCTGTAGGAAACTTGAAGGAAATGACGTAGCAACATGTGATTGGCTTTTGAAAAATTCAGTACAGAGAAAAAAGAGGCATGTCTAAAAAATGCTCATGTGACTGTAGAAAGAATAGGTGATACCACACAGGGGTGTGTTTACTAAACAGTCTTAATGTTACCGGCACTAGTTGCAGCGTTAATATGAAGAATGCCATCTAAGGTAGTGGGCGTTCCGGCAGCAAGGTAGCAAGAATCTGTATCGCGCGATATTGGGCACGGTGGCACGTTAACGCGCGTTAACCCTAAGTTCATACCAGCGCAGTGTTAGAAGCTATAAAAATGTAGCCCACTGGTTACTGCAATGACTGTTGGGGCAGAGATCATGGATTTGATCCCGCAGTGGTGTTATGTAAGAAGACTGTCTGAGACATTTCCTTTTAATTTAAATCAGTGCTGCCAGCAAAAACACCCTCACAGTGCCGTAACCTAAGGTGCCGCATAAGGCGCCCTATAAGGCACTCCATAGGGCACATTATAAAGTGCTCTGTCCGCCAAGGCACCTTATAATGTGCCCTATAGAGCACGTTATAGGGCGCCCTATGGGGCGCCTTAGGAGGCACCTTAGGCAACGGCACTGTGAGGGTGTTTCTGCTGGCAACACTGATCTAAATTAAAAGGAAAAGCCTCAGACAGCCTTATTAGATAACACCACTGTGGGATCAAACCCATGACCTCTGTCTCCACAGTCATTGAAGTAACCAGTAGGCTACATCTCTACAGCATCTAACACACCACTGGCTGGCTACAGAAAAACTGCAGGTCACCACACAAACTGTCTGCTGTGGTTACCAGGATAGGCTAAACCCACCCGTACCCATGATGCACTGCACATGCAGATCAGCAGCCTACATCTGATCACAAGATGGGGTATGCTCCTCTATAGCACCCCGGCCTGGTAGGGAGAACTGACCGTGTGTGTTACTGGCACAGAGTAGCTACAGACCGTGACATTGTATGGTTCCTGTGCTCACCCTGAGGGTGAGGTGGGGCACCCAGCACCAGGTCTGCAGCACCCGGCTTGGTTGAGATAGGCTGTGCTGCAGGTTCCCATCAGTGCCAGTAGATGATAGGTAGTCCTTGCAGCCCCATCTCAGATACAGTTAAGTCCATCTATATTTCCCAGTCACATCTAGCCCTTGTGGACTATAACGCACCTGGAAACATGCATATCCTGTGTGGTTGGCCACATGTTATAAGTGAAGGTTGGTGATTGAAACCAAAAGCAGATTATATAGCACCACCCAACCTGCCCTGTGATTCAGGGTGGGTAACAGGATCCCCCCACCAATAGATGCACATACTACATCTCTGCAATGGTGCCAGTAGAGGGGACCATCAACCCCAGTCCTGCTGGGGAATAGGCACCCCTACAGGGCAGTCAATGCAGATCTGTACACATCACATAGGGTAATGGCAGACAGGAAGAAGGTCTGGAAAAGCTCAGCTGCCCCCCACCACTATCTGATATTCACCAGCAGAGGGCACAGTCAGTCTCTACCTGCAGTACACTGCAAGGTGTTCCTGCCATACACACGCTAACATCAGACAGTCTGCTAGCTAGTACATGTTCCTGGAGGGACTGCATGCACACAATAATGGGATGTGAACATACACACACCAAGCAGGTATGCCAGTGATTGGGCCCCAGAAAAAGAAAACTCATAGATATCACTTAAGAGAAATACTGTATAGCACTATGGGGGAACCTAGCCATGCCATGGTCACTGCTCAGTCAGGGTGAGACTGACCTCCCAGCATGACATGCTGTGGCCACGGTCGGGCACTACAATGTCCCAGCCATTGCCCTATGCCTTGTGCAGATGCATCCTGCCCAAGCCGCCCTGTACGGGCCATACCCACAGTACCGTGCTCCTCATTATGCACATTGGCAGGCTAACACTGGAAACAGTGCAAGCATTGGGGGCTCAGTAAGGTGTAGGCAGCCACAAAACACTGGATAGACATACACACACTCCCACACTTATTTCAGCATTGTGCAAATATAGAGGTGGTTGGCAGCCCTGGCTGCCACACCAGTCCTGTGCACAGTGCAGGCATTGTTATGGTACTCAATACTGTTAGGGACACTCCCTGGGGGGTACACACTGTCAGAAACAAGAACTGAAACACACTCCACAGATATCAGAAAGGTTGCTAAGATGAATCTCTGTCAACAAATTGTGTTTAACTTAGGATTTGTTATCTGACATTAATCATAGCAACCTTTTGATATATGTGGAACGTGTTTCCAAGTTTAAGACAGCATTGCAAAGGTATGCAGGTTCTAGTATTGGTAGATGCTGCTCCGCGCAGGGCCCAACAGCCTGACTCTCCAAGAGGTGTTGCATAGTGGAGTTTGTGGGTATCGGTGTTTCTGCCCCTGTTGGCCGCTGCTCTAGGGCAGAGGTTCCCAACTCCGATTCTGGTGGGCCAAACACAGTTCAGGATTTCATGCTGTCCCTAATGAATATGCATGAGATACATTTGCATACAATGGGGCGTTGCATACAAATGCATTTCAAGCCTATTTCTTAGGAACAGCATGAAACCTGAATGGTGTTTGGCCCTCCAGAACTGAAGTTGAGAAACTCTGCTCTAGGGATTGCACATGTTTATGGTGTATGTGCTCTGCAGGTAAAATATAGGTGTTTATGGTGTGTTTATTTTATCTGCAATAAAGGTTCCATCTTTGTTACCACGGTTTAGTACTGGATAAAAGATAGGGGACATGGTCTGTAGGAGCCACAGCTGGGACTTGAACCTGTGACCTTCTGCCCCTGAAAATACTGGCTGTGTATTCTGCACCAAACTGTTGTCACAGAAGCAGATCATTCCCTGGGGATACCATGACTGTTCGTCAGACAGACCTTGTCTGTTGCAGTGCATGGCACCCACCTAAATAGGACTTCGCCTTGGTCTGCTGTAGGCAGATGCCATTGCCCCCTCCACCAACAGCACCCCTCCGCCACCATGCTGATATGCCCTTGTGACGGTGGTGTTGGTGGTGCGCAGTCCCAGGCCACCCATTGTGCTGGAAGGTGGCTGCCTATGGTGTGTCATATGGGGTAGGGGTGCCTGCCTAGACATCCACGCTTCCCCCCGGCACCGCCTGCCAATGTTATGTGCCCTTTGGGGTACTTGCTGGGTACTGTCCCCTGGGACACTGTGGGACACACAGTTGTGGACATGTTTGCACTTGGTCAGTTGCTGTCTTGCTTGTTTTCCATTTCTTCATTCCTATGTGTCACCTAGGTATCTGTCTAGTCCACCCTGTGCCCCAGCTGGGCCACTGCATGTGCCGCCTGCAGCCCCCTGTACCCCATTTACACCATCACCATAGTGCCCTTTCCTATGTGGCCACTCTGCTGTTGCTGGACATGTGGAAAGCCACATAAACAAGCTGCCCAATATACACCACAGCAAACCCTCATCAACACTATCAATGTTGGAACATTCACTTTGTGGGGGGAATCAGAATTGACCCTTCCAAAAGTGACATCTTCATTTTTATTCTTTATGGGTAGTGTTGATTACCGTTTATCAATGTTTTTTCTATTGGCCAGCTCAGTGTTTTGTATTTCTATTTTGGTTCTGGTCATTATCTCTCTGGTTTTTGCATGTTTTGTTACTGCACATGTATCACTACTATCACTTATCTGGGTCTCCCTGCCTTTGCTGTACATTGCTGACTGAACTGGTTTCTCTCTCCTGCAACTGTGCCTCTAATGCAAGCTTTTCAGTGGCGTTAATTTTCAGACCCTGATTTCACAGCGTTAGTGTGCCTGGGTGCTCTCCCCACCCACTCTTCGCCCATTGACCCCTTATCTCCGCCCTCTGGGGAGCTTTACTCCACCCTCTGCGCACCTTAACGCCGCCAGAGACGTTATTGCACGATACGTGACATTATCGCATGCTAATGCGCCATTATCGTGAGATAACATCACGTATCGCACGATAACGTTGCTGCTGCGATGTTAGCGCTGTTTAGTAAACATAACCCACAGTGTTAATCTGAGCAGCCTGTGTGGAAAAAGCTCTAACACAGCGATTCAAAAAGAAAAAAATTGATCTTTCTAAAACACCATGGAGGATTTCCAAAATGGTGCATAAGATCAATTACTTTTTTAAAGATCATGATGCAGAGATGGAGGGTTACTCACTGTCTGAACCACCAGAGAGTCTGTCAGATAATGGAGAACAAAAGAAACGTGAATTAACAGACTCTGAAAATGAAGAGCTCCCGCGCAGGTTCCTGTTGCTACCAAAGATTTGTTTTTAACAATCATCTCTAAATAGGTTGGAATACACACCTTTCACTAAAAGCAATGAGGCACCCCTTTGCGAGAAAAAAGCTCAGACAGGGGAAAAAAACCCTTTTTGTTCTCTGTTTTATTATACTGCTTCTGGGTTCTAGGGACATTGCTGGAAGCAGTCATTTGTATTTCCAGGATCAGAGACACTGCTTCTGGAGATATCAGCATAAACTGGTAGCAGACACGTGCATTTCTGGGGTAGATACCTGGTTTCCAGTGATGTCATCGAAAAGCGACAGGGTCCATTTCCAATGATGTAGGCTGGGATGTGGTTGGGGATGGGAGGAGGCATTCCTGGAGGTGGGGTGTGGATGTGGCTTAACTCGGAAGTGAGTGCTGATTGGCTGAAGTCATTCTTAGGAGGTATGGTTGGGGGTAGGAGGGGGTGTTCCTGGGGATGGGAGGTGAGTAGGGCTTGGACAGCGCTAACCCCATTCATTTCTATGGGAGGGGCAGGGTGTGGCATGGCTGAACCCAGAAGTGAACGCTGATTGGCTGACATCATCCTTATCTCACCTGACAATCAGTTTGATGAATGCTGTAACCATTATACTACAAATCTGTTTTTATTTCAAATGTGATGTTATCAATATGCTGTTTGTTCACAGTTATATAGTGTGGCTTATCATAAGTGAGGGTGATAAACTCATCCCTAAATCCCTTAGTTGGAACACAGTGCAGCAGTGGCACAAAATGGTCACCTAATGCTCTACAATATCTGTGTACAGGTAGAGGGTATTAAAACCTCCCATGATATCTGCTAGAAAATGAGAACGCTGTGTATTAACATTAGCTTCTAACCCCAAAATGGTCACCAAATCACCTGCAGCAGAAATAACAGACTTATCCTCTGATTTTATTCGGATTCTTCATGTGTTGGGGTCATAAATGATTTGTGGTGATGCAGGTTTATAGTCACTGCTAATGTCCTGCTTCATGGATTCTACTAAATTCTGCATGGTCGCATAATATTCTCTTCTGATTGTAATGTGGTGTTGTGCATTTCCTACTCTGGAGGTGACAGCATACTTTTGGCCTTCCTTAATATTCTCCCAGATATTGGGATATTGTATTTCCACTAGCCCTACTTCCCATTGTCATTGAAAGTCCAATGGTCTTGCTAGTTGTATGGTAAAATTAGAGTTGGTATTTTGGGGAAACACACCCGCTGAGGCATTGCTAAGCAGTGTGATAAAAAGTCCCCATCATTAATCTATTTTTTTAATGTTGCTTCAAAAGAAAAAAAATCTTATATCTTGAATCTCTGACACCTTCACTCAACTGTTAAATTTATCAGGTCACCCCTTCTATTTTACAAGCCACAGTTTGTTCCTATCCCCCCCTTTGACCTTTAGAACCTTATTGCTATGGTATATTCTCTCCTGTTGTGAAGTGACTTTCAGTAATTCTTCAAGATAAAAAGAATCTTCTATGGCTTTGCTACCATAATCCTATATCTTGTACTGGTATGCTGTTTTCTGACCCCTGTTTAAAACGTCCAGTATTATAAATATCTCATCAGTCCACATTTGCTCGTAACCTTTTTCAAAATTTCCTTTAGATTTTGAAAGTTTTACATGCTCTCCTTTTTTAAAGAGACATTTGGTGTGTTCACATTTGATGCTATTGCCATAGACTGGTTTCCAGGTCTGCAGAGTTTGTAGATGTCACATCTACAGGCCTCGCCTGTATCATTCTGTGAAAACTATGATTATAGCTGTGTACAAAATCCTGCAGCACATCTTGATACCTAAAGGTGTTGTGTGCTGTAAAATAATACCACATTTTGGATTTTAAAGTCTTGCTAAACTTTTCTACCACTGCTGCTTTAACATCATTATTGGTCACAAAATGATGAACCCCCTGAGTTTTAATAAATTCTTCAGACCTATTTAAAAATTCTTTACCCTTGTCTGTTTGCATTTTTTCAGGGGTACAGCCTAGATTAAATATTTTTTCAAAAACTTTAGCAACTTCATGAAAGGATTTGGTTTTAAACTCACTTTGGGGTATGTTTAGTAAACTGCGGTAATCTTGAATAACGCACGTTATGTAACGTTAACGATCATAAGCGCATCATAACACGCGTTATGACTTTCTTACGATCATTAACGTTACATAACACGCGTTAACCATAGTTAACGATCTAAACTCCCGCGGCGCGGTAAAACACCGCAGAAGGTGGAGAGAGGGCGGAGAGAAGGGGGTCAATGGGCAGAGAGTGGGCGGGGAGAGGCTCCCTTCACACTAACACGCTGATCTGAAGAGCTCAATTCCAACGCGAATGAAAACCTGCCGTTAAATGCACATTACAGGGGAGAGAAACCATTTCAGTGTCAGCAATGTACAGTCCAGGCAGGGAAACCTAAAAAAAGTGATAAGTGTGATACATGTGCACAGAACAAAAGGGCACATAAACACTGAAAATGACCCCAACAAACTGGAAAAAGAGCATAACCAAGCTGGCCAATAGTGTTAGCAATGAGAAACATCAACCCCTCCCCCACAGCTCCATAGAACAGATATAAATTGTGGAAGGGTCTATACTCCGCCCCCATACAAGGTGAATGAGCCCACAGTGATATAGCGCTGCTCAGGTTTTGCCCCACCATCGGACAGGGTTCGTATGGCGTGCACATGTCCCGCAAAATCAGGGCGGGCATGTCGGAACGGCAACTGGACAGATGCCGGAGAAGGGGATACAGAGGGCAGCAGGCGGCACATGCTGTGGTGCAGCTGGGCCACAGTGCGGACTAGGGCAATGCCTAGGTGGCCCATACGAATGCTGAAGCAGAAGAGCAGCCAGACAGCAACTGCTGAAGGCCCAACAAGGGCACGACTGTGTTTCCCACAATGTCACAGGGGATAGTACCCAGCAGCTACCCCCAAGGGCACGGAACATTGGCAGGCGATGCTGGGGGGAAGAGTGGACACCTATGCAGGCACCCCTACCCCAGAACCCGCACCATAGACAGCCATCTACCTGCACACTGGATGGCCTGAGACTGCGCACCACCAGCACCACCAGCAGAAGGGCATGTCAGCATGGTGGCTGAGGGATACTGGTGGTGGAGGGGGCAGTGGCAGCTGCCCAGAGCAGACCGTGGCCTAGCCCTGTGTAGGTGGGTGCCGTGTACTGCAACAGACGGGCCCTGTCTGATGAACAGTCATGGTATCACCAAGGAATGTACTGACTCTGTGACAACAAGGTGGTGCAGTGCACAAGACCAGTGTATTCAGAAGCAGAGGGTCACAGGTTCAAGTCCCAGCTGTGGTTCCTGCCAACCCAGTCCCCATATTTTACCTACTACTACAACGTGCTAATACAGACAGCACCTTTATTGCAGATGACGTACACATGCCCAATACACCTACATTTTACCCTACAAAGCACAGACACCATAAACATGCACATTACCTAGAGCAGAGCCTCCCAACTGCAGTCCTGGAGAGCCAAACACCATCCCGGTTCCATGCTGCCTCTGGTAAAGATGCCTGTGCTGCATTTCTATGTGCCACCCCCATGGTATGCAGATGTATCTCATGCATATTCATGAGGGACAGCATGAAAACCCGAACAGTGTTTGGCACTGCAGGACTGGAGTTGGGAACCTCTGCCGCAAAGCAGCAGACAACAGGGGCAGACACACCCGCACCCACAGGCCCCATTATCCAAAGCCTACTGGAGAGGCAGGACTTTGGGCTCTGCGTGCATCTCCCAATACTAGCACTTGCATACCTTAGTAATGCCACCTTAAACCAGGGAATATGGTACACATCTATCAAAACGTTGCTATGAGAATGGGCAGATAGCAATTCCTAGGTTAAGTACACATTTCTGAGTGAGCTGCATCATAGCAACCTTTCTGATGTCTGTGGAGTGTGCTACAGGTCTTGTGTCTGACAGTGTTTACCAACCTGGAGAGTGACTCCTACAGTATTGCGTACCATAGCCATGCCTGCACTGTGCCCAGGACTTGTGTGGTGGCCTGGGCTGCCCAACACCTCTATAGTTGCACAATGCTGGCATAGGTGTGGGGAGTGTGTGTCTGTCTATCCAGTGTGTGGTGGCTGCCAACACCCTCCACAGCCCACACTGCTAGCACTGTTGCCAGTATTGGCCTGCCAATGTGCATAATGAGGAGCAAGGTACTGTGGGAATAGTCTGGATAGGGTGGCCTGGCCTGGATGCATCTGCACACGGTATAGGGCAATGGCTCGGACATTGTAGTGCCTGGCCACCACCTGCACGGACAGGGTGGCCATACATGTCCTGCTGGGAGGTCACTCTCACCCTGACTGAGCAGTGACCATGGCATGGCTGGGTTCCCCCATAGTGCTATATAGCATTTCTTTCGTGTGATATTTATGGGTTTCCTTTTGGGGCCCAATCACTGACTTATCTGTTTGGTGTGTATGTTGATATCCCTATTCTGGGTACATGCATCTCCTCCAGGACCATGCACTATGGACTAGCTGGCAGACTGTCTGCAGCTAGTATGTGTCTTGCTGGAACACCGTGCAGCGGCTGGAAGCTTGCTGCTGGAGAATGTCAGATAATGGTGGTGGTCAGCTGAGCATTTCCAGGCCTGCTGTCTTTCTGCTATTGCGTTATGGATGTGTACCGCTCTGTTTGTTCTCCAGCAGGAGTGGGGTTGCTGGTCACCTCTACTGCTGCCTTTGCAGGGAGGTAGAGTGTGAATCTATTGGTGGGTGATCCTGTTTCCCACCCTGAGCCCCAGAGGGTGGGTTGTGTGGTGGTACATAATCTGCCTATGGGTCCATACACCCCCCCCTTCACCTACAGCAGGTAACGATGGCACCAACACAGGATATGCACTATTCTGGGTGCAGCATCACCCATAGGGACTAGACATGACTGAGACATACAGCAGGACACAGATGTATCCTAGGTGTGTCTAACTGAACTACCTATCACACACTGATGGGGACCTGCAGCATGGCGTATTTCAGCCATGAAAGGTGCTGTGGACCTGGTGCTGGGCGCCCCACCTCAACCTCAGGGTGGGCACTGTACCCGCACAATGTGACTGTCTGTGGCTACTCTGTGGCAGTGCCACACACGGTCTCTTCCCCCTACAAGGCTGAGGTGCTGTGGGGGTGCATACCCGATCTTGTGCCCATCTCTCGACTGCTGATTTGCATGTGCAGTACATCATGGGTACAGGTGGGTTACCTCTATCCTGGCAACCACAGCAGACAGTTTGTGTGGTGACGTGCAGTCCTGCAGCCAGCCAGGGCTTTGTTCACATCCTTATAAGGTGTCCTATAGGGGACATTATAGGGTGCCTTGGCAGACAGTACACTTTATAATGTGCCTTATGGAGTGCGTTATGGGGTGCCTTATGCGGCACCTTAGGTTATGCCACCGTGAGGGTGTTTTTGCTGGCAGCACTAATTAAAATACACGTCACATGCCTCATCAATCGCTACTTAAATGCAAAGGGTGCTGCCTCAGCCAGCCTTATACATTAGGCCCACTGGGGAATTGAACCCATGACCCCTGTACCATCAGTCAGTTCTGTAACCATTTTGCTACAGCTCTGTTGCTGTGCTTGTATGCCTGCGTGCCTTCTTAAGATTAACGCGCGGTAACGTGCCCTGTAGCGCTCGTTCATTTATGGCGCCTTGTAACGCGCGTTCTTGGCGCATTCTCGGAAATGATGTACCGCCCATGTCCTTATTTGGGGTTTCTGTCTCTACCGCGGCTCCTAACGCGAATCGCAATAACGCAGCTTAGTAAACATACCCCTTTGATTGTAGGATATAAGGTGGTATACAAATCTGTCTAAATAAATAAATAAACTCACGACCCAAGCATATTTTGACAGGATGTCTACCACCATTAAGATATATTTGTAGCCATTGTTATGATGGGACAAGGCAGACATTTATTTTTATTTATTTATTTAGCATTTCTTCTATACCGCCTTTCCGTATTATCAAGGCAGCTTACTTTGAACATAACAGGAACAGGAATATAGTCTTCACATATGGGGACGCCCTAGCTGCGGATACCAGGGAGAAGGCCCCAGAAGTTGTGTGCCCTTGTGAAAGGGCTCAACTTCCCCCCATGGATCTCTGGCATCCTACCAGGGATGGTGGGTAGGAGTTGATTAAGTATGGAACAGGTGTTGAAGAACAGCCTGACCAAAAAAGGCATCCCGGCGGGAGTCCTTGTCTAAGCAGTAATGGGCTGTGAAGGTATGAACTGAAGCCCAAGTAGCTGCTCGACAGATATCGTCAATAGACACAGAGTAAAGATGAGCCATAGAGGCTGCAATGGCTCTCACATTGTGAGTTGTGACATGGCCTTCAAGAGGAAGGTTTTTACTCTCATAGGCAAAAGATATACACTGTGCAATCCAGCTGGACAGTGTTCTTTTGGAGACTGGAAGTCCCAAATGACTAGGATCAAAAGCAACAAAGAGTTGAGAGGACTTTCTATGTTGCTGTGTCCTTTGAAAGTAAAAGGCCAAAGCTCTTTTACAGTTCAAAGTATGAAGATTCCTTTCTGCATTTGAGGCGTGAGGCCTTGGAAAGAATACAGGAAGGTAAACCGCTTGGTTTAAATGAAAAGGTGTGGATGAGTCCTAAGGACTATCTTAACATGATGGAACCTTGTATAAGGAGGATCAGCCAGCAACGCTTGCAATTCACTGATGCGACATGCTGATGTGATTGCAATAAGAAAGATGACCTTCCAGGAAAGGAATTTCAAAGAGGTAGTGGCTAATGGTTCAAAGGACGGTTTCATGAGCTGCCCAAGAACCAGATTTAAGTCCCATGCCACTGGTGGTGGCTTAATGGGAGGCTTAGTTAAAAGAAGGTCTCTCATAAATCTTGCTATGAGAGGATAAGAGGAAATAGGTTGTCCATTTAGAGGCTTGAAAGAAGCTACAATAGCACTCAAATGAACTCTCACTGAATTGATCTTTAAGCCCTGCATTGGATAAATGAAGGACATACTCCAGTAATGATTCCAGAGGTATCGCAAGAGGGTTAGGACCCCTCTGCAAGCAACATATGGTAAACCTTTTCCACTTAAATTCATAAAAGCATCTTGTGGAAGGCTTCCTGGAAGCATAAAGGATATCTTTACCTGCTGGGAAAGGTTAAGACCGTGAAGTTCTAGGCTTTCAGCAACCAGGCCCTGAGATGCAGAGACTGGGGATTGGGAGGCCACAGCATCCCGCCCTCTTGAGAAAGGAGATCTGGAGCAGATCCTAACTCCAGAGGCGGAGCTTGAGAGAGATGTAGGAGCAGAGGGTACCACATTTGCCATGGCCAACGTGGAGCTATGAGGATCATATGACCTCTATCTCTTTGAAGCTTGAACAGGATTTTGGAAATTAGTGGAATGGGTGGAAAGGCATACAGGAAGTCCTGACCCCAATGGAGGAGGAAAGCATCCCTGGCCTGACAACCCTGAGCCGTAATTCTGGAACAGAACCGGGGAAGTTTGGCATTCAGTAGACTTGCAAAGAGGTCTGTGTCCGGGGTTCCCCAAATTTGAAAACTTTTGGCCACCTGGTCTGCATGGAGAGACCATTCGTGTGGAAGAAGAACTCAAATGAGTCTGTCTTCTCAAGAGTTTTGAATGCCTGGAACATACACTGCAAGGAGATGGATCTGATGCTCTCTGGTGAGGGCCCATAGTCGCAAAGCTTCGTTACAGAGCGACAGAGAGCCTGTTCCGCCCTGCTTGCTCACATAGAACATGGCTACTTGATTGTCCGTTTGAACTAGGACTGTCTTGTAGTTGAGCTGGATGTGGAATACTCAAAGAGCAAGGAAGATTGCTCTGAGTTCCAGGAGATTGATGTGGAGATAGGCCTCCTGTGGAGTCCTGGTACCCTGGGTAGAGAGGCCTTGCAGGTGACCTGTGAAGCATCTGTTGTTAGAGTGGCTTGGGGTGGGGGTTGCTGAAAAGGAGACCACACCAAAAGGTTTTGGGATGACTGCCACCATTGGAGGGACAAAATAAGGTGATCTGAGTTTGCTATTTTGTCTGACAGGCAACCTGATGCCTAAGTCCACTGAGTGGATAAAGTCCACCGGGGTCCCCTCATATGGAGGCGAGCATAAGGAACCACATGCACGGTGGATGCCATGTGGCCTAGCAACTGTAGCATTTCCCGAGCAGTGAGGTGAGGTTTTAGCACTGCTTTGGGAAACTAACTGCACAATGCGAAGGCAGCGGGGCTGTTGAAGGAAGGCCCTTGTCTGTCTGGTATCCAGCAGAGCTCCTATAAACTCTAGGGATTGAGTGGGAGCAAGGTTGCATTTTGGGAAGTTTATGACAAGTCCCAAATACTGAAGGATACACATTGTGCGAGAGAGAGCAACCCTGGCCTCTGGCTCTGAAGGGGCTCGAATGAGCCAGTCGTCTAAGTAAGGGAAGACGAATATTCCCAGGGTGCGTAGAAATGCTGCCACCACAGCCATGCATTTTGTGAACACCCTTGGTGCAGAGGCCAAGCCAAAAGGAAGAACCCTGTATTGGTAATGCTTCCCTTGAAACAGAAAGCGAAGGAACTTTCTGGGAGTTGGATGGATGAGAACATGAGTGTACGCATCCTTCAGATCTAGAGAACAAAGCCAATCCTGACTCTGAAGGTATGGCAGCAGAGTTCGTAGAGAAATCATTTTGAACTTCTCTTTGAACAGGAATTTGTTCAATTCTCTGAGGTCTAAAATGGGTCTGTGTCCTCCTGTTTTCTTTGGAATAAGGAAATAGGGGGAGTAAAACCCTGTACACTGTTGGGGAATGGGTACCCCTTCTATTGCCCCTTGAGCAAGGAGCACAGTGACCTCTTGACCTAACTGGTTGTTGAGAGAGGTCTGAGAATTGAACTGCCTTACCATTGTAGGAGGGGGCATGCTGAGGAAATGAAGCTTGTACCCCTCTCTTACAATAGACAGAGTCCAATTTTCTGCTGTTATCTGACCCCATCTGGGGGCAAAATGACATAACCTTCCTGGGATGGTGGAGGGTTCTGGGCCCTTCAGGGCCAGGAAGGCAAAGTTCTCTAGATAGGAGTCAAAGCCCCTGTAGAGGCTGAGTCTGCTGAGCCGGTTGAGGCTTAGCTGCTTTTGTCTTTCTTTGCATAGGTTGTTGCTGCTGTCCCTTTTGGGCAGACTGACCTAAACGATGTCCCTGCTGGGTATAGGAGGGATAAAACTTTTTCTTCTTGCTGAAGAATGGTTTCTTAGAGGATCTTTTCCTTACAAGATCAGCTGTAGATTTAGACAATCTATCCAAAGTGATATTGTCAGCATCTATCTCATTAGTTTTTTCCTGCAAATTCTTGCCAAAGAGATTCTCTTCTGTGCAAGGTATATTCCCTAGTTTGTCCTGTACCCAAATTTCCAAGTCAGATGCCTGGAGCCAGGCAATTCTACGTGCACCTATGGCAATGGCAGAGGTTCTGCTTATGCATTCAAATCAGTCAAAGGCTGCACGATTCACAAACTTGGAAACATCCTGAACATGTTTGACAAGAGCGAGATAATCTTGCCTTTTATCATCAGGAAGGAGAGGGCTCATAAGCTCTAAATCTCCTGTGACCTCTTTAAGGAACATTCCCATATACAAGATATAGGAACTGATTCTAGCAGAAAGCATGGAAGCCTGGAAGGATCGACGTCCAAAGGCGTCAAGAGTCCTACACTCATGTCCTGGAGGATTAGATGCATGCCTTTTTGCACTCTTTATCCATCTCATGGCTGATTCCACCACCATGGAATGGTGTGGTAATTGAGTCTTCTGAAACCCAGGACAAGGAGGAACCCAATACATAGTGTCGAGTCTAATTCTTTTGCCCTAGGCTCTTTTTCAGGAGCCACTGTGATAGAAAGACCTCGGGCCACATCTCGAATAAAATCCTGAAAGGACATATCCTCTGGTGGAGACATCCTACTCTGAGGAGAAGAGGAATCCTCAGGAAGAAGTACTCTGGTATCGGCAGAGCTTTCAGAGTCTTCAGACTCATCTGAGGATTTGAAGTATCTCCGATCCGGTTGATCGTGCAAGACACGGTACCGGTACCAATCAAAGTCAGCATTGGAGTGGTCCAGTACCGACTTGTCGATGCCGGATAGAGACGCATGACTCAGTCCCGGTAGAATACCTGCCGATGTCGATGCAGTCGGTGCCGGTACCAGTTGAATTGTCTGAAGCAGTTTCAGGGGCATCGAGGCCATGAGAAGACCCGCCAGACTGCGTTCAATAGCCAAGAATCTCTGGTCTATTGACGCTGCCGATGCTTGGGTATCGGTGCCGGATGAAGCGGCTGGAACCCCAGAGCATGGCACCAGTAGTTCTGCCGAGGTTGAAGCCTCGAGAACATCCTGGAGCCCCGTTAGTGCTTTGGAAGCCAAAGTCTCCCTCTGGGGCAATTTTGCTGTTGAAAGTCCCTCAAGGGCAACGCCAGAGGCATCTCAATGTTTAGAAGGAGATCTACCTTTTGAGGACCGGCTAGATTTATGTTTTATGTTTATGTTTTATTAAAATTTGATATACCACTCACACCAAGGTAGGCATCTGGGTGGTTCACAATTAATTAAAATTACAAGCTGCAGAGATTGAGAAAAGAACGCCATCATATTAAAGAGAAAGGAGAAGAGGAATTTTACAAAACAGGTAAAACGAGACATGACAGGAAGGGTAGGTCAGGGAAGGGAGTAAGAAAGAGAACCAAACATAGGGGCAAGGTTTATGGGGGGAGATTGAATGCTATAGTGAACAGATGTGTCTTGAGCTTTGCTTTGAAGTGCGGGAAGGATGTTTCAGCGCGGAGGGAGAGGGGAAGAGAGTTCCATAGTCGCGGACCCAGGAAGAAGAAAGCAGAAGACCGAGTGGATTCCAAATGGGCATGTGAAGGAGGGGGAAGAAACATGCGATTGAGATGAATAGAACGAAGGGAACGATGGGGGGGGGGGTGAAAACGAACCTGATCAGCGAGATAAAGGGGGATACCTGTGAAAAGAGCCCTGTGAACAAAGATAAGAATCTTATAGTGAATACGGAAAAGTATAGGCAGCCAGTGTTGTTGCAAAAGAAGGGGAGTGACGTGATCATACCGGGATGCGTGAGTGAGAAGACGAACTGCCGTATTCTGAATGCATTGGATTCTGGTAATTTGGGACTTTGGGAGACCCGCCAGGACGACATTGCAATAGTCGAGCCTGGATATTACTAGGGAAATCAGAAGTGTAGCTAATGCAGAGGGAGAGAGAAAGGGGCGAATAGCGCGGAGCTGTTTAAGAGAAAGAAAAGATCGTTGAACAACAGAGGAAATGTGTTCCCGAAAGGAAAGAGCAGAGTCGAGAACCACACCAAGGTAACGAAAGGAAGAGACTAAGGGAATAGGCTGAGAGAAAAAGGTCGGGGCACAAGTGGGTGGGGGAGTGCTCCCTAGTGTAAACCAGGTGGCAAACGATTTTGCAGGATTAACATGCAGATAGTTAGAAGAGAACCAAGAGGCGACAGCAGAAAGGCAACTATTAAGAGGTGTGATATCCGGAGTAAGAGAATCAGTGTGGAGAAGAAAGAGAATATCGTCCGCGTAATAGTACGCGGAGATACCAAATTGCTGAACAGCAAGTGCAAGGGGAGCCAGAAAGACATTGAAGAGGAGTGTTTAGTTACCTGAGATCCATTGGAGGAAGACGAAACCCTGGAAGACATCGATGCCACAGAGGCTGCATCGGAGGGAAAAAGGGTGTTAAGTTTAGCAGCTCGGTTTTGCCGGCCCCTTTTTGACATCATCTGTCAGACGGATGCCTGGGTGAGAATGTTCACAGCCTTGGCAAAGGCATATATCAATATGATTTGCAAGGGATTGTGGGAAATGCAGTCCATTCACACCAGACACAGCCGCTCACAATAATTAGTTGTGCTTGAGTGTAAAGCCAATAAGATATTTATTTATGGGGTTATTTCTCCCAACACAGATATGCTTGGTAGCACATAAAACAGGATACTTGCTTTCAGTGTTAAACTTAGAAAAACAAAATCAGGAAAACAACAGCTGAACTTGTCAGGCAATCAAATCAAAAGAATAAAGACCTGGTTGGTAACAAACTGGTCTTTTCTGTAGGCTCTAGTTAATATTTTCTTAGCAGTGCATCAAGCAACAAGCAAAACCCACAAAGAAGGGAAAAACTGTTCTTTTCAGGTCAACTTCTTATATCTTCACATATAGACTCAGAAGTGATTCCCTCAGAGCTCACAAGCAATTAGGTAAGGCTCAATTGCTAGCAGTTACCCAGCTGAAACCCTTTAGCTGGCTTACTTTCTGCTGCGTGGCTCAAATCCTACTCAGAAGCTTTTCTGAGTAGATTTAAAGAACAAGTTTGTATTTCTTTGTGATGGTTGTTGTACTTTGTAACAGCAAATTACCAAAGGAGTTTAGACAGAGAGCAATCCATGTATTCACAACCTGTATCTACAACCCCTGCCCCTTCTTCAACAATCATGGGTTCAATATCATGGATTGGCACAGAGGAATTTCTCAATGGAGCACTCTCAGGAGAATACTTGTTTCCCTGCTGTCTTTCAAGGGTATAGCTAGGGCATAGATCAGTGTTCATACCTGAGCTTCCATTGCTGTTAGAGTTCCTCTCTAAATAGCCTGGCCAGTATGTAGTCCAGTTTTTTATGTCCAGCCTTCCAATCCAGATCCCTGGACACTGGATCTCTCTTCACATACCTTCTGGCACGGGTCCTAGGGTCCCTTCCAAGTGCAGCCGTCTCCCTCACAGGTACCGTCTGGAGATTCCTAGCTCTGCAGCACCACTCCTCTGATTTTCCCCAGTCCAATGGTGTATGCTGGCCTTTTGAATGTCTCCCAGTATACGTACTGCTCTGGACTCCTTTAGACCTCCCAAATGCTTTTCTCTTCTTTCTTCCAAAGGGTTTCTTGCCCTCTCTGTCTGTCCGCTCTGGCTTCTGCTTCTGATGATCCTCCAGATGATGAAGACGTCCAAGCTGAGGATATCCAAGCTGATTCTGAGGATCTCCCAGATGAAACTGAGGATGATTCTCTGTAGAATAAAGTCTACCTTTATTCTGCTTAGATGAGTGCTTGGGGATTACCTCATAGCCCTCCTGATTGAACACACGTTTCCACACTTCAGCTCCTCTAATGGCTGTTGGAAACCTGGTGCATTCTGGGACTGGTAGTCTTTTATGGGAAAATTCTGTTTTCTTATTTCTACCAGAACTGACAGGTTGCTTGTTCAGAGTCACTTCACCTTCACTATAGCTCCTTCCTGAGCTATGATAAGCTTCCTTATCACACATCCCACAGGCAACACACTCTGAAATAGAGTGGTCAGGACCTAAACATTTGAGGCACCACTCATGGGTGTCGGTGAAGGAGATGGTACCACCACACTTAGAACACATTTTGAAACCCGAAGCGGGTTTTTCCATTCTGAGGGAAAAAGTTGGGCCTAGTGCCCAAAATGGCGCGTGGCACCTGAGGAGAAAATTACTGGAAAAGACTACAGAAAGAAAGGTTTTTTTTTAAAAAAAAAAAGTAAGAAGAACCGGCAGTACCAGTGTAGCGTTGAGGGATGGCAGACGCGACCACAAAAAAGAAGAATAAGAAGGGAATTTTTTCTGTGGTGATAGGATGTGCGACCTGTCGGCTCCGCGGGAAACAAAGAACTGGTGAGGGACAATTGGGAAAGGTGGGAAGGCAGCACGCAGGCACTATGGGATGCTCCCAAAAGCTTTCTTATTGGACGCTGGGGGGGCGTTCCCGCGCAGGCTCCGTCGGTACCGACAATACCCATATGTGAAGACTACATTCCTGCTTGTTCCTGGAGATAGTCTGTTTTATATTTATTCTACCAAATGCTTTGTGCCAGGACCACATTTTAAAAGTTTTCTTTTCAGGCTGCATTCTTGTATTTTACTAAAGAATACACGTTTTAAAAAAACAACAAGGTTTACTTTAACAATCAGCTCTAAATAGGTTAAATACACACCTTTCATTAAAAGCAATAAGGCACTGCTTTGTGAGAAAAAAGCTAAGACAGGGGGGGAAAAACCCTTTTTATTCTCTGTTTTATTATACTGCTTCTGGGTTCTAGCTGCATTGCTGGAAGCAGTCACTCGTATTTCCAAGATCAGATACTCTGCTTCTGGTAATGTCAGCATGAACCAGTAACAGACACTTGCATTTCTGGGGTCAGACACCCTGTTTCCAGTGATGACATTGAAAAGCGACAGGGTCTTCAGCTGGAGGAAAGACCGCCTCCGATCCTGTGTATGTCGGGAGACATCCGGGAAAATGGAAACCTTATGGCCATAAAAAAGAAAAGAGTTTTGGCTGGGGGTGGTACCTTTTTCCTCCGTTTTCCATGCAAATGCCTGATTACAATGCAGGGTAATAGTTATGTCTTTACGGATAGTTCCCAGCTAGTGGCTCTTTTAGATTCCTTAGCAGGTTGAGAGGGGTGGCTGTTTGTTTACGATTCTGTTTAATTTTTTCTTTTCAGTCTGGGTTAGGGGTTGTAGCCTTTAAAATTTAGTTCAGGTATTATGGAATGCTGTGCTCTTCATGATGTGGTTTAATATGGCAATTCGGCATGGTTTTTATGGTTGTTCTCATTATTCTTCTAACTATTTGCTTGGATTGCCTAATTATGTGATATTTGTGTTTGGATTGCATTAATAAAAATGTAAAAAAAAAAAAAAAAAGAAAAGCGACAGGGTCCATTTCTAATGACGCAGGCCTGGGTGTGGTTAGAGGTGGGAGGGGGTGTTCTTGGGGTGGGGTTTGGACATGGCCTAACCCGTAAGTGAGTGCTGATTGGCTGATGTCATCCTTAGGGGCTGTGGTTGAGGGTGGAAGGGTGTGTTCCTGGGGCAGTGTATGGGTGAGCCTTGGAGATGGTGGGTATTGGTGTGGCATCATGTGAAAGTGAACACTGATAGGCTGATGTCATCTTTATCTCAACTATCAATCAGTTTCATGAATGCTGTACCCATTAGACTAATATAATCAAAGCAAAATTGCACTTATAGTTTTGCTTAGATTATTGCTGCAGTATTTATTTTATTTATTTAACAAGTTTTATATATCGCCTTTCTTACATTCAAAGCGGTTTAAATCGAACATTGCAACTTTTAAAAATTTACATTGAACAGGTAATCGAACTTGGAGTTAAGGGGAAAGATGCTGTACAAGATTTACAACAGGGTGTACCAATTAATGCAGAGGGGTAGGGTACAAAGGGACAATGGTAGAAAATATGTCTTTGGGGTATGTTTACTAAACTGCGCTAACATTGCAGCGGCGACATTATCGCGCGATAAGTGACGTTATCGCACGATGATGGTGCATTACCGTGCGATAATGTAACCTATCGCGAAATAACGTCTCTGTCGGCGTTAAGGTGCACAGAGGGTGGAGTAAGGCTCCCCAGAGGGCGGAGATAAGGGGTCAATGGGTGGAGAGTGGGCGGAGAGAGGCCCCAGGTACACTAACGCTGTGAAATCAGGGTCTGAAAATTAACACAACTGAAAACCTTGCGTTAGAGGCACATTTGCAGGAGAGAGAAACCAGTTCAGTAAGCAATGTACAGCAAAGGCAGGGAGACCCAGATAAGTGATAGTAGTGATACATGTTCAGTAACAAAACATGCAAAAACCAGAGAGATAATGACCAGAACCAAAAGAGAAATATAAAAAACACCGAGCTGGCCAATAGAAAAAACATTGATAAATGGTAATCAACACTACCCATAAAGAATAAAAACGAAGATGTCACTTTTTGAAGGGTCAATTCTGATTCCCCCCACAAAGTGAATGTTCCAACATTGATAGTGTTGATGAGGGTTTGCTGTGGTGTA
The DNA here is from genome assembly GCA_033557465.1 of Ichthyophis bannanicus. Classification (NCBI taxonomy): domain Eukaryota; kingdom Metazoa; phylum Chordata; class Amphibia; order Gymnophiona; family Ichthyophiidae; genus Ichthyophis; species Ichthyophis bannanicus. Next base: position 59,264,162 of record CM066035.1, read on the forward strand.
TATTGGGCAGCTTGCTTATGTGGCTTTCACATGTACAGCAAAAGCAGAGTGGCCACATAGGAAAGGGCACTATGGTGATGGGGTAAATGGAGTACAGGGGGCTGCAGGCGGCACATGCAGTGGGCCAGCTGGGGTACAGGGTGGAGTAGGCAGATGCCTAAGTGACACATAGGAATGTAGAAATGGAAAACCAGCAAGACAGCAACTGACCAAGGGCAAACATGTCCACGAGTGTGTGTTCCACAGTGTCCCAGGGGACAGTACCCAGCAAGTACCCAAAGGGCACATAAGATTGGCAGGCGGTGCCGAGGGGAAGCATGGATGTCTAGGGAGGTACCCCTACCCCATATCATGCACCATAGGCAGCCACCTACAGGCACACTGGATGGCCTGGGACTGCGCACCACCAGCACCACCAGCATAAGGGCATGTCAGCATGGTGGCGGAGGGGTGCTGGTGGTGGAGGGGGCAGTGGCATCTGCCCACAGCAGACCAAGGCCAAGCCCTGTTTAGGTGGGTGCCATGCACTGCAACAGACAAGGTCTGTCTGACGAACAGTCATGGTATCCCCAGGGAATGGTCTGCCTCTGTGACAGCAGTTTGGTGCAGTACACACAGCCAGTATGGTCAGAGGCAAAAGATCACAGGTTCAAGACCCAGCTGTGGCTCCTGCAGACCATGTCCCTATATTTTACCCAGTATTAAACCGTAGTAACAAAGATGGAACCTTTATTGCAGATAAATAAACACGTCATAAACACCTATATTTTACCCTACAGAGCACATACACCATAAACATGTGCAAGCCCTAGAGCAGAGTTTCCCAACTGCAGTCCTGGAGGGCCAAACACTATTCAGGTTTCATGCTGTCCCTATTAAATATGCCTGTGATGCAGTTGTATGCACTGCCCCCATTGTATGCAAATGTACCTCAGGCATATTCATTAGGGACAGCATGAAAACCCGAACCGTGTTTGGCCCACTAGGACTGGAGTTGGGGACCGGAGTTGGGGACCGGAGTTGGGAACCTCTGCCCTAGAGCAGCAGCGAACAGGGGCACAAACACCCATACCCACAGGCTCCACTATCCAATGGCTCATGGAGAGTCAGGCTGTTGGGCCCTGCGCGGAGCAGCATCTACCAATACTAGCACCTGCAAACCTTAGCAATGCCGTCTTAAACCTGGAAACACGTTCCACATATATCAAAATGTTGCTATGATTAATGTCAGATAACAAATCCTACGTTAAATACAATTTGTTGAAAGAGATTCAGCATAGTAACCTTTCTGATATCTGTGGAGTGTGTTTCAGTGTTTGTTTCGGACAGTGTTTACCACCCGGGGAGTGACCCTAACAGTATTGAGTACCATAGCAATGCGTGCACTGTGCCCAGGACTGGTGTGACGGCCAGAGCTGCCAACCACCTCTATCTTTGAAATAGATGTGGGAGTGTGTATATGTCTATCCAGTGTTTTGTGGCTTCCGACACCTTACTGAGCCCAAGATGCTTGCACTTTTTCCAGTGTTAGCCTGCCAATGGCATAATGAGGAGCAAGGTACTGTGGGTATGACCCGGACAGGGCGGCCTAGGCAGGATGCATCTGCACAGGGCATAGGACAATGGCTGGGACATTGTACTGCCCGACCACAACCTGCCCGGACAGGGCGGCCACAGCATGTCATGTGGGGGGGGGGGGTGTCACGCTCACTGACTGGTGAGAGACCATGGCATGGCTAGGTTCCCCCATATTACTATACACTATTTTTTTCAAGTGATATCTATGAGTTCCCTTTTCTGTGGCCCAATCACTGACATACCTGCTTGGTGTGTGTGCTCACATCCCATTTTTGGGTGCACACAGTTCCTCCAGGAGCATGGACTATGTGTTAGCTAGCAGACTGTCTGCAGTTAGTATGTGTATGGCTGGAACACCTTGCAGGGTGCAGCGGGTGGAGACTGACTGTGCCCTCTGCTGGTGAATGTCAGATAGTGGTGGGGGGCAGCTGAGCTTTTCCAGGCCTACTGCCTGTTTTGCCAGTGCCCTATGTGATGCATAGGGGTATGTTTACTAAACCATCTAAACGTCGCAGCGGTGGCATTATCTCACGATAAGTGATGTTATTGCACGATAATGCCACTTATCACGCGATAATGCGGCTGCAGAGTTAAGGCACCCTAATGCTGTGAAATCCGGCCCTGAAGGGTGGAGTAAGGCTTCCCAGAGGGCGGAGAGAAGGGGTCAATGGGCGGAGAGTGGGAAGTGAGAGGCTCAAGGCACAATAACGCTGTGAAATCTGGTTCTGAACACTAAAGCCAGTGAAACCCTTGCGTTAAGGCACATTAGCAGAAAAGAAAAACCATTTCAGTCAGCAATGTACAGCAAAACCAGGGAAACCCAAAAACGTGCTAGTAGTGATACATGTGCATGGGACAAAAAGACCAATAAACATAGAAAATGACCTGAACCACATTTAAAATCCCAATAACCAAGCTGGCCAATTGTGATATTAATGAGAAAGATAAAGAAACACTACTGAGAAAGCATAAAAAAGAAGATATCATGTTTGGAAGGGTCTATGCTCTGTCCCCCTACAAAGTGAATGATCCCACATTGGAATAGCAGTGATCAGGGTTTTCCCTTTATATTGGGCAGGTTTTTTATGGTGTGCACATGTGCCACAACAGCAGGGTGGGCATGTAGGAAAGGGAAACTGTACAGATGCTGGAAATGGGATACAGAGGGCTGCAGGCGGCACATGCTGTGGTGCAGCTGGGGCACAGTGTGAACTAGGCAGATGCCTAGGTGGCACATAGGAATGCTAAAACTGTAGAGCAGCCAGACAGCAACTGATGAGGGTCCAACATGGGCACGAGTGTGTTCCTCACAGTGTCACAGGGGATAGTACCCAGCAGGGTAATGCCTTGGACAGCCTTACTCATTAAGCCCACTGGGAGATCAAACTCATGACCCCTGTTTCATCAGTCAATGTATTAACCATTGTGCTACACCTCTGTTGCTGTGTTTGCAGGTCAGCATGCCTAATTAAGGCTAACGCGCGTTAATGTGCCACGGCTCCCTCTATCACGCGATAACGGACTTTATCGCGCAATAACCTGAAATGCTACCTTAAGACCGGAACGCCCACTCCTTTTATGGCATTCTTCACATTATCGCTGGAGCTATCGCCGGTATCATTAAGATGGTTTAGTAAACACACCCCATAGAGATCTGCATTGACTTCCCTATAGGGTGCCTATTCCCCAGCAGGACTGGGGTTGATGGTCCCCTCTACTGACACCATTGCAGAGATGTAGAATGTGGATCTATTGGTGGGAAATCCTGTCCCCCACCCTAAGCCACAGAGAGCAGGTTGGGTAGTGCTACATAATCTGCTTTTGTGTCTAAACACCACCCTTCATTTATAACATGTGATCATAGCAACTATAGAAGCTATACATCAATCTGGGTGTATCATAGTCCACAAGGGCTAAACATGACTGGGAAATACAGATGGACACAAGTACATCCTAGGTGTATTTACAAGGACTACCTCTCATACACTAGCACTGATGAGGACCTGCAGCACAACCTATCTCAACCAAGGCAGGTGCTGTGGACCTGGTGCTCGGCACCCCACTTCACCCTCAGGATGAGCACAGGATCCGCACAATGTCACGGTCTGTAGCTACTCTGTGTCAGTAACACACACGGTCAGTTCCCCCTACCAGGCTGGGATGCTATAGAGGCGCATACCCCATCTTGTGATCAGATGTAGGCTGCTGATCTGCATGTGCAGTGCATCATGGGTACGGGTGGATTTACCCTGTCCTGGTAACTACAGCAGTTTGTGTGGTGACCTGCAGTCTTTCTATAGCCAGTCAGCAGTGTGCTAGCTGTTATGGAGATGTAGCCCACTGGTTACTTCAATGACTACAGAGGCAGAGGTCATGGGTTTGATCCCACAGTGCTGTTATTAGATAAGGCTGTCTGAGGCTATCCCTTTTAATTTATATCAGTGCTGCCAGCAGAAACACCCTCACAGTGCCGTAGCCTAAGGCCCCCTATAAAGCGCCCTATAGGGCACATTATAAGGTGCCTTGGCAGACAGGGCACTTTATAATGTGCCCAATGGAGTGCCTTGTAGGGTGCCTTATGCGGCACCTTAGGTTACAGCACTGTGAGGGTATTTTTGCTGGAAGCACTGATTTAAATTAAAAGGAAATGCCTCTGACAGCCTTCTTACATAACACCACTGCGGGATCGAACCTACTACTACTACTATTTATCACTTATAACGTGCCACGCACGCAGCGCTGTACAGCCAACCAACTAGAGTTAGCCAGAATGCAAGAGACAGTCCCTGCCCGTCAGAGTCAAGCCCATCAGAGTCATGCTCATTGGAGCTTACAATCTAGTCAGAATATTACAGGGTAAAGGAACATTACAGGGTAAAGGAACCCATGACCTCTGCCTCCACAGTCATTGCAGTAACCAGTGGGCTATATCTTTATAGCTTCTAACACTGCGCTGGCATGAACTTAGGGTTAACGCGCGCTAACATGCCACGGCATCCACTATCACACGATACAGATTCTTGCTACCTTGCCGCAGGAATGCCCACTACCTTATATGGCATTCTTCACATTAATGCTGCAACTAGCGCCGGTAACATTAAGATGGTTTAGTAAACATACCCCTTTGTCTATAATGTGCAAGGTATTGTAGAAGAGAATTCTCCAGTGGTAGTAAGTGAATTAGTTGGCCAAGTGATTGTACGAGCTGCAATATGAGAGGAATGAGGATTTACTATCTGGGGAAATCCATTACTAGTGTAAGGATTATTCATTGGTTATTCGTAATGCTCCTGGAAAAGAAAGGTTTTCATGGCCTTTCTGAAGTCCATTAGGTCTTTGATTTCTCTTATGTTCACAAGGAGTGCATTCCAGATCACCAGAGCATAAACTGAAATTGCCCACTTACATTTTGTTTGCCTTGCTCTTGTTTTTATACTGCGGATGGGTAGTTGATTCTGTTGCATTGTTCTTTTTGCTCTCAGAGCTCGATCCTTTGTGATCAGTGACTGAAGTGATTCTGGGTATAACTGTTGGGTAATTTTGAAAATAATGAGTAATGATTTCTATTTAGTGCAAGAGTCTATTGGTAACTAGTGGAGTTGCTTCAGAGTTGGAGTTATATGATCATTTCTTGCAGTTCCTACAATTATCCAGGCAGTCATGTTCTGCACTAGTTGTAACAAGTATGTGGATTGTTTCGGGAGTCCTTGATATATCATGTTACAATAGTCTAGTATTGGCATAATCATGGCCTGACCTACTGTGTGAAAGTTTGTCTGGTCGAGTAGCGGCTTGAGCTTTTGCACTATATTTAGCTTGAAGTACGCCACTTTTGTGGATCTGGTAATATGAGCTCGAAACGATAGGTTCCGATACAGGTGCACACCAAGGTATTTTACATGTTCTTTAATTTTTATGTTTTTATGCAGGAATTTCAGGGACTCTGGTGGGATAAAGGAAGTGTTCCTGGTCACAAAGAGTGCTTCCGTTTTTTTGTAGTTCATATTGAGGTTTTGTTGTAGCCAATTCCCCATTGCTTTCAAACATGCCATTTGATTAGAGAAATCAGGTTGATCTATGTTAAAAGGGGCAAAGAACATAATGTCATCTGCATAAATTCTATATTGTATCTTGTAGAGATTGATAATTTTACATAGTGACTGAATGTAAATATTAAAGAGGATGACAGAGAGTGCCGATCCTTGTGGGATGCCCTGTGGTTGATCTATTGTGTCAGAAAGGCCCTTGTTACATTTTACTTGTATTTTTCTGTGGGATAAGTAAGAAGTGAACCACTGGAGGGTAGTGCCATGGAGCCCTATTTCCTATAGTTGTCTCAGCATGATATTGTGATTAATTGAGTCAAAGGCTGCAGTGATATTGATAAATATGAGTAGAAAGCCCCCTTTAATGTTATTTAGACCTAGCAGATGGTTGTCCAAGAGTGAGATGAAAAATGTTTCCACACTGTGTTGGGGCTTGAAGCCATGTTGGTTTTGGTCAAGTGGAGAGTGGTTATCAATGTGATCCTGTAGTTGGTATTGAATCACTTTCTCAATCATCTTCATCAGGAATGGGAGACGAGATTGGACAATAGGAATTTTGGATCCTTGGGGTCAGTACTTGTATTTTTTAAAATCTGTTAAACTGTTGCATATTTGAGAGTGGCAGGTACGTAGCCTTGACTGAGAGATAGCTGCGTGATGTTCAGTAGAGTAGGGCAGAGTTACTTAATCGTGATTTTAATCCAAGAGACCGAGCATGGGACAAGGGGGACATGGAAGGAGCACCAAAGGTCTGAGGAAGGGATGGTGGATGGTGGGTCTATTGCTAAGGATGGATATTTTTCTAGGTTGAGCTTGAATTTAAGTTTCAGGGAGTCTGCTATAAGATATGGGTCAATCATGCTCCCTTGTTGGGCAAAGGCTAGTCTCTGGTGAGGGAGTGAACAATTTCAAACAACTCTCTTGGCTTGTTGAGGGATGTCATTATTAAATTGGTGTGGCATTGCTTTTTACATGCATTAATTTGTTGTTGGTAATCATTAAGCGGTATGTTTACTAAACGGCGCACAAGTGCGCGGCGCACAATAGCGTGCGCTAAGGTACCTTAGCGCATGCTAATGATGCGTTTTTGTGCCCCGCACACGTGCGCGCCGCACTAACGGGCCTGCTCAGGTGCGCGGCATGCTGCTGTGCGATAGAGGCGTGGAAAGGCTCTGGGAGGGCGGAGGAAGGCTCCCCAGGGGCGGAGAGACGGGGTCAATGGGTGGAGAGTAGGAGGGGAGAGGCTCCCCGCACAGGAGCGGGGCTGAATTTCGAGGAAAAAAATACCGCGAGTGAAAACCTCTCGTTAGAGCCGATTTAAAGGGAAGAGAAACCATTTCTGTCAGCAATGTACAGCAAAACCAGGGAAACCTACAAAACGTGAGCAGTGTGATACATGTGCATGGAACAAAAGGGCAAATAAACATTAAAAATGATCCCAACAAATTATAAAAAAATTATAATCAAGCTGGGCAATAGTGATAGTAATGGGGAACATCAAAAACACTCCCAAAAATGCTCCAAAAAATAAATATGAATTTTAGAAGGGTCTACGCTCCGTCCCCATTCAAGGTGAATGATCCCACAGTGAAATAGCACTGATCAGGGTTTCCCTCTCCATTGGACAGGTTACCTATGGCATGCACATATCCACAACAGTAGGGCGGGCAGGTCGGAATGGGCAACTGGACAGATGCTGGGAAAGGGGATACAGAGGGCTGCAGGCGGCACATGCTGTGGTGCAGCTAGGGCACAGTGCGGACAAGGCAGATGCCTAGATGACACCTAGGAATGCTGAAACTGAACAGCAGCCAGTCAGCAACTGATGAGGGCCCAACATGGGCATGAGAGTGTGTAGCACAGTGTCACAGGGGATAGTACCCAGCAGGTACCCCCAAGGGCACGGGACATTGGCAGGCGGTGATTGGGGGAAGTGTGGACAGATATGCAGGCACCCCTACCCCAGAACCTGCACCATAGGCAGCCGCCTACCCGCACACAGGATTGCCTGAGACTGCGTACCACCAGCAGAAGGGCATGCCAGCATGGTGGCACAGGGGTACTGGAGGTGGAGGGGGGCAGTGGCAGCTGCCCAGAGCAGACCATGGCCTAGCCCTGTGTAGGTGGGTGCAATGCACTGCAACAGACAGGCCCTGCCAGACAAGCAGTCATGGTATCATCAGGGAATGCATTGTCTCTGTGGCAACACGGTGGTGCAGTGCACACAACCAGCGTGTTTGGAGACAGAAGGTCACAGGTTCAAAGCCCAACTGGGGCTCCTGCCAATCCAGTCCACATATTTTTTCCAAAACTAAACCGTGATAGTAAGGATAAACCTTTAATGTTGAGAACATACGCATGGTTAACACGCCTATATTTTACCCCACCGAGCACAGACACCATAAACAGGCACATTACCTAGAGCAGAGTCTCCCAAATGCAGTCCTGGAGGGCCCCACACCATTCCGGTTCCATGCTGCCTCTAATAAAGATGCCAGTGCTGCATATCTATGCAACACCCCCATGGTATGCAGATGTAGCTCATGCATATTGTAAACGGGGGCGCTGGGTGAGAATGTCCACAGTTTTGGCAAAGGCAAATATTAATATGACTTGCAAAGGATTGTGGGAAATGTAGTCCATTCATACCAGAATCAGCCGTTCACAATAAATTAGTTGTGCTTGCTCGAGTGTAAAGCAAAGAAAATATACTTTATTTATGGGGTTATTTCTCCCAACACAGATTTGCTTGGTAGCACAAAAAGGATACTTGCTTTCAGTATTATACTTAGAAAAACAAATCAGGAAAAACAACAACTGAACTTCTTAAGCAATCAAATCAAATCATAAAGACCTTGATGGGAACAGAAAGGTCTTTTCTGTGGGCTCCTGCTAATATCTTTTTAGCAGTGCTTCAAAAACAACAAAACCCACAAAGTAATGAAAAACTGTTCTTTTTCAAGGCTAACTTCTGGTATTTTCACACACACCCAGAAGTGTCTCTTCAGAGCTCACAGGCAATTAGGCAAGGCTCAATTGCTAACAATTAACCAGCTGCAAACCTCTTGGCTGGTTTACTTTCTAAACGTGGCTCAAATCCTGCTCGAAAGCTTTTCTGAGTAGATCAAAGAACAAGTTTATATTTCTTTGTGATGGTTGTTGTATTTTGTAAAAGTATATTACCACAGAGGTTTAGACAGAGAGCAATCCATGTATTCACACTGTTCATTTACAACATCCCCCTCTTCTTCAACTATCATAGAATCAATATCATGGATTGGCACAGAGGAATTTCTTAATGGAGCACTCTCAGGACAATACTTGTTTCCCTGCTGTCTTCCAAGTGAAAAGCTAGGGCATAGATCAGTGTTCATACCTGAGCTTCCATTGCTGTTAGAGTTCCTCTCCAAATATCCTGGCCAGTATGTAGTCCAGTTTTTATGTCCAGCCTTCCAATCAAGATCCCTGGACACTGGGTCTCTCTTCACATACCTTCTTGCACTGGTCTTAGAGTCCCTTCCAAATGCAGCCGTCTCCCTTACAGGTCCCGTCCGGGGCTTCCTGGCTCTGTAACCCCACTCCTCTGGTTTTCCCCAGTCCAATGGTGTATGCTTGCCTCTAGAATGCCTCCCAGCACACGTACTGCTATGGACTCCTTTAGACCTCCCAGATGCTTTTCTCTTCTTTCTTCCAAAGTGTTTCTTGCTCTCTCTGTCCGTGAGCTCTGGCTTCTGCTGCCTCTGCTCCTGCTTCAGCTGGTGATGATGATCATGAAGATTCTGAAGATGATCCTGCTGTGTAGAATAGGCTTTACTTTTAACCTGTTTAGAGGGCTGCTCCACCCTAGCACAGCGCAGCTGTGCTGAATCAAGCCCTGCCCTTGGAGATGAGTGCTTGGGGATTACCTCATAGCTCTCCTGATTGAACACACGTTTCCCCACTTCAGCTCTTCTGGTGGCTGTTTGAAACCTGGTGCATTCTGGGACTGGTAGTCTTTTATGGAAACATTCTGTTTTATTATTTCTACCAGCAAAGACAGGTTGCTTGTTCAGAGCCAATTCACCTCTATTATAGCTCCTTCCTGAACTATGACAAGCTTCCTTATCACATACCCCCCTGCTTAAGTTATTACGGACTGGTGTAACTGGTGAAACGTCTTTCCTACAGTCCGTAATATCTACGAGAGTATTATCTTTTTGAAGCTCACCTACTTCCTGGCTGGCTTCAGGGTCATTATTATTTACAGGCCTCTCCTTCCAAGACTTAAGTACATTAATATGGTAGGTCTGTCTATGCCCTCTTGCATTTTCTACCACATAAGATACTGGGCTCACTTGTCTAACAACCTTCCATGGCCCTTTCCACTGTACTTCAAATTTTGGGGCTGTACCTGCTACTTGAACCAAAACCTTTTCACCAATGCTTAATTGGCGGCTTTTGGCCTTCCTATCATACCACCCTTTCTGGCGCACTTGGCTGTCCTGCAGGTTCCTCTCAGCAACCTGCGAGGTCCTTTTTAAACGTGCTCTCAAGTCACGTAAAAACTGTGGCACCTCCTGACTTCCTGGTTCAGGATCAATCCACTGTTCCCTCAAAATATCTAACAAACCCCGTGGAGCCCTACCATACATCAATTCATATGGAGTTACACCTAGGGACACCTGAATTCTTTCCCTGCAGGCATATAAGGCAAAGGGCAATAACATATCCCATTCTTTTACCTCTCCTGCTAACCCCCTTCTCAACATTTGTTTGAGAGTTTGGTTGAATCTCTCCACCAAACCGTTTGATTGTGGATGGTAGGCTGACGTTTTCACGTGATGAATGCCAAAGGCATCCCAGACCTGGGCCAAATATTTGGATACAAAATTGGACCCTCGGTCAGTCAACACCTCTCTTGGGAATCCCACTTAACAAAACAATTTGACTAGCTCTAAAGCTATTGTTTTTGCAGAAACATTCCTCAATGGTATGGCCCAGGGAAACCTTGTTGCCTGATCTACCATAACTAGGATGTATTGGAAACCTCGGGGCATTTTGACTAATGGGCCTACAATATCCATAGCAATGCGACCAATTGGGTCTGTGATAATTGGCATGGGAATCAAAGGCATCACCGGTGGGTGAGTCGCTGTAACTCGCTGACACGCTGGACATGCAGCACAAAACTGGGCAGTTTCTTTGAAAATACCTGGCCAGTAAAAACGCATAAGTATTTGATCCAGCGTTCCTTGCATCCCTTTATGACCTCCAACTGGATGATCATGTGCTAATCTAAGTACTAGTCCTTTGAAAGTTGTGGGTGCCACCAATTGTTTACGTATGGTCCCATTTCTGGGGTCCTGACTCTCTCTATATAATATTTCATTATCTAGTCTGAATCTGGGCAACTCCTCCCTGACCTCCTGAGCATACTTAAAAGCTCAGGTGAGAGCTTGATCAGCTCGCTGTTCTTGTGGAAAGTTAGGAAACTTTGCCACTAACTCAGCTGGCACCCAGGGTAAACTTTGACCTGCCAACATCTCAGCCCTACCCTGTGCTCTGCAAAGTCTCTCACGACGCTTCTGTGCTTTCAACTTTCTTATTTTCCCAGATGGTGGAGTTATTAAATCATCATGAGAGGGTAAGTCTCCTAATAACTCTGCCTGCTCCCCCTCCTCCTTCTGGCTCTCTACCTTAGCCTGTGAGCGGGTGGATACAAGGCCCCTCTTATTACCTATTTCCTTCCTTATAGTTTGGCCTTCTGGAAGCTTAACCATCTTTTCAGCTAGGGACTGAGGACTTCCAAACAAAGGCCCGGGAGCTATTTCCATTAATCCTTCTCCCTCCTTCTTTCCAAGCCCTTTCACTAGTCCCTGCTTAAATCTTGGCCAGTCCCTTCCTAGAACCAAATCAAATGGTAGCCTAGGCACCACTGCTAAAAGAACTTCCTCTTGTTCCCCAAGGCACTTAACCATTAGCCTATAGGTGGGATATGATGTTGCAGCACCATGAATGCATCTGATGTGAACTTGGCTTTCAGGGGTTCTAGGCACAAATCCTTCTTGGGCCTCTATCCTCTTCCAAAGCCTCTTTGACAACATACTCTGGTCTGCCCCAGAATCTAACAGAGCATTTGTGGTAATTCCCTGCACATCAACCATCAAAAGAAATCTTTCTTTGGGCTGTTTTAAATCAACACCCATCAAGCTAGTGTGTGTCTGGCATCCCCTTTCTAAATGTCCCCATTTTCCACATTTTCCACATTTCTTTTTACTCCACTGTGTATTCTGGGCTGGCACAGTACAATTATTTTCAGAAACATTTTTAACCATTTTCTTTTCTGATACAGCACAGCTTGCCTCAGCACCAATCTTCAGAGGGCCACCCATTCTATGGCAAGCCTGCATGGCTTCCAAGAATCTCTCTGCTAGCATGGTTGCCTCTCCAAGATTCTGGCAATTTTGCTGTATAAGGAAAGTGTGCAAATCTTTAGGCACAGCAGACATAAATTGTTCAAGCATAATAATGTCTAATAACATTTCCACAGTCTTTCCCTCAGGCTCCAACCATTTTACGTACAGCCAATCCTCTGATTCTCTGACTCAGAGCCCTGGGTGTTTCACCCACTCTTAATGCAGTAGCTCTAAACATTCGCCTATACTCTGAAATAGACAACCCTAGGCGATCTCTAATAGCAGCCTTTACATCTTTATAATTCAAAGCCTGAGCTGCTGGCATTGCTCTATAAGCTGCAAGCGCCTCTCCAGTTAATGAGGCTGCCAGCCTTACTGCCCACTGGGTCTCTGGCCATGCTAATGCTTGTGCCACTCTCTCAAAAGATTCTAGGAAATCATCAACATTATCATCTGGAGTTAGCTTCCCAAAACTAAATGCCCCAATTCCCTGATTGAGTCCCACACTGTCCACATGTGGTATACCAGTATTTACTGCTGGTCTTGCATCCGGTCCACTTTGGTTCTGCAGATTAACTAAGGCTTTCACCAGATCAAGCACTGGCTTCTGCTGGTCCATTAAGGCTTTCATAGCAGTGTCCTGAGCCTGCTGCGCTAGATCCTGTTGCCTGCTAAACTGGGCTGCCATCCAGCTGGCCATTTCCCTTGGATCCATCTTGATCCCTGCAAGAAAACAAAAGGAAAAAAAACTTCAGTGTAACACCTTCCAAACAGGTGTTTTTCTCCTAATTGTTTTTTCAATTACCCCTGTGCCTTACTCCCATCCACCACTAGACATGCCCAGGTACTTATTACCTTATGCCAGTGATGAATCCAGCTCTACACAGGGTCTTTTCCTCCTGGGACAGCTACCTGGATCAGCCACCTCTTTCTCCAAAGTGTAGTTAAGGGAAAATCTTTTTTTCCAGCTTTTAACTTGAACTTTCTTTTTTTCTTCAGACTTCAGTTGTAATCCTTATCATGTAAATCCTTTGCGCAAAAGCAATCCGAAAAACTACGCCAACTGTAAACGGGGGCACTGGGTGAGAATGTCCACAGTCTTGGCAAAGGCAAATATTAATATGACTTGCAAAGGATTGTGGGAAATGTAGTCCATTCATACCAGAATCAGCCGTTCACAATAAATTAGTTGTGTTTGCTCGATTGTAAAGCAAAGAAAATATACTTTATTTATGGGGTTATTTCTCCCAACACAGATTTGCTTGGTAGCACAAAAAGGATACTTGCTTTCAGTATTATACTTAGAAAAACAAATCAGGAAAAACAACAACTGAACTTCTTAAGCAATCAAATCAAATCATAAAGACCTTGATGGGAACAGAAAGGTCTTTTCTGTGGGCTCCTGCTAATATCTTTTTAGCAGTGCTTCAAAAACAAACAAAACCCACAAAGTAATGAAAAACTGTTCTTTTTCAAGGCTAACTTCTGGTATTTTCACACACACCCAGAAGTGTCTCTTCAGAGCTCACAGGCAATTAGGCAAGGCTCAATTGCTAACAATTAACCAGCTGCAATCCTCTTGGCAGGTTTACTTTCTAAACGTGGCTCAAATCCTGCTCGAAAGCTTTTCTGAGTAGATCAAAGAGCAAGTTTATATTTCTTTGTGATGGTTGTTGTATTTTGTAAAAGTATATTACCACAGAAGTTTAGACAGAGAGCAATCCATGTATTCACACTGTTCATTTACAACATCCCCCTCTTCTTCAACTATCATAGAATCAATATCATGGATTGGCACAGAGGAATTTCTTAATGGAGCACTCTCAGGACAATACTTGTTTCCCTGCTGTCTTCCAAGTGAAAAGCTAGGGCATAGATCAGTGTTCATACCTGAGCTTCCATTGCTGTTAGAGTTCCTCTCCAAATATCCTGGCCAGTATGTAGTCCAGTTTTTATGTCCAGCCTTCCAATCAAGATCCCTGGACACTGGGTCTCTCTTCACATACCTTCTTGCACTGGTCTTAGGGTCCCTTCCAAATGCAGCCGTCTCCCTTACAGGTCCCGTCCGGGGCTTCCTGGCTCTGTAACCCCACTCCTCTGGTTTTCCCCAGTCCAATGGTGTATGCTTGCCTCTAGAATGCCTCCCAGCACACGTACTGCTATGGACTCCTTTAGACCTCCCAGATGCTTTTCTCTTCTTTCTTCCAAAGTGTTTCTTGCTCTCTCTGTCTGTGAGCTCTGGCTTCTGCTGCCTCTGCTCCTGCTTCAGCTGGTGATGATGATCATGAAGATTCTGAAGATGATCCTGCTGTGTAGAATAGGCTTTACTTTTAACCTGTTTAGAGGGCTGCTCCACCCTAGCACAGCGCAGCTGTGCTGAATCAAGCCCTGCCCTTGGAGATGAGTGCTTGGGGATTACCTCATAGCTCTCCTGATTGAACACACGTTTCCCCACTTCAGCTCTTCTAGTGGCTGTTTGAAACCTGGTGCATTCTGGGACTGGTAGTCTTTTATGGAAACATTCTGTTTTATTATTTCTACCAGCAAAGACAGGTTGCTTGTTCAGAGCCAATTCACCTCTATTATAGCTCCTTCCTGAACTATGACAAGCTTCCTTATCACAATATTCATGAGGGACAGCATGAAAACACGAACAGCGTTTGGCAAACCAGGACTGGAGGTAGGAACCTCTGCCGTAAAACAGCAGCCAACAGGGACAGACACACCCACACCCACACCCACAGGCCCCATTGGCCAATGCCTCCTGGAGAGGCAGGACATTGGGCCCTGTGTGCATCTCCCAATACTAGCACTTGCATACCTTAGCAATGCCACCCTACACATGGGTATACGGTACACAGCTATCAAACGTTTGCTATGAGTACTGGCAGATAGAAATTCCTACGTTAAGCACAGTTTGCTGATTGAGCTCCATCATAACAATCTTTCTGATGTCTGCGGTGTGTGCTTCAGGTCTGGTCTCTGACAGTGTTTACCACCCCGGGGAGTGACCCCCTACAGTATTGCATACCATATCCATGCCTGTACTGTGCCCAGGACTGGTGTGGTGGGCAGGGCTGCTAAACACCTCTATAGTAGCACAATGAAGGCATAGGTGTGGGAGTGTGTGTCTGTCTATACAGTGTGTGGTGGCTGCAAACACCTTCCACAGCCCACACTGCCAGCACTGTTGCCAGTATTGGCCTGCCAATGTGCATAATGAGGAGCAAGGTACCATGAGTATAGGCCAGACGGGGTGGCCTGGCCAGGATGTATCTGCACAGGGCATAGGGCACTGGCTGTGCCATTGTAGTGTCCGGCCACCACCTACACAGACAGGGTGACCTCAGAATGTCCTGCTGGGAGATCACTCTCACCCTGACTGTGCAGTGACCACAGCATGGCTAGGCACCCCCATAGTGCTATATAGTATTTTTTTCATGTGATATGTATGGGTTTCCTTTTGGAGCCCAGTCACTAACTTATCTGCTTGTTGTGTATGCTGACATTCCTGTTCTGGGTGTATGCATTTCCACCAGGTAAATGCACTATGGACTAGCTAGCAGACCTTTTGCAGCTGGTATGTGTCTTGATGGAGTGCCTTGTGGGGTGCAGTGGCTGAAGGCTTGCTGCAGGAGAATATCAGATAGTGGTGGGGTGCTGCTTAGCATATATACAGGCCTAATGTCTGTCTGCTGTTGTGTTATGGATGTGTACAGAGCTGCATTGACTGCCCTGTAGGGTGTCTTTTCCCCAGCAAGACTGGGGTTGATGGTTCCCCTCTACTGCCACCATTGCAGGGAGGTAGAATGTGGATATGTTGATGGGAGACACTGTTTGCCACCCTCAGCCCTGGAGGAGGAAGGTGGTGGTGCATGATCCTTCTAGAGGTCCATGGAGCCTATACCTGACTGAGAGAGACAAATATATCCAAGGTGTTTCTGCAGAAACTACCTATATCACACATTACCACTGCTTTGGACCTCAAGCATGGCCTATATCTGCCATGGATGGTGCTGTGGACCTGGTGCTGGGCACCTCACCGCACCCTCAGGGTGAGCACAGTACCCGCACAATGTGACGGTGTGTAGCTACTCTGTGCCAGTAAAACACACGGTCAGTACCCCCTACCAGGCCGAGGTGCTGTGGGGATGGACATGGTCAGTTCCCCCTACCAGGCCGAGTTGCTGTGGGGGTGCATACCCTATCTTGTGTTCATCTGTGGACAGCTGATTTGCATGTGCAGTGCATCATGGGTACGGGTGTGCTAACCCTATCCTGGTGACCACAGCAGACTGTGTGGTGACGTGCACTCCCTCTGCAGCCAGCCAGGGTTTTGCTAGCAGCTATAGAGCTGTAGCACAATGGTTACTTCACTGCCTGTGGAGCCAGAGATTGTGGGTTCAAACCCACAGTGGGGTTATTTGATATGGCTGCCCAAAGCATTATTTATTTTTAATCTACATTATTGCTGCCAGCAAAAACACCCTCAGCATACTGTATCCATAAGGTGCCTCAGAGGGCGCTTTATAGGGCGCCCTATAGGGCACCTTATGGTTACCGTCCATATAAGGTGCACTATACGTTATCCTGTGGAGCAACTTATAGGGTGCCCTATAGGGGACATTTTAGGGTGCCGTGGCAGACAGTGCACTTTATAATGTGTCCTATGGAGTGCCTTATAGGGTGCCTTATGCGGCACCTTCAATTACGGCACGTGAGGGCGTATTTGATGGCAGCAATTAATAAAATACAAATAAAGTGCTGCA
Source organism: Ichthyophis bannanicus (assembly GCA_033557465.1). Taxonomy (NCBI): domain Eukaryota; kingdom Metazoa; phylum Chordata; class Amphibia; order Gymnophiona; family Ichthyophiidae; genus Ichthyophis; species Ichthyophis bannanicus. The sequence goes on from CM066035.1 coordinate 59,280,950, forward strand.
GGAAACAATATGTACATTGCAAAGCTGATGTCTCAGCCAGCCTTATGTATTAGGCACACTGGGGAGCAAACTCATGACCCCTGTATCAGCAGTCAGTGCCTTAGCCATTGTGCTACACTGCTGCTCCTCCTTGCATGTCAGCGCACCTACTTAAGATTTTCATTCCTTAAACTGCACAGTGCTGCCATCAAAAACAGTGCTATGACCTTGCTGTGCATCATAGGGCACCCTATATGGCGCCCTATAGGCCGCCCTTTCAGCAACATTGTAGGGTGACGTGGCGGACAGTGCACTTTAAAATGTGTCCTCTAGGGTACCCTATGAGGCGCCTTATGCAGCACCTTATGCTACAATACTTTTGCGCTAATGTGCGGGGCGCACTTGAACACCGCACACATTAGCGCATTATTAATCCTGGTTTTGCTTTTTTCAGCCTGCAACGCCACTCCTTATATGGCATCCACACACTAGCGCGGCCCGCACATTACCGGGGTTTTAGTAAACATACCCCTAAGTGTTGTGGTATAGCGTCTGAGATCTTGTTGGTTCTTGGTAGATCTCCATCTCCTCTCTAGTCTACGTAGAGTCCTCTTGATGATGTTGATTTCAGCAGAAAACCATGGTGCAGAGTAATTCCTATTATTTGTTATTGTCCTGCAAGGAGCAGTGGCAGCATTATGTAGTGTACTGTTCCAATTGCCAATTATATCGTCCAAACTCGCAGATTCAGATTCAGTTGTGTTAGTACTTGTGGAGGAAAGGTCTTGCTATTAAATTTCTTGAATCTTGAATCTTGAATCTTCTGTGTGTCTTAGATTGACACTCTCTAGCAAATGGGGTGGTGGGTAGCATCAAATTAAAATTTATTAAGAAGTGATCTGACTAAGGGATTGGCGAGACGGTTGGCAGTTGCCCTTTTGCTCGAATAAGTCGTTTGATATAAAAATAAGATCAAGGGTGGCTCCTTTTGTATGTGCTGGTGTGGATATGATTTGAGTGTATCTTAGGTTTTCCATTGCTGTGGAGAATGTATTGGCTTCCATGTGTGATAGTGATGGCATATTAAAGTCTCCCAGGGGTTTTTGTGGTGAGGTGATGGTGCATACCTCTTCAAGAATAGTTGGGAGGTCTTCATTATTGGAGCAGGGAGCACAATATGTCAGGCAAAGCGATGTGTGCCTGTTGGATATTGTTATTGTATTAAGACTGCCTTTGTTAAATGTAGAGTGCGTAATGAACCCTAGGTGAGTTTTTGCTATTATAAGAACTCCTCCCCCTCTTTAATTGGCTCTTGTCCAATTGTAAGCAAAATATGATTGTGATGTAATTTGGTTCAATATGATATAGTCGGTGTCAGTAAGCCATGTTTCAGTGATGCACATCATGTTCAGATTGGCTTCTATTATGTAGTCTGTAATTATGTGGAATTTATTTCATATGGATCGGGCATTGATCAAAGCAATCTTTAGGCATGGTAATTTGCACTTCCTTTTTTTGTGAGGAGAAACTGAAAGCTAAGGGGGGTCATTTTAGAAGCCCTATTCATGAGTTAGATATCTAAAAATGGGCATTCAGACATGCAGATCAGAGATGTCCCTGGATCCATTTGAGAAAGTCAGGTAAATAAACATCCTCAGCACAAGTACATCCATGCAGCCTGGAGGCATGGTGGAACCGTGCCCTGGCCAGAGCAAAGGAGATGTACTATACAGAGTGATTTCACAATGGCACAAGCACGTCAGGCCCTGGATGCTGAGGCATCCATGCGTACAATTGCTTCTGATCATGAATAAGGTGCAAGAAGATGCTCGTTTTATGGCTGCAAGGCTTCCAGGAGGAAGAGCAAGGTGTGCTTTCATTGCCACAGTTAATATTCCTTGTATGGAGAAACCTGAATGCGAACACATATTCCAAACATATTACTGGCCCGCCACCGCACATCTGATTAAGTGAAATGGCCATCCAGGACATACTAGTCTCATAAGATAGTCCCCCCCCCCCCTTCTGAAATACCCTGGCGGGCATATCCAAGTATGCGGTTGGCAGGCATGCAAATTGGGGATGTCTACATTTGTGAAAGGGTCTACTTCTGTTCACATACCCTGTCTTGCTATCTGCGTGGAAAATTTATCTTTCAAGGTAGAGATGGAGCGATTTCAGAAGACACTTAGAGGTATGTTTACTAAAGTGCGGTAATGTCACTTGCGTTAGGTTCCGCGGTAAAGTTACTGATGCCCATATAAAGGCGTGGGCAGTGCATCGTTACAGCAAGCCATATCAGCTAACCCACGTTACAAGGTGCCTTAGATTAATGCGCATTACAAGGCACCTTATAAGGCACCTTACAAGGCACATTACACGCGCCTTGTAAGGTGCATTATAAGGTGCCTTGTAAGGTGCCCCATAAGGCGCCCTATAGGGCTCCTTAGGCTAAGCGCCGTATTAGGAACCCATAGACAAGGCACCGTAGAAGGCACCCTGGGCTATGGAACCATAGGTTAAGGTGGCCTAACAAGGTTACGGTGCCCTAGGTTAGTGTGCCCTAAGGGCTGCAAGGTGCTTCAGGATGACATGCATGACCTGTGAGGAACAGAGGCAGATGTAGCCCTAACACTAGAGAGAGCACTCAGGAAAGGCAATGAACAGGTGAGTAAAGGAGGGAGAGCTGGGAGCCGTTGGACCTGCCATGTCTGCGTGCAGCCCATGTGGCTGCCAGTACTGATGACAAACATGATGGGGGCAACTGTACCACAGCACAGGGTGTTGGCGGTGTAAAGTACTGGAAAGACAGTTGGTGGCAGATGATGGGAATACATGTCCCCCAGTGGAGGATGAGGTGGCAGGATAGTTACAATGATGGGTGGACAGAGGAGTGGTGGTGCCATGCAGATCAGGCACAGGCGAGGCAAGCATGAAGTGGCGCAATGCAGGGAAGGGTAGCAGTGCAGGACATGGGGTGTCAGCCTGCACAGGCAGACAGGACTCTACACAGCTGACAGACGCAGAAAGACGGACCGAGGGAATGTTGGCAATTGTGGCAAGGGTATTATGGGCTGGCAGCACAGATCTTCAAAAATATGACTGTTACAGGAATGCACACTATTTGAGTAGGACAGGGATGAGAGGAGGGAACAATGAGGAATTGAACCCATGAACACTGTCGAGAATGGCACTGTATTAACCAGTAGGCCAGAGCTACTCAAATCCAGTCCTGGAGGTCCGCACCCCTGCAAGTTTTCAGAATATCTGGGCTGGCTCTGGGCTGGCTCTGTGTGGAATCTCTCCTGTTCCATGTTCTTCTTGGCCTGCACATCCTGCAGGTTCTCCACCTTCCTTCTCACTTCCTCTTCGTTCCCCTCTTTCTCCTTCTCTCTTGCTGCTCTCTGTTTCTCCTTATAAAGGGAGTTTTGGTTTGAACGTCCCGGGCTTAGCCTCAGATGCAACTGATTGCCACTTATACAATTAGTGTCTGAGCACGTTGCTTCAGCCTCTGTGGGATTACTCTTGCCCCTTCTGGCTGTGCTACGATGCAACTGCACTCTCTGCACATTCTCAGCTCTATGCAAAACAGGGTTTTTTTCTAAGGCTGCATCTTCCATGGCTCCAGCCTCATGACAATACACTACCTATTCCAAAGGGCCCACATCATCCTTTTTGTAGGTAAGGGACAGGTGCCCCAGCCCCGGTGAAGCAACCTCCATCCTGCTGGTATAAGACAGCCCTCCAGGGTTAGTGGACCAGAACCATACCTGTGACTGGGACAGTGGCAGACCAGCAGCAATGTTGGGGTTAGGTCTGCCAAATCCCAACTGCCTCACACCACTGTCTGACAGTTACCAACAGACAGCACAATCAGACTGTACCTTATAGGTGTTCCAACCATGCACAGTCTAACTGCAGACAGTCCACTAGCCAGTCCATAGTGCATGCTATCAGAGGAACTACATGCACCAAGCAGGCATTTCAGTGATTGGGGCCCCAGCACTAGGAACAGAAAAGTATTACTGGAGGCAGGCAGTGCAGAGCGCTATGTGGGAACCTAGATATGCCATGGTCACTGCTCGGTTAGAGTAAGTGCCCTCCCAGCATGACATGCTGTGGCCACCCTGTCCATGCAGGCAGTGGTTGGAAACTACAGTGTCCCAGCCTTTGCCCCACACCCTGTGAAGATGCATCCTGGCCAATCTGCCCTGTCTGGGCCATACCCACACCTTGCTCCTCATTACGCACATATTCAGGCTAACGCTGGTAACTGTGGGACATTTTGAGCCCAGAGAGGGGTGGGCAATCACAGAACAATGGATAGACATACACACACTCCTATTGCAGCATTGTACAAACATAGGGGTGGTTGGCAAGCCTGCCTGCCACACTGGTCCTGGTCACAGTGCTGACATTGCTAAACTGTGCAGGAGGTAGTAGTAGTGTTCTGGTGATAACCGAAACTCAGTGCTGGGGCCAACAGCCTGACTGTCCATGCATCTTTGGATTGTGGAGCCTGTGTGAGTGGGTGTTTGTACTCCTGTTTGCTGCTGCTTTGGGCTTTGCACATGTTGCTGTTGTATCTGCATTGTAGGGTAAGATATAGGGACATGCTCTGCAGGAACCACAGCTGGGACTTGACCCTGTGACCCTCTGCTGCTAGACACACTGGCTGGGTGTACTGCACCACACTGTTCCCGCAGATGCATGGTAGTCCCTGGGGCTACCTGTACTTTGCTTCTGCCAGACCTTTTGTTACACTGCACACCAGGTACTGGTACAGGGCATGACCTAGGTCCACTGCAGGCAGGTGCCACTGCCCCCTCCAGCAGGGCACACACACCCCTGCCATGCTGCCATGACCATATGCTGTCGGTGCTGGTAGTGCGCAGTCTCAGGCCATCCACTCTGTGGATAGGTGGTCGCCTAGGGAGCGGGGTCTGGGGCAGGGGGAATACATGAGCATTCTCACATCCCCCCATCACCGCCTATGAATAGTATGTCCCTTCCGCTTGGGGGAGGGTTGGCTGGGGGGATCTTAGGTCAGTGCCCTGACAACTGTTAGCTCGGGTAGACCACGTAGATGTAGGTGGATTGTGTTTGGCCTTTTTCAGCTGCTGTCTTGCTGATTTCCGGTTTCTATGTTCCTATGAGCCACCTAGTCACCCGCCTAGTCCGCCCTGTGCCCCAGCTGCCCCCACTACATGTCCCGCCTGCAGCCCCCTATGCCCCATTTGCACCATCGCCATGGTGGCCTTTCATACTTGGGCACTATGCTGTTGCCGAAAATGGAGCACTACTATTACGTTTCTTGGGCTCCCTGCCTATGCTGCACATTGCTGACACTGAAATGGTTTCTCTCTCCAGCAAATGTGCATCTAACGGCGGGTTTTCATTCACGGCAGGATTCAGCCCTTCAGTTCAGCGCGTTAGTGTGCAGGGAGCCTCTCCCCGCCCACTCCCTGCCCATTGACCCCTTCTCTCCACCCTCTCGCTACCCTCTGCGGTGTTTACCGCTGCCAGGAACATTAACGATCGTTAGGTAACGTTAACGCGTGTTAACGTTACCTAACAATCATTAACGTTACCTAACGTCCGGTCTGTAATGTTACCGCAGTTTAGTAAACATACCCCTTAGTCATGCCTCCTTTCACAGCTGCCACATCCACGGATTTTTGGATATAGAACTCTGGGCGTCCCAGATTTTTCCTAGATGTCCTTTCTAAAATGCCACTTCATGTGTTCAGTGTAGATTATAAAATGAACTCTATATATTATTCTCCTCCTAGAAGCCAAGCATGCTCTCCAGAATGCCATCTGACAAAAAAATGTAATCATGAAAATCAACTTTCAGAATTGTCTCCCCATCTCTCATTACACAGGTCTGCAAAAAATTTTTTTTCGAGAGCTGTTTTGGTTATTCCATGTAATCTTTATGTTTTTTAGTGCGCTGAATCTGAACATGACCTCCATTTTGTCATAGGACATCATGTTTCCTGACAATTTAGGTAACTATGTTAAATAAGGCAAGACCTCAAAATAAATGGAAATAGACATAAAATTAAAGTTTTATTGCAATATTTTCATGAAAATCCTTTTTTGAACTGAAATGAGCTCACCTACACACACTAAACTCGATTCTTCTTCCTTGTGAGGCTCCTCTTCGTGCATTTACGCTTGTGAGTAGCATCTGGAATGTCTCTCTGAAGCATCCAACAGTAGTATGCCATCATTTTAATGCTCCATTTTCCCTGGTATCTCCTTTCCATCTCTTTAATGTCTTGGTGGAATCGTTCACCTTGTTCCTCACTTCTAGATCCCAAATTTTCAGGAAAGTAGTCAAGGTGGGACTGGAGGAAATGCACTTTCAAACTCATCAGGCAACCTAAAGCTTGAAATGCTTTCAGCATTCGTCCGACGATCTTTTCGTAGTGAGGATCTTTGTTATTGCCTAAATCTTTCTGTAAGACTTCTTTAAATGCAATCCACCCTTCTTTTTGAGGATCCATCATGGTATTGACAAACTCTTGATCAACTATAAGCCTTCTAATGTCTGGTCTGACGAACACACCTTCCTTCAATTTTGCCTCCGACAGGCCTGGAAATTTGGTGACCAAGTATTTGAAGCATTCTCCATCTCTTGGAAGTGATTTTACGAATTGCTTCATCAATCCCAATTTTATGTGGAGAGGTGGTAGAAGAACTTTATGGGAAGGTACCAAAGTTTCTCGGAGGACATTTTTTTCACCGACTGTTAGCACCCTCGGCTGCCAACTCTTCTTGGTCCAGTGATTTTGTCGGTCTCGACTGTCCCATAGACACAGAAAACAAGGATATTTGGAATACCCAGCTTGTTGCCCGAGCAGCATGCACAAGACTTTCAAGTCCCCACACACTTGCCAACCATGGTCTTCATATTTAAGTTTACGAAGAACCAATTCCAAGTTCTCGTAGGTTTCCTTCAAGTGTACGGAATGACCTACAGGTATGGAAGCATAAAAACCGTTGTGGAGTAAAACTGCTTTGAGACTTCTTTTTGAAGAATCTATAAAAAGACGCCATTGCTCTGAATCATATTGGATTTTAAATTGACCCATCAGACCTTCGACATCGATGCAATGAACCAACTTGTCTTCCTGGGCGAAGTAAGGAACAAACTCCTTTTCACGATGTCTGAACCATGAAGATGACACTCCTGGCAACAATAAATTCCTGCTTTTCAGCCTTGATCCGAGTAACTCAGCAGCATCTTTGGGAAGATTCAAGTCTCTTACCAAATCATTCATCTCCTCCTGAGAAAACAATTTTGGTCTTGTATCATCTTCAAATTCAGAACTTGATTCGTCATCTGGTTCAGGTATGACTTCACCTTCATCGGAGCTAAGTATCTCTTCCATGGTAGCAGGGGGCTGGGTTTGGGTACTGGCATATCTGTGCCATGGGGGATGGGACGAATTGCCGAGTGAAGATTGGGGTATGAAATGGAATGCTTCCATTTGGAATTAAACCCTTTCACAGTCGTCACTATGGTTCTTTTGCTCTCGCCATACCATAGGAATCCCATAACGGAAAGATATTTTCTTACCCTTGAACCAGTTTCGGAGGTCCTCAACACACCGTTTGCACACTTTATGAGGCACCCAGACTTTGGGGGATGTTTACTAAAGTGCGGTAATCGTGATTAACGCGCGTAAAGTAGTTTAACGATTGTTAGCACATCCGAACGCGCGTTCTGACGTGCTAACGATCGTTAAACGTACTTTACGCACGTTAACCGCAGTTAACGATCGTAAACCTCCGCGGCACGTTAAAACAGCGCAGAAAGTGGAGAGTGGGCGGAGAGAAGGGGTCAATGGGCGGAGAGTGGGCGGGGAGAGGCTCCCCTCATACTAACGCGCTGAATTTCTGAGCTCAATTCCAACGCGAATGAAAACCTGTCGTTAAAGGCATTTAAAGGGAAGAGAAACATTTCCGTCAGCAATGTACAGAAAAACCGGGGAAACCCACAAAACGTGAGCAGTGTGATACATGTGAACAGAACAAAATTTCACATAAAACGTTAAAAATGACCACAAGAAATATTTTAAAAAGCATAATTCAGCTGGGCAACAGTGATAGCAATGGGCAACAAGGAACAACACTCCCTGGAAAGCACCAAATAAAAAAGAAATGATGCGTGGAAGGGTCTACGCTCCGCAGACCCTTTCAAAGATCATTTCATTGTAATGGAGCTGTCCTGGGAGTGTTGTGTAATGTTGCCCAATGATATCATTGTTGCCCAGCTTGGTTATGGGTGTGTGCCCCTTTTCTGAGGTCTTTTATGAGGTTTATGTGCACCTTTGTCTGCATACAAGGTAAATGAGGCCACAGTAAACCTGTTGCAGAGCAGGGTTTCTGACTCGTCAGGCCGGTTTAACTAACTCCAGGAACTGCACTGTCTCTGTGGCCACAGTGTGGTGCAACAGACACAGCCAGTGCCTGTAAAACCAGAGGGTCACAGGTTCAAATCCCAGCTGGGGCTCCTGCCAACCCAGTCCCCATAGTTTTACCCACCACTAAACAGTGATAGTAAAGACACTCCTTTATTGCAGAGAACATACGCATGGCCTATATTTTACTACACCAAACACAGACACCAGAAACAGGCACAATACCTAAAGCAGAGTCCCGCAAATGCAGTCCTGGAGGGCCCCACACCATTCCGGCTTCATGCTGCCTCTAATAAAGATGCCTGTGCTGCATAGCTATGCACCACCCCCATGGTATGCAGATGTAGCTCATGCATATTTATGAGGGACAGCATGAAAACCCGAACAGTGTTTGGAACACCAGGACTGGAGTTGGGGAACTCTGCCGTAAAGCAGCAGCCAACAGGGCCACACACCCACCCATAGGCCCCATTGGCCAATGCCTCCTGGAGAGGCAAGATATTGGGCCCTGCCTGTATCTCCCAATACTAGCAGTTGCATACCTTAGCAATGCCACCCTACACCTGGGTATATGGTACAGAGCTATCAAACGTTCCCTATGATAACTGGCAGATATCTATTCCTACGTTAAGCACGTTTTGCTCATTGAGCTCCACCATAACAATCATTCTGATGTCGGCGGTGTGTGCTGCAGGTCTGGTCTCTGACAGTGTTCACCACCCTGGGGAGTGACCCCCCAACAGCCTTGTGTACCATATCCATGCCTGTACTATGCCCATGACTGGTGTGGTGGGTATGGCTGCTGACCACCTCTATAGTAGCACAATGCTGGCATAGGTGTGGGGGTGGCTGTCTGTCTATCCAGTGTGTGGTGGCTGCAAACACCTTCCACAGTCCACACTGCCAGCAATGTTGCCAGTATTGGGCTGCCAATGTGCATAATGAGGAGCAAGGTACCATGGGTATAGGCCAGACAGGGTGGCCTGGCCAAGGTACATCTGCACAGGGCATAGGGCAGTGACAGGCACATTGTAGTGCCCGGCCACCACTTACACAGACAGGGTGATCTCAGTATATTCTCATGTGATAAGTATGGGTTTCCTTTTGGGGCCCAGTCACTGCTGCATCTGCTTATTGTGTATGCTGACATCCCAGTTCTGAGTGCAGGCATCTCTACTAGGCACTAGCAGACTGTTTGCAGCTGGTAGGTGTTGTGATGGAGTGGCTTGCACCAGGGGAATATCAGATAGTGGTGGTGTGCAGCATACCATATCCAGGCCTAATGTCTGTCTGCTATTGTGTTATGGCTGTGTACAGAGCTGCATTGACTGCAGTGTGGGGTGCCTGTTCCTTGGCAGGACTAGGGTTAATGTTCCCCTCTACTGCCACCTTTGCAGGGAGGTAGACTGTGGATCCTTTGATGGGAGACCCTGCTTGCCACCCTCAGCCCTGGGGGAGGAGGGGGTGGTGGTGCTGCATGGGGGCTACACCTGACTGAAACAGACAGAGCTGTCCAAGGTGGTCCTGCAGAACCTACCTATCTCACACAGTAACTCTGCTTTGGACCTGTGCCATGGCCTCTTTCAGCCATGGACGGTGCTGTGGACCTGGTGCTGGGCGTCTCACTGCACCCTCAGGGTGAGCACAGTACCCGCACAATGTGACGGTGTGTAGCTACTCTGTGCCAGTACAACACACGGTCAGTACCCCCTACCAGGCCGAGGTGCTGTGGGGGTGCACATGGTCAGTTCCCCCTACCAGGCTGAGGTGCTGTGGGGGTGCATTCCCCATGGTGTGTATCTGTGGACAGCTGATTTGCATGTGCAGTGCATCATGGGTGTGACTGGCACAATCCAACCCTGTGAAACCCCAGCACCTGCTCACAGGCTCTGATAAACCATAGGCCATCACACGTACATCTGCTAGCATAATGCATGGGTGCAAGACACCCTACAGAGTCTGTAAAATAAGATGCCCACACTGGTAAAATCACACGTACCCACGCACGATTGTACGCACGCAGCTACGCATGGGGCTACGCACGTACCAATGCACGCAACCTCGCACGTGGCTAGGCACACTCCGAGGGTGTTTTTCTGACACCAATACTCAGCGTAACGAAAAACATGCCTCCTCTTTCCCTCTGTAATGTACAGGGTGATGCCTGGGACAGCCTTCTGTGTTAGGCACACTGGGGACTCAAACCCATGCTGCCTGTAACAGCGGTCATTACCGTAACCATTGTGCTACAGCTCTGTTTCAGTGCTTTGTGTCTGTACGTCTTCTTACGTTTAACGCGCAGTGATGCGCTACGGTGCCCGGTAACGCTCGTTAATTTTTTTAACGCGCATTAGTGGTGACGATGTACCGCCCATGTCCTTATTTGGGGTTTCTGTTACTACCGCGGCTCCTACTGCGAATTGCACTAACGCAGTTTAGTAAACATACCCCTTTATCTTGATCTCCAATTTTTAGTCCAAAGTATGCAAAGTATACTTTTTTCACAAAGTCTGTAATATTCTGCTGTTGCTTCAACACTGTATATTCACCACAGATGAAACAGAAACTGTCTGGTGAATTAATACACTTTCGCAGAGCCATAACATAACGGTTGAAGAATGATGAGCTAACACGAATTGCGATGAAAAATTGTGAACAGCCTAGAACCAAGAACCTGATGATGATTCGTGCACAAGTGTGGCATGCAATAGAGAGCAGCTTTGTCTGTACACGAGACGTCACAGTGCTGGCCACGCCCCCCTGCACTGACCGGCGCTGCTGCTATCTGCCCTGTGTCTTTCTCCCACTGGATTCTTCAGGAAAGATTAACCCCTTCTACCATTAGAAGCACGGACTTAAAACTTGCTTAGCTTATGTATATATTGCTGACCATCAGATTTACAGTGCTATATTTTTTTTTTACATAACTCGGACAACCCCTTTAAGGTTTTTTTGGCATTTTATATCTTAAATGCACTTATGTGAATTAATTAATAGTAATTTGAAAAAATTTGATAAATTTGAAGACAATTTTGCATGCTGTGGCAAATCATGACGTCTAGGAGTTTTTTCAATATTTTATTTGTTTTCAGCACACCAAAATACATGGAAATTAGATGAAAATAATCAAACAGCTTTTTAGTCGCAGACCTGTGTTATCAAAGGTATCCACTTAGAATGTAAGCATTGGGTCAATAATTCTTTGTACCAATGTGCAATCTGTTGTACAGTGCTCTGCTGAAATAAACCTTAAGAGGTGGGTCTTCCACAATAAAAGCCACTTTGTAAAAATGAGACCTTCTGGTTGCCAAGAAGAGGTTGTTCTCTGGCTTCCAGCTCATATTTGTTATGTTTACTGGTAAAATATGTAAAATATGTAAAAGACATTGCATTAGTTTAGAGATGAGGCACTTTGGCTTTTGTTATTAAAATCTCTCACTTTCATATAATCTGATAGATTGCAAACTGTTTACGGTCATAGGGGTTTTTGTACATTAGCACCCATCTCTACTTTCCATACATGTTCTTTTACCCTATAGGAAATATGCCTTACGACTAATGGTGATTCTTTCAGGCCCTGACATCATTGGACAATGTCTGTCCTATTGCCTGCCGATGCCAAAGACACAGAGAATCCTCTAGGGTTTTATGCTCCATTTACAATTGCTTCTTTAATCAGAGGGCCAATTCATTCCTGAGCTGTATTATTTCTATCTCCTTAAGGAATTCTGCCAGTTCATTTGCAGGCAGACTGCCCAAAAATGTTAGTTGCAGCCACATCAGTCAGCTGCTTAGTCAATGAAAGCACCCGTGCTGAAAACGACTACACAGTACTGCTTCTCAGAAGGATAGAACACCGTAAAGATCTATAAGCTACTTCAGATATTCAATTTAATCATGAGAAGTCTCCATACAGGTAATAAATCCCCTAGCAATAACTCATTTCATGGAATCAACCATGTGGAATATTCAGGTCCAACATGTCTTTATTGTTAAATATGCAAAAATACAACAGACTTTCTTTAGTTCTTTTTCATTTTTTCTTTTTCCCTTCTTGTTTATCACTTTATTTCTATCTGCTTTTGCAGTAGGACATCTTTAAGGGGAAGGTGAGATTTTCTGACAGATTTATCTTTTTTAGCTAATATTTACTTTTGTGATAAGATTTATATTAGGTGTATGTATTTTGTTTCGTTTTTATTTTTCATTTTTTTAAATAGTTTTGTTTCCTTTTAACAGCATGCACAATTGACAATAGCACACACTATTGCACAACAGTGCGCCTTGTTGAGCAATAGTATGCTCTATTATGCAATAGCACATACTATTATGTAATAGCATGCATGAATGGTACAAGCTGTTGTGCAATAGGGCTCGCTATTGATGGGAATCAGAAAGTGACATAAATTTCATCATTTACTGTTGTCCCCAGATCGCCACTTTCATTCTAAACAAAAGCATATCCCTAAATTATATATCTCAGGGTGTACAAAACAGGCCAGATTTCTGGAATATACCTAATGAATATGCATGAGACAGCTTTTCATACAGTGGAAATAGTACATATGCAAATCTGTAGCATGTATATTCATTTGAGATATCCTACAAATCTGGCTTGTTTGCAGCTCTGCTATACATTATGGTATGCTCTGTTTTGATATATTTGAAAAATTAAGTTATTTCCATAAAAAATAATAAAACCCCTTAAAAGTGACAGTCTTTAGCTCGTACTGACTGTAATCTCCGGTATGAAACATTTACAATAACAGCTGTATATGAATGGGATTTACGGCTATGATCTAATCACAGATGTCAATATTCAAAACAATTTATGCAAAACTCAGAGTAAACTGTATAAGTCATTAGAACAAAAAATTTCAGGCCTGCCAAAGCATAACTATTTTTGACTGGATACCTATGGGGTATGTTTACTAAACCGTCTTAACGTGCGCTCTGCGATGTTATCGCATGATAAGGTACCTTATCGTGCGATGATGGCACTTTTTAAGGTGCACAGGTACCATATCGCGCGATAACGCGTGCTGCGACGCAAACGAGCGCTGAAGGCGGGGAAAGGCTCCCGGAGGGCGGAGAGAAGGGGTCAATGGGTGGAGAGTGGGAGGGGAGAGGCTCCCTGCACACCAACGCTGTGAAATCCGAGGCTCAAAACTAACGCCAGTGAAACCCTGGCGTTAGAGCTGATTTAAAGGGAAAAGAAACCATTTCCGTCAGCAATGTACAGCAAAACCAGGGAAACCTACAAAAAGTGATAAGTGTGATACATGTGCACGGAACAAAAGGGCAAATACGAGTAAACATTGAAAATGAACAGAAGTAAATGTAAAAAAAACATGACCAAGCTGCGAAATAGTGATAGCAATGGGAAACATCAAAAAACACTCCCAAGAAAGCTCCAAAAAAACTATATGAATTTTGGAAGGGTCTATGCTCCGTCCCCATACAAGGTGAATGAGCCCACAGTGAAATTGCGCTGCGCAGGGTTTCCAACCCCATTGGCCAGGTGTCCTATGGCGTGCACATGTTCTGCAACAGTAGGGCGGGCATGTCGGAATGGGAAACTGGACAGATGCTGGAAAAGGGGACACAGAGGGCCTCAGGCGGCACATGCTGTGGTGCAGCTGGCCCACAGTGCGGACTAGGGTGATGCCTAGCTGGCCCATAGGAATGCTGAAACAGTAGAGCAGCCAGACAGCAACTGCTGAGGACCCAACATGGGCACAAGTGTGCTTCCCACGGTGTCACAGGGGATAGTACCCAGCAGGTCCCCCCAATGGCACGGGACATTGGCAGGCGGTGCTGGGGGGAAGCGTGGATAGCTATGCAGGCACCCCTACCCCAGAACCCGCACCATTGGCAGCCGCCTACCTGCACACTGGATGGCCTGAGAGTGTGCTCCACCAGCACCACCAGCAGAAGGGCATGTCAGCATGGTGGCAGAGGGATACTGGTGGTGGAGGGGGCAGTGGCAGCTGCCCAGAGCAGACCGTGGCCTAGCCCTGTGTAGGTGGGTGCCATGCACTGCAACAGACAGGCCTTGTCTGACGAACAGTCATGGCATCAGCAGGGAATGCACCATCTCTGTGGCAACATAGTGGTGCAGTGCACACAGCCAGTGTGTTCAGAAGCGGAAGGGCACAGGTTCAAGTCCCAGCTGTGGTTCCTGCCAACCCAGTCCCCATATTTTACCCATTACTAAAACGTGCTAATACAGACATAACCTTTATTGCAGATGACGTAAACATGCCCAAGACACCTACATTTTACCCTACAGAACACAGACACCATAAACATGCGCATATCCTAGAGCAGAGTCTCCCAAATACAGGCCTGGGGGCCAAACACCATTCAGGTTCCATGCTGCCTCTAATAAAAATGCATGTGCTGTATTTCTATGCGCCGCCCCCATGGTATGCAGATGTATCTCATGCATATTCATGAGGGACAGCATGAAAACCCGAACAGTGTTTGGCACACTAGGACTGGAGTTGGGAACCTCTGTCGTAAAGCAGCAGCCAACAAGGGCAGACACACCCGCACCCACGAGCTCCATTATCCAATGCCTCCTGGAGAGGAAGGACATTGGGCCCTGCATGCATCTCCCAATACTAGCACTTGCATACCTTAGCAATGCCATCCTAAACCTGGGAATACGGTACACAGCTATCAAAAGGTTGCTATGAATACTGGCAGATAGCAATTCCGATGTTAAGTACAATTGTCTGATTGAGCTGCATCATGGCAACCTTTCTGATGTCTGCGGAGTGTGCTACAGGTCTTGTGTCTGACAGTGTTTACCACCCTGGGGGGTGATCCCAACAGTATTGCGTACCATAGCCATGCCTGCACTGTGCCCAGGACTGGAGCGGTGGCCAGGGCTGCCCAACACCTCTATAGTTGTACAATGCTGGCATAGGTGTGGGAGTGTGTGTCTGTCTATCCAGTGTGTGGTGGCTACAAACACCCTCCACAGCCCACACTGCCAGCACTGTTGCCAGTATTGGCCTGCCAATGTGCATAATGAGGAGCAAGGGTACCATGGGTATAGCCCGGACAGGGTGGCCTGGCCAGGATGCATCTGCACAGGGCATAGGGCAATGGCTGGGACATTGTAGTGCCCGGCCACCACCTGCACAGACAGGGTGGCCACAGCATGTCCTGCTGGGAGTTCACTCTCACCCTGACTGAGCAGTGACCACGGCATGGCTAGGTTCCCCCATAGTGCCCTATAATATTTCTTTTATGTGATATTTATGGGTTCCCTTTTGGGGCCCAATCACTGACTTATCTGCTTGGTGTGTATGCATCTTCTCCAGGAACATGCCCTATGGACTAGCTAGCAGACCGTTTGTAGCTAGTATGTGTCTTGCTGGAACACCTTGCAGGGTGCAGTGGCTGCAGGCTTGCTGTAGGAGAATATCAGATAGTGGTGGGGTGCAGCTGAGTATTTCTGGGCCTAATGTCTGTCTGCTATTGCTTTATAGATGTGTACAGAGCTGCATTGATTGCCCTGTAGGGTGTCTGTTCCTCAGCAGGACTGCGGTTGGTGGTCCCCTCTACTGCTGCCATTGCAGGGATGTAAAATGTGGATCTGTTGGTGGGAGACCCTGTTTCCCACTCTCAGCCCCAGAGGGTGGGTTGGGTGGTGGTACATAATCTGCCTATGGGTCCATAAGGGTTAAACCTGACTGAGAAATACAGATGTATCCAAAGTGTGTCTGCAGGAACTACCTATCTCACACACAAGCACTGCTGGGGACTTACAGCATGGCCTATTTCTGCCATGGAAGGTGCTGTGGACCTGGTGCTGGGCGCCCCACCGCACCCTCAGGGTGAGCACAGTACCCGCACAATGTGACGGTGTGTAGCTACTCTGTGCCAGTAACACACACGGTCAGTTCCCCCTACCAGGCCGAGGTGCTGTGGGGGTGCATACCCCATCTTGTGTTCATCTGTAGACGGCTGATTTGCATGTGCAGTGCATCATGGGTACGGGTGGTCTAACCCTATCCTGGTGACCACAGCAGACTGTTTGTGTGGTGACATGCAGTCCTTCTGCAACCAGCCAGGGGTTTGTTAGCAGCTATAGAGCTGTAGCCCACTGGTTACTTCACTGCCTGTAGAGCCAGAGGTCATGGGTTCCAACCCACAGTGGGGTAATTTGATAGGGCTGTCCAAAGCATTATCTTCTGAGGCACCTTATGGTTACCGTCCATATAAGGTGCACTATACGGTATCCTATGGAGCGGCTTATAGGGTGCCCTATAGGGGATATTATAGGGTGCCGTGGCGGACAGTGCACTTTATAATGTGCCCTATGGAGTGCCTTATAGGGTGCCTTATGCTGCACCTTAGGTTACGGCACGTGAGGGTGTGTTTGCTGGCAGCAATTAATAAAATACAAATAAAGTGCTGCAGGAAACAATACTTACATGTCAAAGCTGATGCCTCAGCCAGCCTTAAGTATTAGGCACGCTGGGGGATCAAACTCATGACCCCTGTATCATCAGTCAGTGTATTAACTATTGTGCTGCACTTCTGTTTCAATATTTGCATGTCTGGGCACCTACTTAAGATTACCGTGCGTTAACGCGCTTAACGGCACTTCGCACGATAATGTGCGCAGCAGCGCGCGTTATCGTGCGATACTCCCGTTTTGCTACTTTAAGACTGAAACACCCACTCCTTTTATGGCAGCCTGCACACTATCGCCAGGCGCACATTAAGACGGTTTAGTAAACATACCCCTATGTGTTGACAGTAGGGTTGCCAGCCGGCCGGTATTCAGCCGGCCTGGCTGGTTTTTATATGGTCAGGCGGGCTGCCGGAAGCGAGCTAAACTGGCTCTTCATTGCTGTCCTTGTCTCCCCCACCACAGCCTCACCCTTCCTCCCTCCAATCAAACCACCGCTCCTGTGTCTTACAGAGCCATGGCTGAGATAGCGCTAATAATTTAAAATGAAAGCAAAACCAGTGTGGAGCCTTCTGGCCTCTGCTATAGAACCCCTGCTTCTGCGTCCCACTCCCTCTAGTGTAACTTCCTTTCGGGGGTGGGATGCAGCAGCAGGGGTTTCATAACAGAGGCCAGAAGGCTTCATACCAGTTTTGTTTTTATTTTAAACTATTAGCACTATCACAGTCACAGCTCTGTAAGATGCAGGAGCTAGGTCTGCCAGGGGAAGGAGGTGGCAGGAAGGGAGCTGACACAAGGGGGAGAGGAGCTGGGAGCTGGAAGGAAGCTGACTGAGAGGGGAAGGTGGGGGCCAAAAGGGAGCTGACATGGGGGGGAAGCAGGTGGCATGAAGAGAGCTGACACAAGGGGCGGGGAAGATGGGGGCTGGAAGGGAACTGACCAAGGGGGAAAGGTGGGTGCAGGAAGAAAGCTAACAGAGGGGGAAGGCGGGAGCTGGACGGGAGCTGACAGGGGGGAAAGTAGGGGCAGGAAGGGATATGACATGCGGGAAGGAGGAGGCAGGAAGTGAGTTGAAAAGAGGTAGAAATGTGGGGGCTGGAAGGGAACTGACATGAGGGGGAAGGGGGCAGGAAGGGAGCTGACACGGGGAAGGTGGGGGCTGTAAGGGAGCTGACATGAGGGGAGGAAGGAAGGTACAGGAAGGGAGCTGATATGGGGGAAGGAGGTGGCTGGAAGGGAGCTGACACAAGGTGGGGGAAGTGGGAGCTGGAAGGAAGCTGACTGAGGGGGGAAGGTGGGGCAGGAAGGGAGCTGACATGGGGGAAGGAGGTGGCAGGAATGGAGCTGACAATGGGGGAAGCAGGAGGCATGAAGGGAGTGGACACAAGGGGGAGAGATGGGGGCTGGAAGGGAACTGACTGAGGGGGAAGGGGGGAGCTGAAAGGGAGCTGACATGGGAAAAGTTGGGGGCTGGAAGGGAGCTGACATGAGGGGGGGAAGGTGTGTGCTGGAAGGGATCTGACAGAGGGGGAAGCAGGGGGCTGGAAGGGAGCTGACACAGGGGAAGAGGGGGCAGGAAGTGAGTTGAAATGAGGATGGAAAGGTAGGGGCTGGAAGGGAACTGACACGGGGGAAGGTGGTGGCTGGACAGGAGCTGACGGGGGAGAAGGAGGGAACTGGAAGGGAGCTGACACGGGGGGGGCTGGGAGGAGGGGGCAGGAAGGGAGCTGACAGAGGTAGGAAGGAGGTGTCTGGAAGGGAGCTGACATAGGGAAAGAGGGAGCTGGAAGGGATCTGACATGGGGGAAGGAGGGGGCTGGAAGGGATCTGATAGAGGGGAAAGAAGAAGCTGGAAGGAAGCTGACATGAGGGGGTGGCAGGAAGTGGCAGGAAGCGAGGGGGCTGGAAGGAAGTGTCTAGAAGGGAGCTGACATGGGGGAAGGAGGGGGCTGGAAGGGATCTGACATGGGGAATGGAGGTGACTGGAAAGGAGCTGACATGGGGGAAGGAGGGAGCTGGAAAGGAGCTGACATGGGGGAAGGAGATGGCTAGAAGGAAGCTGACAGAGGAGGAAGGAGGGGGCTGGAAGGGAGCTGACAGAGGGGGGATGGAGTGGGCTGGAAGAGAGCTGATATCTGAGGATGGTACTGGAAAGGGACTGGAAGGGTGATGACACTAGGGAAGGGAGGAGAGGGATTGAAGGGAGCTCACACCTGGGAGTGGGACTGGAGGAAGCTGACACTTGGGGATGACACTAGTAGGGTGCTGGGTAATGGGGAGGAGGCTGGAAGTGAGGGGGCAATGGGACTTGAAGGGAGCTGGCATGTGGGGATTGCACTGGAAAGGGGATGGACAGAGGGTAGGGTAACGGGAAGGGAGCTGACATGAAGGTGGCACTGGGAGTAGGAGTGAGCTGATACCTGGGATGGTATTTGGAATAGAAGGGGCTGGACAGTGGGGATTGGAAGGGAATGGACACCAGTGTCAGTCCTGGGAATGCAAGTAGTAGTAGTACTTGGTACAGGAAAGACTAATAACTCAGACGCAGAGAAAGGGAAAAGGGGGCCTGCTGAGTTGATATTTGGGCTCAGTGCACCAGCCTTATACAGGCTGGCCAAACCCTCCCTTTTATGAGGGATAAACAACCATAGTTGGGTGAGGCACCCAGTGGGAGCATACACCAAGGAAGGATATAAAGGGATGTTTGCAGGTTATTCAATAATAGGATGTGTCAGTTCCAGTATGACTGCAAATATAAACAGCCTGTGGTATATGTGGGGAGGCGCACCCACAAAATTGATGCAACAAGAAAATGGAGGACACACAGCACAGACCAGGGCATATGTAGGAAGGAAGCTTTCAACAAAGCAAGATCACCCATAAACATCACAGCAAATGCTAATTGATGAATTATAACATAAAGGAAACACAGTGGTTACTAGAGGGTTTCATTGATGGTTTTAGAATTCAATACCAAGGCCCAATTAGCCGCAGCATAGCCTGGAACTTGAAATTGGTGCTGTAGAGGCTGGAACCAGAAGTGATAGACAAAAAGACAAGAAAGGAGTTAATGTTGGATAAGGTAGTGGACCCATTTAAGACTAGACCCATTTACAATGTAAAGGTCTCACTACTTGGTCTTGTGCCAAAGAAGGAACCAGGAGAATTTAGATTGATTCATCACCTTTCATATCCAGATGGGAGATTGGTGAACGATTTCCCTCTTTGGTTGATTAGGAAGTGGACATGGCTAAGGCATTTGGGAAAGGGGCCTGGCTGGTCAAGACAGACATTGAGTCCACTTTTAGGTTGTTGCCTGTTCACCTGGAGTGTTTCCACCTATTGGGTTTCAAGTTCTGGGGCAGGTTTTATTATAAGTAACTACCTATGGGCTGCTCTGTATCTTGTGCCTGTTTTGAGAGATTCAGCACCTTCCTTCATTGGGCCACAGAACAACAGGTAGGGCAGAGGTAAGCTTATCCACTATCTAGCGATTTTCTGATGGTGGAAGGACACAGATAGGTGTGCTTGCGGGGCCTGTTGATGATGCAGGCAATGGTCATGGATCTGGGGGTACCATTAGAGGAGAGTAAGATTGAGGAGCTGAACCAGAGGTTGTCATTTTTGGGACTAGAGAGAGATACATACATATGCTAACAAGACTCCCAGGGGAAAAGTGGTAAAGCTGAGGGACCTGATCACACAAACATGTGAGGCAAAGATGGTCACCTTAAGGCATATGCAAGCCATCATAGGTCACCTGAACTTTGAGTGCAGGGTGATGCCCATAGGAAGAGCATCTATTAGGCAACTGGCAGAAACTACTGCGAGCATAAGGTGCTGCTACCATTTAATAAAAGTGACAAGGACCATGAGGGAGGACTTGGAAATATAGCACCAATTCCTCATAGAGTACTATGGAATGAACATGTGGAGAGACTCACCCACATCCAATGAAAAAATGGAACCATTTTCTGATGCTACCGGTAGCATGAATTTTGATATTTATTTCAGGGGCAGATGGTGCAAAGAAGATTGGCCCAAGGAATGGCAGGGCACACCCATAGTGAGGGGCATCACATTTTTGGAAATGTTCCCTATTGTCATTGCAGTAATCATGTGGGGGAGTGAGTTTAGGGACAAGAGAGTGATCTTTAGAACAGATAACCAGGCGGTGGTGTATGCTATGAATAGGCAAACTGCGAGAGCATAGAAGGGAATGAACTTCATCAGAAAGTTGGTGCTACTCAGTTTGCAGCTGAATACAGTGATAAATGCTAGACATATGCAGGGGTGCAAAATGAAATCACTGATATGCTTTCTCATTTGCATCTGATATGATTCAGGAGGCTGGCACCGGGCACAGAGTTGATTGGGACATTGCCTAGGCAACATGGTGGGCCTGTTGAAGAATGCTATGGTACAGATCATCTGGAGGGCATATGGATGGGGTGTTAGGAACCCAGCACAATTTTTTGGGCAGATGCAAGATGTTTTGAAAGGAGGACATCCCAAGTAGCAAATTGGTTCAGTTCATTGCATGGCCGAAAAACACTGACATGTTACTGAATCAGGCAAGAATGTACATGGCAAGCATATCTTTTTACCTAAAGCTGAACAGGAGGGAGAATAACACTAAGGCATTCATTGTGAGGAAAGTAATGGAGGGCTGGACAAGTGGGACGCCACAGTATAGGGGTACAAGGAAGTCAGTTCCCAAATTACTACAGGTACGCAACATTGTCACTCCACCCCTCAATTTCATTGACGCCATGGTCAGACCACCACTTAATAACCTTTACAATACGGATTGACCAATCTATACAACCTCAGGAGGAGCTCCACAACAAAAGAAGATGCAAGGCCTTTGACATAGAAGCCTTCTTGTAAGAGATAATCCCCAAACTATATCAAAGCATATGAGATCTAGATAAGACCATTGAGAATTGGAACAACACCATATCCACAGCAGCAACAGTGTCCAGCAGAAAACATACAAACAACAGACCCACTGCTCCTTGGTACTCCAACATGATCAGGGAGGCAAAGCGTGAATTAAGAAAACTTGAAAGAAAATGGAGACAAAACAAAGCCCCTGATGCACTAAACTTGTACATGGTCAAACAGAGGGACTATAACAATCTGATCGATAGCTTCAAGCAACAACACCACACAAACATCATCATGAGATCAACGAACAAGCCAAGAGAACTTTTCAACATCATGCAATCACTCACTAGAGACATTACACAACAGAATACTCCCAAACAATGTTCCCTCTAACCTGCGCTGGGCCCACCGCCAACATTCCTGCCGGCGTGGGGGGGGGGTGCTGAGTGATCAATGCTCTGCCCCTCCCCCCACCAGCAGGTATGCCGGCAGCAGACCCGGCGCACATTAGAGAGAACATTGAGAGGGTGCTGCGGCGTGTGTTAGACCCTCGCAATGTCAGCACCCTCGCAATGTTCTCTTTAATCTGTGCCGGGTCCTCCGCTGGCATTCCTGCTGGTGGGGGGAGGGGAAGAGTGTCAATCGCTTTACACCCCCCATCCCGCCAGCAGGAATGTTGGTGGCAGACCAAGCACAGGTTAGAGGGAACATTGCTCCCAAAGTACATCCCCCCCAAACTCAACAGGAACATACTGACAACACCTTCGAATAGAAATAAGATGAAAGACCAAGCCTCCACACAAGCCTGGGGAGATTTCTCCATACCATCTGTTAAACAAATAGAGCAGATAGTCACCTTGCTCAACACAACTACATCTCCAGCTGACCCATGCCCTGTACAGTGGATAAAAGCTACCAAGGATGAACTCATTCCATCTATACACAAGATAGTTAAGTCATCCCTACAACACGGACACATGCCATCTTCCCTCAAACAAGCATCTATACAGCCAATATTGAAGAACACATCACTTTGTAAGAACAACCCCACAGCATACCATCTGATCTCCAGCCTACCATTTCTTGCCAAAATCATAGAAAAAAAACCATGCAGATTGGATCACAACGCACCACTTGACCTACACCAACATGGCTTCAAGTCACGCTATAATGTGAAAACACTACTAACGTCACTCTTCAACAACATCATAAGGTGAATAGACAACATCAAGACTGGGTTCCTCCTCATATTCATGGACATCTCTGCCTTTGATACCGTGTCAACAACATCCTGATCCAACACCTCCAGAACATTGGCATCTGCAATAACACCCTTAAATGGTTCACTTCTTACCTAAACAATAGACTTCAACAAGTCAAATACAGAGCAAACAACTCAGCACCCTTCACTGTACCACAAGGCATTCCACAAGGTTCAGCACTCTTCTCAATCCTTTTTAATCTATACATACACCCCATCTACAGCATCATCAAGAAGCATAACATATTATATCACTTATATGTTGATGATCTCATGGTATACACCCCAATCAACCTGGAGACACCAAATCTCACAGCCATATCCAAATGCCTCGAAGACGTAACCACCTGGCTCAGGAACAACAACCTCATGTTAAACTAAAGGAGAACAAAGGCACTCTACATCACCAGAAATGCCACTTTCAATCCTCCACAAGTAATCCATCTACTAAATCAAACAATATCTATGAGAAGTGAATTATGCTAACTAGGAATGATCCTGGACAAAAACCTCAACTTCCAATTACACATAAACAAAACTGCTGCTAAAATATATCACAAGCTAAATCTCATGAGGAGACATAGGGGTATGTTTACTAAATTGCGGTAACATAGCAGGGGCTACGTTAACGCGCGCTATGAAACGTTAACGCGCGCTATGTAACATTAACACACGTTAACGTTACCTAACGATCGTTAACGTTCACGGCCATGGTAAACACTGCAGAAGGTGGCGAGAGGGTGGAGAGAAGGGGTCAATGGGCGGGGAGAGGCTCCTTTTACACTAACGCGGGGAACTGAAGGGTCGAAAAGTACTGTGAATGAAAAACTGTCATTAGATCCACATTTGCAGGAGAGAGAAACCATTTCAGTGTCAGCAATGTAAAGCATAGGCAGGGAGCCCAAGAAACATAATAGTAGTGCTTCATTTGCAGCAACAGCATAGTGCCCAAGTATGAAAGGCCACTATGGCGATGGTGCAAATGGGGCATAGGGAGCTGCAGGCGGGACATGTAGTGGGGGCAGCAGGGGCACAGGGCTGACTAGGCGGGCGCCTAGGTGGCACATAGGAACATAGAAACCGGAAATCAGCAAGACAGCAGCTGACAAAGGCCAAACACAATCCACCTACATCTACCTGGTCCACCCAAGCTAACAGTTGCCAGGGCACTGACCTGACATTACCCTAGCCAACCCTCCCCCAAGTAGAAGGGACATACTATTGGTAGGCGGTGATGGGGGGGATGTGAGGATGCTCATGTATGCACCCCGCCCCAGACCCCGCTCCCTAGGTGACCGCCTACCCACACAGTGGATGGCCTGGGACTGCGCACTACCAGCACCGACAGCATATGGTCATGGCAGCATGGCAGGGGGGGTGTGCCCATGCTGGAGGGGGCGGTGGCACCTGCCTGAAGTGGACCTAGGCCATGCCCTGTACCAGTACGTGGTGTGCAGTGCAACATAAAAGGTCTGGCTGAGGAAAAGTACAGGTAGCTCCAGGGACTACCATGCATCTGTGGCAACAGTGTGTCCAGAAGCAGAGGGTCACAGGTTCAAATCCCAGCTGTAGTTCCTGCAGAGCATGTCCCTATCTTTTACCCTACAATGCAGATACAACAGCAATATGTGCAAAGCCCAAAGCAGCGGCGAACACGGGTACAAACACTCACTCACACAGCTCCACGATCCAAAGCTGCATGGAGAGTCAGGTTGTTGGCCCTAGCATTGAGCTGCAGTTATCACCAGAGCACTACTACTACCTCCTGCATAGTTTAGCAATGTTGGCACTGTGATCAGGACCAGTGTGGTGGGCAGGGTTGCCAGTCACCCCTATCTTTGCACAATGCTGCAATAGGAGTGTGTATGTCTATCCATTGTTCTGTGGCTGCCCACACCTCACTGGGCCCACAATGTCCCACTGTTACCAGTGTTAGCATGAATATGTGCATAATGAGGAGCAAGGTATTGTGGGTATGGCCCGGACAGGGCGGATTGGCCAGGATGCATCTTCACAGGGTGTGGGGCAATAGCTGGGACACTGTAGTGCCCGACCACCACCTGCATGGACAGGGTTGCCACAGAATGGCATGCTGGGATGGCACTCACTCTGACCGAGCAGTGACCATGGCATGTCTAGATTCCCACAAAGTGCTTTATGCTGTTTGTTTCCAGTGATACTTTTGTGTTTCTAGTGTTTGGGCTGCTAATCACTGAGCTAACTGCTTGGTGCACATAGTTCTTCTGTGAGCATGCACTGTGGACTGGCTGCAGTTCGATTATGCATGGTTGGAACATTTATAAGGTGCAGTCTTGCTGTGTTGTCTGCTGGTGACTGGCAGAGAGTGGTGTGAGGCAGTTGGGGTTTTCCAGACCTAATTCCAGCATTACTGATGATCTACTACTGCCCCATTTGTGGGTATAGCTCTACCCCACCAACCCTGGAGGGCTGTCTTATACCAGTAGGATGGAGGTTACTTCACCGGGGTTCGGGCCCCTTTCCCTTATCTACAAAAAGGGTGATTGTGGGCCCTTTGGGGGTATGTTGTATATACCACTTTGACCTATAAAGGCAATGCTGCACAAACCTCATGCAAGTCTAGAAACCCTTCTGCCCTGATAAGAGATACCCATGTCAGCCAGACCCAGAACCTGCACAATGGCATTGTCTGTAGCTACTCTGTGCCAGTATCACGCACTGTCAGTTCGTCTTTCCAAGCTGAAGTACCGGAGAGGTGCTGGCTCCATTTGGTGATCAACTGTAGACAGCTATTCAGCATGTGCCTTGCATTATGAGTACTGGTGGGGTTACCCTATCCTGGCACTCAGAGCAGACAGTTTGTGCGGTGACCTGCCATCCTTCTGTACCCAGCCATTGGTGTGAGATACACCACAGAGGTATAGCCTACTGTTTAATACAATGCCATTCTCAGCAGTGGTCATGGGTTCAATTCCTCATTGTTCTCTCCTTTCATGCCTGTCCTACTCAAATAGTTTGCATGCCTGTAACAGTCATTTTTTTGCAGATCTGTGCTGCCAGCCCATAATACCCTTGCCACAATTGCCAACATTCCCTCAGTCCGTCTATCTGCATCTGTCAGCTATGTAGAGTCCTGTCTGCCTGTGCAAGCTGCCACCCCATGTCCTGCACTGCTTCCCTTTCCTGCATTGCGCCTCATCATGCTTGCCTCGCCTGTGCCTGATCTGCATGGCACCACCACTCCTCTGTCCACCCATCATTGTAACTATCCTGCCACCTCCGCCTCCACTGGGGGACACATATTCCCATTGTCTGCCACCAACTCTCTTTCCAGTACTTTACATTGCTAACACCCTGTGCTGTGGTACAGTTCCCCTCATCATGTTTGTCATCAGTACTGGCAGCCACATGGGATGCATGCAGATATGGCAGGTCCAGCGGCTCCCAGCTCTCCCTCCTTCACTCACCTGTTCATTGCCTTTCCTGAGTGCTCTGTCTAGTGTTAGGGCTACATCTGTCTCTGTGCCTCACAGGTCATGCATGTCATCCTGAAGCACCTTGCAGACCTTAGGGCACCGTAACCTTGTTAGGCAACCTTAACCTATGGTTCCACAGCCCAGGGTGCCTTCTACGGTGCCTTGTGCAGGGGTGCCTAATACGGCACTTAGCCTAAGGAGCCTATAGGGTGCCTTATGAGGCACCTTACAAAGCATCTTATAAGGCGCCTTGTAATGTGCCTTATAAGGCGCCTTGTAAAGTGCCTTATAAGGCGCCTTGTAACACGCGTTAGTCTAAGGCTCCTTGTAACGTGTGTTAGCTGATATGGCTTGCTGTAACGATGCACCGCCCACACCTTTATATGGGCATCTGTACCTTTACCGCGGAACCTAATGCGGGTGACATTACCACAGTTTAGTAAACATACCCCTAAAACCACTTCTAAACCAGGACCATTTCCAAACCATGTGCCAGACTCTCATCACCCCAAAACTAGATTACGGCAATTCACTCTACCAATGACTCCGAAAGCAAACCACACATCCTCTACAGATGGTGCAAAATACAGCAGCACACATCATCTCTGGAACAACCAAGACAGATCACATTAAACCAGTATTACACCAACTACACTGGCTCCTGATTCAAGCTTGCACCAAGTTCAGGGCAATACTGAATATTTTCAAAATCCTGCACCACTCCTCAGCAGAGATTTGGTCATAAGAGATGCAGGCACCCGCCCCAGGCGAAACAATAACAGGCATATGATCAATGTGCCCACAGATGACTAGAAAAGCAAACATTGCACTTCTAAAAGGGCCTTCTCCCTAGCTGCCCCCCCCCCCCCCCCACACACACACTTATGGAACACCCTTCCCGATGAAATGTGAGCTTCTGGAGATATCAAAGTCTTCAGGAAGAAACTCAAGACCCCTCTGTTCCTGGAACACTATGGGAACATCATATAGTGCAGCAACAGCACCAGTCTGCTTGGCGTGAAACCCCTTAGACCATTAGAACATCTTTCTGATAATTCCACCCAAACTGTAAATAACATGAACCAACTTTAAATAAGTCAAGACAATTCTAAATAGGTTATACCTTGTTGAGTACCCTACATGCCAACCTTTTTGATTCTAGTTCACTGTATCCAGTTTTAAGTTTGAGTTGCAATGTAAGCTGCTTTGATTTCAGGATAAGGTGGTATAAAAGTTCGGTTAACTAAAATAAACTAAACTAAAATAAATAAATATGATAACAGAGATACGAGGAAGCCAGTCTCCTCAATATGATAGAAGAAATTTTGAAGGCAGGCAAGCTAATTTTTTGGAACAATTTTGAGACAAAGCTGTTTAAGGCAGCATTCATATGTATGTTCTTCGATGCATGCAGGCTCAGCGAGGCACTAACCAGGTCCAGCACAGATCGCAGTGGCAGTGTCTTGCAGTGGGATAATGTGCAGGTGTGCAGCAACAGAATGGAAATTTATTAACAAGATGCAAGAATGACAGGATGGGCAAGGGGAGGCTATCCTGATTGTATTGGAATAGTGAAGAGGAATTACATGTGGGTCAGACCAGAGGTGGAAGGGTTTTCTTCAAGCACCAAGATGGGACATGCCTATCTCAATATTAGTTTAGTTTGGGCAGTCGGACTCAAGGCAGTGGGTAAGGTTATAATAGGTTTGACAACCCACTCCTTTAGAATTGGCACAGTGACTCTAGCAAGCAAGCTGAGATTACCCGTGGGGAAAATAAAGGAAACTGGTCAGTGGAGGTCAGTTCGGTATAAGTTATATGTGAGAAGAGGCCAAGCCGGCTCTGTGTAATATCCATTGCTATCTTTAGAGGCACAGAGTGAACAGAGGCATACGTAGTCAGGCATTCCTTCATATAATAAGAAACATAGAAACATAATGGTAGAAAAAGACCACATGGCCTATCTAATCTGCCCTTCCTTATCAACTACAATAGTCCTCTTTTTACCTTTAGAGATCCTCTCTGTTTGTCCCATGCTTTCTTGAATTCAGATACTGTCCTCATCTCTACCACCTCCACTGGGAGACTGTTCCACGCATCTACCACTCTTTCCGTAAAGTAATATTTCTGCAAATGACTTCTGAGTCTTTCCCCTTTTACGCTCATCCTATGTCCCCTCGTAGCAGAGCTTGTTTTCAATCGAAAGAGACTCTTCTACATTGCATTTATGCCATGAAGGTATTTAAACATCTCTAGCATATCTCCTCTATCCCACCTTTCCTCTAAAGTATACATATTAAGATCTTTAAGTCTGTCCTCATATGCTTTATAACAAAGGCCACTAACCATTTTAGTAGCCACCCTCTACACAGACTCCACTGGGAAGAAGAAAGAGGGGAAGTCTGTTATTGGTGGTCTAGAAATGGATTCGCTGGATGTATCAGCTTTGCTAAAATCTCCTCAAGAAGAAGATATAGTGGTTTCCACCTTATTAGTGACTTTTGCACTGTCCTCGGACAGAGACTGGCTTCTTAAAGTTTACTATAAAAGGAGAAGTAATTTGCTCATGGGGAAGAGGGTGTCTGTCTTCCCTGATGTTTCCAGGGACACCCAGGGTAGGCGTAAAGCCTTTTTGTTATTAAAACCTGGGGTTCTACAGTTGGGAGCTTCTTTTTTGTTAAGATTTCCCTGCAAATGCATTGTGGTTCATAATTCTCAGTGGTTTATATTTTTTCAACCTGGGGATCTTTCTAATTATCTCAGCTCTCAAATTGTGATATCGTCTCCACCTCACGGCGTATAGCGTTCATCATATGTAATGTTCCTTTACCTCCGTTGTTATCTTTTTTTTTTCACCATTTTCACGACTTATTCAGGGGGTTCTCCTTCCTCCTGTGTTATGTTTAAATGCTTCTCCCCCTTTTTTGAGGACTAGTGATGTCTCATTTGATATTTGTTTTCTTCGTTAATATACTATTCTATTGTAATTTCTTTTCTTATGAGCATCTTTTCTGTACAAGCTGGTTGCTTGATTATGTTATGGAAATTCAAAAATATAAAATAAAATAAAAAAATAAACATAACAATCATAAAACAAAATTAGCTTAAAATCACTTTCACACACCCACAGAAATGAAACCATTATAAATATTTGCATACCAGATTTATTTGGTCAATGCTATGAGTGGGTTATTGATGAGGAGAGATTATAAAATTAGAAAAAAATAATCCCAGTAAGTATGAATTCAAGATTATGGTGCCCAGGAAGGATTGGACAATGCCAGAACTGGTAAGACCCAGAAATCAGCAACAATGAAAATATAAGGCCACAAAACAAAATTAAACTGATATATTCCTTTAAAATGTGAGATTTCTTTGAATCTGAACTGACAAAATATTTTACAGTTTCAGACTGGCAACATCAACAACACAAAACTGTAAATCTCAAAAACACTCAATATTCTACTACATCCCACACAAGAAGCAAAAAGAAAAAGTAAGAACTATAGTGTACACCTATAGTGCAAATCTACCATTCAACAACAGCACTAACTTCTAAAAGTCACACTTGGAGCATACCCAGAAAAGGGTAGCACCACAAATACCGCAGTGGAATCTATAATATCCATATACCTACTGGGAAAATCAAACAAACCAGATTCCTACATAGAACCTCCATACTAACAGAATACCTGGCCTCAGTCATGCACTTAAAACATAAATAGATTCTCACGAAGAATAGAATAAATGACCATAAACTAAAAATACAAATATGTAGACACAAATTAAAAAACGAAACCCCAAGAAGTCAGACTGCATGAAGTGCAACAACAGATAAACAGAACACTATATATAATGATAGCACATATAATTTACAAAAACGGTCATATTCCATTCACTAAATTGAAAACAAAATTCTTTTGTCTGGCCATTTTATTTTTCTAATTGTGTTGGTTCTATTCTCAGGTTTCTGTTTTCTTCCATCTTTCATTAACTATTTGCAGGATCTCATGTCCATCTTCTTCTCTCCTCTACATCCATCTCAGACATTGTTCCTTTTCCTTTCTGCTTTCTTTCACTTATTGTTATCTGTGGACTCAGATTTCTCTCCTCTTTCTTATCATCTTGTCCTCTACCCACTTAACACTTTTCAGTCCTTACCCCAACCACAACCCCACATTCCACATCTCTCCTTTCCCAGTCTCTTATTCCCCAGCCTTTCACTAATTCTCTCATTTCTCTCTTCCCCCACTGTCCAGCATCTCCTCTTCTAACATCTGACCCCCCTCTCTCTCCCCCTGTAGAGCATCTCCCCCTCTCTTTCACTCCATATCCCCCATCCAGCATCTCTATTCTGTCCCTATCTCCCCTTTGTCCAGCACTCCCGCCCTTCTCCTTATTTCCTCCCATATCCAGCATCTCCCCTCCCTATCTTTATTCTTCCCTCTCCTGTATTTAGAATCTCCCCTCACCCTATGCCCCCTGTGTCCAGCATCAACCCTTCATCTTCCTATTTCCCCACCCCCATGTCTATCATCCCTCTCCCTTTCCTTATTTCCCCCCCCCCCCATGTCTAGCATCTCCACTCAATCTCTTTACTCCCTGGGTCCAGGATCTCCCTTCCCTCTCCCTATTCCTGCTCCCCTGTGTCTAGCATCTCCCTTCCCTCTCCCTATGACACTCTGTGCCCAATGTCTCTTCTTCCCTAACCCCCATGTCTAGCATCTCCTCTCCATCTCCTTATTGACCCCAAGTCTAGCATTCGCCCCGCCCTCTCCCTATTCCCCCTCATGCCCAGTATCTCCCCCTCCCTATTCTCCTCTTTCCTGTGTCCAGCATCTATCCTCCCTCTCCTTACTTCCCCTCTTTCTATGACACCCCCCCCCCCATGTCCAGGATCTCCTCTCTATTTCCCTAGTTCCCCCTCTCCTGTGTGTAGCATCCCCCTCCCTTCTCCTTATGACCTCATCCCCCCAGTGTTCAGTATCTTCCCTCTCTCCATGTCCAGTAGCTCCTGCTTCTTCTCCTTTTCCCTCTATATTGCCCTGTATGTCTCCTCCAACACAAACCAAACCTCCTCCATGCAGTATTTCCCTTGCAACACTTTCAACACTTCCTTCTCCCAATCAGCTGACACATTTCTTCAGTCCTGCACATTTCCTGTGAGAGCCATGCATACCTAAAGCCCTGCCAGTCATGGCTCTTCTGGTGCAAAAAGTATGCAGGTCCTTGGAGAGGTGCAAGCATCTCATAGGCCCTGTGCCATTCTCGTGAGCTGTTATTGCTGCCACTGCTGTGGCTGAGGAGATGAGGCAATGGCAGCAGAAGCTGTAGGGAGGGAAGATGCTATTTATATTTTTTCAGCTGTGTGGGTGTTTGGGCTGTGATTGAGTGGGGCCAAGGATTTCCGGCTCTATGTGGTTCAATATCATTTAGCAGCAACTCTAAGGGGTATGTTTACTAAACAGCGCTAGCGTCTCAGTGGCGATGTTATCGAGTGATGAGTAACATTATCATGCGATAATGTTAAATTACATGCGATAATGTCTCCGGCAGCGTTAAGGCGCACAGAGGGTAGAGTAAATCGCTCCAGAGGGCGGAAAGAAGGGGTCACTTGGCGGAGAGTGAATGGGGAGAGGCTCCAGGCACACTAACGCTGTGAAATGAAGGTCTGAAAATTAACACCAGTGAAAACCTCACGTTAGAGGCACATTTGCAGGAGAGAGAAACCATTTAAGTCAGCAATGTGCAGCAAAGGCAGGGAAACCAAGTAAAGTGATAGTAGTGATACATGTGCAGCAACAGCATAGTGCCCAAGTATGAATGGGCACGACGGTGAGGCTGAAAATGGGGTACAGGGGGATGCAGGTGGGACATGCAGTGGGGCAGCTGGGGCACAGGGTGGACTATGCAGATGCCTAGGTAACACATAGGAATGTAGAAACAGAAAACCAGCAAGACTGCAACTGACCAGGGCAAACATGTCCACGAGTGTGTGTCCCACAGTGTCCCAGGGGACAGTACCCAGCAAGTACCCCAAAGAGCACATAACATTGGCAGGCAGTGCTGGGGGGAAGCGTGGATGTCTATGCAGGCATCCCTACTCCATATCACGCACCATAGGCAGCTACCTACCAGAACACTGGATGGCCTGGGACTGCGCACCATCAGTACCACAGGCACAATGGCATATCAGCATGGTGGTGCAGGGGTGCTGGTGGTGGAGGGGGCAGTGGCATATGCCTACAGCAGACCAAGACCAAGCCCTGTTTAGGTGGGTGCCGTGCACTACAACAGACAAGGTCTGTCTGACGAACAGTCATGGTATCCCCAGGGAATAATCTGCCTCTGTGACAACAGTTTGGTGCAGTACACACAGCCAGTATAGTCAGGGGCAGAATATCACAGGTTCAAGTCTCAGCTGTGGCTCCTGCAGACCATGTCCCCTATATTTTACCCAGTACTAAACCGTGGTAATAAAGACAGAACCTTTATTCCAGATAAAATAAACACGTCATAAATGCCTATATTTTACCCTACAGAGCACATACACCATAAACATGTGCAATCCCTAAAGCAGAGTTTCCAAACTTCAGTCCTGGAGGGCCAAACACCATTCAGGTTTCATGCTGTCCCTAATACATATGCCTGTGATGCATTTATTTATTTAAACTAGCTTTTAAACTAGATATTAGGGGAAAGCCGACAGTCGCCCAAGAGCGGATGGTTCGGAAGAATGTATCCTTGAAGGATACTACCAAAAGCAGAGAGGTTCCACAAAAGAGTAAAGTAGCCCAAATGTCCTCAAGTATGGAGCAGACAGAGTTTAAAGATCCCAATTTACCCATGTCTAACAATAGCCAAATTAACATGAATAAAATACATTCTCTAAAATGCTTGTATGCAAATGCTAGAAGTCTAAAGAATAAGATGGGAGAGTTAGAATATATAGCACTAAATGAAAGGTTAGATATGATTGGAATATCAGAGACATGGTGGAAGGAGGACAACCAGTGGGACACTGTGATACCTGGGTACAAACTATATCGTAATGATAGAGCTGATCAAATTGGTGGAGGGGTTGCGCTCTATGTTAGAGAGGGCATTGACTCAGAAAGGATTAAAGTTTTGCAGGAAACAAAATCTGCTGTAGAATCTATATGGATTGAAATTCCATATAAAAGGGGGAAAGCGATGGCAGTGGGGGTGTACTATCGAGCACCTGGCCAGAATGACCAAATGGATGATGAAATGCTCAAAGAAATCAAGGAAGCTAACAAAAAAGTTACAGCACAGTAATAATAATGGGTGATTTCAATTACCCCGGTATCGACTGGGTCAGTGTCGCGTCAGGACATGCTAGGGAGATAAAGTTCCTAGATGAAATAAATGACTGCTTCTTGGAGCAGCTGGTTCATGAACCGACCAGAGGGGAAGCCATATTAGACCTAGTCCTTAGTGGAACACCAGATCTAGTGCAAGAGATAAGGGTGTTGGGGCCACTTGGCAATAGTGATCATAGCATGATCACCTTTGATTTAATTAGTGGAGGAGGGATAGTAAGGAAATCCACAGTACTACCTTTTAACTTTCGAAAGGGAGACTATGATAAAATGAGGAAAACAGTTAAGAAAAAACTAAAAGGAGCAGTTGCGAAGGTTAAAGACGTACATCAAGCTTGGGTGTTGTTGAAAAATACTATCTTGGAAGCCCAGACCAGCTGTATTCCACGCTTTAAGAAAAGTGGAAGGAAGTCCAAAAAACTGCCAGCATGGTTTAAAGGTGAGGTCAGAGAGGCTGTTGTTGCCAAAAAAGCATCTTTCAGGAAATGGAAAAAAAGAGCCAAACGACGAAACCTGGAAACAGCACAAGCACTGGCAAGTCAAATGCAAGGCATTGATAAGGCAGGCAAAGAGAGAATTTGAGAAGAAGCTTGCTGCAGAAGCAAAAACGCGAAATAAAGACCTTTTCAAGTACATTCGTAGCAAAAAACCTGTGAGAGAGTCAGTTGGTCCATTAGATGATAGAGGGGTTAAAGGAGCACTAAGAGGCGACAAGGCAATAGCGGAGAGACTGAATGAATTCTTTGCTTTGGTCTTTACTGAGGAAGATGTAGGGATGTTACCCATGACTGAAGTGGTATTTAAAGGTGCGGAAGAATTGAAGGAAATATCGATACATCAGGAAGATGTCTTACAACTATTAGATAAACTAAAGAGTAGCAAATCACCTGGGCCAGATGGTATACATCCAAGGGTGTTGAAAGAACTGAAATATGAGATTGCAGAACTACTATCAGTAATCTGTGAACTATCATTAAAATCATCTCTAATACCTGAAGATTGGAGGATCGCCAATGTAACACCAATTTTTAAAAAGGGTTCCAGGGGTGATCCGGGAAACTACAGACCGGTGAGCCTGACGTCAGTACCGGGAAAAATGGTAGAAACCATCATAAAGAATAAAATTACTCAGCATGTAGATAGTCACAACCTAATGGGAGACAGCCAACATGGCTTTAGACAAGGAAGATCTTGTCTTACTAATCTGTTATGTTTTTTTGAAGGAGTGAATAAACAGGTGGACAAAGGTGAGTCGGTTGATATTGTGTATCTGGACTTTCAGAAAGCCTTTGACAAGGTCCCTCATCAGGGACTTTTGGCAAAACTAAAGAGTCATGGGATAGGAAGCAATGTACTATTGTGGATCAGGAACTGGTTAAAAGATAGAAAGCAGAGGGTAGGGCTAAATGCCAATTTTCCCAATGGAGAAAGGTGAATAGTGGTGTACCCCAGGGATCTGTGCTGGGTCCGCTGCTTTTTGACATATTCATAAATGACCTGGAAAGTGGAATAACGAGTGAGGTTATCAAATTTGCAGGATATAAATACAGCTAAATAAAAAAAATAAATAAATAAATTTGCAGATGACACAAAACTATTTAAAGTTGTTAAAACCCTAGAGGATTGTGAAAAATTGCAAGAGGATCTTGATAAATTGGAAGACTGGGCATCAAAATGGCAGATGAAATTTAATGTGGACAAGTGCAAGGTTATGCACCTAGGGAAGAACAACCCAAACTATGGTTACACGATGCAAGGTTCCACATTAGGAACCACCACCCAGGAAAAGGATTTAGGCGTCATTGTGGATACCATGTTAAAACCCTCGGCCCAGTGTGCAGCGGCGGCCAAGAGAGCAAATAGAATGCTAGGTATGATAAGGAAAGGAATGGAAAATAAAACAAAAGATATTATAATGCCTCTATATCGTTCCATGGTGAGACCACACCTTGAATATTGTGTGCAATTCTGGTCGCCGTATCTTAAAAAGGATATAGCGATTTTAGAAAAGGTACAGAGAAGAGCCACCAAAATGGTAAAGGGGATGGAAGGATACTCCTATGAAGAAAGGCTAAAAAGGTTGGGGCTCTTTAACCTGGAAAAGAGACGGCTGAGGGGAGATATGATAGAAGTCTATAAATTAATGAACAGAGTGGAACGGGTAAACGTAGATCGATTGTTTACCTTATCAGAATATAGAAAGACTAGGGGACATGCAATGAAGCTACAGGGTAAACTATTTAAGACTAATAAAAGAAATATTTTTTCACTCAACGTGTAATCAAACTCTGGAATTTGTTACCGGAGGATGTAGTAAAGGCTGTTAGTGTAGCTGGGTTTAAAAAAGGTTTGGACAAGTTCCTGGAGGAAAGGTCCATAAACCATTATTAATAAGTGACTGAAGATATCAGTGCTTGACCCAGTACAAGCATTGTGAAACTTGTGTCTCTTGGGGAAACTGCTAGGTACATATGACCTAGATTGGCCACTGTTGGAAACAGAATACTGGGCTTGATGGACCTTGGTCTGACCCAGTATGGCATATCTTATGTTCTTATGTTCTTATTTACATTCTCTTATATACCGTGCTATTCTGCATCAGTGCAGTTTACATTGAACAAACTGAAATTACATTGAACAGGGCATTATAACTTGGAGATAACTATTTTACAGGGAACATGGGCTATGGAGGGTTAAGTGGCTTGCCCAAGACCACAAGGAGCACCTTTGGGACTAGAAACCCCAGTCCTTCCAGCCCAAGGTTGCTGTCCTTTAGTGGGATTTGAACCCCCAACCTTCTGGCCTGAAGTACCTTGCCCCAACCACTAGGCTACTCCTCCACTCCACTTGTATGCACCACTCCTCCACTCCACTTGTATGCACCACTCCCATTGTATGTCATTAGGGACAGCATGAAAACCTGAACCATGCTTGGCCCACCAGGACCGGAGTTGGGAACCTCTGCCCTAGAGCAGCGGCCAACAGGGGCACAAACACCCACACCCACAGGCTCCACTATCCAATGGCTCATGGAGAGTCAGGTTGTTTGGACCTGCGCGGAGCAATATCTACCAATACTAGCACCTGCATACCTTAGCAATGCCATCTTAAACTTGTAAACATGTTCCACATATATCAAAAGGTTGCTATGATTAATGTCAGATAACAAATCCTAAGTTAAACACAATTTGTTGACAGAGATTCATCATAGCAATCTTTCTGATATCTGTGGAGTATGTTTCAGTTTTTGTTTCTATTAGACAACTTTTTGGTGGTGGTGAGAATTGAGGAGGAATGTGACACATTCTATATACCCTTTCGATGTCTAGGACATCTGTACCTTGCCCACTCACAATCTTAAACGACAGAGGTATAAGGCAGGGATCTCCAAATCCAGCCCTGGAGTGCCACAAAGCAGTCCGGTTGGCAGGATCTCTCTAATGCATATATATCTCATCCATATTCATTAGGGATATCCCAAAACCCTGAGTGGTCTGCGGCCCTCCAGGACCATATCGAAGGTGTGAAAAGTGACAGTGCCCGGTTGCAAGTAGCTTGTTTGCTCTTAATTTTCTGTGTGGGGATGGCAAGGAGGTTAAGGGAGCCCTGCCTATGGAGTGTTTCATATTTTAGCATTGAAATAAATGTTTGGAGGCAGTTAGCTGATCTGTTGTGGGTGATTTTGAGAATAGTGATGAGTGCTTTGTATTGTATTTTGGTTAGGATGGATAGCCCGTGGAAGTGGATAAGAATGGGGGTGATATGTGATTGTTGTGGGGCTCTGTTGATTATCTTTGTCGCAGTATTCTGGAATACATGGAATGTGCAGTCCAGCACTTCTCTTGATTTTAACATTGTTTCAGAGGATTCTCAAGTAGTTTCTTCTAGTAACATTTTTTCTAATTCCCCAATCAGTTCTGATTTATTAATGATAGAGAAATTAATTCATCTACAATCTGTCAAAATGATCGTCAGCCAGTGCACTCTCCTTGTGGAAAAATACATTTTAGCCATGTTTTGAACCCAGTGGTTCCTCAGGTTTCTTTGGAATTTCAGCTTACTGGGGAGCCCTCTATAGTATGAGGGGAGGCTGATAACTCTCTGGCCTTGTAATGAAACAGAAAGCTACGGGCACACTTCAGTACCAAATAAAATAAAACAGCAGAGAGAGTATTTGGACCTCTGGAACTGAAGTGGACCCGTAGCTTTCTGTTTCGTTGCAAGGCCAGAGACTTATCTGCCCCCCCCCCCCCCCATACAATCAAGGTTTATTTGAGCAGCTTTTTATTTATCTTCCTGTTAATTTACACTAGAGGCCACAAATTTCAGCTGCCTCCCACACCTGGTTTGGCCAGACCATTTGTGCCGGGATCCTGTATATGGATGCTCCTACTTTCCCCGACTCACCTGATCTGGGGAGCAGAAACTAAGCCTAGGAATTAGAAATGGGTTCGCCTCATGGCAGTCCATGGTAGTTATCACTGAGACACTCTTTTTAAGAAGTATTTTTAGTAAATATGCATGTACTCTAGCTCTACTAAGCAGCTACTTTCCCCATCTGCATACACCATTATAGTTGTGGTAATACTGTTGTAGTTCACAGTGGAATGGATTCCCTTTTGATAAAATGGGTCAATGATTTTGTTCTAAGGTGTTTGCTGGCCTGGGAAAATGTGGTGTTAGCAACAAATGGAAAAGATGCACTATCATGAGACTGAACAGATAGAGCATTTTCAGTTTTTCTGTAATTATTGATCTCCCATAACATCTAAAGTAGGCCTCAGACATTGTGTCTCCAGTAATTATCAGTCATTCTCACTTCTACTACATTACAAGATCAATTCCAGTAAACAGAGCGATCTGGGCCTAGGAATCATTCCAGTAAACAAACGGTTTCAGGCATTTAAATACCAAATCACCTCCTAACATATTTGTTTGTTTGGGATATATACAACATAAGCACTATGATAAATGTTAGTGGCTACAATGTTGTACATCCTAAAAGTGTCTGGAAACAGCTGGTATTTATCCTAAAGTATATTGTGTTCCATATAAATCAATAAGACTAACTTCAGATGAGATATTTTATTATGTTTGGCAGGAATCATGTGAATCAATCCAGTTTGTCATACTTTGTAAGACACATACTACAATATTTATTGTGGGCATTAGCACAAAACAAGATTTTCTAATATATATATATATATATATATATATATATATATATACACACACACACATATATATATATATATATATATATACACACACACACACACACACACACACAAAATCTATAAGTAAAAAAAATTGTTTCTTACAAGAGATCTACAGAAAATTTTATAGATATATTCCAGCTGGTTTATAGGGAGTTGGGATTAACAACAGGCAGTTAATGGGATACTTTGAAGGCTACAGGGGAATCCAAAATTTCATCATATCCATTTTATTTATAGTACCCTGCTTAGGCTTTTAAGTGTGGTTTTATTTTTTACTTTTTAACTATCATTTGAAAATTTGAGGGCCACAGAGCAATAGCTGTCAATTGCTTGCAACCATGGAGCAGCAGCAATGATGCATCAGAGGTAATGATGTGATTAACAGGGTCCTCCTTACTCATAGATGCTAATATTCAGTGGTCCATAATCCACTTAAAAGTCAGTTGGATAATTTATCTTTATTTATTTATTTGTTTATTTACAAGATTTAATAGACCGCCCTTTAGTTTTGAGGCCATGAAAGTGGTTTACAGAAAAAAAAATTGGCAGTTCTATTACGTGAAATCTCATAGGAAACAAGGACACAATAGGTGGGGCACTGGATAGCATCAGGGCTTGTGCAAAACTGGAGGCACCCTAAGCAGACTCTCTATCCTGCCACACCCCATGCTGCCCTCCCCCCACCCCCCGTACCCATTGCCACTGATACCACTCCTTTCTGGAGTCAGCAGCGGCAGCAACCACCTCAAAATTGCACTTTCTCACCATCTCTGGGGCTGCATTGCAGCTTCTCTTCCAAAATCAACTGTGTCTACCCTTCCAATGCCAACTAAATCAGCATTAGAGGGTGGTGGATTTTGCAAGAGAGGAACTGTGACACAGTCTCAGAGATGATGGGTAAGTACTGTGTCGCAGTATTGGGGCCAGTACTACCACTGCTGGTCTCAGAGATGGGCAACAGCAATGCCTCCAGAGAGCCTGGCATGCTAGGAGACTGTCTAGTTGGCCTAATGATAATGCCAGCTCTGGATAGCACAGTACTATAAATCCAAAAGACAAGGGAAGACAAAAGAAGGTGGGACATACACTGGCAATGATGCCATACCAAAAGAGATCTAAGCTTCACCAAATGCTTTGCAGAGGAACTAGTGCATTAAAACTAACTTAAATTTCTTGAGGGGTCCTGACAGTTTCAGATCTAGTGTGGATGCCCTTCTGAGCTGGGGCCCTCCCCACGGATGCTTGGAGACATGGACAAGTGGCCAAGGATAAGGTCAAGCCCTCTCCAGCTGGTGTGTTCAGGTAAGACTCCCCAAAATAAAATGTTAAATAATATTATAAGAATGGTGTGCAAAAGAGAGAATTAAGTTTAAATAATGGCAATTTTCTTTATTAAAAACCAGTTCAGTTAATTATTAATGGGTAAAGTTTCTTTCTTGAATTACTATTAAGAAAAACACAATACATGTATAACAATTTGCTTTTTCTTTGCTTTGCAGATCTTCAACAACAAAACTTTAAATTATCAGCATTCAAATAAGTTTCAATCAATTTCTTCTTCCAATGAGCTACCTTGTGACACTAAGGGGTCTGTTTACTAAAGGCCGGTGTTGTGCGGTCCGCGGTACCGAGCGGGTGCCGTATAAGGAGTGGGCGTTCCGTCGTGAAGAACAGAAGCTGTGATTGACAGATGCGCTAAGGTGCGCGGTGCCCGTGTGGTTAGTGCCCTGTGACATTACGGCGTTTGATCTGTGCACATAGATCACACTGCTCACGGTTTTTGGGCTTCCACTATTGTGCTGCACATTGCTGACGGAAACGGTTTCTTTTCCCTGCACAGCACCTCTAACGCGAGTGTTTCACTGGCGGTAAATTTCTTTGCAGATTCGGGCACGCTCCTGTGCGGCGAGTCTCTCCCCTCCCACATTCCGCCCACTGACCCCGTCTCTCCGCCCCTAGGGGGCCTTCCTCCGCCCTCATTTCGCCTTGGCACGCCTCTTTCGCACATTACCGCCCCGCAAACGTGCGCGTTTTCGGCGCACGTGTGCGGGGCCCGTTAATGTGACCCGCACGTGTACGGGGCGTTTAAGAGCACTTAAATGCATCATTTTAGGGCGCTCAGGTGCGCCCCGCACAGGTGCGCCGTTTAGTAAACATGCCCCTAAGCACTTAATAAGGTTTGATACTTTGTGTACAATTCTTTCTTAGCAGGTGTTCCCTAGATTAACAAGAGCAACTCCTCCTTCAGGAACAGATCTTAGCTCTGTCTTAACCAAACTGTATCTTCACTCTTCCTATGTTTCTTGCATGTTTTCCCCTAAAATTTCATATGTCTACCACTGGCCATGGCGACAATAGTTGGTGCACTGATATCTTCTTATCCTCGGGTAAGCAGCCTTGAACCTCATCCTCTCCTTCTTCCTTCAGCAGAGACTTCTGTCGCTCCCTTGTGGAATCTACTAAAAACCTACTATCCTACTAATCTCACTATACAGAAATAAAATGGAATAAAACCCTACCAGGCCTACAAGGGAATTTAGGATTAATATTTCTATTTATAGTAAATGCTCTTCTCT
Source organism: Ichthyophis bannanicus (assembly GCA_033557465.1). NCBI lineage: Eukaryota > Metazoa > Chordata > Amphibia > Gymnophiona > Ichthyophiidae > Ichthyophis > Ichthyophis bannanicus. Next base: position 59,322,536 of record CM066035.1, read on the forward strand.
TGCATTTATTTTCCTAACCTGAGCAACAGATTCTTTATACTAAACTGTCCTTAACTAAGGGGAAAAAATAAAGACATTTCAATTTTGCTAACTACTGAGACCTCTGATTTTCTGTTTTGCTGAACACTCAGCACACACCCTGTCTCAGACAAAACATAAACCTTGCCACTCTTAGGGGTATGTTTACTAAACTTTTACATACAGTATGTAAGCATTGAGTGCCACCATGTCCAACTGGTGTCAAAATTGTTTGATGTAGTATTTCTTGAGGTATAGCACATGGATAGCTCACAAGAAACTGGTCACTAAGATCATCCCCTCCCATGTGTTGTTGTACTCAACAACTTTAGAGGGTTTCTGTTTCTTACCTCTCTTAGTTTCTGTTTCCACAAATTCATTACTGTGGACAGTATCCAGCATGCAAACATCTTTCTTGTCTTTCCATTTCAGTGTCATTATTTTACCATGATAGTAGGTCAGTTATTTTCTCCTTTTTTCAGCTTAGAGTTTTTCAGTGCTGGTGGCATAAACTTTCTGTTCAGCCTAACAGTTCCGACTGCATTAGTGTTGGCATGTATCAATCTGTCAAACAGAGATGGACTGGAATAAAAGTTATCCATTTGAACACGATACCCTATCCTCAGCAACAGCTACAACAACGACATTACAACATGGTCAGCATGAGTTAGCGAACAAACTGAAGGGTCAAAATCAATGTCACTTCCAGTATACACAACAAAGTCCCAGATGTAACCACTTTTTGCCTCACATAGCTCATAGGACTATCCCAAAACGCTCTTTTGTTTGGAACATACTGCTTGAATGAAAGTTGTCCTTTCCAAAGCATCAGACTTTCATCGATGCTGATGTCTCTTTCGGGTATGTACAGTTCCATGAATTTTTGATGAAATAAATCCATGATGGGTTTCAGTTTGTAAAGTTTATCAGGCATTCCATTTCCTCTGATGTATGCTCTGTTGTCTGCAAAGTACAGAAATTTCAGAAGCAATGAAAATCGCACTCGGGCATTGTATCATAAAGTATCAGGGTGTCGAGTTGGAGATGATGGCTGAAGTGTTTTACTGTTTCAGGTTTAGGACAAAGGTATAGCAGAGCAAGAAAAACATGAATTTCAGCAGGGTTTTCAGTTTTGTGCTCTTGACCTTGGTTTCAAGTTATGGCTAGCAAAGCACTGCTCTGCATACCAGTTTGTTTCATTGACAATAATGTTTACTATTTCATAATTAGGGAACAACTTTAGGTAGTCAACCTCATCTGAATCATCATCCATCTGAAACGTTTTGCCTGGAACACCAGAAAACACAAAAGGGTCTCTACTGGAAGAAGGATTTTTTGACCAAACAGATGGATTGGTGGTTGCATCAGTGGTATCCCCTTTGGATTCAGATTCTGATCCAGCACTACTGCCACCACCCATGTGGTCAGCATCTAAACTATCAACTTCCAAATCAGAATCATCTGTTTCTGAATCTGGAGAAAGAGATGAACTATTGTCAGCTAAAACATCTTCCAAAATCTGTGTTGCAGTCTATTTACCAGCTCTGGATGCCATTGTCTCTCCTCACTGAAAGGATAGATAAACCTACCCGACTGCCTGCAAATGCCTCCAGATGAAGATTTTTTGCCCCTGCAGTGATCACCAATCAAGTGCTACTCTCGAGATCACCTCCAATCAAGTACTGCTCCCCAGATCACCTCCAATCAAGCATTTCTCCCCTGATTTCTTCTGGTTGAAAAATCTTACTGCCCCTGCACCTCCAGTCAAGCACTGCTCTGCCGATCTCCTCCAGCATCAGCAATCACTGAGGGCAGTCTGACAGACACCGCCTTGTCCTGAAAATAGTGGCAAACCCTCCTACCAAAACCAGAGCAGTTCATCTGTGTGTGGCTGAGCTGTTACTGTTCTGGTGTGAAGATACACCATGCTTGACTGGAGGTGCAGGAGCAGTCATTTTTTTCTACTGGAGAAGATCGGAGGAGCAGTGCTTGATTGGAGGTGCAGGGGCAGTATGTTTTTTCACACAGAGGCATTTCCATTATCGCTGGCAGAATGAGAAGGCGAGTTAACTTTGCTTCCCCGTTTGCTAAATACCAATGGAAGGATGAATTAACTTGGCTTCCCCAGTTAAGGGGTTAAAAATAACTATACAGCAGTAGTGCTTCAAAGCCCCTCTGACTTAAACTAACCTTAGATTCCCACTTCTTTCTATTTTTTTCCATTAATTTTGGTGCTGTGGCCCCTTTAAACAGTTGGAGCTCAAGTGAACACAGCCCCAGCTGCCTCAGTCTTATCATGACTCTGCACATGCAGCCCCAGACCCCAGCTCCCTCGTAAAGCTTTAAAGGCCGTTATAGAGGCTGACGCTGGATCATAAACGTTTAGTGAGAGCCCAGTTGCATGGGGCAGGGATGACACAATGTTTGAAAACCTGCATTATTCCACGTGGTCTCCGCATGACTAGGGCACCAAAGATGTTTAAATGGGATGCTGACTTCATAGCCAAATGGAATATGATTTCCAATAAATGTAGTTTTTTTTTTTTTTTAATTCTTTATTTATAAGATTTGAAAAAATTACAAGGAAAATATCACCATAACAGTATAACAATACCATTATTAGGAAAAACAAGGTAACAATTAGTCCACATTAAGGAGCACACTATACAAAAAGAACTACTAACAAACTGGACCTGGAATACAATCATGAGCTCAATATACTTTGTCAGAAGAATCAGAAAATAAATTCCATTATTTATCTTTAAGAAAATTCTGCAAGTGCTCCACCTCAGAAAACACAAAACGATTGCCTTGATATATCACCTGACATTTACAGGGAAACCTAAGATGAAACGAAGCTCCCAAGGACACCACTTGCGATCGCAACTGCAAAAAGGCTTTGCGTCGCACTTGTGTAGTCCTAGAAACATCAGGAAATATTTGAATAGGCTGACCACAGAATTTCACAGATTTATGCTTAAAATACAACCTCAAAACTCTCTCCTTATCTGTATATAATACAAAAGTAACTAATAATGTATCCCTGGTAGAAATTTCATCCGAGGATGATTCCAAAAACTTTGAAACATCTAGTGTAGAAGAAACAACTTGTTGATAAGGTAAATCCCCCACCTGATCTACATAATAAATGTAGTTTTGACCTTATGCTCCCCTTTAAAATGTTCTTGTCCAACCCATTTGACAATGGATAGCCCTATGCTACGAGATGGCATTCTGGGCACAGTTGCTTTAAAGAACTTCGGGTTGAGAGTGGCACTTGAAACAGGGATTATTCCCGAAACGTGCACGTCGTGTGAAGAAAATATATGTGGGCAACGGTGTGCTTCAATATTGAAATCAGGACTTTGTTCAGATAAGTGACGTTTTGAACAATATATGGGGAACCTGTATGAATAAAAGAAGTTTGCTGTCTGGAGGAGGTTGGGTTGTCAATTCCGGCCCTCCCTCGGCAAGCTATGACAAAAGATAAATAGTGTATACATTGGGAAATTTGTAAGTTGTTGAGGGGCTTTTTTCTACACGGTGAATTTTGATTGTTGGGTTCTAAATTTATTCACTGGATTAGGTTTAAGTGGATTGACTTTATTGTGTACCTTGTGGTTAGTATGGCTGTGGACAGATTTGCATTCTCTGAGGAGTATTTGGACAAACCTAGGCAGAGACCTTCTTTATTTGATGAAGATCGACGAGATGATCCAGCGTCAGCCTCTATAACGGCCTTTAAAGCTTTACGTAAACGTTTAGTGAGAGCCCAGTTGCATGGGGCAGGGATGACACAATATTTGAAAACCCTCATTATTCCGCGGGTCTCTGAATGACTAGGGCACCAAAGATGTTTAAATGGGATGCTGACTTCACAGCCAAATGGAATATGATTTCCAATAAATGTAGTTTTGACCTTATGCTCCCCTTTAAAATGTTCTTGTCCAACCCATTTGACAACGGATAGTCCTATGCTGCGAGATGGCATTCTGGACACAGTTGCTTCAAAGAACTTCGGGTTGAGAGTGACACTTGAAACAGGGATTATTCCCAAAACGTGCATGTCATGTGAAGAAAATATATGTGGGCAACGGTGTGCTTCAATATTGAAATAGGGACTTTGTTCAGATAAGTGACGTTTTGAACAATATATGGGGAACCTGTATGAATAAAAGAAGTTTGCTGTCTGGAGGGGGTTGGGTTGTCAATTCCGGCCCTCCCTCGGCAGGCTACGACAAAAGATAAATAGTGTATGGGTTGGGAAATTTGTAAGTTGTTGAGGGGCTTTTTTCTACACGGTGAATTTTGATTGTTGGGTTGATGACATTCTTGGCAATAGATTCCACAGCTTAATTATGTGCTATGTGACAAAAAAAAGCAAATCTTTTTTTTTCATTCTGCAGGTCATTAGTTCCATGGATATCCTCTGGTTTTCGAAATTGCTTGACAAGTTGAACAACCATTGCCTATTTAACTATTTCAATATAATTCATGTTTTTTTAACTTCTATCACACCCCTCAGTTGTCTTTTTTTCAAGTGGAAAAGCCATAACCTCTTCAGCTTCTCTTCAGAAAGTAGGTGTTCTATCCCCTTTATAATTTGTCTCATTTTTCTGTGAACCTTTTGTAATTTTATGATATCCTTTTTAAGAACTGCTCACAATACTGAAAGTGCAGTCACACCAATGATCTATACAGACACATAATGATATTCTTTTGTCTTTCTTAGCAGACTGTAAGCTCTGTGGAGCATGAACTGTTTTTTAATGTATATTTGTATGGTGCTGCTTATGTCTAGTAGCGCTATATAAACAATAAGTAGTAGTAATAATGGTTTTGTTCTCCGCCCCTTTTGGAATAATCCCTAATATGCTATTTGCTTTTATAGCATCTGTAGAGCACTGGACTAAACAAATATTTTTCTTGGGTGGTGACTCCCAACTCAGAACATGGACAAATGAGTATAGTCTTTTCTGATGGATGAAATACCTGCTAAATATCCAATAAATCATGTTCCTCGTATATGCCCAACCATCGGCGCTGCTGCTTAGCGGTCCCACCCACAGGTCTAGAGGATCTGTTTGTCATATTATCCAGCACACAATTGAAATCCAGCCCCCACAAGAGCACTCTGCAAAACCCAGGTCAGAAATATCCTGCATCAGCTCTGTCAAAAATTCCAGGCCATAAGTAATTAGGAACATAGAGGTTACCCAAAAGGTCAAGTTGACCTATCAATTGACCAAGAAGAATATAATGGCCCTGGGGATTTTGTTTAATTTGACACACTTGCAGGTCTTCCCCTTTGTATAGTAAAATTACCACTCCCATCTTCTTCCACCTTATGCCATGCAATAGATGTCACCCACCCACCATCATCTGAGCTTTTCATGCTCTGTGACAGCCAGATATGTTTCTTGGAGCATAGCAATATCCTCACTATGGGGTATGTTTACTAAACTGCGTTAGTTTGATTCGCGTTAGGAGCCGGGGTAGAGCCAGAAATCCCAAATAAGGACATGGGCGGTACATCGTTACCAATAACGCGCATTACAGAAATTAACGAGCGTTAGAGGGCGCCGTGGCGCGTTACCGCGCATTAAATTTAAGAAGGCACACAGACACAAAACAATGAAACAGAGCTGTAGCACAATGGTTACTGCCCTGACTGATAATGCAGGTGTCATGGGTTTGATTCCCCAGTGTGCCTAATGCATAAGGCTGGCTGAGGCATCATCCTATACATTTAAGTAGTGAATGAGGAGGCATTTTATGTTTATTTTCAGTAGTGTTGCCAGCAAACACACTCTCACAGTGGCGTAACCTAAGGTGCAGCATAAGGCACCCCATAACGCACTCCATAGGCTACATTATAAAGTGCACTCTCCGCTGAGGAACCCCATAATGTCCCCTATAGAACACCCTATAAGGCACCTTATAGGGCGCCATATAAGGTGCCGCATGGGGCGCCTTATGAGGCACTGTAAGGTTACAGTACGCTGAGGGGTTGTCGCTGGCAGCACTAATGTACATTAAAAATAGACAATGCTGCAGACAGCCCTATAAAATAACCCCATGGTGGGCTTGAACACATGACCACTGGCCTCACAGGTAGTGAAGGAACCACTGGGCTACAGCCCCATAGCTGCAAACAACCCCCTGGCTGCCTACTGAAGGGCGTCAGGCCACCACCCAAACCGCCTGCTGTGCTGGCCAGGATCTGGGTCAACGCACCCATACCCATGGTGCACTGCACATGCAGATCAGCAGTCCAGAGATGAACACAAGCTGGGGTATGCACCCCCACAGCACCCTGGCCCGGTAGGGCGAGATGACCGTGTGTGGCACTGCCACAGACAGTCACATTGTGCGGGTACTGTGCCCACCCTGAGGTTGAGGTGGGGCGCCCAGCACCAGGTCCCCAGCACCTTTCATGGCTGAAATACGCCATGCTGCAGGTCCCCATCAGTGTGTGATAGGTAGTTCCGTTAGACACACCTAGGATACATCTGTGTCCTGCTGTATGTCTCAGTCATGTCTAGTCCCTATGGGCAATGACACACCCAGAATAGTGCATATCCTGTGTTGGTGCCATGGTTACCTGCTGTAGGTGAAGGGCGGGTGGTATGGACCCCTAGGCAGATTATGTATCACCACACAACCCACCTTCTGAGGCTCAGGGTGGGAAACAGGAGCACCCACCAATAGATCCACAGTCTACCTCCCTGTAATGGTAGCAGTAGAGAGGACCATCAACCCCAGTCCTGCTCGGAACAGAGAGAGCGCTACACATCCATAACGCAATGGCAGGCCTAGAAATGCTCAGCTGCCCCCCACCATTATCTGACATTCTCCAGCAGCAAGCCTCCAGCCGCTGCACCCTGCAAGGTGTTCCAGCAATACACATACTAGCTGCAGACAGTCCACCAGCTAGTCCATACTGCATGGTCCTGGGGGAAATGCATACACACCAAGCAGATAAGTCAGTGATTGGGCCCCAAAAGAGAACCCACAAATATCACATGAGAGAGATGACATATAGCACTATGGGGGAACCTAGTCATGCAATGGTCACTGTTCAGTCAGGGTGAGAGTGACCTCCCAGCAGGACATGCTATGGCCACCCTGTCCATGCAGGTGGTGGCCAGGCACTACAATGTCCGAGCCATTGCCCTATGCCGTGTGCAGATGCATCCAGGTCAGGCCACCCTATCCAGACTATTCCCACAGTACCTTGCTCCTCATTATGCACATTGGCAGGCCAATACTGGCAACAGTGCTAGCAGTGAGGGCTGTGGAGGGTGTTGGCAGCCACCACACACTGGATAGATAGACACACACTCCCCACACCTATGCCAGCATTGTGCAACTATAGAGGTGTTGGGCAGCCCAGGCCACCACACCAGTCCTGGGCACAGTGCAGGCATGGCTATGGTACGCAATACCGTAGGAGTCACTCCCCAGATTGGTAAACACTGTCAGACACAAGACCTGTAGCACACTCCACAGACATCAGAAAGGTTGCTATGATGCAGCTCACTCAGAAAATTGTACTTAACCTAGGAATTGCTATCTGCCAGTAATCATAGCAACCTTTTGATAGATATGTACCATATTCCCCGGTTTAGGGTGGCATTACTAATGTATGCAAGTGCTAGTATTGGGAGATGCACGCAGAGCCCAAAGTCCTGCCTCTCCAGGAGGCTTTGGATAATGGGACCTGTGGGTGCGGGTGTGTCTGCCCCTGTTGGCTGCTGCTTTACAGCAGAGGTTCCCAACTCCAGTCCTGCGGTGACAAACACTGTTCGGGATTTCATGCTGTCCCTCATGAATATGCATGAGATACATCTGCATACCATGGGGGTTGCACATAGAAATGCAGCACAGGCATCTTTATCGGAGGCAGCATGGATCCGGAATGGTGTTTGGCCCTCCAGGACTGCATTTGGGAGACTCTGCTCTAGGTAATGTTCATGTTTATGGTGTCTGTGTTCTGTAGGGTAGAATGTAGGTGTTTTGGGCATGTTTACGTCATCTGCAATAAAGGTGCTGTCTGTATTAGCAAGTTGTAGTATTGGGTAAAATATGGGGACTGGGTTGGCAGGAACCACAGCTGGGACTTGAACCTGTGACTCTCTGCTTCTGAATACACTGGTTTCGTGCACTGCACCACCTTGTTGTCACAGAGTCAGTACATTCCTTGGTGATACCATGACTGTTCGTCAGACAGGACCCGTCTGTTGCAGTACACGGCACCCACCTACACAGGGCTAGGCCACGGTCTTCTCTGGGCAGCTGCCACTGCCCCCTCCACCATCAGTATCCCTCAGCCACCATGCTGACATGCCCTTCTGCTGGTGGTGCTGGTGGTGCGCAGTCTCCGGCCATCCAGTGTGCATGTAGGCGGCTGCCTATGTTGCGGGTTCTGGGGTAGGGGTGCCTGCATAGACATCGATGCTTCCCCCAGCCCCGCCTGCCAATGTTCCGTGCCCTTGGGGGTGACTGTTGGGTACTATCCCCTGTGACACTGTGGGAAACACACTCGTGCCCATGTTGGTCTTCAGCAGTTGCTGTCTGGCTGCTCTGCTGTTTCAGCATTCGTATGGGCCACCTAGGCATCACCCTAGTCTGCACTGTGGCTCAGCTCCACCACAGCATGTGCCGCCTGCGGCCCACTGTATCCCCTTCTCCGGCATCTGTCCAGTTGCCGTTCCGACATGCCCGCCCTGATGTTGCGGGACATGTGCATGCCATAGGAACCCTGTCCGATGGTGGGGAAAACCCTGAGCAGTGCTATTTCACTGTGGGCTCATTCACCTTGTATGGGGACGGAGTATAGACCCTTCCATAATTTATATCTTTTCTATGGAGCTTACTCGGGGGGGGGAGGGGTTGATGTTTCTCATTGATACCACTATTGGCCAGCTTGGTTATGGTTTTTTCCAGTTTGTTGGGGTCATTTTCAGTGTTTATGTGACCTTTTGTTCTGTGCACATGTATCACACATATCACGTTTTTTAGGTTTCCCTGCCTGGGCTGTACATTGCTGACACTGAAATGGTTTCTCTCCCCTGTAATGTGCATTTAACGGCAGATTTTCATTCGCGATGGAATTGAGCTCTTCAGATCAGCGCGTTAGTGTGAAGGGAGCCTCTCCCCGCCCACTCTCCGCCCATTGACCCCTTCTCTCCGCCCTCTCTCCACCTTCTGCAATGTTTTACCGCGCCGCAGGAGTTTACGATCGTTAACTACGGTTAACGCGCGTTATGTAATGTTAACGATCGTTCGCACGTCATAACATGCGTTATGACGCGCGAATGATCGTTAACGTTACATTACGCGCGTTATGTACCATTACCGCAGTTTAGTAAACATACCCCTATGATCCTTTGATGCTTTCAAGATCTTGTTTCTCTTAATGGCGTGCCTATCCCACACACAAAGACAAAATACACAGGGTCTTAAGGCATCATCTCACGCCTCATGAGAAGACACTTTCATAATAAAAATAATGAAAAACATGAGGCCCTCCCAGCCTAAAGCCCCCTCATTATGGCCTATCCCCTGGACCAACAGGCTCCCAACCCACCCAGCCTCTCTGCCCCCCCTCCCCCAAGCCAACCTCCTGCCCTGCTTTCCCTATTGCTCCCCAAAATCACCTTCTCTACCCACTTAGCACTCACCATTCTCCTCACTTGGATCCAAACAATATGTTTGGACCCTCCCTGACAGGTCCCTACCCGAGATAGATACCCCAGTTTCCAATCCTCCAGCACAATTAACTCACAAACCAACCTGACCTGACAGCAGCATAATGTCACCAGCCCTCACCTGCCCCAAACAGCCCAGTCTTATATCCCAAGAAAACCCACAGGCATACACACCCCCACTAAAGATATCATGTCCCACAAAGAAGTACCCCCCCCCCCCCGATGGAATGCCTACATAAATACTCATCCAACCATCCATTACCAGGGCCAGTGCTACCCGCTAAGCTGGAGAAGCATGGCAGGGGGGCGCCAGTGAGAAGGGGTGCTGAAATCGCTGCTAGTAGTAGTGCGTGTGCCCGTGGGAGCAGCAGGTCCCTCGGCCAAGTAGCAAAAAAGAGCCCGCAAACTGCGATCCCCTACAGCGCTGCTGTATGCCCATGGGACAGGCTGCTCCCATGGGCCAAAGATTGTGGCCAGCAGTAGTGCATGTGCCTGCGGGAGCAGCCAGTCCCACACAACAAAAATCGCAGTCTGAGGTCTGCTTTATGCCCGCGGGCCAGGCTGCTTCCTTGGGCGAATGAGGAGAGAGACTTGCAGCAAGAGTGCTACAGGGATCAAAAACACGCAGGAGGTAAGGAAAATTTAAAGGAACAGTGGTTTGAGGAAATAAAGTTGGCAGGAGGGGAATGAATGGGGGCCAAGGGTTGAGAATGAAAGGAGGAAAGAGAAAGGGACAGATGCTGGGAAAGGAACAGAGTGGGGGAAGGCAGCAGGGGAAAGTCTGCAGAGAGAGGTGAAAGAGTACAAGAGGCTGGAAGTTGAAGAGAAGGGAGAAAAGGGCACAATGAATATATGCTAAAGGATGCAGCCCCCTTCCCCCAGAAAGCACACAGGCACTCCGTCTCCGATCCACATACAGGCAACCTTCCCCAATATGACATAAACATGCACGGAGAGGCACCCAACCCCTGCACCGCACACACGCACACACACACACACACACACACATAGGCACCTGACCAGTGCAACACGCACATACACACACAAACACAGAGACACAAAACCACAGATACTCATACATGCATGTATGTAGCCCTTGACACTCTTCATGATGCAGACTTTCACATAGCCCCCAACAGGCCCCATCATACACACACACACACACACACACACACACATTCCTGTATGTAGCACCCAACAGTTCCCATAGTATGAACATACACTCACACATGCACACTCCTGCCTCTCTTTCTTCCTTTAAGGCTCACCACTCACATTATCGCTCGCAGGTGCATTTGGCCAAAGAAACCTTTTTCTCTGTCTCTATCTCCTCTGCTCCGAACCAAACACGTCACCTTTACCGAGTCCTCGGGTCTCTTACTGCACTTCATTCAGGTACACCTACTATTTCAACCCAGCAGACAACAGCCCCCTCTGCCTCACAACTAGCATCCTTCTTTTCAACCAAAGTCCTCGATTTGAGAGCATCGCTTCCTCACTGTCCCCCTTCTATTCCACCCCCCCCCCCCCCCCACTTACACCCCTCTCACATGTCTGGACCTCCTTTTACTCCATTTCTAGTTCAGAACTTATTAAACTGATCTCTACTGCACACAAGACTGCATGCTCTCTTGACCCTATCCCCTCTTCATGGCTTCTCACACCATCTCTGGCTCTGGTTCTTCCTATCTTGACCATCATCAACACCAGTCTCTCCATTGGTACTTTCCTTCATCCTTGGAAACATGCACGTCTTCGTCCTCTGCTTAAGAAGCCTTCCCTGGATCCTCTTGTTCCTGCAAATTATCGTCCTGTCTCAAATCTCACATTTCTGGCTAAGATTCTGGAAAAAGTAGTTTTCGCTCAATTATCTCATCATCTTGACAATACTCACTTCCTTCACCCCGTCAATCAGGTTGTAGGCATGGCCATAGCTTCGAGACAGTACTTCTAGCTTTCCTTAATGAGATCCACGTAGCGCACGACGATGGTAACTTTTCGGTGGTGGTATCTTTGGATCTTTCTGCTGCCTTTGATCTTGTAGACCACGCCCTCCTGCTGTCTCGTCTTTGTAAGCCGGCATTCACAGCACAGTTTTTAGGTGGTTTCACTCCTATCTCTTCACTCGATCCTATAGTGTCCTTCCCTCCTCTTCTTCAGATACCCCATCTGATCCTCTACCCCTACACTATGGTGTTCCCCAGGGCTCTGTCTTAGCCCCACTATTGTTCAATATCTTTATGGTCCCCCTCGCACTCCTGATTCAACAGTTTGGTATTTCCGCTTTCTATTATGCTGATGATATCATCCTGATCCACCACACTTCCTCACTTTGCCCAGATCTTTCTCCCCTCGATTCCTGTCTTTCAGCTGTGGCTGACTGGCTCGTCAATAACTTTCTCCACTTGAACATTTCCAAAACACTTGCAATCTGGTTTACACATGGACATCCCCCTCCTCTGATCGCACCTTCTTTCTCAGGTTCCTCAATTCCACTGGTGTCTTCTTTTTGCTATTTAGGTGTAATCTTGGACTCTAATTTCTCTTTCCAGGTTCATGTTTCCCACGTTGTTAAGACTTCCTTCTTTTTTCTTCGACAAATACATGCCATTTGTCCTTTTTTAACCCCTCAGGCCCTCACTACTCTTATGATGTCTCTAGTAATTTCACGACTCAACTTTTGTAACTCTAATCTCCTTGGTATCCCCCAATTTCACTTGCACAGGTTGCAGCACGTACAAAATATTGCAGCATGTATTATTTCCCATTCTGCACGTTCGGATCATGTCATCCCTCTCTTTATAAATCTCCACTGGCTTCCTTTGACTTACCGCATTCAGTATAAGCTTCTTACATTACTCCATCAGATCATCTATACCCATACTCTTCAGTACTTATTTGACCTCATTCAGTTTCACACTCCTAATCGATCCCTTCGGTCTGTGCACATTAATCGCCTGCACCTCCCATCCCCTGCACGTGCCCACCTCCAAGTCACTGGTAATTCTGCTATCTTCTTTGCTGATCCTGCACACTGGAACTTTTTATCCCTCCATCTTAGATTGGAGGAGAATCACAAGACATTCAAAACCCTTCTGAAAACATACCTCTTTGCCACAGCTTTTGACCTCCCCCTCTCCATCTGATAGCATTCCGGTCTCAACAATATTAGCACATATGTCATGTATTTGCGTCATCGTCCTTTGTCCGTTATGTAGCGCTGTTCATTCCGTCAAGTTACCCCCACATATCTATGTCTATCCTGGCACTCCCCTCTCTCCTTTTGTTGTGTTTTGTCCATCATGTCTGTCTGTCTATCCTGGGCTTTTATCTCTTAGCTGTCCTGTTTTTGATATTGTAACTTCTTTTCTTTTTCTGGGCCAGTGGCCAACTTTCTCCCTACGAATTGTAAACCACCTTGATTGTTGTTTGAAAGGCAGTATATTAAGCTCAATAAACATAAACATAAACATGTAATCTCCAGCAGTCTCCATGGCACACAGAAAGACACAAACACATGCACCCAGTGACACACGCACACATGCACACACCCTCCAACACTTCCTATGACACACACAGATGAAGCCCCCAAACGTTTGATCCTGTGAATGAGGGAAACATGTTATTGTGTCACTCTGGAAACATAGAAACATGGAAGCAAATAAAGACCATATGGCCTATCTAGTCTACAGGCATTTTCCTCTGGAAAAGGAATTAGCTCCAGGAGTTTAGGGGTTAAAACTCCAGAGTTAGAAAAAAACTCCCTGCAGAAAGTTGGTGATAGAAAGACACTCCCTAGCTCCATGGCAACCAGCACTGCTCACGAGGAACAGCTGGGAGTGGAGATAGAAAACGAAAGGGAAATACACAGATATAAGGTGGAGGAAATTAGAGGAAGGGAGAAGCATAAGCAGCACGAGAAGGAACATGGAGCAAGGCCTGTACACAGAGCAAGGCATGAGCCCAAGGAGTCCTGCAGGAGGTATGGAAGAAATCCTTTGAGAGGGAAAGCTTATCAGGGAGATGAACCAAGCTATGAAAATGGCAGAGAGTTGTCCCCAGCAGAGCAGATGGAAACCGAGCCTTCGGCAGTAAAGTCTGAGGAGAGCTTATTTCCACAAAGTAAGGTGAGCACCTTAAAAGCCTCTCATAGCTTCCTTAGAGATAAGAAACCTCCTAATTCCTCCAAGAGCCCTCAGCAGAAAGAGGAAGCCATATTACAGAAAGTTTTAAAGGTTTTAGAAAAGTTAAAGCCTGTTACTTCTGAGACAAGGTTAAACCATTTACCAACAGATTCTGAAGGGGAAAGCATGGACCTAGAAGAATCTGTGCTAGAGGATTTGCCCTCAGATATGGAAATGGATTGTTCTTTAGTTTATGCCCAAAACTGACAAGCTATAAGGTTTGGAAAGTAGGAAACCTAGAAGCTTAGCTTTCAGTGGGGCAGTGCTGAGAAGAATATGCAAATGAGGTGCTGAGCTCCGAGGCTTGACTCAGAGTTTTTCAAAAGACTGTTTTGCAAGTGAAGGCCAGAGTTTGTAATTCAGCCTCTAAGAAAAGCCTGTGGGTGAGAGAAAAATAGTTGTAGTAAAAATGCCATTGGTCTGCATAACTTGAAGAGTATAAAGTTTGTAACCAAGCTGGAAGCTGTTGTTTGGCATGAAGAGTACTGGCTATTTCCACCTGAAGATATACTATTGCCTGGCATTGTAAATAAGCTAACTTCAGAAGCAATTTATTCTGTTGATTTTGTTTCACTGTAGAAAGTATCCACCATTTTTATGTTTTGGTATTTTTGAACTGTAAAGTTCATTTGGCTGAAGAATAAATAAAAATCCTGTTTGCCTTGGAAAAACCTCTCGGCTGAATTCATTCAACCTCACAACTACATGCATAGGTGATTAAACAAGGGACATTAAAAAATAAGTTCCGTCCCCCACCACTAGGCTACCGCCTGGCCAGTAGGGGGCGCGACAATACCAACTACTACAGTCCCTTTTTTCCTTTAAAGATCTTCTGGGTTTGTCTCATGCTTTCTTGAATTAAGACATAGTTCTCATCTCTACAACCTCCACTGGAAGACTATTCCATGCATCTACTACTCTTTCCATAAGGAAATATTTCCATATATTACTCCTGAGTCTATCCTCTTTCACTTTCTTCCTATGCCTCCCTCATTGCAGAGTTTTCTTTCAATTGAAAGAGGCTCTCCTGTGCATTTTTGCCATGGAGGTATTTAAACATCTCTATCATATCTCTCCTCTCTTGCTTTTCCTCCAAAGTGTACATATTGAGATCTTTAAGTCTTTCCCCATATGTTATGACAAAGCCCACCTGATCATTTTGATATGTACCCTCTGCACTGACTCCATCCTGTTTAGATCCTTTTGAAGGTGTGGTTTCAAAAACTGCACACAATACTTCAAATGAGTTCTCACCAAAACCTTATACAGAAGCGCTATTGCCTCCTTCTTCTTGCTACCATTCCTCTCCTTGTGCATCCAAGCATCCTTCTAGCTTTTGCCATCACCTTTTCTACCTGTTAATCAACCTTAAGATTAAACAATCACCCCTAGGTCCCGCTCTACTTTTATGGACAGAAGTACTTCACCCCTATACTGTACCGTTCCCTTGGATTTTTGCATCCTAAATGCATGACCCTGCATTTTTTAGTATTAAATCTTAGCTGCCGAATTCTTAACCATTCTTGAAGCTTTTCTGGATTCCTCCTCATGTTATTTATTCCTTCATGGGTGTCTACTCTATTGCAGATTTTGGTATCATCCACAAAGAGGCAAACCTTACCATACAACCCTTCCACAATATCACTTATGAAAATGTTAAAAAAGATTGGACCAGGACATATCCTTATGGCACACAACCTCTCCTCAGAGTAAGATCCATTTACCTATATCCTTTGTTGCCTCCCACTTAACCAGTTTCTAATCCAGTCAGTCACTTCATGGTCCATGCCTAAATGCTCAATTTATTTATAAGTCACCCGTACGAAACAGTTTCAAAGGCTTTACTCTAAGGTGTGCACTTTTCAATTTATTTCAGCTTTACTGCAAGGTACTAAACATGCGGGACCTCCTTCCTTCCCTCTCGTGGCGTGCTACTAGGGTGGTATTTTTGTCCCAGTCTGGCAGCTGGCCACAGAGAATAGAAGGAATGGGGGAAGCTTTGGATGCAGCACATTGGTCGGTCAGAGTCAGACACACATGCACCACAGCACAAGGCCTGAAGCTTGTGGTTAGCATCACCACCAGTCCACTACAAGGAGCACCACTGCTGGCTCTCATAGGAGGCTACAGAATGATCTTTCCACTTTCTCTAGTGTAGCTGCAATGCCAGCAAAGTCTCTGCATGTTTCACAGTTGCAACAGCTCCAACAGGCAGCAGCAAAGCAGCACTCTCAAAGAAATCTTAAAGTCCAGCCTGGTGCTGGTTCTCACATTAATGCTGCCACCATCGACTGTTGGGACTGCTGACATCAGTTTTGGGATTGAGTCTTGCCTCATAGTACTCACTGTTGCTTCCATTCTGCCTTTTTATTTATTTAGCAGGTATTATATACCACTTTTCGCCAGGTCAATGCGGTTTACATAGAACAAGGGTTTAAAATACATGGAACCAGTTAACTAACATATAAGGAACAGGTAACTTATATACATCAGTTAAAGAGTACATACATGCTTGATTGACTATTTACATTGATGGGCTATATAAAGTGTATGTGCAAGATAAGGACTGAGGAAGTGCTATTCTGTTTGTTTGGGTTTATGCATTTTGGATGGGGGAGGGGAGGTTGTGCGAAGGGCACTAATGTTCAAAGAACAGGTGAGTTTTCAGGTGCTTTCGGAAGGTATAGAGGTCTGATCTGTTCCTGACTGGGTTTGGGACCATGCTCCAGATAGATGGTGCATACAATTCAAAGCATCATGCACACGTTTGCTGGTTGGTTTTTGCTCTTGTGTGCAGGATGATAAGAGTGTTCTTCGGGGATTGTCTTCTCGGTCTGTTTTGCTGCAGAGTCTGGAGCTGGGTGTGCAGATGTGAGGTGGGTTGGCAGTGGATAATCTTGTGGGTGAGAAGGAGAATCGTGTATTAGATTCAGCTTTCGAGTGGTTGAGGTAGTTGGTGTTCTGTAGGTGAGGCAGATGGTGAGTTGCTAGTTGTTTATGGAGAGGGTGCCAGTTTCCTCTGTGCTGTCGGTGGAGTGGTATTGAAAGTGTAGATTTGGCCAGGATTAGCCCTCCTCCACCTTTGCAGTGAGATTGAGAACAGTGGAAGAGGTTATAATCATTGGGTAAGAGTTGGTTCATTAAGACAAAGTTGGTGTCTGTTAGTCATGATGCTGTTATGCAGATAATGTCCAGATGGTGGGTTGAGAGGAGGTCTTTGATGATAGGGAATTTATTCCTCACTGAGCGAGAGTTTGAGTGCACATTGGAGTGATTGCAGTGAGAGTTGGAGTTGATTTTGGATAATTACTTCTGATGGGTACTTTTATAAGGTGCTGTGTGTTTCATTGTTTTATATGAAGGTTGAGGATGTGAACTGGTTGGATGATGTGTGCGGTGGCTGGAAGGTGGTGGTAAAGTGTGTGTGGGGGAGTGTATAGTGTCTAGGTAAATTGAGCTGATGCTATTTGGGCAAGGAGGGTGTAGCAGGTTGTGTATAGGGGCAGTATATTTTGATTGTAGGTCCAGGGGTCATCAAACATGCAGAGAGGTCTATCTTCTGTAGACCTTTGCTGGTCTGCTCCAGTGAGATCGATTGGGGCATTTTTTCATCAGGGAGTCAATGGAGGGTGTGCATTGTTTTGATCAGATGTGCATTTGGGCTGTGGGGATGATTGAACTCATATTTTGAGATGCTTCTGTGGTCTGGAAGCCTGTCGTTTATATTTGCAGAAATGATGGCCCATTGCTGTTACGGTCCTCGCCTAAGGGCCCTTGGCATGGCCCTTAGGCACAGGCCCACCAGGCACAGGCACTACTTGGTGGTGATTTGAAATTAAGGAGCCTGCAGGTGCTGTAGAGTGATGTTGGCAGTGTGGAAGGAGCTTACCTCCACATTGCAAGTCCCAGAGTATCTTTTGTGCTGCAGCTGTGATGGCAGGTCTGGGTGAGCAGGATCGATCGGGAGGCAAGAGTGTGAGTGTGCATGCATGTGCATAAAGCTGCTACTGTTACCTATGTGCCTCGGTGGTGGTTTGAAATTAAGGAGCTTGCAGGCACTGTAGAGTGATGTCAGCAACATGGGAGGAGCTTACCTCCATGTTGCAAGTTCCAGAGTGTCCTTGGTGCTGCAGCTGTGATGGCAGGTACAAGTGAGCAGGATTGATCGGGATCCTGATTACACCCAAGGATAGCAGTGGTTTTCGCCAGGTTTGCCTTAATAATAGTCTATTGACTTTTTCTCCAGGAACTTCTTGAAATCTTTTTTAAACCCAGCTACACTAACTACTTTTATCACCTCCTTTTTTTGGCGGATTTTAAAAGAGCATTGCAACCGTACATGCAGAGAGAAAGCTGTGGTAGTATCTGTAGCAACAATAACAGGAGAGATA
Source organism: Ichthyophis bannanicus (assembly GCA_033557465.1). NCBI lineage: Eukaryota > Metazoa > Chordata > Amphibia > Gymnophiona > Ichthyophiidae > Ichthyophis > Ichthyophis bannanicus. The sequence goes on from CM066035.1 coordinate 59,340,842, forward strand.
AGAGGCATGAAAAGCTAAGTGGTTATAACCTTTGTACCTTTTTTTTTTGTTAAATAAATAAATGCATTGATTTTGTTTGTTTTGATCACATTAACCCTTTGACTATCACAGCCTCTCATATGATATTAAATATTTACTCCTCAGTGCTTGTTTTAATTCCAGCTAGGCATTTGCCCCTTCCCTGCAATTTTCTTGTTACAATATTTGTTTTGAAGGAGAAATACTAGCATCATGTGAACAGAGTTCATGAAGGAATTTTGGGAAAAAGGGGGGGGGGGGTGCAGTCTACCATTAATAGCAATGAGGAAAGGAGCGCTGTTCTGTAGATTGCCGGGGTGGGGAACACTAGAGACCCTAGCAGCGGCCCTGTCCACATCCTTTTCCCCAAATAATACCAACCATATAGTACTGCAATTCCACTGATCTAACCCCATCATCTCCACACTCGTACAGCATCAGGAAAATCCTGACACCCAATCATACAGTACCCCAAATCCGGACTGTCAAATATGCATGTTAATAAGAGAGAAAAGAATAGATACAAAGGAACCAGGCTCAAATATGAACAAGATGATTTGATGGGTCAGTAAATGAAAATACATAGAAAGCCACATTAATAGTAACTCCCAGAATCAAGCTACCACCAAAACGTAAGTAGCACCAGCTCCCAAACCAAAGGCTCAAGGCTGCAACAGAATAGGTTCAAGGAGTCCTAATAAGGGGCTATCCCAGGATGTCCCCAACAGAGGGAACACCTCTAGGAGGCCCATTCATGCATTTACTCAACAACCAAGCCACCCCAAAATCCAACCCCCGTACCTCCACTCTCACAGATCATTACTAAGTATCCTTTCCTGCAAGCACAGATACCCAACTCCATTCAACCCCCTCTTCAAACATATACTGGAATAATAGAGCAGTTACTTAAATGTGAGCCACAGGTATGACCATAATGTATCAATGAGGCAGTGAGTCAGTAAACAGGATCAATTTTAAATCAAGAACAGCATAACTGCTAACCACTAGAACCAAGACCAACAGCCCCCCTGAGGGGAAGTACTGCCAGCTCCACTAGCAGAACCTAAGGCACAGGGACTGCAGCAGTCTAAAACTGTCCTGATGATCTTAGTGGAAGCTTAGGCAGAGTTACCAGTCTACAAGTCCAACAGCACAGAGCCAAGCATCCAGCCAAGTCTTGTGCAATGATCTCATGCAGCGCCGCACCTAGTCCTGTGCAGCCGCATAGGGTGCAAAGCATTAGGAATGCATTTCAGGCTGCTGACCTCAGCTCCCCCCATGTACTGCTGTTGCCCTGCCACTGCCACCACCTTTTGTTTTCTCAGCAGCGGCGGCACCGGGAGCAGACCTGACTTCAATTTAAAAAAAAAAATGCACAGGGGTCTTTCCGACTCCACACTTGTACGTAGGTCTGGTCCCTCCCTCCCTTCTCTGATGTAGGTCCCGTGAGAAAAGGGAGAGAGTAGGCCAGCCATTCAAACGCAGAGTTGCAAATACCCACATTTGAATGGCTGGTTTTGTCCCTCCCTCCTCTGACATGAACCTACGTCAGAGCAGGGAGGGATCAGATCTGCATACAAGCACGGAGGAAAGACCCACATGTTGTTGTTTTTTTTAAATTTGAAGTCAGGTCTGCTCCACTGCTGCTGGCACTGCTGTGAAAACCAAAAGTGGCTTCAGCAGGGCAAAGGCAGGCAGCCGGCTGGACGGAGATATGGGTGAGATGGGGAATGTGGTTCTAGATGTGCCCTCAGTATACCACGTCTAACAGGAGAAAAATAAGCCCAGAAGTCCCAGTGAGGCCACCAGCACTCAAGCCACTTGTCCTTAAATACATGAGCCCATGTCTGCTATTGAACGAGCAGTCCATCCATGCCAAAAAGAAAATCAACCGATCCAGTAGCTTTCAACTGTCCCCAGAAAACAAATCACAGTGAAATACTTATTGGCATCTGTGCTGCCTTCAAGTCTTCTGCTGCCAACGTGGTAGTGAAGACTTGAGCAACTCCATTATGGTGGATCTGAAAACAGGCTAAATACTGTGCAGCAAAGCATAACTTATTGTCAAAGAGTCCCAGCATACCACTGCAAACTCCCAGTGGGGGCCACCATCTAACTTGAACAATCCTGAAAATCAGGATCTGGCAGCCCTCCCTGTTGAGGTACTTTTGCTGACATGCAGCCCACAAAACAGAACCCTTTAGAACAAAGTTCAAAAATTTCACAATACCAGTGCAAGCACCAGCAGAGCCCTCATGCCTTGGGCTGATGTGATGTGCTATCCGATCTGTAGGGGCGCCACATGAGATTCTAGCTGCAACTCAATGGACAACCAGGACTCCATACTCTGTCCCCCAGGTCACCATCCTGCATACTGTCAGGAATGCCTAAATCCCATAGATTATTTCATCATGAGCATTTTTCTGATCGTCTTTTTAGCTTGACACTGCACAGTTTCCTTCTGTGTGGAAAGGTCAGCCACCACTTGTTGAGTCAAATCCTCCAGAGCCTAGACCCAAACTTCTGCCTCACCCTGCACTGCTGAAATACCTCAAAGGACTGTGCCACAATAATCAGTTGCCGAAATACATGATGAAATTTGCTCTCCAGAGTTCTTACCATGGCCTCCGTAAGATCGTCCAACAAAGCCACTGACGTAGGTGATCGGGAACTTGAGAACGGGCCATCCTCTATCTTGCCATCATGGGCTCTGCTCTTCTATCTTTTTGATGCCCCTTAGTCACCAGTTAAACCTCTGCAGCAATTGTTGCATTTATAGAGACACGCATCAAGGCCACAAGAAGCTATAACAAATAGAACTGGGGTGTTGGCAAAATTAGCTGTCTGGCAAGAAGGGACTAAGAGCAACAGGGAAACACATCCTTCCTGTGCATACCTCATCATATGATCACACACACTTACACTTGGGACAGCTTTTTTGCCATTCTAAGTTATACGGATTGCTATCTGGATAGCAGCAATGAAAATTGTAGTTGCTGTGTTAGTACATTTGGACAGTGCAAACAAAGATCAACAAGAAGTTGTAGGTGATGTATTTTTGACAAACTTTCGAGATGCATACTCTTATCACGAGGTCTACAAAGGCATGATGTAGTTACACTGGATTTAAACTCATCTATGTTCTGGGTAATTTTCATATGTCATTATATATCAAAGCAAAGTATGGGATACAGTGACAATTACACAGGTTCTGCTGATCTTAGCTGGTCTGCATCTGTCATTAAGTTATAATGAAAAGCATAAGTGAGGAGACAGTGCCCCTTTGCATTTCAAAGTCTTATGTCTGGTAATACTTGCTACTTCACAATTAGACTCAAAGTGGACTATTCCATGGAAAGCATTCACTTTTTAGACACTACAGTGATCATTTAGAACATCAATGTACAAGAAACCAACTGATAGATGCCACTACCTTCACAACTCAAGCTTCCATCTTCCACATATTAAAAAAATCCATTATACACAGCCAGGCTACAAGATACCACCACATTTGCTCTGACCCCCAAGACAGGAAGCCCTAACAGAATCCTTCTAGCAAAAATGGATATAGACCCAAAATAATCTCCAAGAAAATTGCATCCTCACTCAAAACACCCAGGAAGGACTGACGGCAATAAAAGGAAAATAAAACCATGGAATATGAACCATGTCTGGTAACTTAAAACCAAGAACTAGAACACCTAAGGAAAATTATAAAAAATCTCCAACCCCCCCCCCCCCCCCGATGGCTCCCTGATTGGACATGTATTGAGATGTTCTCCCTACCTTGGAAGAATTCCTTTGTTTAATTGCTTCTTTATGGCTCCTAAAACGAAAGGAAAGAATGGCAGAAACAGCCGGTCACTAGTGGCTCTATCGATTGGCATGTGGTTCCTGCCATGTCACTTCTATCTAACACCAGCTCGGAGTTTGAGTGAACTCCGGAGAAACTGGGTGTGTCCCTTAGCTCAGGCAGACCATCTGCTCCACAGCAGCCTGGCCAAAGCCGAACTTACCTCCCCCCCCCCCCCCCCCCCAGCACTTTGGCATCCCCGCAGTTAAGCGGAGTTGCTGAGCCTGCTTTGCTGGTGAGTGAAGTTCTGCACTAGAAAGTTGGGGGTGAGACTGGAGAGAAGGAGGAAAACGACCCTCGTGATTTGGGTGTTAATCCGAACCAGGTGTCTCCAGTAATGGGTGTTCCTTTGAAGGCCTCGACTCCTCTCCCCAAGCCCTTGCTGGGCTTGGTTTCAGCTGGTGCAGGCAGGGGTGGCCCAAGGGTTTCTGCTGCCCTAGGTAGAAGCTCCCACCACTTCACCCCCCTGCTGCTACTGCTGCAGTCCCAATCCCTGCCGCTAGCATCCTCCTCCCGCCATCGCCCCCCCGAATGCATCAACTCATCTTGCTGCAGTGCTTTCAAAATGGAGTCTGTCCACCCTCCACGATCTGCCACCCTAGGCAGCCTCCTAGTCTACCTAGTGGTCAGGCCGGCCCTGGGTGCAAGGTTTTAGCCGGCCAAGAAGATTGGTCTTGATGATATTTGTGGAGTGCCATGGAAGATTGAGGCCTCTGTGAGTACTAATGTTTCTCAAGTCTCTTACTTTTCTCTACAAGTTGTGACTAAGTTAGGAGAGGATGAAGAAGGTCTCGTAGTCATGAACAGGCATGTCGGGTCAGTGGTAGCCCATTTGTCTTTGATTCAAACAGCAGTGGGAAGTGTTGTGAAGAACAGTCTGACCTTACACTATAAGATGGAGGTGGCTGAAAATGCAAATCGATTGAAAAATATCCATTTTTTAAACGTCCCTAAAGTCAGATTATTGTCAGCTATTGAGTTGTGGTGTATGTATCTTAAAGATGTCTTGAAGATCACTAACCCAGAAGAGAAACAACTGGCTCAATTACTCTATTTACCATCAAAGAAGAAGTTGGAGCCTGGAGGTATGGACTCACTGGTGTCAATGGATAGCTTGCATCTGTTGACGTTTTTGGAGTCCTCTATGGACAATATAACAGCAAGATCTACACTTGTAGTGACTTTAGGGTCAGAGTCTGATACGTCTGAATTGTTTAGATTATATTTCCAATGACATGGTGTTTCTTTTGGGGGGCAAAGAGTACAAACATTTTCTGATGTTGCTAGAGCAACACAGGCCAGGAGGAAAGGTTTTCTCCTTTTGAAATCTAAGGTTCTGGCAGTGAGGGGGTGGATCTTTTTAGTTAAGATTCCCTTCTAAATTCCTAGTTAGGTATTGGGGCAATGCTTAAACTTTCTTTGACCCCTTTCAGCTTGAAGCTTTTCTTTCTGATAGTTCCCTTGTGAATATAATGTTTCTTTGATATTACCTGCTGGGGGATATGAGGGTTTATATCTATGTATAGTTGGGGATCAATTTTTTCCTTTTTTAGGTTAAGATATGAACTTTGGTTTCTTTTGGATTCCCTCCCTACAGTTTCTTTTCTGTTATGGGCTATTGTGAGCTGGGATTAACATTACTGCATTTGTTGGCTGCTGTTATTTCTTATTTTGTTTGTTGCCTTCCCTTGTGCACTTGCTTCTTTAGTTATTATGAGCAATATATTTTAAAATTGCATAAATATTTTAAAAAAAAGATCTCCAACCCCCTTTCTGGAGGATGACTTACTAAAAGAACATTTTCCAAGCCCTTCGATTTTAACATTCTGCCAACCACCCAACCAGAAACAAAAACTTGTAAGGAGTAAATGCCAAAGAGAATCCCAAATGGAAAAAAGTGGCACAAAACCCTGCAAAAATGCATTGTGCAAGTTATGCCAGCACATATCATAGGACCCTATAACTACCCACCTGAGAAAGACACTGAAAATATCAGGCTCACGTTCATGCTCCTCTATGAATGTGTATATAGGATCCATTGCAAAAGGTGTGAAGAGAGATGCTACACTGGGGAAACAAGCTAAAAACTTTGGACACGCTTTGACTTTCATAGACATACCATAGACCAGTAGCTCCCAAACCTGTCCTGGGTAATCCCCAGCCAGTCAGGTTTTCAGGATATCCACTATAATATTCATAAGAGAGATTTATATACACTGCCTCCATTGTATGCAAATCTCTATCATGCATATTCATTATAGATATCCTGAAAACCAGACTGGCTGGGAAGCCCCCAGTTTGGGAGCCACTGCCATAGACTATTACAGAGAAAAACAGGGCATCGCCCTGGTGGGTGAACATTTCTCAAAGGAAAATTACTCTTTTAATTTCAGGAATATACATGAAAGGAAATCATTTGAAATGAAAATGATCAAGTATTTCAATACTGAATAGAGACATTTTCTTACCACTTACCAGACATGAAACATTGAAATGCAAAGGGTACTGTCTCCTTACCTATGCTTTTCATTCTAAATTAATGATAGATGCAAACTAGCTAAGATCAAAGAGGACCTGTATATTTGGCACTGTATCCCACACTTTGATTTCATATGTAATGTCATATGCAAATTATCCAGAACATAGATGAGTTTAAATCCAGTGTAACTGCATCATGCCTTCATAGACCAGACAAAGAGAGTATAGCTCTTGAAAGTTTGTCAAAATATATTGTTAGTTCAATATAAAGGTATCACCTACAACTTGCTTGTGGAACTTTATTTACATTAGAAAATTGACAAGGCAACTTGAAAAAATCGAAACATCTGAAACACACATTATCTCATCAAGCCAATAAAAAAAACGATTCTTGTCTGTTCACTGAATAACAGTATCCTAAAACCTCAATAAAACACCTCAAATACATTAATCAATTGATGCAGATAATATTTCAAAACAGAAATGAAAATTTAAGGAATATTATCCAGAACTAAAAAAGAAACATAAGCCTTATGCTCAAGCCTAGCAAACTATGCAGTTTTGCTGAAAATACAATTAAATTAAAAGTCTTCTGAAAGCAATAAACTTTCAGGATCTGAATCACATAGGGGTATGTTTACTAAAACCCCGTTAGGGTGCGCGGCGTGCTAGTGTGAGGATGCCATATAAGGAGTGGGCGTTTCAGTCAGAAAAAAGCAAAACCGGGATTAATCATGCGCTAATGTGCGCTGTGCTCATGTGCGCCCCGCACATTAGCACATGAGAAAGTTGCGCGGGAAGCATAAGTGGCGCGCTGATGTGCAAGCACAGGAACAGAGCCACAATACAATGGTTAAGACACTGACCAATGGTGCAGGGATCATGGGTTCAATCCCCCACTGTGCCCAATGAAGAAGGCTGGCTGAGGCATTACCTATTATGGGGAAGATTGCTTTAGGAGGCATTTTATTTTTATTTTAATTATCTCTACTAGCAAACGCACTCTCAAAGCGTGTTAACATAAGGCGCCCCATAAGACACATTTTAAAGTGCACTGTCCGCCAAGGCACCCTAGAATGTTGCTTATAGGGCGCTTTATAGGGTGCCGTATGAGGTACCGCAAGGTCACAGCACTGTCTTTGATGGCAGCACTGTGCAGTTTAAGGAATGAAAATCATAAGTAGGTGCGCTGACATGCAAAAAGGAGCAGCAGTGTAGCACAATGGTTAAGACACTGACCAATGATGCAGGAATCATGGGTTCAATCCCCCACTGTGCCTAATGAAGAAGGCTGGCTGAGGCATTACCTGTTGTAGGTAATATTGCTGTAGGGGGCATTTTATTTTTATTTTAAATAGTGCTGCCAGCAAACACACCCTCAAAGTATTGTAACATAAGGTGCTGCATAAGGCGCCTCATAGGGTACCACAGAGGGCACATTTTAAAGTGCACTGTCCGCCACGGCACCCTAAAATGTCCCCTATAGGGCACCCTATAAGTCGCTCCACAGGATAACGTATAGTGCACCTCATATGGACGGTAACCATAAGGTGCTCTATAGGGTGCCCTATAAAGCGCCCTCAGAGGCACATTATGCATCCTGGCCAGGCCACCCTGTCCGGGCTATACCCATGGTACCTTGCTCCTCATTATGCACATTGGCAGGCCAATACTGGCAACAGTGCTGGCAGTGTGGGCTGTGGAGGGTGTTTGCAGCCAGCACACACTGGATAGACAGACACACACACCCACACCTATGCCAGCATTGTGCTACTATAGAGGAGTTTAGCAGCCCTGGCCACCACATCAGTCCTGGCATGGATATGGTACGCATGGATATGGTACGCAATACTGTTGGGGGTCACTCCCCAGGGTGGTAAACACTGTCAGAGACCAGACCTGAAGCACACACCGCAGACATCAGAAAGGTTGTTATGATGGAGCTCAATCAGCAAACTGTGCTTAACGTAGGAATTGCTATCTGCCCGTAATCATAGCAAACGTTTGATAGCTGTGTACTGTATACCCAGGTGTAGGGTGGCATTGCTAAGGTATGCAAGTGCTAGTATTGGGAGATGCACGCAGGGCCCAATGTCCTGCCTCTCCAGGAGGCATTGGCCAATGGGGCCTATGGGTGTGGGTGTGGGTGTGTCTGCCCCTGTTGGCTGCTGCTTTACGGCAGAGGTTCCCAACTCCAGTCCTGGTGTGCCAAACACTGTTCGGGTTTTCATGCTGTCCCTCATGAATATGCATGAGATACATCTGCATACCATGGGGGTGGTGCATAGATATGCAGCACAGGCATCTTTCTTAGAGGCAGCATGGAACCTGAATGGTGTTTGGCCCTCCAGGACTGCATTTGGGAGACTCTGCTCTAGGTAATGCGCCTGTTTATGGTGTCTGTGCTCGGTGGGGTAAAATATAGGCGTATTAACCATGCGTATGTTCTCTGCAATAAAGGTTTGTCCTTACTATCACGGTTTAGTTGTGGGAAAAATATGTGGACTGGATTGGCAGTAGCTCCAGCTGGGCTTTGTTCCTGTGACCTTCTGTTCTTACACACACTGTCTGTGTGCACTGCACCACCGTGTTGCCACAGATGTGCTGTGTTCCCTGGGGAGTCCATGACTGTACATCCGACAGGGCTTGTTTGTTGCAGTGCACGGCACCCACCTGGACAGGGCTTGGCCATGGTCTGCTGTGGCCACCAGCTGCTGCCACCTCCACCACCAGTACCGCTCCATCCTTAGATTGGAGACAGCATAAACCCTGAAGGATTTGTGGCCCTCCAGGACTGCATTTGGGGGAATCTGCTCTAGGTAATGTGCATGTTTCTGGTGTCTGTGCTCTGTAGGGTAAAATAGAGGTGTTTGAGCCATGCTTATATTCTCTGCAATAAAGGTTCGTCTTTATTATCACTAGTTAGTTGTGGGTAAAATATGGGGACTGGATTGGCAGGAGCCCCAGCTTGGGCTTGAACCTGTGACCTTCTGTCTCCAAACATGCTGGTTGTGTGCACTGCACCACCTTGTTGCCACAGAGACAGTGTATTCCCTGATGATACCATGACTGTTTGTCCAGCAGGGCCTGTCTGTTGCAGTGCATTGCACCCACCTACACAGGGCTAGGCCCTGGTCTGCTTTGGGCAGCTGCCACTGCCCCCCTCCACCTCCAGTACCCCTGTGCCACCCTGCTGACATGCCCTTCTGCTGGTGGTGCTGGTGGTACCCAGTCTCAGGCCATCCTGTGTGCAGGTAGGCAGCTGCCTATGGTGCGGGTTCTGGGGTAGGGGTGCCTGCATATCTGTCCGCACGTCCCCCAATCACCGCCTGCCAATGTTCTGTGCCCTTGGGGGTACCTGCTGTGTACTATCCCCTGTGACACTGTGCTAAACACTCTCGTGCCCATGTTGGGCCCTCATCAGTTGCTGTCTGGCTGCTGTTCAGTTTCAGCATTCCTAGGTGCCATCTAGGCATCTGCCTTGTCCGCACTGTGCCCCAGCTGCACCACAGCATGTGCCGCCTGCAGCCCTCTGTATCCTCTTTCCCAGCATCTGTCCAGTTGCCCATTCCGACCTGCCCGTCCTGCTGTTGTGGAACATGTGCATGCCATAGGTAACCTGTCCAATGGAGAGGGAAACCCTGATCAGTGCTATTTCACTGTGGGATCATTCACCTTTGTATGGGGACGGAGCGTAGACCCTTCTAAAATTCATATTTATTTTTTGGGGCTTTCTTGGGAGTGTTTTTTGATGTTTCCCATTACTATAACTATTGCCCCGCTTGATTATAATTTTATTTTATTTTGTTGGGGTCATTTTCAATGTTTATTTGCACTTTTGTTCCGTGCACATGTATCACACTTATCACTGTTTTGTAGGTTTCCCTGGTTTTGCTGTACATTGCTGACAGAAATGGTTTCTCTTTCCTTTAAATCGGCTCTACCGCAAGGTTTTCACTCGCGGTATTTTTTTCCTTGAATTTCAGCCCTGCTCGTGTGCGGGGAGCCTCTCCCCTCCCACTCTCCACCCATTGACCCCTTCTCTTCGCCCCTGGGGAGCCTTCCTCCGCCCTCCGGGAGCCTTTCCACGCCTTTATCGCACAGTAGCGCGCCGCGCACATGAGCGTGCACTTTAGTCCGCCGCACACCTGTGCAGGGCACAAATACGCATCATTAGCGTGCGCTAAGGTACCTTAGCGCATGCTAATGTGCGCCGCGCACATTAGCGCAGTTTAGTAAACATACCCCTTAGTCACCTACTTCTGCTTCTATTTACCTTCCCAGGGTCTCTATCCGAAACATACTTATGCTCAAAGCAAGACTAACTTGAGTCAGTTTCTCATTTGCCTCTGGAACTCCCATTTCTTCCTGTGTGAGATAAAATATATTCTTAGGCATTTCATAGTGAAGTGAAGGTGTCTATAAGCTTCATCACACTAGCTTCTCTGTATACTATGAGAGCAATTTTAAGACAGATGCCCCAGTTGGAAAAGCAAAGTGGGCACCTATTTTGGGCTCATTTTATAAAGTCATATAAGTTAGATATGATTCGTATCTCAGAGACCTGGTGGAAGGAGGACACAATGGGACATTGTGATACCTGGATACAAATTATATCACAATGATAGAGTAGATCTTATTGGTGGAGGGGTTGCAGTCTATGTTAGAGAGGGCATTGAGTCACACGGGATTAAAGTTTTGCAGGAAACAAAATATACTGTAGAATCTCTATGGATTGAAATTCCATGTAAAAAGGGGAAGGCAATGTGGGGGTGTACTACCGACCGCCTGGCCAGAATGAACAAATGGATGATGAAATATCAAAGAAATCAAGGAGGCTTATAAAACATACAACACAGTAATAATAATGGGTGATTTCAATTACCCCAGTATCGACTGGGTCAGTGTCACAGCAGGACATGCTAGGGAGATAACGTTTCTAGATGAAATAAATGACTGCTTCTTGAAGCAGCTGGTTCATGAACTGACAAGAGGGAAAGCCATTTTGGACATAGTCCTTAGTGGAACCAAAGATTTGGTGCAAGAAATAATGGTGTTGGGGCCACTTGCATTAGCAATCATAGCATGATCGTGTTTGATTTAATAAATGGAAGAAGGACAGCAAGGAAATCCACAGTAATACCTTTTTTTAATCTTTATTTATACCAATTTCAAATAAACACTCCAGTACAAAAGTGAAAAGAAACTTAATAATTCAAGTAAATATAAACAACAGAACACTGTTTATTTTAAGTATTAACATTTTTTAACCCACAAAATAAAAGGGTTCCAAGTAAGGAAAATGAAGTTCAACAATGTATATAATACAACAGAAAATACAACCCCTGAGAGCACGCCCCTCAACCAATCCTTTCCCAGAGGGCCTACAACGGTTCCTGAGGGTCACAAAGCTGGATATTTATCTCCTCTCTAGCCACTATAAAATCTTTTAGTTGCTTAGGCTCATAAAACACAAAATTCTTTGAATCAAAAACAATCATACAAGCACAAGGAAAACGTAACATGAAGCTAAGACCCAGAGCCAAAGCCCTTGGTCTTAAGGCCAGAAATTCCTGGCACAGCTTAAATTCCTGGCACAGCTTCTGAGTAAATCTAGACAAATCAAGAAAAATATGAATTTTAGAGCCTAGAAAACAGCTTATTCATTGAGCGGAAATACAATCTAAACACAGCATTGCGGTCAAACTCTAACGCAATGGTAAGCACTAAAGTGGCTCTCTGTGTGACCACCTCCAGAGAGGACTCCAGAAACTCCATGAGGTTTAAACCTCCAGAGTCTCCCTGACCATCAGAAGCACCAAAGCCTCCCAGGGCCAGATATTGGGCACTAACAAGAGGGGGAAGGGAGCCAGGGTCCATTCCTAAGATCTCAGTCATATATTTCTTAACCATATCCTTAGCCGAAATGATGGGTGATCTGAGAAAGTTCAGCATGCGTAAGTTATTCTGGCAGACCTGTTCTCCAAGTACTCCATATGCCTGCCAAAAATGTTCTGATCCTTGACCAGAGCTTCCTCCAAAGTCTGCATATTACTCACTTTGGACTCAAACCGTTCCCATTTACTTGAATATTGTCCCAATGCTTGAGCTTGAATAACCACCGACTGTGATACTGTAATAAAATCACCCACCAGTCTTGAAGAAAAACGCTGAATGGAGGAGTTTAGCCCTTGAATCATGTCCAACAGCGACTCCAACATCACAGAAGCACCTCCCGAAACAGCAGCCCATCAGATGCCTCCAACCTTCCCTGCACGATGGCTTTCATGGACTGCTACTGTCCCTCTAAGGAAACTCCAGCAAATCCATCAGCAAGGGGGGAGGACTCAACCATAGGAGTGCCTCCTGGCAGAGAATCACCTGCAGCCACACCGTGCAGTGAGTCCTCTGGAGATCCCGTGGCTCCAAGACTCCTGGGCTTTGGGGGCAGTGTTCTCACAATGGAGTTCAATGAAGCCCCTTCCTAGCTGCTGCCCATCATCTGCCATCCAGGCTGGCCCTGGGAAAAAGCCGATGAGGGGACCGGAGCAACCCCAAATGCCTCCAACTTCGACTGGCACAAGTGCTGGGAAATGGAACCCTCTAGGAAACAGGCTTTACCCCTTCCCCTTCCTTTTGCCCATAACTCAGGCAAAAGATTTGCCAAGAAACCAGAAAAACTCAGGAGCAAAACGGAGCATCACTGGGAGCAACCACTCAGTGCCATCTTGGACCCACTTGCTGTTTTGCACAGTATTACCTTTTAACTTTCAAAAGGGAGACTATGATAAAATAAGGAAAATAGTTAAGAAAAAACTAAAAGGAGCAACTGCAAAGGTTAAAGATTTACATCACACTCCACCCGGCCGCACACCGCAGACAGCAACAGCTCCCCCCAATCGGGATAGAGCGCCTGAGCAGGAAATTGTCCTACTCAGAAGCTCCTGCACAATCGGGGCAGTCGGAGCAACACAAGCCTAGTGGTTGGGGCAATGTACTTCAGGCCGGAAGATCAGGGGTTCAAATCCCACTAGAGGACAGCAACCTTGGGCCGGAAGGACTGGGGTTTCTAGTCCCACAGATGCTCCTTGTGGTCTTGGGCAAGCCACTTAACCCTCCATAGCCCATGTTCCCTGTAAGTATTAGTGTATGTGTCTCATATCCCCATGTGTTAAATGTATCCCCCAATTGTGTTGTGACCGCTTTGATTGAAGGATAAGGCGGTATACAAAACTGTCTAAATAAATAAATAAATAAATAAAAAACACAAAAGGCAGTGTCCCTGCTGGACTGCCCACACTCTACCTGGCCGCACACCACCAACAGCAACAGCTCCCCCCGATCGGGGTAGAGCGCCTGAGTGGGAAATCGTCCCGCTCAGAAGCTCCTGCCCAATCGGGGCAGTGGGAGCTACACAAAAGGCAGTGCCCCTGCTGGGCGCACCCATGCCGGTGGGCCCGCACCTGAGGGCCTTGCCGGTGGACCCACACCTGAGGGCCTCGCCAGAGGGCCCTTTGGCATGGCCCTTAGGCAGGTTCCTCAATGAAGCCACCGTAACCCCGCATGAAACAGACAAGTACTGAGGGCAGCAGAGCTCGATCCCAACGACAGCTGCACGAAGTTTCCACCTGAGTCCTCGAGTGAGCGTTTGCTGATACCGACCAGATCCCCATTCGTGAGTTTGTGAGACTGCTCTAGTATACCAGTTCAATTTATAACTCCTATCTGATATACTGTCAAATACTCTATCCAGTTCTGTCCTTTTATACCAAACTAGACCTGTGCTATATAGTCCTGTGTAGTTATATCAAACTAGACCTGTATTATCTAGTGTTATCTATTTATCCCATATTAGACCTGTACCATCTGCCTAAAACACTACCTGATGCACTAACTGCCTGCTCCACAATGCTAAGACCCAAGATGATGCCTTACCCCTGTACCTTAACCAGCTGCTGCATTCTCTTAGGTCTCCTACACGGCGCCCTTGCCCTCACATCCTCCCACAACCCCATTCCGGTCCTACAGGGCTCAGGGAGGAAGTGGTCTTGTCCCCCCCCCCCCACCATCCAACAGATGGGGGTAGGCGCACGCCATGCCCACACCTCATCTATGTCTCCCTTCAGCAGGCCAGTAGGGGGAGCCCTAGAATCGAACCAATCTCTTTAAATAGTGCCTGTTTGCCCCTGCGTGGTGTTTTCCCGCCTCTGACCTTGTGTGCAGGTATGGTTCTTTTCTTTTTCATTTCTTTTTGCTTTATGACACACGTTGTCCCTCGGTTTATGGCTCCCTTTTTACTCAAGTTTTTTTCTCTTTAGTCAGCTTGTAATAGAGCCTTACACCATTTCCCACATGTTGTGCTATGCTAGCATATTCAATGTTATCTCGTTTCTCTGGTTTATTATGCATTCGTGTTTACAGTTAAGTTGCGCTATAATAGTACTTTTTATAATTTTTATTTTATCCTTTTGATGGCACTTCCACTTTTTCGTGTTATTTTCACGCAAAAAGATTCTTGTGGTTATATTTATACCTTGACGGTCAGTAACACAATCTCTTGACATTCTTCATTTACGCCTGTTAGTTTTTCTCCCGCCCTTTTTTTGTAGATCAGCGCGTTAGTGTGAAGGGAGCCTCTCCCCGCCCACTCTCCACCCACTGACCCCTTCTCTCCACCCTCTCTCCACCGTCTACGGTGTTTTACCGCACCGCGGAGCATTACGATCGTTAGAGCATCATAACGCGCGTTATGATGCGCTAACGATTGTTAACGTTACATAACGTGCGTTATTCACGATTACCGCAGTTTAGTAAACATACCCCTAAATGTTACCCTTCAATGGTGGAAAAATTGGAATATAATTTTGAGACTGGACCTCAGCTTGGGGGAACCCTGCTGTTATAACAGGACGTGGGTCAATAACCTCACTATGTATCCTTCATCAGTCCACCAAAATGGCACTTTTTTAAAGATTTTACATTTTTTAAATGTATATAAAAACTTTAAAAAAGGAAGATACTTAGCTCTATCGTGAATTCTCATAAATCCTCATTAATAAGTCACTGCTAGAGCACTGTTCGACTCAAGTTTTGCTGTACTAAATTTGTCAGTTGCATCAGGAAAGTCATGGCAGTGAAGAAAAAGGGTAACCACCGAATTAATACCTAATCGGTGTACACAGCTGAATTTAAAGGTGCCTGTGGAAATCAAACAAACGTAAGTGACGTCAATGAACGCTTGTAAAGTCTAAACATGCTGACATCACCAAAAAAATTAAAGAGCAGAAACCCATTCTCTGTCTTCATTGAGTCCCATCAGATGAAGGTTAAAGATCCAGCGTTGTTCTAGCCGAGTCAAATGAAGGTCTCTATCCCCTTGTCAATGATGTGATAAAGAATCAATAATAAGCCATCTTAGGTCATTTCACATGTGATTGTACTAAATGCAATGTTGAAGAATGGGTGTTGTAGTAGTGCATGTAGTTAGATGAGGTCTGTATTCTGTAAGTCACGTTTTAACCATGCGACGTGCAACCCACATTTAGTTTATCTCATGGGCATACTATAATATAACTTGCCCAAGATAATCTGCAATTTGTAATGCACTTGTGTTGATACACATGAGACGTAACTGGATTAGTCCAACTCGTCTATGTATAGGAAGTAGCACATAAAGCACATTGTCCACAAGGTGAATGTCCACCTTCGGTAATTGATGGCAAGGAGAGACGCACTTAATCAGAATGCACTACCAAGTCTCTGACATTGCACTCTCTAGTATAGGGTGGTCAAAGAAAACAAACAAACAGTTTTCAGTTCTCCACAATGCTGGTTTTGTTCTTTATCATGTTTATAACACAAAATTTTAATGAAAGTAAACAACCTTTAGAGATCACCTCATTTGCCAGTTTTTATGTCATCTGAACTATCTGGAATGTCTGGTAACGGTGGCCGCTGAAGGTTCTACACCATCTTTTTTTTTTTTGGCTGAAACTCTGTCATCAGAAAGGGCTAAGCCTGCCCAGTGTTCAGACAAAAAACAGAGGTACCTTGAAAATGCAATAACTTGTTTTCGGTAAGTCTTAAAAACTGATAAAAATTTGATGTCATTGAAAGAAGCTCGGATTACAAATGGTGCTTCATTCCACTGTCTGATGTAAGCAAAACTGACCAACAGAGCCAAATCTGTTATATTGTTGGACTCACGTGCAGTCATCCTGAGCTGGGCCAACAAAAAGGAATATTTTCAATACATAAATGACTTTTCCCATCCATAAAATGTTCAGAATGGGGGAACCTCTAAATGTTTCGCAATCAGGCTGAAATTTCACAGGTAAGCAAGTTACTCCTAATGGACAAAAATAAGTCTTGTGGAGAAATGATTCTATAAACATTAACTTTTTGCACTGGTTTGTGGACCTTCCTTAAATTCTGGGTGTACAGCCAAGACATGCCAATGTTTATAAATGCTATGGAGGCATTCCAAGCCACAAATAGTGTCTCTCGGCATATGGGACACAGTGGTTGTGCAGGGAGTGCTGTATGTGGAAGGGAGGGAAGGGGGAGGAACAGAGGAGTGGCCAGCCGCCAAGATGTAAAGAGGCTATTCAGAAAGAGTCTCTGTACGTACCCCGACACCAGCATGAACAACCAGCCTATTCCACCTCAAGGATGGAATAGGTGCTGGCCACACCTCAGTTGGTGGGCTGCAGCCCCCACTCACAACGTCAATTGGCCAGATAAGAGCCTGCCAACATGGCCTGTTCTTGTCAGCCCCCAGAGATGGCCTGCCATTGTTGTGCAGGGGCCGCTGTAGGGCATGGGATGCAGTGCTGATGGTTGGATGTGTTGTTGCCATGGCAACAGGACACCATTCCACTGGCACACCAGCCAGAGCATTGTGAGGTCTGGATAGGCAGCCTTCAGGACATCTCCTTCCAGGGAACTGGGTGCATGCCAGGCTGTCTATCAACCCAATTCTGCAATTCCGTGTACATTTAGCTCCTGCGATTGTGGAATCGGGTCCAACTTGCCCCGCCCAAGTTCTGGGCATCCCCATGTCTCGGGCGTGCAACGTTTGGAATTGGCCTCCACATATAAATTGAGAAGCTCCTTCAGGATAATGAATGACACATATTTGTTGCTCCATTGGCAAATGTGACTGCTGAGTGAGAAGTAAAGATCTATTGGTGTAAAGCACGATTCTATAATAGCCACGTCCAGCCAGC
Organism: Ichthyophis bannanicus; assembly: GCA_033557465.1. Classification (NCBI taxonomy): domain Eukaryota; kingdom Metazoa; phylum Chordata; class Amphibia; order Gymnophiona; family Ichthyophiidae; genus Ichthyophis; species Ichthyophis bannanicus. The sequence continues at coordinate 59,358,419 of CM066035.1, forward strand.
AGAAATGTTTAACCTGAAAACAGACCCATAATAAACCTGATTCCAAAACCGTGGGCATAGATGCACCCGTGGTTCTGAAATCAGGGAGACATACGTCCCTGGCATGGCCTACATCCCCGTGCCCACTGTATTCTGATAAGATAGACATCTCAGATACTTCCTGTCTCCGTGCTGATGCTCACACTGACAGTGGTGTGCTCATGCAAACAACACATTAATTCGGATGAAACAGATGTGGTCATACAAACCAGACTATATATACTAGTCTGTTGCATGCCCATAACACTACAAGGTTATGTGCGTGCACCAAAGCTATTGTATTGAAGCAAAGTGGAATGTGAAAATGTTTGTCCAGACAGACCCTGTAGCAAAACAAAGATGGCATTTGAGGAACACCTTAATAATTGCAGTCATAAATAACATGGTGCAGCCAGATATGTATCAGTGCTGTTTGCACTGCAGCATGCCCCCACTCCGAGGGTCTCCCACCATTGACAGGGACATACCCTGCTTTTGGTGATGCTGCAGTCAGCACCACAGTCCAGGTACTGACCAGGCATATATGTCCCCCCAGGATTGTGGATCAGCACACCAGGGCATCCCCTGCACCCTGTGATGAAGCTGAAGCCATTGAAGCTATAGACTTAGGAAAAAACACTGTTTATTATAAAGCAACTGACTCACAGAGGGTGCAGTTACCTAAAGTGCAGCTAGAGGGAACAGACACGAGGCTGCAGAAGCTAAGCTGACACACCCAGGTTTTGAGAATGCAGGAGCTAATCAGGTACACCTGAGTAGAAAGCCAGGAAGCTCAGTGGAGAAATGGCTTTATAAACAGTGCTCAGAAGGAAGAAAGCAGAGAGGATCTCGAGCTGAGAGAGGAATTGGGAGAGGATCTCGAGTTCAGAAAGGAACTGAGATAGGACTACGAGCTGAGAGAGGAGCTGAGAGAGGACCTCAAGCTCAGAGAGGACCACAAGTTTGGAGAGGAACTGAGAGGGGACCTGAGAGAGGAACCTCACATACTGAAAGGCAGAGAAGCTTGGAGTACTTACAAGGAAGAGCTAAGTTCCAGGGAGGACAAGCCCGTTCCAGAAAGCTCCAGGAGCCAGTCTTCAGGGAAAACGGTGATAGAAGGAGACTGCCGGGTAGAGCAAATACCAGCAGAGCATGTCTCAAAGATCCAAGGTACAGTTATATTTCCTTTCCAAGATGTGAGCCAGCTCCTAGAAAAGCTTATAACCCAGAGAACCGTACTGATAGGAAACAAAGCTGGGAAAGGTTTGTGAAACCTTTTCAGAGAGGCAGTTATTTGCCAAACCAAGACCAGCAAGGCTGGGGAATATTGGAGAGATCTATTGAACTATAACCTACCTTATCCAGGGAAAGCTCAGGACTAGCTGACAACACGGTTGAACAGGAACCTATGCAAATAGAGGTGATAGAACCAGAGCCGTTGCAGTTAGAGCACCCGATGGACTGCTCACTCTGTGTTTCCAAGAGTCTAGAGTCTCTCACAGAATTGTAACTGGCAGGACATGCTTTAACATATCTTTTTGCTTTTGCTAAGCTGAAAGAAGAAGTTTTGTATTTGTTTTTCCTCTTGGTGTTGAAAACCTGTTTGAATGCAAAGAACTGTGAAGCGCCTGTAACAGTTACTGACTTTGTAAATATTTTGGCATAAACCCTGAAGTAAGATACATTCTGTTTTTGTCTTCCTGGAGAACCTTTGCGCAACAAAGGGAATAAAAACCATTTACGTTTAACCCTGCACAAGGCTCACAACTATTTCTTTATGAAGTGGGACTACAAAGACCATGATGCACCTGGTCTAGAAAGGTTTTTCCTTCTTCAACCAACAATAAGTGTCCGCCCTCTCCTTTCTGCACGCTGCCACCAGGAGGGGCTGTGACAACTCCCATACCACAATACACACACACACACACACACAAACACACACGTGCACTCTTGCTTGCAGTCACAAATAACATAAAACTGCAAAAAACATACTCTGCAGGTATAAACAACTACTGCTAAGACATAATGGCATGGTGTCTCAGGACAACACATCTGCTCTGCATTTCTCAGTCATAAACTAATCTGCTCCATACTACCTCACATACCATCCCTACATTTACATTCCTATCTTTCCGAACACTGGAATTATTTGGGAAGCCTAAAATAGCCCTTTAACACAAACAGTAAATGTCAGCATAGCCAGAATAAAAACTATTGCAGTGCTTTATATTTCTGTAGGGGTGTTTCTTATTGTTCCCTAACCTTATAAACATCCCTCACCTGTTCATTCTATTCTTTACAACTGCATCTTGTGCCCTCCCAGACAGCAGACACACCAGTTCCATACATAGGTTTCACAGCCATTCATCTATATGGGACATGCTGATGTTCAGAGCAGATATATTTCTAAGTGCTGGCTTTATTCCACGTTGCCTCTGGTATAACATAGGTGTCCACGGGGAACACTCAGGACATAAATGGGCGTTTCCTGCATATGCTTTCCACGTCTCCACAGCTTGCCATGCTGCTGTTCTACCTCCTCCCGCCCATATTCTGAAATCCCCATTTTCGTGCCACAAGTCTAGACATTTTCACGAGGAAAGTGTCTATCCCGCACATCCAGGTGACCTATTTGTGTTTTGGAATGACCCCCTATAGCGTGCTGTCAGATAGGCTGCTTTAATAGTCCAACATGGGTATCCCCTCTCTAGAAGATGATGAAACAAATTTCTCGCCTGTCTTTTAAAATCCTCCAAGTGTGAACAAACCCTGTGTAACTGCAGGAATTATCCAATAGGTAGAGCCTTCTTCAATTTTGTTGGATGGTGACTGGTATATTGTAACAAAGTATTGCTGTCAACAGGTTTACGATAAACTGAAGTTACAACATTACCATTGAAATTCTGAACCAGAACATCTAGAAAAGGAATGGAAGTGCTGGAAAACAGAATAGTAAATTGTAAGTTAAGATCTTATTGGCCATTTCAAAAATTGATGGAATTGACTCTCTGTACTGATCCATACGCAAAAAGCATCATCAATAAATCAAAGCCAAATATATTCAGCCCACATGGAATCATATAAAAGCTGGCACATAGAAATTGGTAATGCTGGGGGCAACTGTGGCCCCTATAGCCATTCCTTGAACTTCAAGGTAGAATCATTAATGAAATAAAAAATAATTCTTCGTAAGTATGATTCTAGCCAATATTATGAGTAAAGAATAATTAATTCTTTGCAGCTGTGGCCGTTGCACTCAACACGTCTCAACCAAAGTAAGCTCAGCAGTCTGCGGAATATGCGTGTAAAATGCTGCAATATACAACATCACCAGCAATGTAGACTCTGGCCAAACAGACATATCATTGATTTTATTCAAAAAATCTAACATATCAAGGATTCTTTTAGACCTTACAAGTGTTCATTGATGCTTGTCTGTTTGATTTCCACAGGCACCTTTGGACACCGATTAAGTATTCATTCAGTAGTTACTTTTTTTCTTCACTGCCATGACTTTCCTGATGCAGCCGACAAATTTAATTCGGCAAAACCCGAGTCAAACAGTGGTCTAGCACTGATTTATTAATGAAGTTCTATGAGAATCCATGATTGAGCTCAGTGTCTTCTTTTTTTTTAAAGTTTTTATATGCATTAAAAAAATTTAAAATCTTTTAAAAAGTGCCATTGTGGTGGACCGATGAAAGATACACAGCGGGGTTATTGACCCATGCCCTGTTATAACAGACAGGGTTCCCCCAAGCTGAGGTCCTTTCTCAAAATTATATTCCAATTTTTCCACCATTGAGGGGCAACATTTAGGGGTATGTTTACTAAACCAGGCTAACGGTTAACCCGGGCTATCTGCAACTAGATCCCATTGAATAATATGGGACCTAGTGGCAGATAGCCCGGGTTAACCATTAGCCCGGTTTGGTAAACATACCCCTTAGTGTGTTTCTAAATAAAACTGTTATTCTATTTTTATGATTGTATTTGGAGATATTGAACATCTCATAGTGGAGTTGTTCTTCAGATTGAGGCAGACTTGGGGCTCCCTGTGGCATGTGGACAAAGAGAAATTGTCCCTGCTTGCCACCCCCTAATGCTGTCTCCCCAGTCACAAACAAGTATACATATTCTTGTCATCACGCATATTTGTACATGTGGAGTAATTTAATAAAGACATTTCGCACAACTACTGGTACATACACACCAACAAGCCTTTATAAAGTTATCCACACCTCCTCCAATTCAGCCACCTGTGCTACAGGACGCTATCCAAACCCAGAGCATAAAGTATACTGTATATATGTAAATAGTTTCAGTTAACAATTCCCTATGTTATCCAAGTTGTCGTACCTGTTCTCTGTAAAACCAAACAGTATGTTGTTCTGGTCTATTGTTTAATGTAAACCGTGCTGATGCTAAATAGTGCGGTATATAAGAGCTTGTAATAAATAAATAAATAAATAAATCCTCGATAGGACATGCATCTAATTTGGGGCTATTTTAGAAGAGAATTTATGCTCCTATGTGTCTCAAAACATGCAGAAATCATGGCTAGAATGCACCTGTGTAAATTTACAGGTGCTCAGGAGTATATGTAATTGTACAAGAGTGAAGTATTTATTTATTTACATGCATGTTTGTGCATATTGTATAAATTACATATGCACGTTGACTCCACCTGCATTCTGCCCAAACTATACCCCCCAGTATTGCCTACATGCAGGTCTTTCTCGTCACCTCATATACTTTTATCTGCATATGAAGGAATAATTTTATAAAAACTCTTTTGTGTTAGTAAAACAGGGTTCACCTGTGGCAAAAATTTAGGGGAGCATTTTCAAAGCATATTAGCCAGTCAGCAAGCCCGCTAACCAGTTAAAACATGGTCAGCCTGCTATTCAGCGGCACTAATTGAATACCCCCCACAGACAGATGAAACATTTTTATTTATTTAACAGGTTTTATATACCGCTTTATCATTTCAATCAAAGCGGTTTACATTGAAACTTAAACGTGGTCATGTACATTAAACAGGGACATTGATAACTTGGATTTTTCTGAGGCAATGGAGGGTTACGTGACTTGCCCAAGGCCATAAGGAGTGCTAGTGTGAATCGAACCTTGGTCTCTGGGTTCCCAAGCCAGTGTTCTTAACCATTAGGCTACTCCTCCATAAAATGCCCAGTTAAAGCCAGGGCTGTCTATTGGTTTACCAGTTAATGGCAATATTCAGTTGCTAACCATTTAACTCAACTGGCTAAAGTTAGATCAACCGAATAGCCGTCCTAGCTTCAGCTGGTTTTCACTATCCAGTTGGCGGCTGAATAACTAGATAGCGACACCACTATCTGGCGAACTTAGATACTTCGCAGCAGAAACTGGACATTTTCTTCCACTGACTATCCAGGTTTATTTAAATAAAGCAGCAGCTGTCTGGAACTTGGACTTAGTCACCGCCATTGAATATGCGCCACTTAGAAAATCAGCTCCAATGTGTTCAAGGCACACACCACATGGATTTGCAAGAATTGTAGCTTAAGGGTGTCCGAGTAGTGGATGATTAACAACCAATGTAACTCACCAAATATAGTAAGGATATAAAATTGTTTAATACAATTTTCTAACAAGAGTCAAACAATTTATGATTTTTATTAGCATCAAAATATAGTAGTAATAAACATACTATTAAATAAACATAAATCACAGCCAAGTTTCAACTGTTTATCTACAAAAACCTGGATAAGCCGCGATTCAGCAGATCTGCCTGCCTGCATCAAGCCTCGCCCTTATACAGTATATTTTGTTTTTTAAAAATACAACAATCGGGGAAGAATTACGAGAAAACAAACACAATAAGCAGAAAGGTTCAGAACCTTAAACACTTTTCTAAAAGTGCATATGGCTCTATTTCAAATGTTGTACTAGTCCAAGAAATCACATTTCATTCCCATGTAGTATTCAGAAGATCTATTTCTATCTTATCACACTTGGGGACTCTTTTACTAAATGCTTGAAGCACTTAGTGCAGGTTATAACAAGTACTGACCCCATGCTGAGACCCATGGTAACTGTTAGCATGGGGACAGCACAGTTAGCATGGCCAGATTTCTGTGCTATGCTCCATGCTTTGGGGTAGTAAGTGGGTGGATTAGGAGCAAAGCATGGGTGGGGTGAGCACCCTATGGTCATCCTTCCTCATGCTAACTGCAAAGTGTGCCATTAGCATAGGTGCACTAACCACTTTCTCTATAGGTGGTGTTCAGTGCACCTGTATTATATTCATGCCACATTATCAACCAGAAACATGCCCATTCTCCATGCCCCTGACAGCTAACACTGTGGTGTTCCACCTAACACACTATGGCCCTCGTTCTGGAATGCAGGTTGTGGGGCTGCAGAGATCTGCAGAGATCCTATTCCCCCCATCGGTTCTCCCCATACGTCCTGTGCTTCAGGATGGGGAGAGCTGGTGGGGGGCGGAAGGGGACAGAAGGTAGTGGAGCAATGGCAGGCTGTACGTGATGCTGGGCACATGGGGATGTGCTACTTATACCATCTTGGAGGTGGTATAAGCAGCACTTTTTGCCAAGTCGGGCCTGGGAAGCACCCACTGGGGCTGGGGCTGGGTGCAGGGGGGGTCCAGCTGCCCAATCCAGGCTACAGGAAGCCAACCGTGGGTCAGGAGATGGGGTTTTGGGGGGCCAGAGCCACAGATGTCCAGGGTGCCTGCGGGGAGGACATCCCTGCAGGTGGAGGAGGCACACCAGGCTGTCCTCAGGCCCAATTCAGGTTCCTGTGGGACTTCTTTGTTCCCGTGGACCAGAATCAGCTCCTAACAGCCCCATCTTCAGCAGGGTTGTCTGAATGGCCCGGACATCCCCTTCCCAGAATGGGGCTCCACGGATTTGAGTGTTATGGGTGCGTTAAGTACAACACTATAGTGCCCTTTAATAAAAGGGCCCCTTACTAGTCCAGTGGAATCTTTTCAGGAGCGAATCAGCAATGGAGAAAATGCCCTGGCTCCTGAGAGAGCTTCCATTGAAGTTCCAGGATATTTGCTGCTCTTTTCTGACATTTATGGACTTCTACTGAGGACTTGGGTGTATTTTGAATGTATTTTCTTGTTTTCTTCTGAGCTCCTTTTCCCCTTTGTCTTTGTCTATTTGATACAGCACCTGTGGGGTAAGGGTAGTTAGGAGGGGTGGGAGACTATAAGGTGTGTTTAAAGTCCATCCTTCTCTATACACTCTTTTAAGAATTGTGGATAAATGTTTGAGATACTAGTTGTATTGTTTCTCTTCAATGATTCTTTTTGATCCTGTGTTTTCATTATGTAACATAACTTTTGTCTCCCTCCTTGGGGCTATTGTATGACTACAATGAATTGTTTCATTTGTTGCTATCAAGTTTAATAAAAAAACAAATTTGCAATGAAAGCTTTTCAGGTTTTGCATGATGGTGGTCAATCCACTGGGAGAACTTCCAAAGCTATTAATTAGTATCTAGAACCCAAGAAAAATACATATTTGAAAAAGTCTTGCTTTGTGGTGCTCTTTCCTCATTAGTGTATTCCAATGTCACGTAAGATTACCAAATGTAGCTTTCTTTCTGGCATGAATACAGAGAACTGGGAGCAGTATGGGCTGCAGTATGAATGCACAGGTATAGTCAGTTACATCACAAACAAATTAAACTCAACCCTAAAAACGTGATGTTTCAAAAGGAAAATCTATATTGGTTCCAGTTAAAAATGTATCTTAATCTGGCTCAGTTTTCTGGTTTGGCCTCTCTTTTTTTTTTTTTATTAAAGGGGGAAAAATTATTAGGACCTTAAATATAAAGCCATAACTTATTCTGCAAATGGCAGCCTAGTTATTTCTGTGTAAAAAACATAGACAAAGGCCTCGCCATTATTGCACTTCTCCAGGAGTGGTAGAAATCTTTGATGTCCTATAGTCATGGCCCTACGTTTAATGGGGGTCTTCCCTCGGATTCCATCTGGCTATGGCTCCATCATACCAGAAACTCTTCTGCTTCCAATGGCAACATTACAAGCAGGGCCTGTACAATCCCACCTCATTGTGCAATCACAGTCAGCCACGAAATTGCAAAGGTTAACAGTCGAACATCAAGTACCCATTTATAACTGCCAATAAAGGAGATCAACCTTTTACTAAAAGCACACTAAGCATTCCACCCAAAATACACAGCTTTGATGACTGAACAGGTCACTTAACACATCCATGGCAACAAGCAGCAACCTTCTTCTCAGTAATGGAAATCCCTTTACATGCAGACACCACAGGCAACCACTTCCATATGTCAATAGTTCCTACAGACATACACAGCTTCTCTCTCGGGGTGCAGAGATAGTATCAAAGGATATAGAATACAATCATGTAAGAAGAGAGTATTGTGAGGATGCTAGCAACCTCCAGGCAGAAAATAGAAAATAGGAACAAGAAAGGCAGATCTAGAAAGTGAAGTGCAAGGGTGGAGAAACAGGGAAAATTGCTGGGTTTATGGATGAGAATCTCTGCATCTCTTTATAACCACATGTTATGACCTTTTGCCAGGAAACCTAGAGAGCTACTGTGAGCTCTGAGGAAGATGAGAAATTGGAAGAGACGTTCTTAGTATTTATTAGTATTCCTCTGCCACCAATTTGATAGTGTGCATTTGTGAGTGCGCATTGGGTGCTTAAAAATTGAAAGATTATTGCGGCAGGCATAATGTGCGGTAAACCCCACACTAACCATTAGCACGGTTTAGTAAACATGTCCCTTTGTGTTTTGTAGAGTTGTTTAAAAGTATTATTTCAAATATTTTATTTTAATCCGCTCAGTATGTAAGATATGGTGGAATAGAAATATTTTAAAATAAACACGTGACAAAACTGTTATGCAAGTATGTAAAATCATCTGTAATTTATTTTCTACATAGGCCCTTGGAAGTATCTGCCTTGATGTTTTCCTATGCTGCTCCATCCACGTATTTGCCAGACCGCTTTTCAAGGTCAAAGGATGCATCAAAGTGGTTTACATTAATTCAGCAGGAAAGAGGAGAGGAGAAAAGGGGGAAGAGGAGTGGAGCTAGGGAAAAAGAAACTGCCAGTCAAGAGATCTCCTTCTCTCCATCAGGTCAAAGAAGAACCAAGTCTTCAGTTTACACTTCAATTTCATTTGACATTTCTCAGCCCTTATTTCAAGGGGTGGTGTGTTCCAGAGTGATGGTACTAAAATACAAAGGCCATATGATATGTTGACTATTATAGATTGTAAGCTCTGACGAGCAGGGATCGTCTTTTGCGTGTATCTGTACAGCGCTGCGTATGCCTTGTAGCATTTATAAATAATTAATAGTAGTAGTAGTAGGGCAGGTATCATGAGCTGATGGATCTGGGTGTAATGTAGGCATCTGGAAAGAGCATAGGGTATGAGATGATCTATCAAGTAATTAAGCTGTATAGAGGGCATGATGAGCTATAGCTAGAATCTTAAATTTAATAGGAAAGCTCACAGGGAGCCAATGGAGATTATCCAGTTTGTAATAACCTCTCATGAATTAATTAATTATAACATACACACTGAGATCAGCTAATTATGGGTACCAAATCTGCTCCTTACAGGATTCATCTACAGTTTTATGATTATACAACATAATTACTAGCAATAAAATCATTTTTGTTGCATATATTAATGATGTGGATGATGGGTTGTAAGATTTTATGCTGCATGGGGCAATGATTGTTTCTTCCTAAGAGTGCCTATAATGACTCAACAGATTAGATGTTTAAATAAATATAGTACATAAATCAATCCAAAAAAAAAACATACAATGTGTTATTCTCATGGTATATTTTACCCTCATTTCCTTATCAGGAGCACTGCACAGCAAGGAGAAGCAAACACCTCATGTCTGATTTATGCAGCTCTGAAATCTCAAGCAACATTTCTCCCCTCTCGAGATGAGGCACCTTGACAACCAGACTGACTCTACAGAATAGCATAGCGCAAAAAGGATGGGAAAATGGGTAAAAGGATATTCATGTGCCTCATACGGTACAGATCCCAAGCCATTAATTCTCTGCAATCTGCAAAACACAGTACATGAGAGGCAATTACAGACTGGACAATTATAACATAGACATCAAGACCAGCTAATTATGGGCATCATATTCACTCCATCCATACAATTTCATCTACAGTTTGGATTCAGCTGAAGTACTGATTCATGATCTGATCTCTAAGATGCAGCCATAGCACCTGAATGATATACCATCTCTTCTTCTTCCTGTATATAACCCCGAAGGAGTACAAAAGGTTAAGAACTTATAACAGACATTAACAGAGATAGAGGAACCAAATAGAATACAAAAGGCCACGTTTTCCGTAGTTATAAATTATTTTCTGGCCTCAAAATGCCCCTGATCACAAAAATATTCCTATGGAAGCCTCTTAGCCTCTGACTGAGATTCTGATGCTGTTCTGGCTTCAGCATGTAAACATTCTAGTTATTTCTTTGCAGTTCAGTAACTAATTTATTATCCAATTACTTTTGGGACTTGGGGTAGGTAAGATGAAAGGAAAAAGCAAATATCTGGACTTATTTTTAATTATTTTATATTTTTATTTATTGTTTTTAGTTTAATTGTATTAGCTTTATGTAATAAATATGTAATTTTCAGATATTAGATGTACTCTGCTGAGATTGTGCTATGAGCCAATGGCACACCAGCACAATGGCATCCTTCAGAAACTAGGGGGAGCTCTGAGGACTGGCTGAGAAGCTTAGCAGTACATTCAGATAAGGGGGTAGCTAAGTGTAGCTGGGTGACACTTGAGGCTGTTTTACTAAAAGTAACCTTAAAGCAGGGGGATGGCCCTGTCCCTCAGCATAAAGAAGCCTTCAGACCGCTGCTAGCAATGGCAGCAGGAATCCCAGGCCTATGCAAAGGAAATAGACTCAGGAAGAGGAAGGGGCTCATAACCTCAGATGAGGGGCAGAGCCAAAGAAATGAAGAAAGTCATGAGATAAGCCTGGGACAGGAACAAGGTGAGCCTTAGAAGCAGCAGATGCGGATGCAGCTACAGGAAGCCCAGATATTGTTTGGGGCAATAACTGGTAAAGTGGGATTCAGTCAGCATATTGGCCAGAAGAGAGCCTTGGAGAAGAGAGATGAGTCCCAAGAATTAGGAGTGACTCCAAGAATCTCTAAGTGAGAAAGTGTAACACATTCCCCAACCTTCCCTCCCAAGTTGATTCACCCCAGTAGTCCCCAACCCTCCAAACAAAATGTTATGTATATTCAAGTTTTGAGATTATGTACATTACTACCATTCAAAAATTCAATGTAACCATATAACCAAGTTATAGTTAAATGTAAAACACTTTTGAATCTAAAAAAGCAGTGTATAAAAAAGAATAAATAAATATATAAACCAGCAGGAAACTATTGGGAGAGAGAGCGGTCCAGGATGAAAGAGTGAGGACTCAGATATTGTTTTGGTGAATGGGTTATAGGGGGATTGAATGAAAGAGCAGGAACATGGAGATTGAGAGCAGTGAGAGAGCAGAGAAGCGACGAGGGGATGGGGGAAGAGAGCAGGGATTTGAATTGGTTTGAAAAGGGAAGGCAAATGAGTAGGGACTGGGGGACTGAGTTGGAGAATAAGAGCTTGTGGGTGGAGCAGGAACTGTGAAATTGAATGAGAGGGGGGAGAGAGGGAGGCACTAGTTGGGGACAGAAGAGCAAAGACTCACAATAAAGGGAGCAGGGAATGAGGGACTGTGTTGAGAGTTAAAAACAAAGGATGAAGAAGGCAAAAGTGGGAGCAATGAGACTGGAGAAGTAAATTAGCCAAAGGCAGCTTTTTAAAAATTTTCATTTAGTTGTAACTTTCTTCATAGGAGTAGAGGAGTAGCCTAATGGTTAGCGCAGTAGCCTGGTGACCAAACAATAAGGGTTTGATTCCCACTGACACTCCTTGTGACCTTGGGTAAATCACTTTACCATCCATTGTCTTGGAAGAAGAAAGGCCTGGCAATTTATTTCTGGTCATATCTTGCCAGGAAAACCAGAAGTCAGCATTGACTTGCCCATACACATTTCTTCATAATCTACCTGCTAGTGGAGAGAGCTGCTGTTGCTGAGAGGACACCAGTATTTGAATATATTTTAGTAGATGAAAATGCCCAGTTCTGTGAAACATCCCAGTAGTCCTGTCTAATTGTTTTGTTTGTCTTTGCTTACCCATGGTTTGTCTGGTTTGTCTATTGTTTGTTTTGTTCTGTGACCTCTTTGGTCCTTCTTTTCTTTATTTTAATGGATTTCCTTTCCTTTTTAACGCTTTTATTTATATTATTTTATTGTAAACCGCCCTCACGTTTCGACAAGGGCGGTATATTAAATGTAAATAAAGATAAAGATTGAGAAAGTTTTCTGTGGGTGCAGAGTATGATGACAGCACTGGAGGTGCTAAGCTCACACAGATTCTGCCCCATCCTTTACAGACCTCAGTCTTCATTCCCATATAAGAGGATTGGTTGCAAAGGTAGAAAAATGTTTAGAAAAGTTAGGTGCTAGCCAAAACTGTGAAAGCCAGGGAAAATATAATTTTGAAATTTGGTCTATTTCTTTTTATATAACAGAAATGGCTAATGGAACATTTGAGTTATACTGATGTAATAGATGACAACTAAAATGGCCCACCCAGTCAATCCAGTAAGTTAGTAGGGTTGTAACTGCTGCTTTGTGCTCCCCATACTTTCATTTAGGGCTGTAACTGCTGTTTCACACAAATTAATAGGATTTGTTCATCAAAAAAGTTTAAGTATATGTGCTAAATTGTGATAATCATTTTTTTATAATATCAGGAAGGTTTCTAGAATTTGTTGTTGGACATTAGAACATATTTTGAGATGGTTGGGCCTGATTTTCGAAAGGCATTTACATGGTTTATAGTCCTGTAAACTGTGTAAATGCCTTAAAAGGGGATATTCAATGACACTTAAATGATTAGTGCCATTGAATATCCCCTTCTAACTCCCCTATATGGCCAGTGCAAGATGACAGAGACTTTTCCAACTTGAAATAAAACTGTTTATCACAAAACTCTGGGAGCATATCCAATTTATAGATGATATAAGGAAGAACCATCATCTTGATGTTATCTAGCCTTGAGGAGACGTATTAAGATCTTTAAGTCTGTACTCATATGTATTATAATGAAGACCATAAACAATTTTAGTAGCCACCCTCTGCAAAGACTCCAACTTGTTTATATCCTTTTGAAGGTATGGTCTCCAGAATTGTACACAATACTCCAGATGAGGTCGCACCAGAGACTTATCACCTCATTTTTTCTGACACTATCACCTCATTTTTTCTGCTGGTTATTCCCCTACCTATTGCACATAAACATCTTTCTCGCTTTTGCTGTCACCTTTTCTACCTGTTTAGCTACTTTGAGGCCATCAGACACAATCACGCCCAGGATCCGGCTCTTCTTTTGTGAACAGAAGTACTTTAGCCCATACACTGTACCACTCCCTTGGATTTTTGCAGCCCAAATGCATGACCCTGCATTTTTTAGCATTAAATCTCAGCAGCCAAATTCTAGACCATTCTTCAAGCTTAGCTAGATCCCTCCTCATGTTATCTACTCTTTCCTGGCTGTCTACTCTATTGCAGATTTTGGTTTCATCTGCAAACAGGAAAACCTTACCCGATAGCCCTTTCGCAATATCACTAACAAGCAGGTTAAAGTTGTCTATTATTTCTATTTCTTCTCCATCAAGGATGAAATTCTTGATGTTGCCAGTTGTCATGAAATTTTCCTTCTTCATGTTAAAAGTGCAGGCCCATTTTAAGACCATGTTCCTTGATATTGACAAGGAAATGTTTCAGATCATCTTCGCTTCCAGCCAGTAATGTGGTATCATCAGCATTGAAAAGGTTGTTGATGAGTCTTCCACCAATCTTCACATCTCAGTTAAGATAACATAAGATACCTTAAAACCTTAAAAGACGGATGTACTTTTCATCAGCAGAGACCAAGCATTTACCCCGCCACCTTCATTGAAAGTACGTGATGCCGAACTCCTCACGAAATCAACGATCCGTTACCTTGGTGTAATGCTCGACCAACATCTCAACTTAAACGCCCAGATAAGCAATATCTCAAAAGCAATTTACCACAAGATCCGTATGTTACGTAACATCAGACCTCTACTCGAGCCAGAGGACTTTCGAACAGTCTTTCAGTCACTGGTGATGCCCCATTTCGATTATGTGAACTCCATTCTCCACGGCCTCCCGAAGTGCACTCTTCAACCTCTGCAGCTAGAAATGAACACTGCAGCCCGAATCCTTCACCAAGCCTCTAGAAGGGAGCACATCACCCCCATCCTGAAAACGCTACATTGGCTCCCAGTACACCACAGGATCACCTTCAAAATCTTAACAATAATTTTCAAAACCATCAACAAATGCACAGCCAGCGCCCTCTCTGAACTTATTCAACTCACCCCGCCCAACAGACTGAGAAGATCTGCCGCCACCAACTCCCTAATACTCCTGAAATCCATCACCAAATGTACTAAAGCCACTAGAGACCGCGCCTTTGCTCTATCAGCACCTTCATGCTGGAACAACCTACCAACCAACATCCGTGCCATAAACAACCTTCACCAATTCAGAAAGGCTTTGAAGCACCACCTCTTCCTACAATGCTTTCCCAACTTAGAAGACATTACGTAGCCTCACCTCATCCCTACCCAACACCCATCCAATCGCCCTCTCCAACCCTCCATCCCTCCTTTCCCGGTCACCTGACCGACCTCAACTCTACACCTCACAACGACCTTTAAATACATGCATAGATAGATTTAAGAGTGATGTACATAGTTTTACCTGTTCTCCAAGTTCAAATTCCTGTTTTATTGTAAGTCCAATGTAGACTTCCCACACTGGACATTTGTGTTACCTGTGAACCGCGCTGATGTTAAATAGTGCGGTATATAAAAAAATGTTAAATAAATAAATAAAATAAATATGCCATACTGGGTCAGACCAAGGTCCATCAAGCTCAGTATCCTGTTTCCAACAGTGGCCAATCTAGGTCATACGTACCTAGCAGTTTCCCCAAAAGACACAGGTTCCGCAATGCTTGTACTGGGTCAAACATTGCTATCCTGGGTCCCTTCTTAATAATGGTTTATGGAACTTTCCTCCAGGAACTTGTCCAAACCTTTTTTAAAGCCAGCTACACTAACGGCCTTTACTACATCCTCCGGTAACAAATTCCAGAGTTTGATTACACGTTGAGTGAAAAAATATTTTCTTTTATTAGTCTTAAATAGTTTACCCTGTAGCTTCATTGCATGTCCCCCAGTCTTTCTATATTCTGATAATGTAAACAATCGATCTACGTTTACCCGTTCCACTCCGTTCATTAATTTATAGACTTCTATCATATCTGCCCTCAGCCGTCTCTTTTCCAGGTTAAAGAGCCATAACCTTTTTAGCCTTTCTTCATAGGAGTATCCTTCCATCCCCTTTACCATTTTGGTGGCTCTTCTCTGAACCTTTTCTAAAATCGCTATATCCTTTTTAAGATACGGCGACCAGAATTGCACACAATATTCAAGGTGCGGTCTCACCATGGAACGATATAGAGGCATTATAATATCTTTTGTTTTATTTTCCATTCCTTTCCTTATCATACCTAGCATTCTATTTGCTCTCTTGGCTGCTGCTGCACACTGGGCCGAGGGTTTTAACATGTTATCCACAAATACTCCTAAATCTTTTTCCTGGGTGGTGGTTCCTAATGTGGAACCTTGCATTGTGTAACCATAGTTTGGGTTGTTCTTCCCTAGGTGCATAAATTTGCACTTGTCCACATTAAATTTCATCTGCCATTTTGATGCCCAGTCTTCCAATTTATCAAGATCCTCTTGCAATTTTCCACAATCCTCTTGGGTTTTAACAACTTTAAATAGTTTTGTGTCATCTGCAAATTTGATAACCTCACTCGTTATTCCACTTTCCAGGTCATTTATGAATATGTCAAAAGCAGTGGACTCAGCACAAATCCCTGGGGTACACCACTATTCACCTTTCTCCATTGGGATAATTGGCCATTTAGCCCTGCCCTCTGCTTTCTATCTTTTAAACAGTTCCTGATCCACAGTAGTACACTGCCTCCTATCCCATGACTCTTTAGTTTTGCTAAAAGTCTCTGATGAGGGACCTTGTCAAAGGCTTTCTGAAAGTCCAGATATACTATATCAACCGACTCACCTTTGTCCACCTGTTTATTCACACTTTCAAAAAAACATAACAGGTTAGTAAGACAAGATCTTCCTTGTCTAAAGCCATGTTGGCTGTCTCCCATTAGGCCATGACTATCTACATGCTGAGTAATTTTATTCTTTATGATGGTTTCTACCATTTTTCCTGGTACTGACATCAGGCTCACCGGTCTGTAGTTTCCCGGATCACCCCTGGAACCCTTTTTAAAAATTGGTGTTACATTGGCGATCCTCCGATCTTCAGGTATTAGAGATGATTTTAATGATAGTTCACAGATTACTAATAGCAGGTCTGCAATCTCATATTTCAGTTCTTTCAACACCCTTGGATGTATACCATCCGGCCCAGGTGATTTGCTACTCTTCAGTTTATCTGATAGTTGTAATACATCTTCCCGATGTATCGATATTTCCTTCAATTCTTCCACACCTTTAAATACCACTTCAGTCATGGGTAACATCCCTACATCTTCCTCAGTAAAGACCGAAGCAAAGAATTCATTCAGTCTCTCCGCTATCGCCTTGTCGCCTCTTAGTGCCCCTTTAACTCCTCTATCAACTAATGGACCAACTGACTCTCTCACAGGTTTTTTGCTACGAATGTACTTGAAAAAGTCTTTATTTTGCATTTTTGCTTCCGCAGCAAGCTTCTTCTCAAATTCTCCCTTTGCCTGCTTTATCAATGCCTTGCATGTGACTTGCCAGTGCTTGTGCTGTTTCCAGGTTTCGTCGTTTGGCTCTTTTTTCCATTTCCTGAAAGATGCTTTTTTTTGCAACAACAACCTCTCTGACCTCACCTTCAGTTTTTTGGACTTCCTTCCACTTTTCTTAAAGCGTGGAATACAGCTGGTCTGGGCTTCCAAGATAGTATTTTTCAACAACACCCAAGCTTGATGTAAGTCTTTAACCTTTGCAACTGCTCCTTTTAGTTTTTTCTTAACTATTTTCCTCATTTTATCATAGTCTCCCTTTCGAAAGTTAAAAGGTAGTACTGTGGATTTCCCTACTATCCCTCCTCCACTAATTAAATCAAAGGCGATCATGCTATGATCACTATTGCCAAGTGGCCCCAACACCCTTATCTCTTGCACTAGATCTGGTGTTCTACTAAGGACTAGGTCTAATATGGCTTCCTATCTGGTTGGTTCATGAATCAGCTGCTCCAAGAAGCAGTCATTTATGTCATCTAGGAACTTTATCTCCCTAGCATGTCCTGCCATGACACTGACCCATTCGATACCGGGGTAATTGAAATCACCCATTATTATTACTGCGCTGTAACTTTTGTTAGCTTCCTTGATTTCTTTGAGCATTTCATCATCCATTTGTTCATTCTGGCCAGGCGGTCGAGAGTACACCCCCACTGCTATTGCCTTCCCCTTTTTACATGGAATTTCAATCCATAGAGATTCTACAGCAAATTTATCAACAGTATCTAAAAGAACTAACCTTAATTGTGAAATCAAAATAACCCACCATGGAACATCTTAATCCAAGATAGGGAAGCTGGCAAGTATACCGTGCTGTGCACTTATAGACGCTGAAAAACGCGCCAAAGGTAGCGAAACCTGATCTTGTGGGTGGAGTCTTGTCACCCATCAAACTTGATACAGTGCTAGATTGAGGAAAAACATGCAAATACTATGTAGTATATGATATCATTCAAAGCAAGGGGGATATTATGTGCTGGAACCACCTATTTGATTAATAAAGCAAGTGCATGAAAATTATTCTTATGTATCTAAAGGCAATCTCAAGGATGTGCAGAGGGCTGTATTAAGAAGTATAGTATGCTTGTCCCTTGTCTTATCTATGAAAAAAGTGTTCTTGTAGATAAATAATTCAACAACTTTGTGAATGAATACTAACATTAAAACGTCATGCGATAGATATGCACCAGAGATTTAGGGGTATGTTTACTAAAACCCCGTTAGGTGCGCGCCGCGCTATTGTGCGGGATGCCATAAAAGGAGTGGGCGTGTCAGTTTGAAAAAAGCAAACCGGGATTATTCATGCGCTAATGTGCGCCGCGCACATTAGTGCATGAGAAACGCGCGCGGAAAGCATAAGTGGCGCGCTGATGTGCAAGCACAGGAACAGAGCCACAGTACAATGGTTACGACACTGACCGATGGTGTAGGGATCCGAGGTTCAATCCCCCACTGTGCCCAATGAATAAGGCTGGCCGAGGCACTACCTGTTATGTGTAATTTTGCAGTCTGAGGCATATTAATTTTATTTTAATTACTGCTACTAGCAAACGCACTCTGAAAGCACTGTAACATAAGGCACCCCATAAGGTACCCCAGAGGGCACATTTTAAAGTGCACTGTCCACCACGGCACCCTACAATGTTGCATAAAGGGTGGCGTATAGGGCGCCATATAGGGTGCCCTATGAGGCACAGCAAGGTCAGAGCACTGTTTTTGATGGCAGCACTGTGCATTTAAATGCATGAAAATCATAAGTAGGTGCGCTGAAATGCAAGGAGGAACAGCAGTGTAGCACAATGGTTAAGGCACTGACTGATGATACAAGGGTCATGAGTTCCATCCCCAGTGTGCCCAATACATAAGGCTGGCTGAGGCATCAGCTTTGACATGTAAGTATTGTTTCCTGAGGCATTTTATTTGTAATTTAATTATTGCTGCCAGCAAACACACCCTCACGTGCCGTAACCTAAGGTGCCGCATAAGGCACCCTATAAGGCACTCCATAGGGCACATTATAAAGTGCACTGTCCGCCACGGCACCCTATAATGTCCCCTATAGGGCACCCTATAAGGCGCTCCAGAGGACACCTTATAAGGCACCTTATATGGACGGTAACCATAAGGTGCCCTATAGAGCGCCCTATAAAGCGCCCTTTGAGGCACCTTATGGGTACAGTACGCTGAGGGTGTTTTTCCTGGCAGCAATAATGTACATTAAAAAGAGATAATGCTTTGGGGATCCCTATCAAATAACCCCACTGTGGGTTTGAACCCATGACCACTAACTCCACAGGCAGTGAAGTAACCAGTGGGCCACAGCTCTATAGCTGCTAGCAAACCCCTGGCTGGCTGCAGAGGGACTGCACGTCACCACACAGACAGTCTGCTGTGGTCACCAGGATAGGGTTAGCCCACCCGTACCCATGATGCACTGCACATGCAAATCAGCTGTCTACAGATGATCACAAGATGGGGTATGCACCCCCACAGCACCTCGGCCTGGTAGGGGGAACTGACCATGTGCACCCCCACAGCACCTCGGCCTGGTAGGGGGTACTGACCATGTGTGTTACTGGCACAGAGTAGCTACACACCATCACATTGTGCGGGTACTGTGCTCACCCTGAGGGTGCGGTGAGGCGCCCAGCACCAGGTCCACAGCACCTTCCATGACAGAAATAGGCCATGCTGCATGTCCCCAGCAGTGCCAATGTGTGCGATAGGTAGTTTCTGCAGACACACCTTGGATGTATCTGTATGTCTCAGTCAGGTGTAGCCCCTATGGACCCCTAGGAGGATTATGTACCACCACCCTCCTCCTCCAGGGGCCGAGGGTGGTAAACAGGGTCTCTCCTCAACAGATCCACATTCTATCTCCCTGCAATGGTGGCAGTAGAGGGGACCATCAACCCCAGTCCTGCTGGGGAACAGACACCCTACAGGGCAGTCAATGCAGCTCTGTACACATCCATAACACAATAGCAAACAGACATTAGGCCAGGATATGCTAAGCTGCACCCCACCCCTATCTGATATTCTCCTGCAGCAAGCCTTCAGCCGCTGCACCCTGCAAGGCGCTCCATCAAGACACATACCAGCTTCAAACAGTCTGCTAGCTAGTCCATAATGCGTGTTCCTGGTGGAAATGCATGCACCCAGAACTGGATTTCAGCATACACACCAAGCAGATAAGTCAGTGACTGGGCCCCAAAAGAAAACCCATAAATATCACATAAGAAAAATACTATATAGCACTATGGGGGTGCCTAGCCATGCTGTGGTCACTGCACAGTCAGGGTGAGAGTGACCTCCCAGCAGGACTTGCTGTGGCCACCCTGTTTGTGCAGGTGGTGGCCGGGCACTACAATGTCCCAGCCAGTGCCCTATGCCCTGTGCAGATGCATCCTGGCCAGGCCACCCTGTCCGGGCTATACCCATGGTATCTTGCTCCTCATTATGCACATTGGCAGGCCAATACTGGCAACATTGCTGGCAGTGTGGGCTGTGGAGGGTGTTTGCAGCCACCACACACTGGATAGACAGACACACACTCCCACACCTATGCCAGCATTGTGCCACTCTAGAGGAGTTTAGCAGCCCTGGCCACCACACCAGTCCTGGGCACAGTGCAGGCATGGATATGGTACACAATACTGTTGGGGGTCACTCCCCAGGGTGGTAAACACTGTCAGAGACCAGACCTGAAGCACACTCCACAGACAGCAGAAAGGTTGCTATGATGGAGCTCAATCAGCAAACTGTGCTTAACGTAGGAATTGGTATCTGCCAGTAATCATAGCAAACGTTTGATAGTTGTGTATCATATTCCCAGGTGTAGGGTGGCATTGCTAAGGTATGCAAGGGCTAGTATTGGGAGAAGCCTCTCCAGGAGGCATTGGCTAATGGAGCCTGTGGGTGTGGGTGTGGGTGTGTCTGCCCCTGTTGGCTGCTGCTTTACGGCAGAGGTTCCCAACTCCAGTCCTGGTGTGCCAAACACTGTTCGGGTTTTCATGCTGTCCCTCATGAATATGCATGAGATACATCTGCATACCATGGAGGTGGTGCATAGATATGCAGCACAGGGATCTTTATTAGAGGCAGCATGGAACCTGAATGGTGTTTGGCCCTCCAGGACTGCATTTGGGAGACTCTGCTCTAGGTAATGCGCCTGTTTATGGTGTCTTTGCTCTGTAGGGTAAAATGTAGGTGTTTTGGGCATGTTTACGTCATCTGCAATAAAGGTTCTGTCTGTATTAGCAAATTGTAGTAGCGGGTAAAATATGGGGACTGGGTTGGCAGGCACCATAGCTAGGACTTGAACCTGTGACCTTCTGCCTCCATACACACTGGTTGTGTGCACTGCACCACTGTGTTGCCACAAAGACAGTGCATTCCCTGGTGATACCATGACTGTTTGTCCGGCAGGGCCTGTCTGTTGCAGTGCATGGCCCCCACCTACACAGGGCTAGGCCATGGTCTGTTCTGGGCAGCTGCCACTGCCCCCTCCACCAACAGTACCCCTCCGCCACCATGCTGACATGGCCTTATAGTGGAGACAGCATAAAACCTGACTGATTTGTGGGCCTCCAGGACTGAATTTGGGGGACTCTGCTCCAGGTAATGCGCATGTTTCTGGTGTCTGTGCTCGGTGGGGTAAAATATAGGCGTTTGAACCATGCGTATGTTCTCTGCGATAAAGGTTGTCCTTACTATCACGGTTTAGTAGCGGGTAAAATATGGAGATTGGATTGGCAGTAGCCCCAGCTGGTACTTGAACTTGTGACCTTCTGCTCCTGAACACACTGGCTGTGTTCACTGCACCACACTGCGCTCACAGTGACTGTGCAGTCCCATGGTTGTTGGTCAGACACAGCCTGTCTGTTGCAGTGCATAAGAACATAAGAACATAAGAAAATAAGACATGCCATACTGGGTCAGACCGAGGTCCATCAAGCCCAGTATCCTGTTTCCAACATGGCACCCACCTACACAGGGCTAGGCCATGGTCTGCTCTGGGCAGCTGCCACTGCCCCCCTCCACCACCAGTACCCCTCTGCCATCATGCTGAGATGCCCTACTGCTGGTAGTGCTGGTGGTGTGCAGTCTCAAGCCATCCAGTGTGCAGATAGGCGGCTGCCTATGGTGCGTGTTCTGGGGTAGGGGTGCCTGCATAGGCGTCCACGCTTCCCCCCAACACCGCCTGCCAATGTTCTGTGCCCTTGGGGGTACCTGCTGGGTACTATCCCCTGTGACACTGTGATAAACACTCTCGTGCCCATGTTGGGCCCTCAGCAGTTGCTGTCCGGCTGCTGTTCAGTTTCAGCATTCCTAAGTGCCACCTAGGCATCTGCCTAGTCCGCACTGTGCCCCAGCTGCACCTCAGCATGTGCCGCCTGCAGCCCTCTGTATCCCCTTTCCCAGCATCTGTCCAGTTGCCCATTCCGACATGCCCGCCCTGCTGTTGTGGAACATGTGCATGCCATAGGAAACCTGTCCAATGGAGAGGAAAACCCTGATTAGTGCTATTTCACTGTGGGATCATTCACCTTGTATGGGGACGGAGCGTAGACCCTTCCAAAATTCATATTTATTTTTTTGGGGCTTTCTTGGGAGTGTTTTTTTATGTTTCCCATTACTATCACTATTTCCCAGCTTGATTATAATTTTTTTAAATTTTGTTGGGGTCCTTTTCAATGTTTATTTGTACTTTTGTACCGTGCACATGTATCACACTTATCACTTTTGTAGGTTTCCCTGGTTTTGCTGTGCATTGCTGACAGAAATGGTTTCTCTTCCCTTTAAATCGTCTCTAACGCGAGGTTTTCACTCGTGGTATTTTTTGCCTCGGATTTCAACCTCGCATATGTGCGGGGAGCCTCTCCCCTCCCACTCTCCACCCATTGACCCCTTCTCTCCGCCCCTGGGGAGCCTTCCTCCGCCCTACGGGAGCCTTTCCCCGCCTTCATCGCACATTAGCACGCCGTGCACATGAGCGTGCACAATAGTGCACTGCGCACCTGAGCGTGCACAAAAGTGCCCCGTAACGTGACATTAGCGTGCGCTACGGTACCTTAGCGCATGCTCAAGTGCACAGCGCACATTAGCACACAGTAGCGCACATTAGCGCAGTTTAGTAAACATACCCCTTAGACAATGAGGTTATCCACAGAAATGTATCAAAAAGGCCTATTTAAAAGCCTGTACCACAGAACGAACCTTGCTCTTGAGAAAAAAAGACTGCCAACACACAGACAAAATTGTCTGTGCTCTTACTTTCTCAAACTATTCCAAAGAAATTGTAAATATTCTGAGAGAAGAGTGGTACCTTTTAACATCACTGCTGTCATTTGTCTCCAAACAATTCAGATAACACACCTTTGTATATAGTTTCCCCTATTTCCCAAGTTTATATCTCCTGTTAAATGTAATTGACCAGACATATGTAAATTGTCGGATGTTTTTTGTTCAATGTAAACCGCGCTGATGTCTAATAGTGCGGTATATAAGAATTGTTAATAAATAAATAAATAAATAAACAAAATCCAAATCTGGCAAACATTCTAGTGCCGTCAGCTCTCACGTATTCTAATCCTCTACCAAAAACTAAAGGACACTACAGATGTGGCAATTGTTCAGTATGTTCCCACACTATTTCCGTAAAAGACAGTTTCACACACCCAACAACAGGACATAAGATATATTTACAGAATTATTCGAACTGTAAGACAACAAATGTACTCTATTTAATCCTGTGTCCCTGCAATTTAGTCTATATTGGCAAAACTACAAGACAGGTCCGCACTCGCATTATTGAACACAGAAGTTGTATTCAAAGAAAAGTTCCAGAAAAACCTCTAATTACACATTGGATACAAACAGGACATTCAATCAGTGATTTAAAATATCTGGTTCTGAAAACAGCGATACCACATTGGAGGGGAGGTGACATTAATAAGGTTTTACTAAAATTGGAACAACGTTATATCTATGAATTTAATAGTTTAGAACCACAAGGTTTGAACCAAGAAATTGATCTCTCGGTGTTTTTATGACCAGTCATGATTGATTCACTTTTCCTCAGGTACATTTTTCAATGAACCTTTCACTATCACAAAGTTTAGTTAAAATTTGATAAGATTATAGACACATGACAAACCTTGGTCCATATAAAGACCATTTACAAGCAATCTATGATTCTCGTATAAGTACCATTCTATCAAATTACGAGTTTTTACTTTCCCCTTTTAAATTTGAGATAACCTAAGATTAGTACTGTCTGTCTTAAATTTGGCCCCTAGGTGTCCCGAGCTACACAAAAATTCTTAAATAAAATGATTTAACACACGTTTTCAACACATAACTTCATTTATTCATCTAGTTTACACCATCAGTTCTAACATATCTCTTAATCAAGATTGATTTGTAATATACAGAATGAACTTAGTGCAAATCCACAATTATTCTTTACATTCATGAGATAGATAAAGTCATTTCATTTTTGGCCATTTCTCATGCCTGGTGGATATCATGGGATTGATCGATTAAGTTACTAAACATTTTACCCAACTATACACTTTTATCGAAGAACAATTTGTTCCATATGTACAAGTATTTTATAAGAAAGACGGTAATTCATGACTACTACTGTTTTTAAGATCACTCTTGACATTATGGGATAGATCAAGGTGTTTTAATATGAGCGATCCTTGTGCTTTATGGACACCAAACCATCAATATATTAGTCTATCAATATATATTTTCTATCAAAAAATTTTTAATATATATTCACATGCGGTTTTAAAAAGAATATACTTTTATACGTATAGGTATCTCAATAAGATCAATGATATGTGCCGTCTAGATGCATGTAGTTTTTAATGTTAGTAGTCATCCACAAAGTTGTTGAATTATTTATCTACAAGAACACTTTTTTCATAGATAAGACAAGGGACAAGCATACTATACTTCTTAATACAGCCCTCTGCATATCCTTGAGATCACCTTTAGATACATAAGAATAATTTTCATGCACTTGCTTTATTAATCAAATAGGTGGTTCCAGCACATAATTTCCCCCCTTGTTTTGAATGATATCATATACTACATAGTATTTGCATGTTTTTCCTCAATCTAGCACTGTATCAAGTTTGATGGGCGACAAGACTCCACCCACAAGATCAGGTTTCGCTCCCTTTGGCGCGCTTTTCAGCGTCTATAAGTACACAGCACGGTATACTTGCCGACTTCCCTATCTCGGATTAAGATGTTCCACGGTGGGTTATTTTGATTTCACAATTAAGGTTAGTTCTTTTAGATACTGTTGATAAATGCAAACTCATGGCCAATTTGTTCAGTACCATTTTGCAAATTATATGCACATACACTGGTTCATTTACGAATTCTATTTATTTACGATTCTTCAGTTCTGAAGCACATACATGTTATACTTATACGCTCATATGCATGGGTGTGTTATCCAAAGATTCTCAAACAGAATGGTGTCATTTCCGTGCATTATACCCATGTGCACGTTATATTCATGAGTACATTATTAGCGTGAAAATACTGTACACCAAAAACAGCTGAATAAGTGGATCAGTTTTGTGAACAAGTACAAGCTGAAATTGACAGAACATGCAAAGAAGATATCCTGATAGTCATGGACGATTGGAATGCAAACGTTGGCAACAAAGAGAAAGGCAAAGTGGTTGGAAAATATAGACTTGGCAACAGAAATGAAGCTGGAGAAAGGCCGCATGATGTGTGCCGCAATGGCCTCTAGGGAAACCGCCACCCGGCCTATGCCAGCTGCATACCCCACAACTGTCCCTCGCAGCTGTTGTGTCTCCTGGGTGAGCTCCCTGATGTCCCTGCGGAGCCCACACACCGCCCGCGTGTGGGCCCGCTGCGCCTGGCATTGCGCACGCTGTAGCTGCTGCTGTGCACGCATCTCCATCCGTATGCCCATCAGCATCTTGCGAGTGCCTGTAGGAGGGGAACAGGTTGACCTGCGAGACATCTGACGCCCAGAATGCAACGTGTAGGACCTGCCCGATCCCCACTGGGCCACACCAACCATCCCAGATATGGCCCGGGGGGGCATATTTATGTGTGTAGGCCCACTGTCACCGTGCTTGTGTGTGGCCCCACCACTGTGTCAGGCGGTTGTTGTGCCACAACAGCTCATGCAACCATCCTGCCACTTGCCTACCTGCAGCATCTCTGTGTAAAGACGCCGTATGTGCCTGCAGCTCCCGGACGACGACAGGCACTGTGCCTGTTCCTGCTGTGGATGGCCCTGGCGGAGGCAATGTGGGGCTCACCCCCGCATCCTTGTGTCCCTCACCAGCCACAGTGGTGTCCATCTCCCCGCTCTGCTATGGTGACTGTCCGTCCTCCTGGGTGGTCACCACCTGATACAGCACCTCATAGCAGCATTGCTAGGAAAGGGGAAGTGCTACTGATAGGAGATTTCAATATGCCAGATGTTGATTGGCACATTCCTGCTGCAGTATCATCTAGAAGTAAGGAGATCCTGGATTCTCTACAGGGAGAACTATTCAGGCAATTGGTAACAGACCCCACACGTGAAGGGACCATACTGGACTTGGTGCTTACCAATGGTGAAAGTGTTTCTGATGTTGTAGTGGGAGATCATTTTGCATCCAGTGATCACCAGATGGTGTGGTTCAGTATTAGGACTAGGGCTGTTAGAATCCATTCCAAGGTGAGGATCTTAGACTTTAGGAAGACTAACTTTGCGAAGATGGGCCAATACCTCAGGGAGTCGTTAGTGGGATGGGAACAGCTGGGGGATGTAGAAAAACAGTGGGCAAAACTGAAAGGGGATATTTTAAGGGCAACCAACATTTTTGTTAAAATGGTAAATAAAGGCAAAAGGAAAAGGAGATCGCTATGGTTTTCTAAGGAAGTAGCTGAAAAAGTGAAGAAAAAGAGGGAGGCCTTCATGAAATACATGAGATCACAGAGAGAGGAAGACAGGCATCTGTATTTGGAAAAACTTAGAGAAGCTAGCAAAGTAGTCAAGAAGGCAAAGATTCAAAAGGAGGAGGAAATAGCCAATGCAATAAAATGGGGGGATAGGACATTTTTCAGATATATTAGTGAGAAGAGGAAGGGCAAAAGTGGTATTGTCAGACTCAAGGGTGCAGGAGGGGAATATGTAGAAGCTGATAAGGATAAAGCGGAATTGCTTAACAAATATTTTTGTTCTGTGTTCACAGATGAAGAACCAGGAGCAGGACCTCAGAAAACACCCACAAATAGGAACAGAAGCGAGGGACATCTTGAACAATTTTCAGAAGACTGTGTTCGTGAGAAACTAGCTCAACTTAAAGTAGACAAAGCGATGGGACCGGATGGGATACACCCTAGAATACTGAGGGAACTTGGGGACGTTCTAGCAACTCCACTGACTGACCTTTTCAATGCCTCGTTGGAGTCGGGAGTGGTGCCAAAGGACTGGAGAGAGGCTCATGTGGTGCCTTTACACAAAAGCGGAAATAAGGATGTGGTTGAAAACTACAGGCCGGTTAGTTTAACTTCAGTGGTGAGTAAATTATTGGAAACGCTGCTGAAAGAGAAAATAGTGAGGTTTCTGGAGTCCAGCGGATTACAGGATCCGAGGCAGCATGGATTCACCAGAGGCAGGTCTTGTCAGACAAATATGATTGATTTCTTTGACTGGGTGACCAGGGAGTTGGACCGAGGGAGAGCTCTAGATGTGGTGTATTTAGATTTCAGTAAAGCCTTTGAGCACCCTAGGGATGGACCCTAAAGTTACTGCTTGGGTTAGAAATTGGTTGGGTGGGAGGCGACAAAGAGTACAAGTAAATGGAGCTCACTCTGAGGAGAAGGATGTTACCAGTGGTGTGCCCCAGGGATCTGTCCTTGGTCCAATTCTTTTTAACATCTTTGATAGTGATATAGCGGAAGGGCTGTCGGGTAAGGTTTGCCTCTTTGCAGATGATACCAAAATCTGCAATAGAGTAGACACCCAGGAAGGTGTAGATAATATGAGGAGGGATCTAGCTAAGCTTGAAGAATGGTCTAGAATTTGGCAGCTGGGATTTAATGTTAAAAAATGTAAGGTCATGCATTTGGGCTGCAGCAATCCAAGGGAGCAATACAGTATAGGAGGTGAAGTACTTTTGTCCACTAAAGAAAGCGGGACCTAGGCGTGGTTGTGTCTGTTGATCTTAAAGTAGCTAAACAGGTAGAAAAGGCAACGGCAAAAGCTAGAAGGATGCTTGGGTGCATACGGAGAGGAATGGCTAGCAGAAAAAAGGAGGTGATAATTCCTCTGTATAAGTCTTTGGTGCGACCTCATTTGGAGTATAGTGTGCAATTCTGGAGACCGCACCTTCAAAAGGATGTGAACAGGATGGAGTCGGTGCAGAGAGTGGCTACTAAAATGATTAGTGGGCTTCATTATAAAGCATATGAGGACAGACTTAAGGATCTTAATATGTACCCCTTAGAGGAAAGGCGGGATAGAGGTGATTTGATTGAGATGTTTAAATACCTCCGTGGCATAAATGTTCAGGGAGAGAGCCTCTTTCAATTGAAAGCAAGTTCTGCTACGAGGGGACATGGGCTGAGGGTGAAAGGAGATAGATTCAGGAGTGATATGTGGAAATATTTCTTTACGGAAAGAG
Organism: Ichthyophis bannanicus; assembly: GCA_033557465.1. Lineage (NCBI taxonomy): Eukaryota > Metazoa > Chordata > Amphibia > Gymnophiona > Ichthyophiidae > Ichthyophis > Ichthyophis bannanicus. Next base: position 59,387,154 of record CM066035.1, read on the forward strand.
TAGTGGATCCATGGAATAGTCTCCCAGTGGAGGTGGTAGAGATGAGGACAGTAACTGAATTCAAAAAAGCATGGGACTAACACAGAGGATCTCTAAAGGTAAAAAGTGGACTGTTGTAGTTGTTGATATGGAAGGACAGACTAGATAGGCCATGTGGTCTTTTTCTGTCATCATGTTTCTATGTTTCTATACCATGGGGTGTCTGCGGTTCCGCTGATGGCAGCCGCTGCATGTGGTGCCCCATCAACCTCCGCAGGCTCTGGCTCACCACCACTGTCCTCCCCAGCTGCCTCGATGGCCTCAATGTTCCCTGGGGGGGGGGGGGTGGAACAACGTAGACAGTAGATATGGGGTGTCACAGGGGTATGTTTACTAAACCGGGCCAATGGTTAACCCGGGCTATCTGCCACTAGGTCCCATATTATTCAATGGGACCTAGTTGCAGATAGCCTGGGTTAATCGTTAGCCCGGTTTAGTAAACATACCCCACAGTAAGAGACTTGAAGTCAAGCACATGGTAACGTCGACACATATCTGTTTATGTGGACCTTGCGATCCCCTCTCTCTCTTACCTGCTCAGCCATGGGGACATGACCTTTCATGCTTTCTCCCTCCCCACCCCTGTACCTTCCCCACCACACATTGTATGCACCGACACAACCCATTTGCTGTTAACGCCCCATTTTACAACCTGCATCTGGTGTGCAGACATCCAGGTCGTACATGGAGCATTGGGATCACATGTGTGGGGTACCCCCGGACCTTGGATGTCTGCACTGCATCACAGTTATGTCCATGACATCCTGACCTACATCCATGCCTACGTCTGCCCAGGACAGGGATGGTTGATGGGAGGGAGATCATTGCGTCAGACAGATACGTCTAGGGTTTTGGCAGGGTGGTATGCCTTTATCCCCTATAGTGCCCACGTGCACACACTAACGGGGACTGTGGACCCAGGTATGTATTTCCCTAGGTCGGGCACCCCTGCTCCTAGGACAAGGGCCCGCTACCCCCCATGGCATGCCCAGCGTGTGCGTGGTAGATGGCTGTATGTTTGCTGCCTGTTCCCAAACATACCTGCTTGGGGATCAGCCATGTCCAGCGCCGGTGAGAGCCCATTGATGTAGATGGGGCCTAGGCATTCAGCAAGCTGCTGCTCCAGGGGCGTGAGGCTGGGTATGAAGAGGCCACCCCCGCCAGTGCCGGTAGCATGTCTGCATTCTGCATTCATGTGTTCACGGACCCCCTGTCTTATATCGTTAAACCGTTTATGGAGGCTATCAAGGTCCCTTGGTGGCCCCCCCAGCCTCCGCCATGGCCCCCTGCACCTCTATCCACACCTGGCTGCGAACACTAACTGTGGTCCTTGAGCTCATGCGCCCATAGAGCTCCTCATAGTGCTCAAGGACACCTGTGAGCAGGTTGTGGTTTTCCTGCTGGCTAAATCTTATCGCCCTCTTCCTCTCCCCATCTGGCACAGGTGTTTGCCTATGCTTGCCTGTGGTGTGCTGTGCAGGCTGCTCCTGGGTGGTGACAGCCATACCCAATGGGCCGGCTAGCTCAGTACCAGGGTGATCCAACCCTCCCGTCTCTGGGGTATGCAGCCCTGCTGTTTCACTGGACACCCCGCCTATCGTGTCCTGCCGTTGCATGTCTCTGCTCACCCTGTCCTCCCTCTGCATCCCGGACCTGTTGTACCTCGTGTGGCCTTTCCCCTCCCCATCACCTTCACCAGCCCTCATCCACCTCGCCACTCACCTGCCCTTCCTCCTGTAACCTCAGCCACGCACTGACCCTGCCACCCACCTCACCACCACCCCCACAACCAACCATGCCACCTACCTCACCCACCACACACCACCCCTGCCAACTGCCTCCCCCACCACCCACCAACCATACCACCCACCTCACCACCACCATCACCCACCAACTGTGTCACCAACTTCACCCATGGCTCACCAACGCAGCTACCTATCACCTTCACCGCTCAACAGCCCTGCTACTCTCTATGCCCAACCTGCCTCTGACCCTTCCTTCACGTCCACATTAACTTACGCCTCCAACCTCACTCGCCAGCACTAAACCCTCAGCGTGTACCACGTTTGCGCATTACCTTATGGACTTCCTGACATCTGTGCATGTTTGCGTGCATTCCGCAAGCGCAAGGCGCAGCATAGGGTGCGCACACGGTATCATGCGCAGCACATGCGTAGCCACATCTGGTGCACCTGGGGTAGGTGGCAGAGGTGGTGTGTGGTGGGTGAGGTAGGTGGCACAGTTGGTTGGGGGGAGGGGGAGGTGGCAGGGGTGGTGTGTGGTGGGTGAGGTAGGTGGTACGGTTGTTGGGGGGAGGGGGTAGGTGGCAGGGGTGGTGTTTGGTGGGTGAGGTAGATGGCACGGTTGGTGGGGGGGTAGGTGGCAGGTGTGGTGTGTGGTGGGTGAGGTAGGTGGCACAGTTGGTGGGGGGGAGGGGGGATGTGACCAGGGTGGTGGGTGGTGGGGGAAGTAGGTGGCACGGTTGATGGGTGGTAAGGTTAGGGGGTGGTGGGTGTGGTGTGTGGCTGGGTCGGTGTTTGGTGGCGGAGGTGAGTGGCAGGGATAGCGTTTGGTAGGGAGGTGAGGAGGGTTAGGTGTGTAGTGGCTGCTATGGCGGCCTTTGTGATTGCAGCAGGTACACTGGGGGATGTGGATGGCTTACGGTTGCCTGATGAGGGAGATGGTGTGGATGGGGCCGGGGCACAGGGTGGGGATGCAGGCCCGCTCCAAAACCGACCTGCGGCTGTGGGGGCAGGCCAGGCAGGGCCTGTGCAGGCATGGCGCAGGAGACGTGCCGAGTTGCAGGCTCACCAGCCTCGCCTCTACAGGCCCAGGGCCCGGCTCCAGGACATGCGTGAGGACCAGGTCATCTCCCTCTACTGCCTGAGCACAGGGGCTATTAGGGAGCTCTATGAGGATCTGAGACCTGACCTCGAGCCCCTGACTGGTCGGTCACATGTCATACCGGGTTTGGTCAAGCTCCTTGGTGCCCTACATTTCTTTGCCTCTGGCTGTTTCCAGTCATCTGTGGCCGCACTGGGTGGCATGAGTCGTTCCACCTTCTCTCGCTGTCTCTACCAAGTACTGCGTGCCATGGTCAGCCGGGTTGGGAATTACATTTCATTTCCCAACACTAGGCAACAGTGGGGGGCCCTGAACCAGGCCTTTGAGGCATTTGCCAGGTTACCACACGTGATGGGAGCAATTGATTGCACACATGTTGCCCTGGTCCCGCCCAGAGACAGGAAGGCAGTGTTCTGCAACCGCAAACACTACCACTCCCTGAATGTTCAGGTTGTATGTGATGCAAGTATGCGTATTCTGAATGTGGTCCCGCGGTTTGCAGAATCCACCCATGACGCCTATATCCTGCATCACTCGGCACTGTTCAGGTATTTTGAGGTTGGACAATTCGAGGACAGTGTCCTGCTGGGTGGGTATTTGTCGTCACTGACATGCACACTGTATACCCCTGCTATCCTCCAGCACACATGTGTGACTTTGACGTGTGTCCCAGGGTGTGTGTGTGTCTCATCTGTGTGTGTGCTGTGAGACTATATCCTCCTTAGGCACCTACCTAGGTAGGTGGTATAGCTGTATTTCTTAAAAGAATAATCTGTAGTCGTGTGTCCAAGTGTAATTAAAGCTGGGCTTTATTCCCCTTCCCTTGAGGACTGCCTTCCAGATACAGTAGATAACGGTAACAAAAATAAACTGTTGCTTCACAGGAAAAATAAAAGCTTTTCAAACTATAACAATGCTTCTTCTTGCTTTTTAACATAAAGAGTCTATCTCATCAGAAAAACAAAGAGCACAATCCATGGGTTCTGGACCAATCTCTGGGTTTGAACTTTCCCACTGCATTAAATCAGGACCTGGTCCTGTAAATGGGCACCATGCTTCAACATTGCTGGTTTCACCACCTGGACCCTGAGAGACCTCAGCTTCTATGGGAGGAGACTGTTCTATGCAGACATGGACATGAGGAGCTGTGCTTGGGGCTTCTTTCCAATACCCACGCCAATAAGGGTTTTCTGACCCACTGTAAGCTTGGCTCTTTATAAAAGGACCCACTTCCTTCCCTCTGGAGAAAACAGGGTACTTATCTTTCTTTCTGGTGTAAAGCGTTTCCAGCCCTTCCTCTGTTAACCAGGGTTTCTTCTCTGGAGTGTAAGCTGCCTTTCTCCGGGAGTTCCAAGCATTAGGTTTAGCTGAGCTGTAATCACCTCCTGGCCTCAGTGAGCTTTCTTGAGCGTGACGTTTGCTCTCTACCTGCTTGGTTGCCTTCCCCGGTACGAGGACCCCTCTGGCTTAGAAGTCTCTTGCACTGCTTTTCCCAGCACTCTCTGGTTCAACAGCTTGCTTCCACTGTGCCCTCTCTCTTCGTGACAGCGTCTCTCTCTTTGTCTGCTTCTGAATCTGACTCCCTTCCTGAGTCTCTGTCTCCTCCTCTCTCGGCTCTTCTCTCTGCCCCCTCTGTGGGATTTCCCACCTGGTTTTATCTCCCTGCTTGTTGTACATTGTACATGATTCTTTCCTCAGGTGAGCATGATTAGGACTCTGAGTTTCTACTGCGTCACCAATGCTATGAGGAAAGTTTGTTTCTCCATTCCTTGCTTCCCTGCAATCTGAATGCCTTAACCGCTCATGTGGCTGTGAGGTAAGCTCTTCTTTTCCTTTTCCTTTTATTATCCCGGGCTCAGTGCTGTCTACCTCATGACAGTGCGTACTGCCGGGGGGGAGGGGGGGGGGGTGTTAGCACCATGTCTTCTGTGTTGCGGTGCTGTGTGTTGGTGGCACACTGACATGTGATGTTTCAAGCCCTTTGGCATTGTGTGTTTCGGTTGGCACTGTACCACACACATGTATGCTTCCTGTTAATCACCTGTGTGGTGCTGTCTATGCCATCCTGCCTATCACGGTGGGGTAAGGTTTCCCATTGCATGGTCTGTTTGTGGGGTATAGTATGACCGTCACATACTTGCACATGTGTGTATCCCTGCCCTTGTCCAGGGTGCATTGCATGTGTGTCTCTGATGTGTTGGGGCCTGGCGCCAACACCTTTCGGCCTCTGGTGTCTGCCCATGTGTCTTTTGAGGTTCATGTTAATGTTGGTTGCACCCCGTCCACCTCCCCCTTGCTCTGTACCTCACACCTCCAGACACTGGCGCATAGTGGTTGTGTTCCATCATGTATTCCCTTATGTTTCTGTCTGACCTGTAGGTGCTGTGGGTCTGCACCAACATTCATGTGTGCATGTGTGTGGACATGAGCTACTGGTTTAACGTTCAACATCTCTTTCCGCAGGTGACGCAGGATATGGGTGTCGGACCTGGTTGCTAACCCCTGTGCGTCTACCACGGACACATGCAGAGTGGAGGTACAATGAGGCCCATGCCTCCAGTCGCTCTGTCATAGAGCGCACCTTTGGCATATTGAAAAGTCGCTTCAGGTGTCTGGATAGGACCGGTGGGGCCTTACAATACCAGCCCGTGACAGTGGCAGAGATCATTCTTGCCTGTTGCATCCTGCACAACATTGCTCTCAGGCACGGTGTCAATGTTGACATTAATGAGGATCTTGACGATGATCCAACGTGCCCCCCTGTACGTGGCCGTGCTGACACATGAGAGGGCGCAGCACTCAGGCGCCAGATGATTGAGGAGCTATTTTCATGTGAGTACTGGATGTGTCTGCATTTCACTTTTGTACAGATACCTGTACTACTGCTACTACTGAGCATTGGTATTGCACTACCAGTCATACACAGCACTGCACTGACATTGCTGACACAATGCCTGGCCATCTGAGCTTGGTCCAAATGCTGACACAGATGGTGTGGGTGGGGGACGACCGCGGGTGGAGGCGATCAATGTTGTCACGGTTAATAGGCTTAGGTGATATGGTGGGCTAACACGCAGGACTTTGAGTTGTTTGTTCTGGTGGCTGCCCTGCAGCCACAGGTAGTTGGTTCCAGGCGTTGGGTGCTGCAAGGTGACACGTGTGTGGTCCCACATTCACAATGTGTGCGAGGCCCAGATATGGGACCAGTTGGCTTGATGTGTGGGGATGCCATTTGGGGGTTATGAGGGGATTGAATGGATTATATGCGCTGATGAGCAGGGACTGTGTATTACGCGTCTCGGTATAGCGATGCATACAGGTATCAGCAGTGTTTACATGCTCATTAGTGGTAGTCACATTTGTGATACCTGGGTTATGCGGGTCACGGTACAGGTCAAACACAGTGTACCTCCACATGTAGTTCCACAGGTGTGTCTTGGAGTTGTCTGGAGCCTGTGGGGTGTCGTGACAGGAGGGGTGTTACTGTCAGACGGATGCTGTTGGTAGCTCAGCCATGCAGCACAGTAATGCACACCTTGCAGCAGACATAGATGGTTTTGACCCAGATCAGACAGGTGTAGGTTTCAGTGACCAGGGTGGTGGGTGATGGAGGGGGCCATTAGTGCTTTATGTGTGTGTTCTGCAGTGACGGCTTGTATATTGCTGATGTTATCTAGGGGGACACCGCAGGCCTGAGCTACATGATGGGTATGTGTGGGGAAGGGTAGTGGGGAGTCATGGATACCTGATACCTTGACAACCACGTCGACAGAAGGTGTATCCAACCTAAGCACAGACAGTGTAAGGCTTGGAGGGGGTTTAGGGGCGATGGGCCGATGTCATATCGTAGCCGTGCGCAATTCATGCAGCAGGGGTACCTGCAGCCAGCAATGTGAGGGAGGACACTGATGTCATGGTGTGCTTTGCCAAACATAGCTCATGCTTGGTGAGATATCTTTGGAACACATCAACGTACAGCTGCTAGGGATAGACAGGGGATGTGCCTGCTGCACCAGGAAACCGGGTATGGGCCCAGGGGAATGTAGCAGCCCCTGCATATATCCCGTTCATACAGCACCTGGGACAGGGTTAGCAGGGGAGGTGGGCCCATAGGAACACACACTGAGGGTGAGATGGGAGACATGTATGGATGGCAGGCTTGTACCAAGACCTTTGGGACGCACATAGAAACATAGAAACATGATGACAGAAAAAGACCACAAGGCCCATCTAGTCTGTCCTTCCATAACAACAACTACAACAGTCCACTTTTTACCTTTAGAGATCCTCTGTGTTGGTCCCATGCTTTTTTGAATTCAGTTACTGTCCTCATCTCTACCACCTCCACTGGGAGACTATTCCACGGATCCACTACTCTTTCCGTAAAGAAATATTTCCGCATATCACTCCTGAATCTATCTCCCTTCACCCTCATCCCATGTCCCCTCGTCGCAGAACTTGCTTTCAATTGAAAGAGGCTCTCTCCCTGAACATTTATGCCACGGAGGTATTTAAACATCTCAATCATATCACCTCTATCCCGCCTTTCCTCTAAGGTGTACATATTAAGATCCTTAAGTCTGTCCTCATATGCTTTATAATGAAGACTACTAATCATCTTAGTAGCAACCCTCTGCACCGACTCCATCCTGTTCACATCCTTTTGAAGGTGCGGTCTCCAGAATTGCACACCATACTCCAAATGAGGTCGCACCAAAGACTTATACAGAGGCATTATCACCTCCTTTTTTCTGCTAGCCATTCCTCTCCGTATGCACCCAAGCATCCTTCTAGCTTTTGCCGTCGCCTTTTCTACCTGTTTAGCTACTTTAAGATCATCGGACACAACTACGCCTAGGTCCCGCTCTTCTTTAGTGGACAAAAGTACTTCACCTCCTATGCTGTATTGCTCCCTTGGATTGCTGCAGCCCAAATGCATGACCTTACATTTTTTAACATTAAATCCCAGCTGCCAAATTCTAGACCATTCTTCAAGCTTAGCTAGATCCCTCCTCATGTTATCTACACCTTCCATGTTATCTACACCTTCCTACACATGTACAGGTTAGCACAGTGACGGTTGTGGTCAACGGTCTGGAGGGCAGCAGACATGTCCCAGAGGGGAAGGACAGGCTACAGGCCCTTGGACCTGGCCAGGGACATGTCAGTGGCATGTGTGGGAGATGACAATTATGTACAGTGACATGAGGAACTGCCAGACTGTGACGGGTCTAGGGGTTTATGGGGCGTGAGGCTGGTGTGTTTGTTGCACAGCTCTGACATGACATATGTATGTTTGCCTTGTGTTTCTCAATACACAAGACATGCTTGGTGATGTTCCAGGTGCTGTAGTGCAGTGTCAACTGTTTGTACCTCATTCAACATGCAGGACAATGGGGTAGGTGGACATACAGGTGATGTTTGTGTGCTGAGAGTCCTGAGCAGGACATGTGACACGTTATCTGTCTACTGCACATATGTTGTGGATGTCCAATTTGTCTTGCTCCCACGTATCCCATATGTTGATGCTGGCCACACATATCCACATGTGTTTGTGCGCAGTTTGTCATATCCGGCAATGTCTCTGGGACACATCCAACAGGGCTGTGTGTGTCCACAGGTCTCAGGTGTTCTGGTGATAGGCCCCACTTACACTCTTCCATGACATTGCAGCATTGGACAACAACAGTGTATCATAGCATTTGCCAGCCCTTTATCTACACTATATGCCACATGTGCACATACAGGCCATATGTTAATGGTGCCACGCTCACCTTCTCATAGTGTGTGTGTGTGTGTATTTGTGGGTGGCTCTTTTATGATACAGTGTTCATACCATTTTCATTATCATGTGGTGGGCGGGGTCGGCACACCTTTGAAGCAGTGGTGGGTATGCTATATCTCCCTTACTGGTGTTAACCTTGTGCACAGTGTGCATGTGTGTTGTGTGGTGTAGGTTGACCTATCTCATGTGTATTGACTGACCACTTCACAAAAGCATTTTTGTATCCCAGATGTCACCATAATGTGGGAATGCAGCGACAGCGGATGGACATGGGGACATGGTTCTTCAACACATGTTGATGACATCCTCTGCCTTTATTGAGACGTTTTAGGGCCCTTGCCTGCCTGTGGGGATCCTGAGCAGACATTTGGTGCAGACACACAGTGGGTAGCAACTTGGATTGTTTGGGTGTCACGTCAGCCTTTATATGTTTGTGTTTCACCGTTTGTTTCATGCACCTTTCCTGTTGGGTTTCTGTGCACTGGCGCTGATGGACATGGGGTGCAGCTGTGATATGCCTGTCTTACTTGGCCATGGACATTATCATATCCATGGGGCACACTTGTCTGTGGTTGCATTTCCAGATATCCACATCATGCCCAGTGTTCTGTGTTGTGATCATGTTATGTTCGCCTGTGTGCCATTTCATGATGTTGGTTATGATGTTTGACACCCTGCAATGTGCCCTGCTGTTGCGTCCAGCATACCATGACATTGTTTGTCCTTATTCTGACACAGGGCAGCGGTCACACACAGCACATCTACTTACGTGCATCTGCGGGCGACATCACCCACCTGTTGGAGGACCCACCAACACCATTCAACTATCGCTGGAAAATGATGCAATTGGATGTTTTAACTGTGTGAGTGGGTCACATGCCTATGATGACTATTGCTGTTGGACTGCTACCTTACATATGACAGGCCTGTCTGAAACACTGTTGCTACCGTTGTCTGTCTGGGTGTCCTGTTGATTACGAGAGACACACATGACCCTTCAAGTACTGTGCCACATTGGGATATCACACTTGACTATGCATGCCCTGTGATTCACGAACAGTCTTAACGGGACATGTAGGGTGCAGATGCCCTTTGCACTGTGGACACTGTGTACTGGTCCATATGTGTGCATTACAGACTGGAGGAGTCGCTGTATGTTCTACATCCATCTGACATATTGTTAGTGTGTGTTGGCCATATGTGTAAAATGCATACATTTGTATCCTGCTGCTGATCGCTGGAAGCAGCGGGATACAAATGTACACTAAATAAATAAAATAAATAAATATCCTCATCTGTCAAGGTCACAGGGGCATACAACCATGCGTGTGGCACAGGGGTAACATTGTATACATACTCTTGTATATGTTGACCTACCCTGCACTTGGACATGACAACGTTGTTGCCACCCCACCGGTTTAATATCCACCAACATTTGGGACTGATGTTTACCCTCACCAAGGGGGTTACAGTGCATGTACGTTATTACTGTGTCATGGTTCACCGTACACAGTGCTTGTGCATGTGACTGGATATGTAGGTACACCACAACATGGAGCAGTGTGGCTTCTGTGTAGGGTACTGGTCCATGTTTGACCTTTCTTTCACACTTGTGACAAGGTAGAGACTCAGAAACAGAAGAAAAAGGGTTTAAAACACTTTCTGTCACCTCAGATGTTTAGAGATGCAGGACAGGAAGGGGTTAAGATTCCAGCACATGAACCTTCTCTGCAAAGAAGAGCAGGGAAAGAACCACACCCTAGCTCTAGGCTAACCCAGAGACATAGCCAATCAGGGAGGTGGGCGGAGTCAGACCGGATTGGGCCACTCTGCACTCATAACCAGGAAGCAGCAGTTAGTGTGGAGGTCGACAGCAGCAGTGCAAGCAGAGGCGAGGGGAGGAGAAGCCGAGAAACCTCCAGGAGAGAAGGGAGTGAAGACAGAAACCTCCCAAGCAGCAAAAGGGGAACCAAGGAGAGAACCAGGGAAAGGAGAGTTCCGGTGGGTGGTCCAGGAAGAGACCCAGGCAGAGCTCAGCTCCAAGAGAGAGTGAATCCTGGAAGAGACCCAGAGCCAGACTCAGAAGCCTTGAACACAGACTTGGAGTCAGTGGAGTTCCCCAGAGACAGAAGCTACCAAAACCAGGTCAGAGCCAAACCTTTTAAACCTTGTAAAGTAGATAGCTCTGAAATAAGCCAGTCTCTAGGAAGGGATAATAGAGTGCTTTCTAGAAGAAACAGGTTGGAACCAAGCTTGGAAAGGAAACCTGAAGTTACTAGAGGAAAGTTGGGCTGTAGGAAAGTCCCTTTTAAGAAGCTGCAAGCATTTCCCTTATACAGACAGCGTGACCAGAGCTCTAGCTCAGAAGATAGCACACCTGCTTGTCAGCAAAAGGCTAATTGGCAACTACCGTGCAGAGAGCTAGGAACAGACCCTGAGGACCAGGCTGTGCTGAGGGATCTCACAAGGCAGTTCCATAAGAGACATATTCCTCCCAACCAAAGGCAACTACCTAGGCAAGGCAAGGAAGAAACAAACCCCTTTTATGAGCTGTTAAAAGGTGCTGAGAAATACCAAGCCTCACAAGTGCCTAGAAGACAGAGAGAAACCAAATGGAAACAGCTTCAGAATGTAATTAAAGAATTAAAGTCTGAAGGCTTGTATGTTCCACATGACAAAGGGATATCAGAGAGCCAGGAAGAACCAATGGAATTAGGGGCTCCTTTATCCAATACCAGTGATTCTGAAATGGAGTGTGGTGTATGTATGAGAGAGTAAGGAGCTATAATTTGTTCCTGTCTTATGATTGAGTGCTGTGAAGCCTAAACCAATGTTCTTAGAAGTTTGTACCAGAGACAGCAGCCTTCTGCTGGGTGCAACGATTCAGAGCTTCATAACTTACAACTGTTAATGAAAGGCAACGTGAGGAAGTGTTCCTACACAAGAAGCCAGTTATTAATAGGCAAGAGAGTGTGGAGATTGCCATTTCTATTTAAAGCTGTTAAACAAGATATGGACATTAGAAAAGAGAATACAACAGCTAGAAGATTTCTTTATTGAAAGCTGTTACTAGGAAAGCATTACTAGCATCCTGAAGTGTTGTTGTATTGGTGAAGCTGGAAGAAGCCTAAAAGCATTTAACTGTATTACGTGTCCCTGAGAAGAATCAGGAGAACTGACTTTACACTGTGAACTTTTATTTGGTACAAAAAGGTTATCGCTTTACTTTTGTGTTGGGGGAGTAAATCCTGTGCTGTTCTTTTGCAATACTTTGTGCAATACCTTATGCAAGAATAAAGTATTCTTTAACTTGGAAACCCAACCTTGGCTGTCGTCACTTCAGTCCACAACTACAATAGGATACAGGGCTTCAGCACTACCAAGGACTTTTAAAACCCCATGTGGCACGCACCAACTGCCTGATTACGCCTAGGGCTAGGCGGTGCGGTGTCACACACTCCATATACAGTTCATTGTGTTTGGCTACTGTACAGAGGTGCTGTTGTACATTGATTTACATACATAGCATTGCATGTCTGCACTGTCCTCTTTGTCCCCTGATGTAACGTCGCTCCCCTTCGCCCATGACATTTGCAGTGTGGCAGTGTGATTGTCTGTTTTCGTCCTTCATTTCTGCATCCCATGTACCGTGCTTTATGTGTACGGTTCATGTATCCTCGCCATCCATTGCTGGGAACCTGCTGCATGGTGATATCTCTGCATGTGTGTGTGGTCCATTTTGTGGTCTTCTCTGGGATCATGTGCCTCTTGTACCTGTTACCTTATCCTCATTTTGCATTTGTCCTTTGTTTTGTGTTACATTGGGGATGCTTTCATTGCTTTATCAGGCATCCTGAGGCAGCTGTGACCTATATATCTATATCTGTGTGTACACTTGCTTACATGTTGCTACTTCTGCTTTTTCAGGCTTTTGTCACCTGTATTGGCAGACGGATATGTTTTTGGGGAGTATTCCTGACTGATGTGTGTGGGTCCCTCATCATGCTCCGCCTAGTATCTACATTCGCCTGGGGCATCTGGGACGTGCAGCAACATGTGGTGGGTGGGGGATACTGCATAGTGCACACCATATAGCTATGGCACATTCTCTCTCATGACCATCATCTGTTGATGTGCCAGTGACTTTGGGTTGACATGTGGGTAGCTGGCATGATCAATGTGTTTTTAGTTAGTTCACTGTATCCAACCACCTTGATATGATTACAGGCAGTATATGCAACATGTCTACTGATTGACCAAAGTAAATGTATGTGTTTGAAAACCATTTCTCGCTGCTGCTGCTTGACCACACTGACACATGTCTTTTGTTATGTTCAGGTACTGTACATGACCCCCCTGTGCTCACATCCTTCTACGGTGGCAGCTCGCTATGTGGCAGCCATCTGACACATCACAGGGTGCTAAGGGTTTCCATACTGCCATTCCCTTTGGGGGACACTGTTGGGTTGTGCTTGCTGTGGTGGTTTCTGATAGTGGTTCCAAACATGTGTTTGTGTGCCATAGGTTGCAGGTTCGGGTCCCACAAGTTCTTTCATTTTGTCCATGTTTTGTGCTAAACTGACCAGGAGCTGACTGACAATATCTCTTCACTTTACACCCCAATATGCCCTTGCTGCAGCCTATCCGTTACATATCAGCTGTTACATCTGACTCTTTATTTGTACTGTCCATGGCAGCTTGGGGGATTGACATTGCTGTTGTTGATGTTATCTGGTCCATGTCTGTTTGTAGGTTCATGTCTCACATGCTCCTTTGCTGTTCTGTTCCCCTTTTTGGCCTGCTCCACAGGGCATCCCATGCCGCACATTGGGTTTGGATTCTTTGTTCTTTTGCATGCTGTGTCCACTGCATCACATTTCATTGTGTGTGTTACTGTTGGGGTTGGCCTGTCCTGGCAGCCAGCTATGTTTTGGTGTGGTGCCCTCCAGTGTTCTTGTCTGCAGCCTTTGCTGTGACACTCATGTTGGTGTTGTAGCCTACCGGTTTGTGCATTGCCATTTGTGCTATTGGTCATGGGTTTGATTCCTCTCTGTTCTGATTTTTTAATGCCTCTTGTCCACACGTACTTCCCATTCCTGTTACAGACCTATCTGTAGGATCTGTGCTGCTGGCACATTATACACTCAACACTGTTGCCAATCATCCTTCTGTCGGTCTATCAGTGTCTGCAGGCTCTGTGGCGTCCAGCCCTACTGTACAGGCTGCTACACCATGTCCTGCACTGGCACCCTTTTCTGCATCTTGGCTCTTGCCTCTCCTGTGTGTGCTCTGCATGACACTGCTACTCCTGTGTCCTCCTGTCATTGCACTTCTCCTGCCACTTCTACCTCCTCTGCTGGACACATCTTCCCATCCTCTGGCAAACACTGTCATTGTTGCATGGTACATTACCATCACCCTGTGCATCGCTACAGCTGCCCCTGATATGTTTGTCCATTTTTCCAGCTGCCACATGGGCTGGACACAGATTTGTCTGGTCCATCAGCTCAGATCTACTTCCTTCCATTACTTGTGCATTGTCTTTCCTTGTTGCTCTGTGCAGTGTTAGGGTTACATCTGTGTTTGGCCCATACCTCTCTTGCTTTTCAACTTGGGGGACTTTACTGCCCTTGGCCAACATTTTTGGGGTCACCTATACATCCTTGGGGCATCTTCAGCCACACCTTAGCTTCAGCGAGCTTATGGGGTGTCTACTATGGTGCCTTGGGAGTTGGCAACCTTTCGACATGGCCTCTGGGGCACATTATGAGCCACCTTGGATGATGTTGTGGTTTAGGATGTGCCTTCTGGTACACCCTAAAAGGTGCATTAGTTTATGGCACTGGGGTGCGGGAATCTTTGGCTGCCAACACAGATTGTTGTACTGTTTCAAGCAGGAAAAGGAATTACTTTGACCAACCTCATTCATTTGGCCCACTGGGGGATTGAACTCATGACCCCTGTTTTAGTAGGCATTGTAATAACCACTGTGCTACACCTCTATTAGTGTGACTACAGGTCAGCACACGAAGTTAAGGTTAACGCGCGGTAACGCGTGCGGCTCCCTCGATCACGCGATACTGTGTGCAGTGCACTTTATCGCGCTATAACGCGTGCTTGCTATGCTTAGACCGGAATGCCCACTCCTTTTATGGCATCCTGCACATTATTGCTGGGCGCACGTTAAGACGGTTTAGTAAACATACCCCTAAGGGTATTTTATTTCTCAATATGTTTCTCATATGACTCACAGTATTTAATTTTAAAGGGAGATATTTGTTACCATGACTGTTTAGTAGCATGAGTACTACATAGAATGTACTTACTTTCCTGATATTACAATTCTGTCTTTATTTATTTATTTATAGAGTTTTCATCAATATTACAACGTAATATGAAAAGAAAAAACTTCAATACAAAGATTACAAACAAGAAATCAATACTACAAAGAAAAAAGCACAAGCCCACATCATGGGAGAGCATACCCAGCATACAATATAAAATAAACATAATTAAAGAATACCAAAGAGGAAAAAGAAGCGAGACATTACCCAATCTCTTAATCCCTTTTAAATCTAACTAGCCAAGTAGAACCTAAATATCAATCCCCACTACAGGACTTCAAAAACTCCTCTAACTGAAGTGGCTCATAAAACACGTAGGAAGATTTCCCTGAGGTAATCAAACACTTGCAAGGGAATTTTAAAAAGAAAGTAGCACCACTTGCAAGGACTCTGGATTTAAGAGCCAAAAAGCTTTTCCTCCGAGTCTGAGTTTGTTTAGATACATCAGGAAATATATTAACTTTTTGCCCACAAAACAATTCATTCTTTTAAATAAAGAAACATTTCAAAATCTCATTCCTAACACTTTCAGAATGAAAAGAGACCAATAAGGTTGCTCTCACTGAAATTTCATCCAATGAGGATTCTATAAACTGAGAAATATTCAAGGACTCCGCTGAACCTAGTACATCCAAATCTCCTTCCCCTTTAACTTCCTTTTTAGAGCTGGGTATATAATAAATGTTATTAAAAACAATCGTTGAAGAATCTTGATATCCCAATATTTCCTTCAAATATTTACGAAACAAAATATCAGCAGACAAATAATGTGTTTTAGGAAAATTGAGACATCTAAGATTCTTTGCTCTAAGACTATTCTCAAATTGTTCATGTTGACGATGCAACAACAAACTATCCTTTATCGAGGAGGAGAGAGCACCATGCACTTTGGAGACCTGAGACTCCAATTTTAAACGAGAATCCAAAGAATTTAAACATACATCTTGATGTGCAAGCTTATCAACTGTCTCTTGAGTAAACTTTGCAAATTGAGGCGTTAACCTAGCTAGGGAAGCTTCCATACGTGTTAAAACACTCCATAAATCTGATAAGGACACATCCTGTTTAAGAGACTGAGCAGAAGGTTCATCCAATTCAGTAGAAACCTTTGGCGCCTCACCTATTGAAATCACACATGGGAGGGGAACTGCCCCAGCCCGAGGACTCAACACAGGAAGAGGAGCTACAGAGGAAAAAACAGGAGAGTCCCCCTGACCTAGGATAGGAGAGGAGGTTAACTCAACCATTAAATCACCCTTAGCTAGTGGGGGAGGGATATCACCCCCTTCTAAATTTGAGGAGCCAACAGAAGAAAACACACTATTGGACAATGGTGAAGATTCATTCACAGTTTCATTAGGGGCTAGTACAACATGCTTGTCCATAGGACCAACTGCTTTAACAGTCTTAGATGGATTCATTGCACTAACCCCAATCACCTTCTTTTTCCGTTTACCCATTCCAATGTGTACAATCGTTCCGATACTCCTCAAGCTCCGAAGTGCTCAGAAGGGGCTCAAAAGGGGCATGTCCTGCCCCTTCAAACACGCCCGCGGCCGCGTCCCGCGGTAAGGGGACACCTTTTAAACCCCTTCCGATGACGCTGGGGTACTGTGGCCAGGAAACAGGAAGGGAACCAGGGCTCCAGCAGCCTCCCGTGCAGGCAAGATGGTCCGGGTAGGTCCCGCAGCTCCAGGCACACTCTCCACCCGATAGCTCTGCAGCCACACTTTTAAACCCCTTCCGATGACGCTGGGGTACTGCAGCCAGGAAACAGGAAGGGAACCAGGGCTCCAGCAGCCTCCCGTGCAGGCAAGATGGTCCGGGTAGGTCCCGCAGCTCCAGGCACACTCTCCACCCGATAGCTCTGCAGCCACACTTTTAAACCCCTTCCGATGACGCTGGGGTACTGCGGCCAGGAAACAGGAAGGGAACCAGGGCTCCAGCAGCCTCCCGTGCAGGCAAGATGGTCCGGGTAGGTCCCGCAGCTCCAGGCACACTCTCCACCCGATAGCTCTGCAGCCATACTTTTAAACCCCTTCTGATGATGCTGGGGTACTGCGACCAGGAAACAGGAAGGGAACCAGGGCTCCAGCAGCCTCCCGTGCAGGCAAGATGGTCCGGGTAGGTCCCGCAGCTCCAGGCACACTCTCCACCCGATAGCTCTGCAGCCACACTTTTAAACCCCTTCTGATGATGCTGGGGTACTGCGGCCAGGAAACAGGAAGGGAACCAGGGCTCCAGCAGCCTCCCGTGCAGGCAAGATGGTCCGGGTAGGTCCCGCAGCTCCAGGCACACTCTCCCTACAATTCTGTCTTATTATTTGATCTTATAGTAAGAGTGTATCTCTGTACACTACCTCACATGTGAATTACAACACAAGGTGTTCTTGTGAGTATTTGCCCATACATTTTAATGATTCCTTTTAACCATTTATTCACAGTAGCGTTTATAATCTTATCTTCAAATATGTTTATTGCCTTTTGCTGTCCTGCGTTTTCCCTATTATCATTTTTTAATTATTTTTAAATTATTAATCACTATGTCTTAACCAAATATTGATGTTTCCTGGTCTGAATGTATACATGTCATTTTTATTGTATAAGTAGCAGTATTGTTTATTTTACTTTAGTTTATTTTACATTGCAAGCTGCATGCCCCCCGAGGAAGGCGTTGCCGAAACGCGTTGGGGTTACCTAATAAATATTCCTGTGACCATCATACATCTCTTGCTCCTTGTGTTCTACTGGCATCTACTGCGAGAGCGAGTGCTCTCTTTTTTGTGTTGACTAAACTGGAGAATGACTTGACAGATTGGGTATTTCTTGGAGGGAACAAAATAAAGCTGTCTCTATTGTCACAATTCAGATCAAAGCAAAGCTTCTGGCAAATGAAAGAGGAATCACTGATTTCAAAGCGGGTTTCACCTGGATTTCTAAATTCATGAAAAGAAAAGGACTTTCAGTGAGAATGAGAACCACTGTAGGCCAGCAATGTCCAGACGACTGATAGCAAAACATGAACGACTTCCGTGAATTCATCTCCAAAGAAATCTCTGAACATGGTATCTTTGCAGTGGGATGTTATAAATATGGACGAGGTTCCAATGTCTTTTGACATCCCCCTGTCACCCCCTGTAGTTGCTTCAGGTACAAAAACTGTAGCCATTACAACCACTGGACATGAGAGGGCCTGCTTCACTGTAGTCCTTGGATGCATAGGGAGTGGGGTGAAATTAAGCCGATGGTAGTTTTCAAGAGAGTTACCATATCCCATGAAAAACTGCCCACTGGAGTGGTTGTCCATTGCAATAGGAAGGGATGGATGGACTGTGACTTTATGAAAGTATTGGTTGATAAATGTTCTAGGACCAGGCAGAGGGGATTCTTCTCCAAGAAGTTCTTACTAATTTTCAACACCATGGCAGCCCACAAAGAAAAAAATGTTCAAAATTATAAAAACTCTACTGGCGCCCACATAGCTCTAATACCTGGACATCTTACTTACAAGCTACAGCCGATAGATATAGTGGCTAACCACCCATTCAAGACGTTCGTGAGAAGAGAGTGGGGTGAATGGATGCAGTCTGGGATTCACAAATTCATACCATCAGGAAGACTGAAGCAGATATGGTTTTCAGTAGTCTACAAGTGAGTGTTTTCTGCGTGGGGTAAAATAACACCACACATAATTTTTGGCTGGAGGCAAGATGGCAGCAGAGTTACTTCAAGAATGGCAGTTCTCAATTAGGGTTTCCAGATGTCCTGATTTTTTCAGGATTGTACTGATTTTGGAAATTTGTCCTGATTTGAAAAATGTCCTGATTTTGTCCTGAATTTTTTCATTTTGTCCTGACTTGTCCTGAATTTCTGTAAAATTTTGACAGATGATTAAGATGAATGTTATAATACAAATTAAGATATTTTTATTCGCTTAGGGGTATATTTACGAAACCGTCTTAATGTTACCGGAGTTAGTTGCAGTCTTACTGTGACGAATGCCATATAAGGTAGTGGGTGTTCCGGTCTTAAGGTAGCATTTCAGGTTATCACGCGATAAAGTCCGCTATCGCGCAATAGAGGGAGCCGTGGCACGTTAACTCGCATTAGCCTTAATTAGGCACGCTGACCTGCAAGCACAGCAGCAGAGGTGTAGCACAATGGTTAATATGTTGACTGATGAAACAGCGGTCATGAGTTTGATCCCCCAGTGGGCTTAATGAGTAAGGCTGTCTAAGGCATTACTCTTTACTTTAAATCAGTGCTGTCTGAGGCATTTTTTTTTTAAATTTAAATTAGTGCTGCCAGCAAACACACCCTCACAGTGCCATAACCTACGGTGCCACATAAGGCGCCCTATAAGGCACTCCAGAGGGCACATTATAAAGTGCACTGTCTGCCTAGACACCTTATAATCTTCCCTATAGAGCGCCTTATAAGACGCTTTATAGGCGCCTTATGAGGCACCTTAAGGTTACAGCACTGTGAGGGTGTTTTTGCTGGCAGCACTAATTTAAATTAAAAAAGGAAATGCCTCAGACAGCCCTATCAAATAACACCACTGTGGGATCAAACCCACAACCTCTGCCTCCACAGTCAGTGAAGTAACCAGTGGGCTACATCACTAAAGCCACTAACACACCCCTGGCTGGCAACAGAAGGACTGCAGGTCACCACACAAACTGTGTGCTGTGGTTACCAGGATAAGGTTAATCCACCCATACCGATGATGTACTACACATGAAGATCAGCAGTCTACAGATGATCACAAGTTGGGGTATGCACCCCCACAGCACCTCGGCCTGGTAGGGGGAACTGACCGTGTGTGTTACTGGCACAGAGTAGCTACAGACCGTCACATTGTGCGGGTACTGTGCTCATCCTGAGGGCGAGGTGGGGCACCCAGCACCAGGTCCGCAACACCTGGCTTAGCTGAGATAGGCTATGCTGCAGGTAGCCATCAGTGCCAGTGTGTGATAGGTAGTCCTTGCAGACACACCTAGGATACACCTGTGTCCATCCATATTTCCCAGTCACGTCTAGCCCTGGTGGACTATGATGCACCCAGAATAGTGCATATCCTGTGTGGGTGCCATGGTCACATGATTTAAGTGAAGGGGGGTGTTTGGACCCATAAGCGGATTATGCAGCACCACCCAACCCGCTCTCTGGGGCACAGGATCTCACACCAACAGATCCACATTCTACATCCCTGCAATGGTGGCAGTAGAGGGGACCATCAACCCCAGTCCTGCTGGGGAACAAGCACCCTACAGGGCAGTCAATGCAGATCTGCATGCATCCATAAGGCAATGGCAGACAGATAGCAGGCCTGGAAATGCTCAGCTGCCCCCCACCACTATCTGACATTCTCCAACAGCAAGCACAGTGAGTCTCCAGCCGCTGCCCCCTGCAAGGTGTTCCAGCCATACACATACTAACTGCAAACAGTCTGCTAGCTAGTACATAGTGCATGTTCCTGGAGGAGATACATACATACCAAACAGATAAATCAGTGATTGGGCACTAAAAGAGAGAACCCATAAATATCACTTGAGAGAAATACTAGATAGCACTACGGGGGAACCTAGCCATGCCGTGGTCACTGCTCAGTCAGGGTGAGAGTGACCTCCCAGCAGGACAAGCTGTGACCACCCTGTCCGTGCAGGTGTTGGCCGGGCACTACAATGTCCCAGCCATTGCCCTATGTCCTGTGCAGATGCATCCTGCCCAAGCCACCCTGTCTGGGCCATGCCCACAGTACCTTGCTCCTCATTATGCACATTGGCAGGCTAACACTGGAAACAGTGCAAGCAGTGTGGGCTGAGTAAGGTGTAGGCAGCCACAACACACTGGATAGACAGACACACACTCCCACACCTATGCCAGCATTGTGCAAATATAGAGGCTTTTGGCAGCCCTGGCCACCACACCAGTCCTGTGCACAGTGCAGACATGGCTATGGTATGTAATACTGTTGGGGTCACTCCCCGGGGTGGTAAACACTGTCAGAAACCAAAACCGAAACACACTCCACAGATATCAGAAAGGTTGCTATGATGCAGCTCTATCAGCAAATTGTGCTTAACTTAGGAATTTTTATCTGCCATTAATCATAGCAACCTTTTGATATATGTGTAACGTATTCCCAAGTTTAGGGCGGCATTGCTAAGGTATGCAAGTGCTAGTATTGGGAGATGCTGCTGCGCGCAGGGCCCAACAGCCTGACTCTCCATGAGGCTTTGGATAGTGGAGCCTGTGGGTGTGGGTGTTTATGCCCCTGTTGGCCGCTGCTCTAGGGCAGAGGTTCCCAACTCCGGTCCTAGTGGGCCAAACACTGTTCAGGTTTTCATGCTGTCCCTAATGAAGATGCATGAGATACATTTGCATACAATGGGGGCGGCGCATACTAATGCAGCACAGGCATATTTATTACGGACAGCATGAAACCTGAATGGTGTTTGGCCTTCCAGGACTGCAGTTGGGAAACTCTGCTCTAGGGATTGCACATGTTTATGGTATCTGTGCTCTGTAGGGTAAAATATAGGCGTTTCAGGCATGTTTATTTTATCTGCAATAAAGGTTCCGTCTTTATTACCACGGTTTAGTACTGGGTAAAATATGGGGGAAGGGTTGGCAGGAGCCACAGCTGGGACTTGAACTTGTGACCTTCTGCTTCTGAATACACTGGCTGTGTGTACTGCACCACACTGTTGTCACAGAGGCAGAGCATTCCCTGGGGCTACCATTAGTGTTCGTTAGATAGACCTTGTCTGTTGCACTGCACGGCACCCACCTAAACAGGGCTTAGCCTTGGTCTGCTGTGGGCAGATGCCACTACCCCCTCCACCACCAGCATCCCTCCGCCTCCATGCTGACATGCTTTATGCCAGTGGTTCTGGTGGTGCGCAGTCCCAGGCCATCCAGTGTGCTGGTAGGCAGCTGCCTATGGTGTGGGTTCTCGGGTAGGGGTGCCTCCATGGACATGCGCGCTTCTCCCCGGCACCACCTCTCAATGTTATGTGCCTTTGGGGGTGCCTGCTGGGTAATATCCCCTGTGACACTGTGGGACACACACTCGTGCCCATGTTGGACCCTCATCAGTTGCTGTCTTGCTGCTTTGCAGTTTCGGCATTCCTATGTGCCACCTAGGCATCTGCCTAGCCCGCTCTGTGCCCCAGCTGGACCACAGCATGTGCCGTCTGCAGCCCTCTATATCCCATTTACAGCATCAGTACAGTTGCCCTTTCCTACGTGCCCACTCTGCTGTTACTGCACATGTGCACGCCATAACAAACCTGCCCAATATAGACGAGAAAAAACCCTGATCAGCACTATTTCAATGTGGGACATTCACTTTGTAGGGGGACAGTGAATAGACCCTTCCAAACATGATATCTTATTTTTTGAGCTTTGTCAGTGGTGTTGCTTTATGTTTATCATTAATATCACTTTTGGCCAGTTTGGTTATTGGGATTTCAAATGTGGTTCTGGTCCTTTTATATGTTTATTTGCCTTTTTGTTCCCTGCACATGTATCACAACTATCATTTTTCTGGGTTTCCCTGACTTTGCTGCACATTGCTGACTGAAATGGTTTCTCTTTCCTGCAAATGTGCCTTAACGCAAGGGTTTCACTGGCGTTAGTGTTTAGACCCAGATTTCACAGCGTTATTGTGCCTGGAGCCTCTCCCCTCCCACTCTCCGCCCATTGACCCCTTCTCTACGCCCTTTGGGAAGCCTTACTCCACCCTTCAGACCCGGATTTCACAGCGTTAGTGTGCCTTTACGCCGCCGCTGCATTATCGTGCGATAAGTGACATTATCACGCGATAATGTTACATTATTGCACGATAACGTCACTTATCGCGTGATAATACCACCGCTGCGACGTTAAGACGGTTTAGTAAGCATACCCCTTATTATACATAAAATGGAGAAATTAAATCATACTTTTTTCTTTTTAAATGTGTGAGTGTGGCTCCTTTTGCCATTTATTTGAAAAGAGGAAATATTTTGGGCTCTTTCACGAAAATGGGAAAGTTTTGGTTTCATTGTTCATACAAAATATATAATGAATTTAAGACATATGTAAAGAGGGGGAAGATATAAAAATTGTCCATAAGTGCGAAGTCTTATTGTTTGTTAAAATGTTTCAATTTTGTCAGCATAGTAATGTCACTAATATAAATTAATTTGCAATTATGTATAATGTCACTAGTGGAACAATTATTTTCAATATGCAAGAAGCAATGGATGGATGATCGAAATCGATTGGATATTAAAACTGTAAAATGCTTGCTTCAAGTTCAAATAAACTATTCATTATCTTGTGGTGATATGTACAAAATGATTTTGGCTGATGAAAATCTTCTAAATCAAATATCGTTAAATAGTAAATACACATAAATAATGTTTTATTGTGTTTGATGCCTAATAAAACATTTTTTTGAAAACTGTTATTTTTTGAAAAATGTCCGGATTTTGAACCAAAGGTATCTGCAACCCTACTCTCATTTGATCTACCTCACCAGCATGTGAGTAGAGCCTCCACCTGTGGTTATGGGATGGAGAAAGTGAAAGTAGGCTAGCTTATCCTAGGGCGTGATCGGAGACATCATTGCTGGGCAGAGGACTTTGGATGCTTGTGGATTTGCCATCTCTAGGACTGGAGCAGCATCTTCAGCAGGGCTGCTGGGTGATGGCTCAGTTGCTCTGAGCTCTTCCAGTGTATGGTTATCCCCGAAGCAGCGCACACACACACACCCCCCCCCCACTCCTCCCCCCGCCATGACCTGGAAGAGATTTGAACATTGATGGAGTGCTCCCTGCCGGCCTGCTGACAAGCATGCTGCAGTCGTGGAGTGAAGAGGGCTCTGTATTGTTGGCGGCTCATTCCTTGTTCACTGGGCAGGATGCTGGAAGGCCAATGGAGACATCTATTGCTGGTTTGTAAACTAAGGCACCAGAATTTGGGATAAGACCGAATTCTGGGTCTTAGGGGTTGGTGAAACCTGTTACTATAACTCTTGATGCATTGTGGGATGCTATGGCCACCATTAATTCTTCTCTTCTTACCTTTGCTGGATGTGTAAGTATGGAATTGACTGTGATGAAATCTAAAGTATTGTAAGTCTCTCGAGTCCAGGGAGAGCAAGCAAATAGGACATCCTGCCTGGAAGAAGATCTAACTCAGCTCCAGGGACTGTATACTGCTCAAGTTAAAGATAAGACTGTGCTCTCTAGAAAGATGGAATATCTTGAAAGTCAAGTTCGGAAGAACAACCTTAGATTATTGAATTTTCATAAGTCACCTATTCTGTCTCCCCTAGAGATGGTATGCAGATACTTCCAGAAGACTCTTAAGATCCCCCAGGAGGATCTGCTCCCCCTTGCTAGGGCCCAGTACTTGTCTTTGGTTGCCAGTCCAACTAGAGTGGATGTCGGAGATGCCTCTGGGGACCTGGGAGACCTAATGGAGTTTCTTCAGGGTTCCCTGGAGGTTATCATCAAGCGGACTACTTTGCTTATTACACTGGCTCAGATAAATCATTAATTATTTGGTGTTATTTTAGGAACTTTTCAGAGTTGTTTTTCCTGACCTCTCGCGTGCTACCCAGCAAAGGAAAAAATAATTCTTGGGCTATTACCCCAGAGGTCTTTCTCAAGGGGAGGCTTTTGTGTTAAAATTTTCTGCAAGGTGTATTATTACCTATAAAGACAAAATAGTTCTGTTTTTTGGCCCAGGACAACTCTCTGAGTTCCTTTCTGCTAGGGAAGCTAAAGAGATGACTGTATTATCCCACACGACTGACGCATGAGACTCCACTTTGTTTCTATAATAGTTTTTCTTATATACTGCTTATTTGGGATTTTTTTCCTGGTGCCTCCTGGTGGTTTCCCTGTAAGGTGGGCTATGTGAAAATGGTGTATGTATGACCTGTTAATTTGTTTTTCCTTTTGATTGTTACTTTTTTTTTGCCATTCAAGTTTCATTCTTGTGAATGCTTGAATGTATTATGTGAAAATTGTATTTAAAAAAAGATAAAATAAAATAACGCCACAAACTATCCGCAGTGACGTCAGAAAGGCTGTGATTGTCTACCAGCAGAATAAGACACATTCGGATACCAATGATGAAGGTAAAGATGCTAATAGCAGTGACGATGATATCACTTCAGAAATCACAGAAGAGCGTCTGCAGTTGGCTATTAGTTATTTCAATGATGACAGTGAGGGGGAGTGCTTGTCTGTAATCTTGAGCTCCTGCGGAAGTGAGAATGCAGCTGGCTTGGAAATCAGCCAGCCCGTGTGGGGCAGCCACAGCGACCTCAACAGCCCCGATAAAAGAACTGAGAGGTGGGCCCAGACGCTGGGAGTGCTTGCCTGTAATCTTGAGCTCCTGTGGAGATGAGACTGCGGCTGGCTTGGAAATCAGCCAGCCCATGTGGGGCAGCCACAGCGACCTCATCAACAGCCCCGATAAAAGAACTGAGAGGTGGGCCCAGACGCTGGGAGTGCTTGCCTGTAATCTTGAGTTCCTGCAGAGGTGAGACTGCAGCTGGCTTGGAAATCAGTCGGCCCATTAGTGGGGCGGCCACAGCGACATCATCAACAACCCCGATAAAATCTATGCTGGGTTCTGTGGTGCCAGCCGTCGGCGCCGATTTCTGGCATCTCCTAAGGGGCGTATCCAAAGGGGAGGTTTAGGCCCCTTGTGAGCCCCTTTGGAGTCCATTGGGAGTTGGAGTTTAGCTTTGTTTTCCCTACTACGAATGCCTGGTGGAAAGAGGAAAAAGAAACCTATAGCGACTGAGGCCACTGGCCCATGGATAAAACCAGGTACTGCTTTCGTTGCTTCGTCGGCTGAAGGAGCCAGTCTAAGCTCTAACTCCCCCACTCCCTCCTGGTTTTTTAGAACTCTCCAATGTAATTTCTCCTTCCTTGAGTCCCTTGGAGGTTGGTGAGCTCCCTAAAGTGGTTACTTGGAAGGAGCCTGCCGTTTCTCCAGATAAAACTCAGGCATCGTCAATTTCACTGTTAGACATTTGGAGGGACTAGAAAGGGGGACTGTTACTTCTGGAGAGAAATCTGCATCTGTGAGTTATATACTTCTGGTAATTTTCTAAAAAGACATCTTTGTATTAAAGCTACTTAATCTGTGAACCCACTGTTTTTTGTTGGATCAGTTAGGGCCTAGTAGCAGCAATTAAAGTTTGAATTTAAAACAGAGAGGAGAACTTTTTGGTTACATTTCATACCCAGCAGAGAGCTTGTAGTTTAAATTTTAATAGTCACTCAGGGCCAAGTAACAGCAAAGTACTTTTAGTTTAAATTTAACACACAGAAGAGAGCTTTCTGGTTACATTTGGAACCCAGCAGAGAGCTTGTAGTGTACATTTAATAGTCACTCAGGGCCTAGCATCAGAAAAGTACTTTTAGTTTTAAAACACAGAAGAGCTTTCTGGTTAAATTTAGAACCCAGCAGAGAGCTTGTAGTTTAAAGTTCATTAGAGCTTAGCAGCAGCTAAGAGCTATAATTTAAATCAAATCAGAATTTAGCTTACCTCAGCAGCACAAGACAGGGTACTGTGTAGCAGCCCTCTTTTAATAAGTGTTATTTCCCTCCCTCCCCTGGGATAATCGTAGCTTTATAGGTACTTACACATCTTAAAAGACAGGAGGTGCTTTCAGGTGAAGCTCATTACCCAAATCAGTCATACACTAAGGACCTGAGATTAATTAAGCTTCAGGTGAACAAGGTATATTGAATGTATTAGGTACAGTTTTATTGGTATAAATACCCATAGCAACCCCTAGTAAGTAAGAACTTAAAGATCTAGACACAAACTTAAAACTAAGATGCAGACAGCAGTCCAGCAGCGGGATGGGGGCTTTCCAGTCTTTTACATTGAGTGTCACATGTATGATTTTCTCCCAGTTGGTGAGGGGTCTTACGTGTGCACTAGGTGCAAGGAGCTCTTTGCTCTCAAGGAACAAGTCCATTCTCTAGAGGCTAAAGTAGCAGACTTGGAAAACATAAGACAGACAGAGAGGTACATAGATGAGACCTACAGGGATATAGTCCTGAAGTCCCACCTCCAGTCTGGCAGCACCCCTGTTGCCATGGAGGAGAGAGGTCACGTGATAGGAGAGCATCACCCTGGTGTGGCAGGAAGTGATCCTGTAACTAGGACCTGTCCTCCAGGTGATGTAAAACCCTCTCGCACCGAGAAAGTTTCTCCAGGGCCATGTGCCCATGAGGGAAGGGTTAGGACAGCCGTTATAGTTGGTGATTCGATCATTAGGCATGTAGATAGCTGGGTGGCTGGTGGACGTGAGGATCGCCTGGTAACATGCCTGCCTGGTGCGAAGGTAGCGTACCTCACGCACCACCTAGATAAGGTCTTAGATAGTGCTGGGGAGGAGTCTGCTGTCTTGGTACATGTCGGTACCAATGACATAGGAAAATGTGGTAGGGAGGTTCTGGAGGCAAAATTTAGGCTTTTAGGTAGGAAGTTGAAATCCAGAACTTCCATGGTAGCATTCTCCGAAATGCATCCTGTTCCACGCGCAGGACCCAAAAGTCAGGCAGAGCTCCAGAGTCTCAATGCGTGGATGAGACAATGGTGCAGAGATGAGGGTTTTGGATTTGTTAGGAACTGGGGAACATTCTGGGGAAAGGAGGGGCTCTTCCGAAGGGATGGGCTTCACCTTAACTGGGATGGAACCAGGCTGCTGGCATTAACCTTTAAAAAGGAGATAGAGCAGCTTTTAAACTAGATATTAGGGGAAAGTCGACAGTCGCCCAAGAGCGGATGGTTCGGAAGAATGTATCTTTGAAGGATACTACCAAAAGCAGAGAGGTTCCACAAAAGAGTAAAGTAGCCCAAATGCCCTGAAGTATGGAGCAGACAGAGCTTAAAGATCCCAATTTACCCATGTCTAACAATAGCCAAATTAACATGAACAAAATACATTCTCTAAAATGCTTGTATGCAAATGCTAGAAGTCTAAAGAATAAGATGGGAGAGTTAGAATATATAGCACTAAATGAAAGGTTAGATATGATTTGAATATCAGAGACATGGTGGAAGGAGGACAACCAGTGGGACACTGTGATACCTGGGTACAAACTATATCGTAATGATAGAGCTGATCAAATTGGTGGAGGGGTTGCGCTCTATGTTAGAGAGGGCATTGACTCAGAAAGGATTAAAGTTTTGCAGGAAACAAAATCTGCTGTAGAATCTATATGGATTGAAATTCCATATAAAAGGGGGAAGGCAATGCCAGTGGGGGTGTACTATCGAGCACCTGGCCAGAATGACCAAATGGATGATGAAATGCTCAAAGAAATCAAGGAAGCTAACAAAAGTTACAGCGCAGTAATAATAATGGGTGATTTCAATTACCCCGGTATCGACTGGGTCAGTGTCACGTCAGAACATGCTAGGGAGATAAAGTTCCTA
The DNA here is from genome assembly GCA_033557465.1 of Ichthyophis bannanicus. NCBI lineage: Eukaryota > Metazoa > Chordata > Amphibia > Gymnophiona > Ichthyophiidae > Ichthyophis > Ichthyophis bannanicus. The sequence goes on from CM066035.1 coordinate 59,415,636, forward strand.
GATGAAATAAATGACTGCTTCTTGGAGCAGCTGGTTCATGAACAGAGGAGAAGCCATATTAGACCTAGTCCTTAGTGGAACACCAGATCTAGTGCAAGAGATAAGGGTGTTGGGGCCACTTGGCAATAGTGATCATAGCATGATCGCCTTTGATTTAATTAGTGGAGGAGGGATAGTAAGGAAATCCACAGTACTACCTTTTAACTTTCGAAAGGGAGACTATGATAAAATGAGGAAAACAGTTAAGAAAAAACTAAAAGGAGCAGTTGCAAAGGTTAAAGATGTACATCAAGCTTGGGTGTTGTTGAAAAATACTATCTCGGAAGCCCAGACCAGCTGTATTCCACGCTTTAAGAAAAGTGGAAGGAAGTCCAAAAAACTGCCAGCATGGTTTAAAGGTGAGGTCAGAGAGGCTGTTGTTGCCAAAAAAGCATCTTTCAGGAAATGGAAAAAAGAGCCAAACGACAAAACCTGGAAACAGCACAAGCACTGGCAAGTGAAATGCAAGGCATTGATAAGGCAGGCAAAGAGAGAATTTGAGAAGAAGCTTGCTGCGGAAGCAAAAACGTGAAATAAAGTCCTTTTCAAGTACATTCGTAGCAAAAAACCTGTGAGAGAGTCAGTTGGTCCATTAGATGATAAAGGGGTTAAAGGAGCACTAAGAGGCGACAAGGCGATAGCGGAGAGACTAAATGAATTCTTTGCTTCGGTCTTTACTGAGGAAGATGTAGGGATGTTACCCATGACTGAAGTGGTATTTAAAGGTGCAGAAGAATTGAAGGAAATATCGATACATCGGGAAGATGTCTTACAACTATTAGATAAACTGAAGAGTAGCAAATCACCTGGGCCGGATGGTATACATCCAAGGGTGTTGAAATAACTGAAATATGAGATTGCAGACCTGCTATCAGTAATCTGTGAACTATCATTAAAATCATCTCTAATACCTGAAGATTGGAGGATCGCCAATGTAACACCAATTTTTAAAAAGGGTTCCAGGGGTGATCCTGGAAACTACAGACCGGTGAGCCTGACGTCGGTACCAGGAAAAATGGTAGAAACCATCATAAAAAATAAAATTACTCAGCATATAGATAGTCACAACCTAATGGGAGACAGCCAACATGGCTTTAGACAAGGAAGATGTTGTCTTAGTAATCTGTTGTTTTTTTGAAAGTGTGAATAAACAGGTGGACAAAGGTGAGTCGGTTGATATTGTGTATCTGGACTTTCAGAAAGCCTTTGACAAGGTCCCTCATCAGAGACTTTTGGCAAAACTAAAGAGTCATGGGATTGGAGGCAGTGTACTATTGTGGATCAGGAACTGGTTAAAAGATAGAAAGCAGAGGGTAGGGCTAAATGGCCAATTTTCCCAATGGAGAAAGGTGAATAGTGGTGTACCCCCGGGATCTGTGCTGGGTCTGCTGCTTTTTGACATATTCATAAATAACCTGGAAAGTGGAATAACGACTGAGGTTATTAAATTTGCAGATCACACAAAACTATTTAAAGGTGTTAAAACCCAAGAGGATTGTGCAAAATTGCAAGAGGATCTTGATAAATTGGAAGACTGGACATCAAAATGGCAGATGAAATTTAATGTGGACAAGTGCAAGGTTATGCACCTAAGGAAGAACAACCCAAACTATGGTTACACGATGCAAGGTTCCACATTAGGAACCACCACCCAGGAAAAAGATTTAGGCCTCATTGTGGATACCATGTTAAAACCCTCGGCCCAGTGTGCAGCGGCAGCCAAGAGAGCAAATAGAATGCTAGGTATGATAAGGAAAGGAATGGAAAATAAAACAAAAGATATTATAATGCCTCTATATCGTTCCATGGTGAGACCGCACCTTGAATATTGTGTGCAATTCTGGTCGCCGTATCTTAAAAAGGATATAGCGATTTTAGAAAAGGTTCAGAGAAGAGCCACCAAAATGGTAAAGGGGATGGAAGGATACTCCTATGAAGAAAGGCTAAAAAGGTTAGGGCTCTTTAACCTGGAAAAGAGACGGCTGAGGGGAGATATGATAGAAGTCTATAAATTAATGAACGGAGTGGAACGGGTAAACGTAGATCGATTGTTTACGTTATCAGAATATAGAAAGACTAGGGGACATGCAATGAAGCTACAGGGTAAACTATTTAAGACTAATAAAAGAAAATATTTTTTCACTCAACGTGTAATCAAACTCTGGAATTTGTTACCGGAGGATGTAGTAAAGGCTGTTAGTGTAGCTGGGTTTAAAAAAGGTTTGGACAAGTTCCTGGAGGAAAGGTCCATAAACCATTATTAAGAAGTGACCGAAGATATCAATGCTTGACCCAGTACAAGCATTGTGGAACTTGTGTCTCTTGGGGAAGCTGCTAGGTACTGTTGCACCGCCGCTCTAGTGGCCAAGGGTGGTTAAGGCAGGTCGGGTGGACATGAGTTATTTTTTCTATTTTTGAGTTTGGTCCTTGTATGCGGGGTCTGGGTATCTGTTCCCAGGACCTACCGTGTACCAAAACTTCAAGTGAATACAAAGTCCGAGGGTAGGGAAAGAAAGGCTTTTTATTTCCCCTAATGTACAATGGTTCAAATAGTGGAGTCTACATCAACATAAAGAAAACCTTGCTTCAGGTAGAAAAGAAAACATATTCAGATATTGCTTTGTCTACTGTTACTTCACAGGACCTTATACAAATAAAACACACAGGCTTTGCTACTGAGCCCTGCTTTACACATCAGGCAGAGACTCTAGGCTTCCTGCCTGACAGTAGCTGCAATCCATGGCTATCTCAGGAGGGTCCTCATTGAATTCCACCTGCATAGGCTGTGGGTCTGATAACTGTGACTCTGTATCAGTATATTCTTGTGGAATATGTTGGGGCTTCTCATATACCGCTTGCACTAGCCTCCAGTGTTCTGGGCCTAGGTCTGGGCTTTGGTCATGTGAATGCTTGTTATGAAAGTATCTTCCTTTGTCTTGGTGCCTTGTATTAAACAGTCTTTCTTTTGATAACAGCTTGTGTCTTGTCTTACAGACAGCTTGGTAAGGAGTGCACACCTCTGTTCCTTGTGCTCCCTGTGTCAGCAAGTTATAACGCTTATTAGAATAAAAATGTGGTTTACCTTGGTCTCTGGGCCTATCCCAGTTAGCTGAGTCTTGAGGCCTAGTCCTGCTGCAATTCAGCCTTACTCGAGTAGTAGGCTTCCCACTGTTCAGCTGGCCTTCGGGTGGAGTTACCACTCTTTCACACCCACACCTTTTGCTCCTTGAATGAAGAGTGTTACCCCTTATGGCAATGACTTCATCATCTCTCTGGTAACTTCCACAGTGTCCTGCATCTGCTGATACCGGTTCCTCATATAAAACTCTGACCTTTGTTTCTCTCCTGGTACCTTTCTTTCCAGTGTCTCTTTGCCAAGAACTCCTGGTATTCTGCTGCACCAGACTCACTGTGTCTTCTTGCCAGGAACTCCTTCCTCTCTGGTCTCTTTGCCAAGACTCCTTTTCTTCCTCTGCTTCTACCTCTGCCTCTGCCTCTCTTGCTTGTCCTACTTCCTCCTTTTCAACTTCCCAGCCTTTCCTAAGAGGAACTCCCCCTTTCCTGGATTGGCTGTTGGGCGGCATTACATCACCAGTTCTGGGGTGCGGTTCTCTAGGCCTTGGAAGGTCTCTCTTGCTCCCCCTATCTGGCTCCTCGTAATGTCGCATCTGGTGTTGGAATCTTTTTTCTGGATTTAAAACCTTTTTTTTCTGTTTGCATAGGCTCTGCAGTACCACAGTACATATAGACCTAGATTGGCCACTGTTGGAAACAGAATACTGGGATTGATGGACTTTGGTCTGACCCAGTATGGCATATCTTATGATCTTATGTTCTTATGTTCTTAAGGTGGTTAATCGAACTGAGCGCATTCTGATTAATACTGTTCCTGCTTTGTGTCAATTTACAAAAGATTTGATTGCTAAATTTCAAAAATTGGATTCTCAAATTTCCTCTTTAAATGTAAACTGTTATGACTAGATAAGCAGGTTAATTCTTTTTCTGCATTTCAGGCCAGTGTTGCGAAAGATAGTTTACTTATACAGCAGAAACTTGAAATATGGAAAATTTATCACATAGTAGAAATTTACGCATATTAAATTTTCCTTGTACAACTCTTATTTCTCCTTCAATTTTGTTAAGGAAGTACTTAAAAGATGTGATTCTTTTGCCTAACGCGGATACTCTATCTTTTTTGAAGTGTTATTTCGTTCCTTGTAAAGCTGCGGTATCTAAAGTTGATGAGGTAGTTGAAGATTTGGATGGTAGAAATGAAATTAATTTGCCGGCATTTCTAGAGGACACTCAAGATTTGATTTCATCTAGGGCTACTTTGTTAGTCTCTTTGTCCTCAGATGATGATAAAGCAAATATTCTTAAAGCATATTTTTGTAAGAAAGACTTATTATTTTGCGGAAATAAAGTTTCCATATTTCCTGATGTTTCACATACTACACAAATTCGCAGGAAATCTTTTCTGGCATTTAAAGGTAGGGTCCTTGCTTTGGGCGCTACCTTTTTTCTCAGATATCCTTGCAAATGTCTGGTTTCCTTAGATTATGACAAATATGTTTTTTTGACTGTTGTTGACTTAGAGAAATGGATTCTTGATAAGGAGAAAGTGCTCTGATGGTTTTTACCTATTTTCTTGCTTCTGCTTTATTTTCTCCAGGGGTTAGTGGGTTGGAAATAGGCTAGATCATTTATGTTAACTGGGGATCCCTGTATTTAAGAGGTTTCCTCCAGTTTTGTTTTCTTCAGTTACTTACGTGTGATTCTTTTCCCCGAAACGTGGGCTAATGATCCTTGTTTTCTTTTTATGTGTTGACTATTATGATTGATTATATTGTATTTCTGTATCTGTTGTTTTTTATTTGATAATTTTGTATTATCAGTAAAATTTCACAAATAAAAATTAAAAAAAAATGATGACAGTGAGGAGGGAACGGATTTTGAAGGGTTCAAAGAGGCAGATGATGATGACATTGAACTGGAATTGGCCTAGACTAACTTAGGGGTATGTTTACTAAACCGTCTTAATGTTACCGGCACTAGTTGCAGCGTTAATGTGAAGAATGCCATATAAGGTAGTGGGCGTTCCGGCGGCAACGTAGCAAGAATCTGTATCACGTGATAGTGGTCACTGTGGCACGTCAACACGCATTAACCCTAAGTTCATGCCAATGCAGTGTTAGAAGCTATAAAGATGTAGCCCACTGGTTACTGCAATGACTGTGGAGGCAAAGGTCATGGGTTCAATCCTGCAGCGGTGTTATGTAAGAAGGCTGTCTGAGGCATTTCCTTTTAATTTAAATCAGTGCAGCCAGCAAAAACACCCTCACAGTGCCGTAACCTAAGGTGCCACATAAGGCACCCTATACGGCACTCCATAGGCCACTTGGGGGGGCACAGTTTCTGCAAAAATGCGCATAAAACACATGCTATATGTGTGGAAATATGGTATATAACTGAATAGCTGTGTTGCTAGACATTCCTCATAAATGAACAGAAATTTAGGTATTCACTGATTGCATTGCATTTTATTACAGTTCTTGAAAGTTTCTTCTTTTTTATAAATACAACACCATTTCGTCTTTTGTCTTCCATTTTCCGGTATAATATACCATGCGATCATCCTATTCAAAGTTCCCGATGGCAATCCATTTTAGTTCATTCACATCGAACAGACTGAATTGTACATGTTCCATTTCATTCTTGACTATTTCCAATTTCTCTTGGTTCATGTTTCATATGTTCCATGTTCCAATATGTAAGACATCTTTTTATCTTTTGACTCTCATTACCTGCTCAGCTACATCAGCAAACAGACATCCGGAGGGCTTTGTTCCAACTACATCATAAATGCTGGCTTTGTTCTGAAAATTCTTCAGCTCATCCTCAGTAGCCCATTGAGTGCCTTTTGAGCACTATACTGTGATTTCTTTCTATCACTGGTCTAGCAGAACGATATGGAAGGTGACATTTTACATACCAGAAAATGCCCTTTCCTTGAGTCCTGCTAGATCAGTCAAGGACCTGCCATGGAATTGTGTTGGTCTGCTATGCTGCTGTATTACCTTTTGGTCCACCATAATCTGAATGGTAGGCTATGTGGACTCATAACCTACTGACAAGCCTTTTGTTCCAACTCTCCTGTACATAGTTCATGGGCTGTTTGGTTAAACGTTGTTACCCATGTTGAGGTTGTGTGAGCTCCTTATCTTTCCCCCTAAATCCACCTCCTTCCTTCCTCCCTTCTCTATTTCTGTGGATGACACAACACTACCCTCTTCCCCATTTCCTCAGCTCACAACATTGGGGTCATCTTTGACTCTATCTTTCTCTGGGCACATCCAACACATGACTAAATTTGCCACTTCTTTCTCTATAACATCAGCAAAATGTCTCTTTCTTTCTACTCACACTACTAAGACTCTTATCCACTCACAAGTCACCTCCTGCCTTGACTATTGAAACCTGCTCCTCAGTGGTCTCCCTCTGAATCATCTCCCCTTCAATCTGTTCAAAATTCAGCTGCACAGCTTATCTTCCACCAGTGTCCCTATGCTCATGTAATCCCTCTTCTCAAATCACTTCACTGGCTTCATATCAGTTTCCATATCCAGTTCAAACTTCTCCTACTGACCTACAAGTGCATTCATTATGAGGCTCCTCACTATTTTCCTCTCTTATCTCACTCCACACCCCTCCTTGGGAACTCAGCCCCTCTGGTAGATCCTTTTTATCTGTGCCCTTCTGTGTCACTGCCAAATTCAGACTTTGTTCATTTCACCTTGTTGCTCTACATGCTTGGAACAAACTACCTGGGTCTGTACATCAGGGTCCTTTCTCTAACCCTATTCAAATCTAGGCTAAAAACCAACCTCTTTGAAGCTGCTTTTGCATCCTGATGCTCTTCACTCTCTGTCTACTACTTATTTGTATCTTACCATACTCTAGTCCCCAGTTTCACTATAGGCCCAATCCAGGAAGGCGAATAGTGGGGCTGTACATCCTGACGGGACATCCAGCCCCCCAATCAGCCCTCAACTTATTCCACCTTCTTTCCCCCCCCCCATGCATGTACAGAGCCACTGTGCATGCGGCGGGGGATAGAGCGGCATGGGGCAGAGCATGGGCAGGCCCGACCCCTGGATATATAGGGCCGATTCTGTCTGGGGATCGCCAGGCGGATGCCCTGCTTATTCCAACTTTGTACACCTTTGAGGTGGAATAAGTGCAAGGTGCCCCTCCGAACCTGTCTGGCAGCCACCGCCTGGAGCAACAAGACACCCACAGTGAGTCCCCACCACCCGATCTGGGCCCTGGCTGCCCCCGTGGAGGGTCAGATGGTGGGGTGACAGGGAGGGCACTGTGGTGGTCAAACTGGCATGTGGGATGGACATTCCCGCCAGTATGCAGGGGCACGCCAGGCTGTCTAATGGCCTGATCCTGCACTCGCAGGTACATCTGGCTCCCGCGGTGCAGAATCGAGTCCCAACAGGCCTGTACGGCTTGGTGCCTTCCAGATGGTTTGGATGTGCCTCTACTGGAATCTGGCTCCACATGTTTTGTCTTGATAAGATTGTAAGCTCTGATGAGCAGGTACTGTGTCTTACATCTTTATGTAGAGTGCTGCATACATATTGTAGTACTATACAAATAATTAGTAGTAGTAGTAGCACTATATTGCAATTAATTTTGTTGTGACTATCCATTTGGTTTTCATGGCATGATACAGAAGTAGAATGCCAAACCTTTTTTCAGCGCAGGTGATTGTAGTGTTGTTACCATTGTCACAGAACTGTGATCCTCCCCCGCCAATACTATCCCATTCTGCTGCTGCCAATTTGTGTGGTTTGACATAGGGGTATGTTTACTAAACCGTCTTAATGTTACCGGCGCTAGTTGCAGCGATAATTTGAAGAATGCCATATAAGGAGTGGGTGTTCTGGTCCTAAGGTAGCAAGAATCTGTATCGCGCGATAGTGTGCGCCGTGGCACGTTAATGCGCGTTAACCCTAAGTACATGCCAGTGCAGTGTTAGCAGCTATAAAGATGTAGCCCACTGGTTACTGCAATGACAGTGGAGGCAGTGGTCATCGGTTTGATCCTGCAGTAGTATAATCTAAAAAGTCTGTCTGAGGCATTTTCTTTTAATTTAAATCAGTGCTGCCAGCAAAAGCACCCTCACAGTGCCGTAACCTAAGGTGCCTCAAAAGGCGCCCGATAAGGCGCCCCATAGGTCACATTATAGGGTGCCTTGGTGGACAGGGCACTTTATAATGTGCCCTATAGGGCGCTGTATAGGGTGCCTATGAGGCACCTTAGGCTACAGCACTGTGAGGGTGTTTCTGCTGGCAGCACTGATTGAAATGAAAAGGAAAAGTCTCAGACAGCATTCTTAAATCACACCACTTTGGGATCAAACCCATGACCTCTGCCTCTACAATCATTGAAGTAAGCAGTGGACTACATCTCTATAGTGTCTAACACACCACTGGCTGACTACAAAAAGACTGCAGATCACCACACAAACTGTCTGCTGTGGTTACCAGGATAGGGTAAACCCACCCATACCCACGATGCACTGCACATGCAGATCAGCAGCCTACATCTGATCACATGATGGGGTATGCACCTCTATAGCACCCCAGCCTGGTAGGGGGAACTGACCGTGTGTGTTACTGGCACAGAGTAGCTACAGTCCGTGACATCGTGCGGTTCCTGTGCTCACCCTGAGGGTGAAGTGGGGGGCCCAGCACCAGGTCCGCAGCACATGGCATGACTGAGATAGGCTAGGCTGCAGGTCCCCATCAGGGCCAGTGTGTGATGGGTAGTCCCTGCAGATACACCTGTGTTCATCTGTATTTCCCAGTCATGTCTAGGTCTTGTTGGCTATGATGCACCCAGAATAGTGCATATCCTCTGTGGGTGCTATAGTCACATGTTATAAGAGAAGGGTGGTGTTTGGACCTCAAAGCGGATTATGTAGCACCACCCAACCCTGTCCCTGTGGGTTAGGGTGGGGGAACAGGATCTCCCACCAACAGATCCACTTTCTACATCTCTGCAATGGTGGCAATCAAAGGGAATAGGCACCCTGCAGCAAGGTCAGTGCAGATATGTTTACATCACATAGGGCAGTAGGACTGGAAAAGCTCAGCTGCCCCCCACCTCTCTCTGACATTCACCAGCAGAGGTCAATCTCCACCCTGCAAGGTGATCCAGCCATAAACATGCTGACTGCAGACAGTCCACTAGCTAGTACATAGTGCATGTGCCTGGACAAACTGTGTGCACCCAAAAAATGGAATGTGAGCAGACACACCAAGCACATATGTCAGTGATTGGGCCCCATAAAAAGGAACCCAGAAATATTAAGTGAGAGAAAGACTATATAGCACTACGGGGTAACCAAGCCATGCTGTGGTCACTGCTCAGTCAGGGTGAGAGTGACCTCCCAGCATGACATGCTATGGCCACCCTGTCCGTGAAGGTGGAGGTCGGGCACTACAATGTCACAGCCATTGCCCTTTGCCCGGTGCAGATGCTACCTACCCAGGCCATACCCATAGTACCTTGCTCCTCATTATGCACATTGGCAGGCTAACACTGGAAACAGTGCAAGCATTGTGGGCTCAGTAAGGTGTAGGCAGCCACATAACACTGGATAGACATACGCACACTACCATACCTATTTGAGCATTGTGCAAATATGGAGGTGGTTGGCAGCCCTGGCCGTCACACCAGTCCTGGGCACAGTGCAGGCATTGCTACATTGGTGCTCAATACTGTTAGGATCACTCCCCGGGGGAGTTAAAAACTGTCAGAAACAAAACCTGAAACACACTCCACAGATATCAGAAAGGTTGATATGAAGAATCCCTGTCAACAAATTGTGTTCAACATAGGATTTGTTATCTGACATTATTCATAGCAACCTTTTGATATATGTGGAACGTGTTTACAAGTTTAAAACGGCATTGCTAAGGTATGCAGGTGCTAGTATTGGTAGGTGCTGCTGCGCGCAGGGCCAAACAGCCTGACTCTCCATGAGCCGCTGCATACTGGGGCCTGCGGGTGTGGGTGTTTGTGCCCCTGTTGGCCGCTGCTCTAGGGCAGAGGTTCCCAACTCTGGTCCTGGTGGGCCAAACACGGTTCAGGTTTTCATGCTGTCCCTAATGAATATGCATGGATACAGTTGCATACAATGGGGCGGTGCATGTAAATGCTTCTCATGCATATTTATTACGGACATCCTGACAACCTGAATGGTGTTTGGCCCTCCAGGACTGGAGTTTGGAAACTGTTCTAGGGACTGCACATGTTTATGGTGTATGTGCTCTGTAGGGTACAATATAGGCGTTTATGGCATGTTACTTTTATCTGCAATAAAGATTCCATCTTTATTACCACGGTTTAGTGAGGGTAAAATGAGGGGACATTGTCTGCAGGAGCCACAGCTGGGACTTGAACCTGTGACCTTCTGCCCCTGAATATGCTGGCTGTGTGTACTGCACCAAACTCTTGCCACAGAAGTAGGTTATTCCCTGGGGATAGCATTACTGTTCATCAGACGGCCCTTGTCTTTTGCACTGCATGCCACCCACCTGAACAGGACTTGGCCTTGGTGTGCTGTGGGCAGATGCCACTGCCCCCTCTGCCACCAGTACCCCTCCGCCACCATGCTGGCATGCCCTTATGCCAGTGGTGCTAGTGGTGCGCAGTCCCTGGCCATCCACTGTGCCAGTAGGCGGCTGCCTATGGTGTGGGGTCTGGGGTAGGGGTGCCTACATTGACATACGTGCTTCCCCCCCCGGCACCGCCTGTCAATGTTATGTGCCCTTTGGGGTACCTGCTGGGTGATGTCCGCTGGGACACTGTGGGTCACACACTCGTGGGCATGTTTGCCCTTGGTCAGTTGCTGGCTTGCTGTTTTTCTTTTTCTGTGTTCCTATGTGCCACCTAGGCATCTGCCTGTTCCACCCTGTGCCCCAGCTGCCCCACTGCATGTCCCGCCTTCAGCCCCCTGTGCCCCATTTGCAGCCTCACCGTCATGCCCTCTCGTATTTGGTCACTATGCTGCTGCTGCTGCACATGTATCACTACTATCACTTTTCTTGGTTTCCCTGCCTTTGCTGTACATTGCTGACTGAAATGGTTTCTCTCACCTGCAAATGTGCCTCTAGTGCGAGGTTTTCACTGGCGCTAATTTTCAGACCTTCATTTCATGGCGTTAGTGTGCATGGAGCCTCTCTCCACCCACTCTCCACCCGTTGACCCCTTCTCTCCACCCCTGGAGAGCCTTACTCCGCCCTCTGGGGAGCCTTACTCCACCCTCTGTGCACCTTAATGCCGCTGGCCACATTATCACGCAATACGTGACGTTCTCGCGATAACATTGCAGCTGCAACATTAGCGACGTTTAGTAAACATACCCCTTAGTCTAGCAACTCAGATGAGACCTGTGAATCTTGGGAGACCCTGCATGTAGTTAAACTACTGAAAACGTGGCTCTCAGCATCACTGATGCCCACAAACCCTCGCGGCATGACAAGCCACAAGCCAAACGAGGGACAGAAAGAATGTCTCTTGCTTTATATTCATTTCACATTTCTTCAAGAAAAACACAAATGCAGAGTGATTTGTTTAAATACGAGTAATTACAAAGTCAGGTCATTATTCAGTGGAGTAGCTGTTGTTTAGCTTTAAGGTGGTAATTTTATAACAAGGCGCTTCAGTTAATAGCAAGAAGGCATCTATTTTGCCATTATTTTATAAAGATACATAGACACCTAGGTGACTTGTAAAATACTAGTGCATATCCAACAGCAATAATGCCTACATTCAAGGCATAGACATTACACCTGCTTGAGAACAGGGATAAAGTTTGGTGTTAGAATGACTCTCATTTATTAAACTGGCATGGTGGCTGGGTAAGTGGGACATGACTGGATGTTGGGGTTCTGTGAAAGAGGGCAAGATATGGGACAGGGGCTGTTCCTCTTAAACGTTATTGATAGATATGAGATTAAAAATGTGTAAAATGTAAACAATGAAACTTGGATGGAGCCGTTGTGCAGCAGGAACACCCATGTGCAGACGTTTTTTTGTTGGATTTTTCAATAAAAAGATTTAAGGTATAAACGTTTGTAGCACCCCTTTGGGTGCACTTCTGGGTCTGGGACCGGCCTGACTGGAGTCCCCTCAAGGATAGGCTCCGTCAGTCCTTGTCAGTTTGGTGCCTGGTGCCTCCATCTGGGGAAGAAAGGTATTAGCGGGTAGGATTTTCCTCCTTTCACCCCAGGAAACCTCTCCAAAAACACTGTTGTGAACAGGCTTAAATAGCCTGTGCCCATTCCCCTCTACTGCCACCAACTATAACCTTATATGTAATGACTTAAGTAAACCTTTAAAGATTATGGGGGGTCATTCTCAACCACAAATAACAGGGATGTACATCAGCCTGGACGTACATCCCTGATATTCGTCCAAATGTGGCTGCCAGACAAAGGCTCCCCGTATGGACATCTGAGTTGTATGGGAAGCCTTAGATGGGCGGGGGGAGAATGGAACATCTCCCTGGATGTACAGGGCCTATTCTGAGGTCAGCCCTGTACAAACAGGGTCAGCCGGGTAGACAAAGAACTTATTTCACCTCAGAGATGGAATAAGTCCCCCTGGACGTTGGGCAGGGCCAGGTCAGTGGGGTGAGGGGGTGGAGGAGATTCCCTGCAGCCTGACCCTACCTTTGTAAGGTCGCATCAGGGGTCAGGCTGTGGGGAAAGAACACTGTTGTGGCAGCCGGGGATTGCAGCTTCTTGATGGAGCTGCAGTGCCATGGCAACATGATGCCATGGCACCACAGCTCCATTAAGGTACCTGACTGAGTTAGCCAGGTAAGTGGTTGGATATCCAGGGTGCCTGAATAGGAGCACGTTTCAGACATCTAGTCCCCATGGGAGCAGAATCAGTTGCATCTCCCAGCCATCCGGATGTCTGTACGTTCAGACACGTACAAAGCAGAATGTGCCTCCATGGATTTTAACTTAATAACCTATTTCCTAACTCCCTCTCTTTCCATTTACCCACTAGCCTCAAGTCTCACCCACTGCTGGAGCTCTGGACCGCTGGCTGCTTGTGAAAGGAGAGGTTTTGTAGATCTGTCCAATTGCTGAGGCTTTAGCATTGGCTCTGCCTCCTCCAAGCTCTCCTCCAATCCAGAGAAAGTTTTGCAGTCCTGCCCAATCAGGAACAACTGTTGCAGCTCTCCCTTAAGCTGATCTGCTGCTGGACACCCCTGGATTTTGCAACTCTTAGGGGCATGTTTACTAAACATTCCTAACGTGCGGGGCCGCGGTAGTGTGCCTGTGCCATATAAGGAGTGGGCGGTTCAGGCCGAAAAAGGAAAAAAAAAGACTGTATGTGTGCGCGTCGCGTTAATGTGCGGGGCCCACATTAGCGCATGGGAAGGCTAAGTGGGGCGCAGCTGGGCACATATAGAAACAGAGCCGTAGCACAACAGTGAAGACAATAACCAATGGTGCAGGGGCCACGAGTTCAATCCCCCAGTGTGTGCAGCCCAAAAAGGCTGGCTGAGGCACCACCTTGAATGTGGAAATGTGTGTCAGAAGGCAAAATAATTTTGGGGCGGCGCACTGTTCATTTTGGGGCGGCATAAGGCGGCGCACTGTTCATTGTGGGGTGGCATAAGGCGGCGCACTGTTCATTGTGGGGCGGCATAAGGCGGCGCACTGTTCATATTGGGGCAGCATAAGGCGGCGCACTGTTCATTGTGGGCAGCAGGATGCGGCGCACTGTTAATTGTGGGCAGCAGGATGCGGCGCGCTGATGGCCACAAGGCGGCGCGCTGATGCTAAAGCAAAGGAACACAGCCACAGCACAATGGTTAAGACACTGACCAATGGTGCAGGGACCAGGGGTTAAATCCCTCACAATGCCCATTGAAAAAGGCTAGCTGAGGCAGTATATTTTATGTTGTGGAGTGCTTTAGGAGGCTTTTTAATTCTATTTTGTGATAACTACTAGCAAACGCACTCTCACAGCATGTTAACATAAGGCGGACCATAAGGCACATGTTATAGTGCACCATCCACCAAGGCACCCTAGAATGTCCCCTATAGGGCAGCATGTATGTTGCGACACAGGATAATGTATAGTGCACCCTATATGGATGCCAACCATAAAGTGCCCTATAGGGCGCCCAATAAAGCACCCTCAGAGGCACCTTATGGGTACAGTACGCTGAGGGTGTTATTGCAGGCATCAACATATGTACAGTAAATGTAAAAAATGCTTTGGAAAACCCTATCACAGAACCCCACTGTGGGTATGAACCCATGATCTCTGGTTGCACAGGCAGTGGCGTAACCATTGGGCTACACCTCTATAGCTGTAAGCAAGCTCCTGCCTGGCTGCAGATAGCCTGCACGTCACATCACAGACAGTCTGCTGGTGTAAACAGGATAGGGTTAGGCCACCCGTACCCATGATGCACTGCACATGCAAATCAGCTGTCCACAGATGCACACAAGATGGGAACTGCACCCCTAAAGCTACCCGGCCTGGTAGGGGGAGGTGTCCTTGTGCACCCACACAGCACCTCGGCCTGGTAGGGTGCCCTGAGTGGGTGGACAAACAGCAAAGAGTAGGTAAACACCATCACATTGTGCGGTTACTATGCCCACCCTGAGTGTGTGATGATGCGCCCAGGACCAGGTGCACAACACCTTGCATGGCTGAATGCGGCCATGCCAGAGCTCCAAAGCAGCAATAATCTGCGAAATAGATAGGTGCTGCGTAAACATCTTGGAGATCGCTGTCTGCCACAGTTAGTGGACCCCCTTCCCCCTGGTGGATAAGATAGGGTCTCCCACCAACAGATCCCCATACTATGTTCCCTTTTTCCTCACCGATGGCAGTAGAGTCAACCATCAACCCCAGTCCTGCTGGGGAAGCAGACCCAGACACCCCCCACAGGCAGTCCAAGCAGCTCCACACACATCCATAACACAATATCAGACAGACATTAGGCTTGGATATTCATAGATGCACCCCACTACTATCTGATATTCACCTGCAGCAAGCCATCAGCCACTGCACCCTGCAAGGCACTCCATCAAGACACATACCATCTGTGCTCAGTCTGCTGGTTGGTCCTGATGGAAATGCATGCACCCACAACTGGGGTGGCAGCACACACAAGCAGATAAGTCAGTGAAAAGGCCCCAACCAGAAACCCATATATATCACATGAGAGAAACACAATACAGCACTATGGGTGTGCCTAGCCATGCTGCCATCACTGCACACTCAGGGTGAGAGTGATCCCCCAGCAGCACATACAGAGGTCCCCCTGTCTGTGTAGGTGGTGGCCGGGCACTACCATGTCCCTGCCAGTGCCCTATGCCCTGTGCAGCTGCATCCTGGTCAGCCCACCCTGTCTGAGATATACCCATGGTCCCTTGCTACTCATTATGCACATTAGCAGGCCAATTCTGGCAACAGTGCTGGCAGTGTGGGCTGTGGAAGGGGCTTGCAGCCAGCACCCACTGTATAGACCAGGGGTGGGCAAACTTGGTCCTGGAGGGCCGCAGGCCAGTCAGGTTTTCGGGATATCTCTAATGAATATGCATGAGATATATATGCATTAGAGATATCCTGCCAACCTGACTGGTTTGTGGCCCTCCAGGGCTGGATCTGGAGACCCCTGCCTTGCACCTCTGTCATTTAAGATTGTGAATGGACAAGGTGCAGATGTCCAAGACATCAAAAAGTTTAGATAGAATTTGTCACAGTCCTCCTCACTTCTCACCACCACCAAAAAATTGTCTATTAGACAACTTTTTGGTGGTGGTGAGAATCGAGGAGGAATGTGACACATTCTATATACCCTTTCAATGTCTAGGACATCTGTACCTTGCCCACTCATGATCTTAAATGACAGAGGTGTAAGGCAGGGGTCTCCAAATCCAGCCCTGGAGGGCCACAAACAGTCAGGTTGGCAGGATATCTCTAATGCATATATATCTCATGCATGTTCATTAGGGATATCCCAAAAACCTGACTGGTCTGTGGCCCTCCAGGACCGGAGGTGCCCACCCCTGGTATAGACAGACACACACTTCCACACCTATGCCAGCATGGTGCTACTATTGAGGAGGTAATTAGCCTTGGCCACCAAACCTGTCCTAGGCACGGCAAGGCATGGATATGGTACGCAGTACTGCTGGGGGTCACTCCCCAGGGTGGTAAACACCGTTAGAGGCCAGTCCTGGAGCACGCCCCGCAAACACCTAACAGATTGTTCTGATGGGATCAACTAGCAGTATGTGCGTAACGTATGGATATCTATCTGCCAGTACTCCTAGCAAACGTCTCAGAGCTGTGTACCGTATACCTCAGGTGTAGGGTGACATTGCTAAGGTATGCAGGTGCTAGTATTGGGAGATGCACGCAGGGTCCACTGTTCTGCCTCTCCAGGAGACATTGGCCAATGGGGCCTGTGGGTGTGGGTGTGTCTGCCCCTGTTGGCTGCTGCTTTACGGCAGAGATTCCCAACCCCAGTCCAGGTCTGCATCACACTGTTCGTGTTTTCCTGCTGTCCCTCATGAATATGCATGAGCTACATCTACATGCCATGGGGGTGGTGCATAGATATACAGCACAGGCATTTGTATGAGTGACAGCATGGAACCTGACTGTTGTGTGGCACACCAGGAATGCATTTGGGAGAGTCTGCTCTAGGTACTGCCCCTGTTCATGGTGTCTGTGCTCAGTGGGGTAAAAGATAGACGTATTACCATTGCATATGTCCTCGACACGAAAGGTGTGTCCTTACTATCACTGTGTAGGTGTGGGAAAAATATGTGGCTAGGATTGGCAGAAGCCCCAGCTGGGCTTTGAACCTGTGACCTTCTGTTCTTGCATGCACTGTCTGTGTGCACTGCACCACCGTGTAGCCACAGATTGGTTGGTTTCCCTGGAATGTCCATGATTGTGGATCCAGCAGGGCCTGTCTGTTGCAGTGGACTGTGCCAGCCTGCACATGGCTAGGCCTCTGTCTTCTGTGGCTAGCAGCCACTGCCCCCTGCACCACATGTACTCGTCCGCCAACATGCTGGCATGAGCTGCTCTCAGAAACAGCAGATGACCAGATTGCAATGTGGCAGTACGGGACTGCATTTGGGGGATTTGGCTGTAGGTAATGCCCATTGTTGTTGTGTGTTTTGCAGTGTTGTGTAAAATATGGGTGTTTTCCCCATGCTTATGTTCCCTGCAATACAAGGGTGTCTGCGCTATCTTTGTTTAGTGGTGGGTAAAATATAGGGGCTGGGCTGGCATGTGCCCCAGCTGGGATTTGAATCTCTGGTCCTAGAGGTACTGGCTCTGTCTGCTGCACCACAGAGACAATGCAGCCCCTGGAGGTAGTATACCTGGCAGGATGGAGTCACAAACCCTGCTCTACGCATTTTTACTGTGGGCACATGCACTCTGTCTGGTGACAAATGTGCACATAAACCCCGGAAATGACCACAGACACTGGGGGGATAATATATCACCACGCTGGGCAAAAGTGATATTAATGGGCAACCATAGCAAACACTCCCAGGAAAGCTCCAAAAAGGACATTTGTTTTGGATGAGTCTCCGCTCCGTAGACCCTTCCAATATTCATTTCTTCTTTCTGGAGCTTTCCTGGGTGTGTTTTCTATATTTGCCCATTACTATAACTGTTCCCCAGCTGCATTACTATTTGTGATATTTTTGTTGTGGTCACTTTCTATTTTTATTTTCACTTTTGTGCTGTGCACATGTATCACACTGCTCACGTTTTGCAGGTTTCCCCGATTTTGCTGTACATTGCTGACGGAAATGGTTTCTCTTCCCTTTAAATGCCCTCTACCGCGAGTGTTTCACTCGCGGTAGTTTTGCTTTGGGATTCGGCCCCGATAATGTGCGGGGAGCCTCTCCCCTCCCCTTCCCCGCCCATTAAACCCGTCTCTCCGCCCCTCAGGAACCTTCCTCCGCCCTCCGTTAGCCGTTCCACGCCTCTATCGGACATTTGCGGGCCCGTACTTGTGCGGGGCCCGTTATTGTGCCGCACACCTGTGCGGGGGTGACACGCACGATTGCGGGGCGTTTAAGTGCTCTTAAGTACCGCTTTTAGTGCGCTATTTTGCGGCACGCAAATTAGCGGTTTTTAGTAAACATGCCCCTTAGTCTGGAATGGACTCTGCTGCTGCAGCTCTCACAGGAGCTGCTTCTGCCACTGCTGCTCCTCTTGGAACTGATTCTTCCACTGCAATTCTCCCTGAAGCTGATTCTGCCACTGTAGCTTCCTCTGGGGCTTTCTGCTGCCGCAGCTCCCCCTGGAACTGATCCACCGCTGCATTTGCCACCAGGCTCTTCCTGGGCCTTGTGGCTCCTGTACTCCCTGCTGCTGCAGCTCTGAACTCCCAAACCTGGATTAGGCTTTCCAGTCTCTCTGTAGCCTTCTCCACTCCCTGGGGTGGGAGGGGACCATCTACTCCAAGCTTCATTCCTACCCCTGACTGGGTCTGTAGAAGGCCCCTCTGCTAGTATCTTCACTCCCAGCCTGTCTAGGCTCCCAGGAAAATTCCCAGTACTAACTTCAGAAAAAGAAACGCTTCTAGATTAAGCAATTTAATCATCTCTAAATCCTAAACTCTATCTCTCTTTAGGCTCTTCTTTCTTTTTTGAGGGCTATCAGTACCAGCACCTGTTTATCTGATGCCGTTTCTCTTAGGGTGAGCAATTTCCACTGGCCCCCAGTATTTGCTTCTCCACCCTCTGACTAGTGTGTGCATTTTATTCCCCTACATTATTCTCTATGGATTTAAAATTAATGTGAGCAAATATTACCATTGCTCTTTCAGTACAGGCAGTGATTTGCATATTCCCACTAAATGTTTATTTTCCAGCTCTGCTAGTCCACTGACTGTTACTGCAAGCTGCTGTTTTAATGTTGCCCCTCATCTGACCTCTTTAGCAGCATACAGTGACCATCTACCTTTGATTCTATATTATTCAGCACACTCTCACCCATCTTTAAGGGGGCTTCACGTACAACAAAGATATTTAAACAACAGCTGTGCCACTAATTATTGGCCTCTGAGAAAAAAAAAAGAGAAAACGAACCCTAACTTCTTTCAGAGGCTATTTTTTTTATAGCTTTTGTCACTTCTGCCAGCTCTTTAATTGTTCTCCCAGAATTCTTATTTATGTGATTCATCTGGGGCTGGATATGACCCTGGCATTGAATATCTGGGTTTACCTTTCAATGCTGGTGGCTGGCTGTGTTAGCAGTGCTAGCTGCCAGCACTGAATATCTGGCCCCTAGTGACTAGGCTGAAATTAAACTGAGCAACCAAAAACAAAATTCAGAAAACTTGTGTGAATCCCTTTGTAGCAATAGAAGTCACTGTATGAAAGTGGAGTGTGTGAGAGGAACAAAGCAGTAGAAAGGGCAAGAGAATGAGTGAGAGGATGTGATAGGAATTGAAGGAGACAATGACAGAGCAGATGTGGTAGGGATAAGTGTGAATGAAAGGATGTAAGGAGGGCAAGAGAGGATCAGAGGTGCTGTAGAGAAAGTGAAAGGATCATTTCTTCATCTTTGTGTCTTGCATTGCCTTCCCCAGTCCATGATCCCCTCTTTCTGATGTTACACTTAAGTCTATCCTCCTGCAGTCTCACATCATTCTAGAAAAGGAACATGAGGGAAGAGCAGACATTTTAGATGCCAGAGAGTAAAGGTAGAGGTGGGGGTGGGGTTATGTGAGTCAGAAGAATTAGTTGATACAGTAGAAATAAGGTTAATAGAAGTTAGGAGTGATGAGTGTCAAGAAAGCAAGGGAGAGAGCAATGTGACAAGTACCAGGAAGGGAGAAAGAGGAGGGATGATAGGTCCCTTACAAAAAGGAAGAAAGGGAGTGATAAGTGCCATGGAGTGAGAAAAAAGGAGGTGATAAGTACCAAGAAAACGTACAGTATGAGACAAAATGTTAAGGGCTGATGGTAGCTAATGTAGGAGAAAATCCAGGGAGAAATTTAGAGGACTGGCAAACTATGCACATTGTAAGGCCAAAACGTTTTTAGGGGAGTGGGGGGGGGGGGGGGGTGTGTTAGAAAATCTGTCAATATGGCAGCCCTAACCTCAGTACTAAGTACAACTGACCAGACATTTTTCTGAACTGTGCAGATGGGTATATTAAAGTCCATAAGTGAGAAGGAGTCTAAAGTGTCTGAAAGATGTACAGAGTTAAGATGTCTATCTGAATTTCCACAATTTTTATTCACCCCTCTCCCTCCCTCATAAATGAGCCTGTCCTGCTTGCTTCCTGCGTCACTAAGAGCACCCAGAAGTGAATTCACTTTCTGATGATGTTCCCAGTTCCACCAAACAAATCCATGTGGCCATGAACACTCTCATTCACTTTTCTAAGGTTTGGGCCATGCCGTATTTGAATGAATCTGCTTATTCAGTGGGTTTCAACAGAGCCAATAAGAGAGTAGCTCCACCTCCCCCCACTTAACTAAGATGCTTAGTAAACCACTTAGTATGATTTATACTGCCTAAGTTAAATTAAGGTGCAGAGGAGTAGCCTAGTAGTTACAGAAGCAGCCCAATATGCAAAAGACCAGTGTTCAATTCCCCTGGCACTCCTTGTGATCTTGTGCCAGTCACTTTACCCTCCATTGCCTAAGAACAAAGGCCTGGCAAGCTTCATCTGGTCACACCTTGCCAAGAAAACCCAGCAGCGGTTGGGTTGCCAGGAGTCAGCATTGACTCAATAGCATGCAAGTGAAATTAAAGTGGTTTTAAATAAATAAAATGTTAATCCAGCCCTGATGACATAGTGTGACTGCATGTACAAAGTGACAGAAGGGGGGGGGGGGGAGTGTATGTGTTCACATATACATGAATGTGTGCCAAAGGGTGTATGTATTGTGCACATATATATAAGGACCTGTTTTTGCATACAGGCATATATAATTGTTGAGCACTTTCTAAGAGAGAATCAGCTGACATGCATATATGAGTCACTCGGATCAGTCAGCTCCATTTAACATCCAAGCCGGCAGTCCCTGAAAGCTAATTAATTTCCTCCTGGGTAAATCCTCAAGAATGGAGAGGAAGTAGAAGAGAATTCTCAGGATAACAGAGTATGAGAAGGGACTCTTGGAAACAGCATTTCAGAGAAACAGATGAAGTTGTGGGCTGCCACCGTGGCTGATATGTGGACTGGGACAAAAACTGAACATAGAAAGTGTGAGAGTTTAATAAACTGAGACAGTTTTAAATCAGATGACAAATGAAAAAACAAGTTATGTATAATGAATCCCATAAATAAGAATTGTGGGAGAACTGTTCAAGAGTGGGCAGAAGTGACACAGGCTATAAACTAAAGATAGTCTCTGAAGGAAGTTAGGGTTCACCACATTGCCGTGAGGCTAACCAGGCAGCAGCGATATTGAACCGTTACCCGGTTAGCGAACATGGGGAAAGCTAGACCAGGGTTTTCCGCTCCTCACTTTTGGCACATATCGCTATCCGGACAACAGCTCATTGTCGCTGCTGCCCAGTTGAATATTAAGTAAGGAATTCACCTGGGAAGCAGCTAGAGTTCAAATGTATTTTTAAAGTTAAAATGTGCTAAACCTTTGTCAGTTGGTGAGTGGTTTAGTGGTATTTATGAAAGTGTATGTGGTATTAATTTTAAGCAAATTCTCAAAACCAGCTAAGGGAAATTAATGTGGTAAAGAAAGGGATACAGGGTGTTTTATAGGTAGATAACTGTGATCCCCCTTCAGCTGCTGTTAAACCACATGGGTGGGTGCTCTATATGGTCAACTATAGGAGTGGTTTTTGACCCTATACCCCTTCAAATATGCAGATTGCCCTAAATAAATATACTGATTATGTTTGGTCTTTAAACCCTCAGTCCTCCAATATATGCCACTCACTACACACTAGCAGTAACAGGCTACCCCTATGGCTTTACAACTTGTTCCCTTTTGCCTAGGTGAACAACCATCCTTGGTGCCTCAGGGTGAGAGGTCGCTTTCCCTGTCCCCATGATGGACACTGGACATCCTGCCTGATCCCATACATGGCCCCTTGCATCTCCAGATACCACGTTTCACCCTATCATCTACAGTTCGAGATGCAACATATATCTTTCTGCATGTATTGGCTTTTTTGATTTGCATGCCCCACCCTCTTGTACTTAGCCCCTGTGCTCTGTGCTGTGGTGGCTGTTCAGTCCACTCCCAGTTATCTCTTTATTATGGATTGGCCAGTCGCTACCTTCCTGTGTGGGTGCCAGGAGCACAGTTCTTACTGTCCTCAGAAAACCAAGGCTCACAGATGCCCCAATATCACACTTGTAGCTTTCTATTTCCCGACACATGCTGCAACTGCACAAATTGTGCACATGCGCTAGGGCCATGCATTCGCTAATGCCATGCTAGTGACATGACTAGTGCAATGGTATCAGCATACCACCATCACACTCCTGTCTATCTTGGTCACTGGGCTCCAGCACAGTAATAATGCACAAATTCTATGCGTTAAACCTGCTCTCCCTACCGCACTTTATTAAACATGCCCCTTAGTGCACTAAGATATAAAATGTATGTACTTAACTGCAAATTGTAAATTTTGGAAGCAGAGTCTAAAATATACAAAAGCAAAGGTCAATATTGACACAATTTTTAATTGCTAATTAAAAGAGTGCTGTGGAAGAATTACAATACTTAACAATGAAGTTTACTTATCAGATACATTTTGTATAGGCTGCTCTTTGGTGAGATCTAATAAAAATGTTTAATTGGATTTAATATAAAAAATTAATGTAATAACTTACTTACTATCTTTATTAGTATTTAACTTAGATATTTTGCTGTACCAATATATAGTAAATTTTAGCTTAAACTATCTTTATTTCTCTTTGTTTCGGCATATTCTGAGTGTCTTGGGGGAGGGGCAATTTTTAAAAGCATCTCCCTGAGTAAATAGCAGCATTTACTTATTTAGATAATTTATTTAGCAACTTTTCTATCCGCTGCATCTACAAGTCATAGCGGTATACATGGAACAAAAAGAACAAGAACGTTACATAGAACATAGGTAACAATAAATAAAACTTAACAAGGTGAATTTAATTATTTACATAGAGTTGAGTGGGGGTTGGTCGTGAACATAGTCATGTTGTGGTGGGTGGACAGTTAAGAGTCTGATTAAAAAACTGTATTTACAGAGGGAGATATGCACCATGCAGAAATTCCAAGGGGATGTGATGAAGGCGTTACTGGACTGGTCAGAAATCTACATGTGTATTCCCTAATTCATAAAGGGAATTCATGTATATAGCAAAAAATTTCCATGTCAGCTTCTATACCAGCTCGGAGGTATGCATAGCATTTAAAAAACCCCTTGGGGTATGTTTACTAAACTGCGGTAACATTACAGACCGCGCGTTATGTAACGTTAACGCTCGTTAGGTAACGTTAACACGCGTTAACATTACTTAACGATCGTTAACATCCCCGGCCGCGGTAAACACCACAGAGAGTGGAGAGAGGGCGAGGGGAAGGGGTCAATGGGCGGGGAGTGGGCAGGGAGAGGCTCCCTGCACACTAATGCGCTGAACTGAAGGACTGAATCCTACCGTGAATGAAAACCTGCCGTTAGATGTACATTTGCAGGAGGGAGAAACCATTTAAGTGTCAGCAATGTATAGCATAGACAGGGAGCCCAAGAAACGTGATAGTAGTGCTCCATGTCCAGCACCAGCATAGTGCCCAAGTATGAAAGGCCACTATGGCGATGGTGCAAGTGGGGCATAGGAGGCTGCAGGCGGGACATGTAGCAAGGGCAGCAGGGGCACAGGGTGGACTAGGCAGGCGCCTGGGTGGCATATAGGAACATAGAAACTGGAAATCATCATGACAGCAGCTGACAAAGTCCAAACACAATCCACCTACATCTACCTGGTCCACCCAAGCTAACAGTTGCCAGGGCACTGACCTGACATACCCCCAGCCAACCCTCCCCCAAGCGGAAAGAACAGACTATTGGTAGGCGGTGATGGGTGGGATGTGAGGATGCTCATGTATGCCTCATGCCCCAGACCCTGCTCCCTAGGCGACCACCTACCCACACAGTGGATGGCCTGGGACTGCACACTACCATCACAGACAGCATATGGCCATGTCAGCATGGCAGGGGGTGTGTGCCCATGCTGGAGGGGGCAGTGGCACCTGCCTGCAGTGGAGCTAGGCCATGCCCTGTACCAGTATGTGGTGTGCAGTGAAACATAAAAGGTCTGGCTGAGGAAAGGTACAAGTAGCCCCAGGGACCACCATGCATCTGTGGCAACAGTGTGGTGCAGTACACCCAGCCAGTGTGTCCAGAAGCAGAGGATGACAGGTTCAATCCCCAGCTGTGGTTCCTGTAGAGCATGTCCCTATGTTTTACCCTACAATGCAGATACAACAGCAACATGTGCAAAGCCCAAAGCAGCGGCGAACAGGGGTACAAACACCCACTCACACAGGCTCCATAATCCAAAGATGCATGGAGAGTCAGGCTGTTGGCCCCAGCATGGAGCCACAGTTATCATCAGAGCACTACCACTACCTCCTGCACAGTTTATCAATGTTGGCACT
This sequence comes from Ichthyophis bannanicus, assembly GCA_033557465.1. Taxonomy (NCBI): domain Eukaryota; kingdom Metazoa; phylum Chordata; class Amphibia; order Gymnophiona; family Ichthyophiidae; genus Ichthyophis; species Ichthyophis bannanicus. The sequence continues at coordinate 59,440,394 of CM066035.1, forward strand.
GTGATCAGGACCAGTGTGGTAGGCAGGGCTGCCAACCACACCAACTTTGCACATTGTTCAATAAGAGTGTGTGTATGTTCATCCATTGTTTTGTGGCGGCCCACAATGTCCTACTGTTACCAACGTTAGCCTGGAGGAACTGTGTGCATCCAAAAATGGGATGTGAGCACACACATACACACCAAGCAAGTATGTCAGTGATTAGGCCCCAGAAAATAAAACTCATAGATGCCACTTGAGGGAAATACTGCACCATACTATGGGGGAACCTAGCCATGCCATGGTCACTGCTCAGTCAGGGTGAGAGTGACCTCCCAGCATGACATGCTGTGGCCACCCTGTCCGTGCAGGTGGTGGTCAGGCACTACAGTGTCCCAGCCATTGCCCTATACCATGTGCAGATGCATCCTGCCCAGACCGCTCTGTCCGAGCCATACCCACAATACCTTGCTCCTCATTATGTACCTTGGCAGGCTAACATTGGAGACAGTGCAAGCAATGGGGGCTCAGTAAGGTGTAGGCAGCCACAAAACACTGGATAGACATACACACACTCCCACACCTATTTCAACATTTTGCAAAGATAGAGGTGGTTGGCAGCCCTGGCCGCCACACCAGTCCTGGGCACAGTGCAGGCATTGCTAAGGTATGCAGGTGCTAATATTGATAGCTGCTGCTCTGTGCAGGGCCCAACAGCCTGACTTTCCATGGGGCTTTGGATAGTGGAGCCTGTGGGTGTGGGTGTTTGTGCCCCTGTTGGCCGATGCTCTAGGGCAGAGATTCCCAACTCCGGTCCTGTTGGGCCAAGCACTATGCAGGTTTTCAGGCTGTCCCTAATGAATATGCATGAGATACATTTGCATACAATGGGGGCACTGCATACCCATGCATCTCATGCATATTTATTAGGGACAGCAAGAAATCCTGAAGGGTGTTTGGCCCTCCAGGACTGCAGTTGGGAACCTCTGCTCTAGGGAGTGCACATGTTTATGGTGTATGTGCTCTGTAGGGTAAAAGATAGGGACATGGACTGCAGGAGCCACAGCTGGGATTTGAACCTGTGACCTTCTGCTCCTGAACACACTGTTTGTGTGTACTGCACCAAACTGTTGCCACAGAAACAGGTTATTCCCTGGGGATACCATTACTGTTCATCAGACAGCCCTTGTCTGTTGCACTGCACGCTACTCACCTGAACAGGGCTTGGCCTTGGTATGCTGGGGCAGATGCCACTGTCCCCTTCACCACCAGCACCTCTCCGCCACCATGCTGACATGCTCTTATGCCGGTGGTGCTGGTGATACGCAGTCCCAGGCCATCCAGTGTGCCGGTAGGCTGCTGCCTATGGTGTGGGATCTCGGGTAGGGGTGCCTACATAGACATCCACGCTTCCCCCCGGCATTGCCTGTCACTGTTATGTGCCCTTTGGGGTACCTGCTGGGTGATGTCCCCTGGGACACTGTGGGACACACACTCGTGGGCATGTTTGAACTTGGTCAGTTGCTGGCTTACTGATTTGCAGTTTCTGACTTCCTATGTGCCACCTAGGCATCTGTCTAGTCCGCCCTGTGTCCCAGCTGCCCCACTGCATGTCCGACCTTCAGCCCCCTGTACCCCATTTGCAGCCTCACCGTCGTGCCCTTTCGTACTTGGGCACTATGCTGTTGCTGCACATGTATCACTACTATCACTTTTCTTGGTTTCCCTGCCTTTGCTGTATATTGTTGACTGAACTGGTTTCTCTCTCCTGCAAATGTGCCTCTAATGCAAGGTTTTCACTGGCATTAATTTTCAGTCCTTCATTTCACAGCGTTAGTGTGCCTGGAGCCTCTCCCCACCCACTCTCCACCCATTGACCCTTTCTCTCCGCCCTCTGGAGAGACTTACTCCACCCTCTGTGTGCCTTAACGCCACCGGAGACGTTATCGCACGATAAATAACGTTATTGCGCAGTATTATCGCACAATAATGTTACTTATCATGTGATAACATCGCCGCTGCGACGTTAGCGCTGTTTAGTAAACATACTCCTTAATGTGTTATTTTATTTTATTTATTTATTTATAATAAATTTCTATACTGCATTTTGCAGGAGATCAAATGCGGTTTACAGTGAACAAAAACTTTGAATTGTACATTGTACAGAACGGTACATATTCAATTACATCGAACAGAGAACTATTTACATTGGTATAACAAAAAGTAACAAAGTAATTATATACATAGGTAATTCTGTTTTTTCATCTTGTTTCAGCATGGGTTACACCATCTTAAGTTTCTTTTCTTAGGAGAGGAAAGGGGTGTAGTCAGAAGAGGGGTGGGTATCTTCATTTCTTGTGTCGTTTGTGTTTCCGAAGTGTAGAGTGAACAGGTGGGTTTTGAGTTTCTTTTGGAAGGTGGAGAGGTCATCTATGGATCTTATATTATCTGGGAGGTTGTTCCAGAGGACAGGGGAGAAGTGGCAAAAAGCTCTGTGTTAGCTGCAAAATCTGTGTGCTAATTGTTGGAGGCACTCCAGCACTTTTGTAAGGGCTGCGGTGCAGTTAAAGTCAGACTAAAATTTGCTACCACGTGTTAACAGCAGTTAGCATGTAATGCAGTCAGCTATACCTCTTGAGGTGTTGACCAAATCATGTTATTGGCTACATTAACTGCTAATGCATGGTAACAACCTGACACTGTCCTCACCCATTCCCTTGCACACCCAAAAATTGCATTTTCCACATTAGCTGTTTAATGTGGGAATTATCCAACAGTTAACATTCTTGCTTAAATGTTAATGTTAGCATGCAGTAATTCCCATATTAAATAGCTAACACAGCTTAATAAATAGATGATCTAGCGAACTAAGAATCTGATGTACCAAGAATGATAAGCTACCTACTACTTTATAGGTTTGGTATGTTTTCTTTGTATTTTACATCAATATTGGTATTAAAACATTACTTTACTGTAATTTAAAGGATTGCATACATCTTTAAAAGATCCATACTGTGTGCATTTCCTGGCTGATATCAATTCCCACATCCCCTCTTGTCATCCTCCCTTTTAATCTCTTTTTCTCTCCATGATTGATTTCATTCCCATCTTTTTCTCTTTATCGTCCCTACCATCTCCTTTTCTTCCATTACCCTCAAAGACTTTTCTTCTCTGACTTTTCTCTCTCTATCCCCTCTGGCTTCTGTCCTACAAACTCCTTGTCTGGTTCCTATTCCACTTCTTCCTGTTTTCCTTTTATGTAGCCATATAGAAAATATATATCCAGCTCTTGGTGAAGCATGTTGTGAAAGGTCTAAGAGAAAAATGAAGGATCTGCTTTTCATAAAATATCCTTTTCTGTGTGCTCTAAAATATTACTCATTGGGGAATCTGAACCTAGTTTTTAATAAATCATCTCTATAATTAAAGTTTATTATAGATGCTTCTGTCAAGTTCAGCATTCTACATCTAGTATAAGGGAAATAGCATGACAATCTATGTACCCAAAAAGATCTATAGAACTAGCAATTTACAAGATTTAGTACCATAGAAACAGTATCTTGAGACTGGTTATTAAACTCTGGCAGCGAGTTTAATGACAGTTTTGTTTTATTATTATTATTTGTTTTGCAGAACACTGGAAAAAAAAAAACTTTCAACCTCCTTTGACTCTCGTGCAGTCATATGGCAAGTATTTCTTCCTGTCAGAGAAAAGAGTGCTGCCTGAACAAGTAATGCTATCTACTTATTCTAAATGCCAGTGAACCCAATTCAAATCTTTGCCTTAATATATGTCACCTATATGGAAGGGACTAATACATTAACTAATTCTATTTCTCCCATCTAATTGGTCAATTGTGCTTTGAATGAGGGAGTGAAGCCCTTCTATGATGGCATAATATGCATTGAAAAATGCTTGAATCGGGTTGTATTGACATAACAAAACTGGCTATTAGTCTTCAATTCTAAAAAATTCTTGAGTCAGATAAATGACCGAGCTTGCTTGATAACTTCTTGTCTTTTGGCCTCCGGTAGTCTATAGGGGCATTGCCTTACAATTGTTCCGGAGATGGTATGTATTATATGGGTACTGAGGTGGGTTTGCCTTGATATAGCAGTTAATATATCCTAGAAATCATCTAAGCTCAGTGTTCTGGACAGGGCTTAGGTCCTCTCCAATAAGGGGTTCCTCCCTTTCGTGGAAGTCACTGACTTGGGGGGCCTACGTCCTCCGCCTCTGCCACCTCTACCACGGCAGCCAGAGCTTGTCGCTCTCGCCACAGCTTCAGCACATTAATATGATAGGGTTGTCTCCTGCCTCTCTTGCTTACTAATTCGTAAATATATTTCTCAAACCATCGACTTACAGTCAGGGGTCCCTTCCACTTGGACATAAACTTAAGTGGGTTATCAGAGATCAGTACCAGGACTTTGTCCTCCTCCTCTAAACTTCTGGGCTGAGTACTGTGGTTGTAGTACCCTTTTTGTCTATTCTGGCTCCATAGTAAATTTCCTCGAGTGTATTTTGTGATCCTTTTTAACCTCCCCTTCAGGTTCTTCAGCAAGGCAGGCACAGTCTGGGGGTCCCTCTCTGACTGCACCCATTGTTCTTTTAATATATAGAGGATTCCCCTAGGGGGACATCCATATAGCAATTTGAATGAGGAGATGCCCAGTGAGGTCTGAATAGCCTCCCAGCACGCATAGAGGGCAAAGAGCAACAAGTGGTCCCATTCTGAGTGATCACCCTCTAACTCTCTCCTTAACATGGTTTTCAAGGTTTTATTGAACCGTTCTACCAACCCATTTGTCTGGGGATGGTAGGCGGAGGTTTTCAAATGCACTATGTCAAAAGCCTCCCATACCTGCTTAAGGTGACTAGACATGAAATTGGTACCACGATCTGTGAAGACTTCTCTTGGGAAGTCAATTTCACAGAAAAGTTCACTAGCTATGACTTTAGCCGAGGTAGACTGCAAGGGAACTGCCCATGGAAATTGGGTAGCTTGGTCCATGAGGGCTAGTATGTATACAAAACCTCAAGGGGTTTTGGTGAGAGGTCCCATGATGTCCATGGCTAGCTTGGTTACTGGCTCCTTAATGATGGGTGACGGCTGGAGGGGCACCAGGGTAGGGTGAAAGGAGGATTCTCACTGGCATTGAGGACAGAAGGAACAATACCAGGCTACCTCCTTATAAACCCCCGGCCAATAAAACCTTTGCAGTATTTTTGCAAAGTACTGTGAATTCCCTTATTCTCCAATAAGTGGTGATCAAGGACCAATTGAAGGACCAGGTCTTTAAATGTCCAAGGCAGAACAAACCCAGGAAAACCGGCTCGTATGCCCCCCACCCCCCGCCCCAGAGGGCTGGATCAGCCTTTTGTTCATGCAAAAAGGAAGGAAATCGCTCGGGTGCCAAAGCATCTCCTGCTCAGCCCTAACATTCGCCTGTTCTCGAGCTCTATCTAACCGTTCCTTCCTGCAGTTGGGTTTTTCTTTTCTCTTTTTACCCGGAGTTGCTATCACATCTCTGCTAAAGGGGAACAGTTGAGAGGGGTATCCTTCTCCTCTCCTGTGGGCCTGTCTTCTCTGGAGCTTTGGGAGCATGTAGAAACTAGCCCTTCCATCCCTTTTATGCAGCATGTAATGGAAGGCCAATCCTGCCCTAACACTAGGGGATGGGATAACTTGGGGAGCACTGCCAGAGGGAGTTTCTTACTAAAATCGGGAGCCTGAATGTGCAGGTCATATATAGGACAGGAGGTAGAGGTCCCATGAACACAATGAATTCTCACAGCCCCTTTATACCTATCCCCTTTCCCCTGGAGACCTGCCCTTATGACCTGCCAGTGCTTCTTGGACATCATGCTCTGTTCGCCCCCCTTATTGAGTAGGGCCTTGGTAGGGATTCCCTCAATGGAAACGTCTAGGAAAAACTCCTTCCGCGTCCTGGTCTTATGCTTTCACCAAACCCAGCTGGACCTTACAATCTCTCTTTAAATGCCCCCTTTTCCCACATTGGAAGCATTTGTAATCTTCCATTTGTCGCTCCTGCATAGGGAGTTTTTCTCTGTCAACCTTTCCCTCCCAGGGCCCATTACCAAAATGGCCCGGTGTTTTCCTTGGTGGAGGGGTTCTAGGAGGAATCCCTGGGCCAGACAGAGCAAACTGTGCCTTGCAATACAGCTTAGCCACCCGGGTAGCTTCCTCTGTGATTCAGCATCCTTGCTTTATAAGCCACCTTCTTACTTCCCCCGGGACTGCAAAGAGAAACTGCTCTAGTACTATGTCCTCCATTATGTGAGCGGTTGTCCTACCCTCAGGCTCTGGCCATTTGCTTGCTAGGTCCCTTAACCTCTGAGCTAGGGCCCGGGGCCATTAATCTTTTGCTAGCATGGCTTTTCAAAAGGCTCTTCTATAAGAGTCCTTTGTTAGGCCATACCTCTCTTTTATGGTTGAATAGTTCATAGCCTGAATATGAGTTAAGGTTCTGTTTGCGGCCAAGGCTTCACCAGTCAAAGAGACGGCCAATCTGACGGTCCATTGTTCCTGTGGCCAACCCACAGTAGTGGCCACCATTTCAAAAGTCCCCAAAAGTAATCTATTTCATCTGTATCCATCAGTTTTCCAAAAGAAAAGAGTCCATATGTTTGTAGTCCTACCAACAGAATCCCACCGATAGAGTCCTGCACCATGGATTTATTCATTTTATCTATTTATTTGGTTTTATACCGCACTATTTATGGTCAGCACGGTTTACAGAATAACAACATTTTACATGGAACAGTTTATATAGATTATATAGAACATGGAATAGAATTACATAGAACATGTGAACAAGAAAACAATTAACTATTTACAATAATAGATCCTTAATAGATCATACATAATAGCATAACTATTTACAGTCTGAAAGAATCTTGAGTATGAGATTGATGGGCAGGGTTTTAATTTAAAGGATGGAGAGAATATCCAGGAAGCGCATGCAGGATGATGTTTGCATAGTCGAAGAGCGGAGTAATAAGGGCATGGAAGACAGTGCGGAAGTCAGTAGGCTCAAGTAAGAGATGGAGGTGCTGGAGGGAATGTATTTTATGACAGACAGCCTTTGTGATGTTGTTTATATGGGGCTCCATGTTTAGGGATTGGTCAGAGTTACGCCCAGATATCTAACCTCCTGATTAGACTTTAGAACTGCATTTTTAACCTGTAGGGTTGATGGGGGTATGAATGTTGAGACTTTTGTGACAAAGAGGACTTCTGTCTTTTTATAGTTCACTTTCAGCTTATGCACAGCTAGCCAGTCGGATACAGAATTGAAACAGTTGATTATTCTAGTGAAGTTTGGGTTCTCTGTTGCAAAAGGCGTGTAGAGAAACACATCATCTGCATAGATGTGATAAAGAATGCCGAAGGACTGTATGATTGTACATATTGGTTGTAAATATAAGTTAAATAGTAGGGCAGATAGGGAAGAGCCCTGTGGAACACTTTGAGGTATGTTTACTAAACCACATTAACGTAGCAGATGCTACATTAACGCGCGTTAGGTAACGTTAACGCGCGTAAGTTAACGTTACCTAACGAGTATTAATAATACATAACGCGTGTTAGCGTTACATAACACGTGTTAGCGTTACATAATGTGTATTAGCGTTCCCGGCCGCAGTAAGTCCCGCAGAGGGTGGAGAGAGGGTGGAGAGAAGGGGTCAATGGGTGGGGAGTGGGCGGGAAGAGGCCCCTTCCACACTACCGCGGGGAACTGAAGGGCTGAATCTTACCACAACTGAAAACCTGGTGTTAGCACACATTTGCAAGAGAGAGAAACCATTTAAGTGTCAGCAATATACAGCATAGGCAGGGAGCCCAAGAAAAGTGATAGTAGTACTCCATTTGCAGCAACAGCATAGTGCCCAAGTATGAAAGGCCACTATGGTGATGGTGCAAATGGGGCATAGGGGGCTGCAGGCGGGACATGCAGTGGGGGCAGCTGGGGCACAGGGTGGACTAGGCAGTCGCCTAGGTGGCACATAGGAACTTAGAAACCAGACAGCAGCTGACAAAGGCCAAACACAATCCACCTACATCTACCTGGTCCACCCTAGCTAACAGTTGACAGGGCACTGACCTGACATGCCCCCAGCCAACCCTCCCCCAAGCGGAAGAGACATGATATTGGTAGGTGGTGATGGGGCAGATGTGAGGATGCCCATGTATGCCTCCCCACCCCAGACCCTGCTCCCTAGGCAATCGCCTACCCACATAGTGGATGGCCTGGGACTGCACACTACCAGCTCCGACAGCATATGGTCATGTCAGCATGGCAAGAGGGGGTGTGCCCGTGTTGGAGGGGGCAGTGGCACCTGCCTGCAGTGGATCTAGGCCATGCCCTGTACCAGTATGTGGTGTGCAGTGCAACATAAAAGGTCTGGCTGAGGAAAGGTACAGGTAGCTCCAGGAACTACCATGCATCTGTGGCAACAGTGTGGTGCAGTACACACAGCCAGTGTGTCCAGAAGTAGAAGGTCACAGGTTCACATCCCAGCTGTGGATACTGCAGAGCATGTCCCTATATCTTACCCTACAATGCAGATACAACAGCAACATGTGTAAAGCCCAAAGCAGCAGCAAACAGGAGTACAAACACCCACTCACACAAGCTCCACAACCCAAAACTGCATGGAGAGTCAGGCTGTTGGCCCCAGCATGGAGCCACAGTTATCATCAGAGCACTACCACTACCTCCTGCACAGTTTATCAATGTTGGCACTGTGATCAGGACCAGTGTGGTAGGCAGGGCTGCCAACCACACCAACTTTGCACATTGTTCAATAAGAGTGTGTGTATGTTTATCCATTGTTTTGTGGCGGCCCACAATGTCCTACTGTTACCAACGTTAGCCTGAATGTGTGCATAATGAGGAGCAAGGTATTGTGGGTATGGCCCAGACAGGGTGAATTGGCCAGGATGCATCTTCACAGGGAGTGGGGCAATGGCTGGGACACTGTAGTGCCCAAACACCTCCTGCATGGACAGGGTGGCCATGCAGGAGGTGGTTAGGCACTACAGTGACCATGTCATGTCTAGGTTCCCACATAGCACTCTACACTATCTGCCTCCAGTGATAGCTATGTGTTCCCAGTGCTGGGGCCCTATCACTGAGATACCTGCTTGGTGCACATAGTTCCTCTGTGAGCATGCACTATGGATTGGCTAGTAGACTGTCTGCATTTAGTCTGTGCATGGTTGGAATACCTTGTAGGGTGCTGCAGGTGCAGTCTGACTATGCTATCTGCTGGTAACTGGCAGACTGTGGTGTGAGGCAGTTGAGGTTTTCCAGACCTAACCCCAGCATTACTGCTGGTCTGCCCCAGTCATAGGTATGGCTCTGGCACACCAACTGGAGGGCTGTCTTATATCAGCAGGATGGAGGTTGCTTCACTGGGGCTCAGGCACTTCTCCAGTACCTACAAATAGGCTGATTGTGGGCACTTTGGGGTATATAGTATATACAACTTTGACCTGTAGAGGTACTGCTACACAAACCTCATACAAGTCTAGAAACCCTTCTGCCCTGATAGCAGGTGCCTATGCCAGCCAGACCCTTACACCAGGTACACACTAATCTGGGTGTTGTCTGGTCCCAGAGGGCCACATATGATTGCAGAACACAGATGGACACCAAATTACCTTCAGATGCACTACAAGGAACACCTACCACACACTAGTAGTGATGGGGGATGTACAGCAGGACCTATCTCTAGCACCACATGTACTGCTGACCTAGTGCTGGGCACCCATCCTATCCCTCAGGGTGAACACAGAACCTGCACAATGGCATGGTCCGTAGCTACTCTGTGCCAGTATCACGCACTGACAGTTCATCTTTCCAAGCTGAGGTACCGGAGAGGTGCAGACCCCATTTGGTGATCAGTTATTGACAGCTATTCAGCATGTGCATTGCATCATGGGTACTGGTGGGGTTACCCTATCCTGGCACTCAGAGCAGCCAGTTTGTGCAGTGACCTGCAGTCCTAATGTACCCAGCCATTGCTGTGACATACACCACGGAGGTATAGCCTACTGTTTAGTACAATGCCGTTCTCGGCAGTATTCATGGGTTCAATTTCTCATTGTTCCCTCCTTTCATGCCTGTCTTACTCAAATAGTTTGCATGCCTGTAGCAGTCATATTTTTGCAGAGTTGCACTGCCAGTCCACAATACCCTGACCACAGTTTCCAACATTCCTTCGGTCCATCTATCTGCATCTGTTAGCTGTGTAGAGTCCTGTTTGCCTGTGCAGGCTGCCACCCCATGTCCTGCACTGTTATCCTTTCCTGCATTGCACCTCTTCATGCTTGCCTCACCTGTGCCTGATCTGCATGGCACCACCACTTCTCTGTCCACCCATCATTGTAACTATCCTGCCACCTCCGCCTCCACTGGGGGACACGTAGTCCCATCATCTGCCACCCACTGTCTTTTCAGTACTTTACATTGCCAACACCCTGTGCTGTGGTACAGTTGCCCCCACCATGTTTGTCAACAGTACTAGCAGCCATATGGGATGCCCGCAGATATGGCAGGTCAAGCAGCTCCCAGTTCTCCCTCCTTCACTCACATGTTCATTGCCTTTCCTCGGTGCTCTATCTAGTGTTAGGGCTACATCTGTCTCTATGCCTCACAGGTCATGCATGTCATCCTGAAGCACTTTGCAGCCCCTAGGGCACACTGACCTAGGGCACCATAACCTTGTTAGGCCACTTTAACCTATGGTTCTGTAACCCAGGGTGCCTTCTAAGGGGCCTTGTCCAGGGGTGCCTAATACGGTGCTTAGCCTAAGGAGCCCTTAGAGGGCACCTAACAAGGCACCTAAAAAGGCACCTTAGAAGGCACCTTACTTATAAGGCACATTACAAGGCATCTTATAAGACACCTTATAAGGCACCTAACAAGGCACCTTACTTATAAGGCTCCTTATAAGGCACCTAACAAGGCACCTTATAAGGCACCTAACAGGGCACCTTATAAGGCGCCTTTTTTATAAGGCACCTTACAAGGCGTCTTATAAGGCACCTAACAGGGCACCTTATAAGGCACCTTACAAGGCGCCTAACAAGGCACCTTATAAGGCACCTTACAAGGTACCTTATAAGGCGCATTATAAGGCACCTTACAAAGCACCTTATAAGGCACCTAACAGGGCACCTTATAAGGCACCTTACTTACAAGGCACCTTACAAGGCGCCTTACAAAGAGCCTTGTAATGTGCCGAGTAAGGTGCCTTATAAGGTGCCTTGTAATGCGCGTTAGCTGATACGGCTTGCCATAATGATGCACCGCCCACGCCTTTATATGGGCATCTGCAAGGTGCCAATAAGACCGTTGTTGAAAAACAGTAAGCTAGACCCCGCAAAGGTGGACTCCTACAGGCCAATATCGAGCATCCTGCTCCTAGCCAAAATCATGGAAAAAATAGTCCAACATAGACTGACCCATCATATCGAAAATAACGCACCCCTTGACCCCTGCCAGCATGGATTCAGGGAATCACATGGCGTAGAAACTTTGTTGACAACCTTATTTAGCACACTAACCATAGGGCTGGACAATATCAGACAAGGCTTCGCTCTCATCTTCCTCGATATAGCGGCAGCCTTCGACTCTGTCTGCCGCAAACTACTCCTATCCCATCTCGCCGATAAGGGCGTACACAGCAGGGCACTCGCCTGGTGCGCCTCATATCTGAACGACAGATGGCAGCATGTCCGTTCTGGCTCCTCCATATCTGTTCCTTTCCCGCAAGAGATGGGTGTTCCGCAAGGATCGTCACTCTCTGCCTTTTTGTTCAACATCTATATGCAGCCCATCTGCAACCTCATCTGGTCATTCAACATTAACTACCTAGTATATGCTGATGACGTCTTAATGTTCACTCTGATATCCATGGATCAATCAGACCTATCTCAGCTGTCTACATGCTTCGATGCTGTCACAGACTGGCTACAAACACAGAAGCTCAAAATAAATTTCAGAAAGACGGAGGTCCTATTCATCAGCAGAGACCAGACATTCACCCCACCTTCATCGCTTAAGGTATGCAATGCAGAGCTCATCTCTAAAACAACGATACGATACCTGGGCGTAACACTCGACCAGCGCCTCGACATGAATGCCCAGATAGGCAATACTGTAAAGGCGATTTACCACAAAGTTCGGATACTACGCCACATCAAACAGATTCTAGAACAAAAGGACTTCCGAACAGTCTTTCAAGCTCTAATAATGCCTCATTTTGATTACGCCAACTCCATACTGCACGGCCTCCCAAAGAGCTCGCTGAACCCCCTGCAGCTCGCAATGAACACTGCAGCCAGAACCCTCTACGGAGCATCCAGAAAAGACCATATCACCCCTATCCTAAAAGATCTTCACTGGCTCCCGGTCCACTACAGGATTACCTTTAAAATCCTAACAATGACATTCAAGGCAATCAACAGATGCACGTCCACCTCCCTCTCAGACCTCGTTCAACCCACCCCCTCAATAGATCAAGGAGATCAATAGCCTGCAACACTTTACTTCTCCCGAAAGCTATCACCAAATGCTCCAACACTAAAAGAAAGCGTGCCTTTGCACTATATGCACCCCCTTGCTGGAACTCCCTTCCACATGACATTCATGCCATAAACAACCTCCCCCAGTTTAGAAAGGCACTCAAACATCATCCTTCTGCACTTTTCCAATCCAGGCAACATCACCTAGCCACTCGCACCCCGACACAATGCAGTCCGCCTATTTTGTAAATAATGCCAAAAGCTCATGAGACTAATCTGTATATAGTGTATACAGTTCACCTGTTCACCATGTTTTAAATTCCCTGTTTATTGTAAGTTCAATGTTAGACTGTTCTGCATTGCGCAATTCTTGTTACCTGTGAACCGCGCTGATGAAAAATAGTGTGGTATAGAAAAACCATAAATAAATAAATCTGTACCATTACCGCGGAACCTAAGGCGGGTAACATTACCACAGTTTAGTAAACACACCCCTTTGTGTTTGTTGATACATATCGGAAGTTCTATTGCCCATACAAACTTGTTATTGCCGATCTGTTAAATATGAATGACACCAATTTAAAGCTGTGCTCTGAATGCCTTTAAACTTGAGTAGATTAATCATATGGCTGTGACAGACTGTATCGAAGGCTGAAGCAATATACACGAAAATCAAGACAAAGCCATTGTGGATTATTTAAGCCTAAGATCAAGTTATCAAATAAAGATGTGAGTAGGGTCTCGACTCCACGATGTTGTCGAAAACCATGCTGTTGCGGATCAAGTGGTGCATGGCAATCAATATAGTCTTGTATTTGTTGCTGTACTATCTTCTCCATGGTCCATTGGGGCTGGCAGAAAAACCAGGCACATTGATGACATCTTCCACTGAACTCACAAATATGCACACAAACACTGGACAATCCAAATAAACAGGCAGCTTTTACTCACACCACGAAGCTCTCAAAGCACAAATAGTAGTGCTGTTGGATTCTGGTTTTAAGTCCATCCTACCGCAATGCTGCAGATTTTTTAGCTTCCAGTAATTCAAAAGGCAGTTCCACTAAAACTGAACAATTTTATGGATCAAATGAATATACTGTATCCTAAGCAGTCCAAGTTTCAGAAGAATCATAGCACGGGGCTTCCATCTTTGACTTAAACCTCCTCATTCAACCTCCAGTTGTGCTCTACCACTCCTGCTCATAAGCATGGTCACTGACTTGACCTCGTCTTCTTCTCCAACTGCTCACCCTCAAACTTCTCCACTTCATTTCTGTCCTTATCTGACCATTACCTGCTTTCACCCTTAACCAGCTCCCATCCTGGTATTGCCTGATCTCCACCAACATGTTTAGGAATTGTCACACTATCGACCCTTTGACTCTCTCCACTGCTGTCTTATCACGTCTTTCTTCTTCTATGTCATCTGAGTCTGTTGATGAGGCAGTATCTTTCTATAACAGTATCCTCTGCTTTGAATGCACTGGCTCCTCCCATGTTTCATGTACTACTTCTTCAGGGGTACTATGGCTCACTACAATTATAAATCAACACATTAATATAAATAAAGTACATAGTTAAAATAATAAAACATATATCAAACTTAATCATAAATAATATTAAAAAACAATCAACAATGAACAAGTGTTCAATCATACAGAACTAATTATATAATCAAATAAAAGAAGTCAATAAGAAACTACATGCAAATTAAAAAGATATATATAAAAAACATAAGAAAAAAGCATAAAAGGTATGTGACATCAGAAGCATAACAATTAAAAATCATACTTCAAATCATACCATTATAAACATTACACTACTATATATGTTAAAATCATTTCTAAATGAAAAAAGAGAACAGGAGGGATGAAGAACTATGAAGCAGGAGTGAACCGGAGGAAAATGATATAGAATCAATAATGTTACATAAAAATGATTAACATATAGGAGTTAGTATTCATATGAAATTCCACCCATGGATTAACTAAGGGGATATAGATATGTGCATATGAAGAAAACTTACCTAAAACATTTGTTACACCATAAAGTGAGCCCATTCCAACAAATGAACAAGAAAGACTACTAGACAAATGAAATAAATACCTTGCAAGTGCTTATATACCCACTCGCTATCGCCATGGTATCATAAGCCAGGGACTTGCCCTTAAAAACACTTTCAGGCTTCTCTCTAAAACCTAAGACAGTACAAAACGTTTTTATACAAGTACCATGTATTAAAAGGTATTAATCTAAAAACATGTTCGAAAGGACATGAATCAAAAATTTGAGTATATTAAAATCTTTTAAAAGACTTGCTAAATAGCTAAAACAAATGCAAAACGAAATATATTTAAACACCTTCACACAAACCAAAGTATTCACGGAACCATGCTCCCATTCTAGCGTGTCCTAACTGGGAGAGGTAAACATAAACTTTTTGTATCTAAATAATGCCCCCATGATGCATGTATGAACCTAAATATTTATTCTTCTATTATAAATAGCCAAATAACCACGACAAGTGACTATAATAACCTGGAGAATCATCATTTGGCTATCAAAGAGAAAAAGAACAAGCAAGGACAATTAATTGTGAGTTTCAAACTACAACATTTACTCAAATATTCAATATGGGTTAAAAACCATGACAAACATAAAGGCAATAAAAAACTTAAAACAGAAAAAGAAACCCGAAGGGCTTTTGTCCATTGCTTGAAGCAACGTCAGGCTCTAACTTACTATACAAGTGAAAAACCGCCCACACATGCGCTGTATAAATAGACCCCTTGACCACGGGGAAAAAGGGCAGTCGTTATCTCATTGGAGGCTCAGAAATAAAAAATGGTGGATGAAATGTACAGGGAATTTGTCCTGGAGTGCTGCAGATATAAACTGCTAATGTAAACACACACTGCGCTACAAATACCACTTCAGTATGTCCCAAATCTCAACGTGTCAGTGGGAGGGTAGAAACTGAAACGATTAATTGTGGATTTTTGAAACGCATTATGAGCCCCAATATTCAAGAATTTAGAATAAAACGAAAAGAAAACGAAAAATAAAAAGCACCCGAGGGAAGCTTATCCACTGCATAAAAACTGCATAAAAATCGCCAAAAGGCTAAAACGTACTGTTTTGTTGTAAAAGCGCCTACACTTGCACTATATGACTAGTAAACCTATCCGCAGGAAAAAGAAAGGAAGCATCTTATCTAATGTTTGAACCGTTCTTAAACCAATATACTTTACCGTATACAAGCAGACTCCATAAATAAAATCAATAAATAACTGTAAAACGGATGGATAATAAATAATTAAAAAATAAATAAAACACATTGAGACAGTGCATGTAAATCATTGCAGTAAAACCAAACGATTCCCTATATGTGTTAAAACTCAAAAAGCACAAAAATGAGAGCACAAACCATTAGCATATGATTAAAACTGTATAAAGAATAAAAATATACATAAAAACATGAATGCAACAGAAACAGAACATGACTATATAGAATCAAAAAGAAGGGTAAATGAAAATGGTTACAAAAATACCGAAAGGTCTTTGTCCAAATTTAAACCGTGTGGTGTTAATGTATTGAGCCGAAAAATGTATCGCTATTCCAGTCGTAAAATAGTTTTATTAATGTCTCCGCCTCTCCAATTGAGTTTTACTTTTTTAATAACAGAAAATTTTAAATCCGCTACTCTGTGTCCCATCTCAAGCCAATGTAGAACCAATGGTTTATCTACTAACTTTCTTTTTATGCAACTCTTATGTTCTACAAGTATTAAGGGCACGGGCAGGGTCCCAGCGCCCACGCGTAACCGGGTGCCCGGCCCGGCGCAGGACCCTGCTCGCGTCTCAGTGGGGGGAGCGCGTGTCATGGCGCTTGGTGACATGGAGCGCGCCTTTTAAATGGATTGGCTCCGCTAGTGGATGGGGTGAGCGGAGCAATCAGGAAGGTCTGGCCATGTGATCCAGCGTGCGCGCGGTCGTAGCCCACCCGCCCACCCCTTTATTGTGTTGGAGGGGGCGAGCATTGTAATTGGGTTGTCACAGCTGGGGGGGGGATGAGCAGCGGGATCCCGGAGGTTTCCGGGGTCCAGAGCCTTAGGCAACTTGGAACGGGGGTGGGGTGCCCTCGACCCGGACTACCCCTGGAAGACTTTTGCTAGTAATATGGCGAAGTCGGATAGGGGTGGTTGGAATGTTGCCGGTGGTGTGACCGGGGATGGAGCGGAGGCGAGGTCGCCTTGCTAATCGCATGGCTGGTGACGCATCGCGCCGCTGGGGGGTTTGCTGGATTCCTGTTCATTGTTCAATATGTTGTTTTGGAAATAAAGCTGCGACCAGTTGTTACCACAAAAGGCGGTCTGTGCAATTTGTTGGAAGGGTGGAAGATGTGTGGAATGGACGGAGGATAAGTTGCAAGAGGGGGTAGTGACGGGTCCGGCTACCCGGTTATTCGTATCCGTATGCTACGAATTGTCTTATCAACATAAAGCTTATAGCAAGGACACTGGATAATATAAATAACGTGGGATGTGTCACAATTCGAAAAATCTTCAATAAAAATTTTTGTTGAGTATTGGGATGAATGAAGACATTACATACTGGCAATGCATGTAGACAAACTGAACAATGACCACACTGATATTGTCCTTTATACTTGGATAACATTTTCTGTTCTGTAAGTGCCGAGGTAACTAATAAATTATGGAGATTTACATTACGTTTATGAGCAATTATAAGAGAAATGTCCTGAAAACCAGGAATAGCCTGTATAAGATGCCATTCTTTCTTAAGTATTTTTATAATATTATGTGATTGTAACGAATATAATAAGGGGCACACCATACTTGATTGTTCTTTTCTGTTCTGTGGTTTTAACAAAGCATCTCGGGATGAGTCTCGGGCTCTTATATATGCCTTTTCAACATAACGATTAGGGTATTGTTGTACCCTAAATCTTTCTTTCATATGTTTAGCCTGTAGTTCAAAATCATCCACAGACGTACATACCCTTTTAACACTAAGGAATTGTCCCACTGGTAAATTCTTTTTCAATGCCAGGTTATGAAAACTGGTATATTGTAATAACTGATTCCTGTCAGTGGGCTTTCTATATAATGTTGTAATGAGTTTATTCCCTTCTTTTTTAATCAAGAGGTCCAAATAGGGGTTCTGCACAGGATCACAGGTAATTTGAAATCATAAATTATCATCTAATTCATTAATCCATATATTAAATTCAGAAAGTTGGCCATAGGCCCATCCAATAATACTAAGACATCATCTATGCAACATATCCATAGCTTGACCTGGTCCTTAAATGAATGGTCCTTCAAGAATGTCTCCTCGAACTGAAACATATATAAGTTAGCAATATCAGGGGCCATGGATGACCCCATTACAACACCCTTAATTTGTTGAAAGAATAAACCTCTAAAACAAAAAAAAGTTCTTACATAAGGCTATTTCGGCCAATGATAAAAGGAATGCAGTTGGAATACGTTTATGATCCTGCCTAGTCAACAGACATTGTTTGATAATGTCTAATGCTCTGGATTGTGATACATTTGTGTATAATGACTCCACGTCTAATGTAACGAAGATGGTATCAGGGCCGAGGTTCTGTAATGAAGAAAGGATTTTTATCACATGAGAGGAGTCACGAACATAAGACCACATATTGGTGACAAATGGTCGTAAAATTAC
This sequence comes from Ichthyophis bannanicus, assembly GCA_033557465.1. Taxonomy (NCBI): domain Eukaryota; kingdom Metazoa; phylum Chordata; class Amphibia; order Gymnophiona; family Ichthyophiidae; genus Ichthyophis; species Ichthyophis bannanicus. Next base: position 59,458,654 of record CM066035.1, read on the forward strand.
ATCTAATAACTGGGAAATAGGCTCAAGGAGAGAACCTATAGCAGACACTATAGGGCGACCAGTTGGATTACTTAAAGATTTATGTATCTTTGGAATGATATAGATGGTTGGCATGATGGGTTATTTAAAAGTTCTTCTCTTCTTAGTAATATATCCTATCTTGTAAGCGGTCATAACTAAATTGTCAATACTACTTTTTAATTTATCTGTAGGATCGTCATCCAATCTAAGGTAAAAAGACTTATCTTTGAGTTGTCTATTTACTTCTATATATTTATTTTTGTCCAAAACCACCACGGCTCCACCCTTATCAGCAGGTTTGATAATGATCTCATTATTTTTTTGTAAAGCCTTAATGGCAGTTTTTCCATCCTGCGTTAAATTTTGAAAGGGTAACCACTTATTTTCAACGACTTTATCAACTTGCTGTAACACCAGATGTTCAAAAGCCTCAATGAGAGGATCTGTGTATGGAGGAGGAACTCATCTAGATTTCCTACTAATAATAGATTTATCATCCATAGAGACCGCCTGATTAGCAAAAAAATGATGAATGCAAATTTTCCGAAAGAATTTATACAAATCTACTAGAATTTCAAATGGATAATACCTCTTTGTGGGAACAAAAGATAGGCCTTTATTTAACACCAATACTTCATCTGACATAAGAGTATAATTAGAAATATTGATCACATTATTAGGCTTCAATATCTCCTCTCGTGGTATTGATCTGACCCCCACTTGCCTCTCCCTCATCCCCGACCCCAACCTCTGTACAGATTGTAATTGTTGTACATCCTGTCTTGATTTTGACCTTGCTCTCTGTCTGAATCTATTAATGATGGTGGACGGGACCGGGAGGAGTCCCGACCACCCCCCTTCCATAGTTGATCCATATTGAAAAAATTGTTCTTTTCTTTCCTTTTGTCTCTTTGATGTTCAGACTTATCTTTATAAGTTGAAAAGAGTAAGAACATAAGAACATAAGGTATGCCTTACTGGGTCAGACCAAGGTCCATCAAGCCCAGTATCCTGTTTCCAACAGTGGCCAATCTAGGTCATACATACCTAGCAGTTTCCCCAAAAGACACAGGTTCCACAATGCTTGTACTGGGTCAAGCATTGATATCCTGGATCCATTCTTAATAATGGTTTATGGACCTTTCCTCCAGGAACTTGTCCAAACCTTTTTTAAACCCAGCTACACTAACAGCCTTTACTACATCCTCCGGTAACAAATTCCAGAGTTTGATTATATGTTGAGTGAAAAAATATTTTCTTTTATTAGTCTTAAATAGTTTACCCTGTAGCTTCATTGCATGTCCCCTAGTCTTTCTATATTCTGATAACGTAAACAATCGATCTACATTTACCCATATCACTCCGTTCATTAATTCATAGACTTCTATCATATCTCCCCTCAGCCGTCTCTTTTCCAGGTTAAAGAGCCCTAACCTTTTTAGCCTTTCTTCCATCCCCTTTACCATTTTGGTAGCTCTTCTCTGAACCTTTTCTAATAATACTATATCCTTTTTAAGATACAACGACCAGAATTGCACACAATATTCAAGGAGCAGTCTCACCATGGAACGATACAGAGGCATTATAATAGCTTTTGTTTTATTTTCCATTCCTTTCCTTATGATACCTAACATTCTATTTGCTCTCTTGGCCGCCGCTGCACACTGGGCCGAGGGTTTTAATATGTTATCCACAATGACGCCTAAATCCTTTTCCGGGTGGTCGTTCCTAATGTGGAACCTTGCATCGTGCAACCATAGTTTGGGTTGTTCTTCCCATTTTGATACCCAGTCTTCCAATTTATCAAGATCCTCTTGCAATTTTCCACAATCCTCTTGGGTTTTAACCACTTTAAATAGTTTTGTGTCATCTGCAAATTTGATAACCTCACTCGTTATTCCACTTTCCAGGTCATTTATGAATATGTCAAAAAGCAGCGGACCCAGCACAGATCCCTGGGGTATACCACTATTCACCTTTCTCCATTGGGAAAATTGGCCATTTAGCCCTACCCTCTGCTTTCTATCTTTTAACCAGTTCCTGATCCACAGTAGTACTTCCTCCTATCCCATGACTCTTTAGTTTTGCCAAAAGTCTCTGATGAGGGACCTTGTCAAAGGCTTTCTGAAAGTCCAGATACACTATATCAACTGACTCACCTTTGTCCACCTGTTTATTCACACCTTCAAAAAAAACATAACAGATTAGTAAGACAAGATCTTCCTTGTCTAAAGCCATGTTGGCTGTCTCCCATTAGGCCATGACTATGTACATGCTGAGTAATTTTATTCTTAATGATGGTTTCTACCATTTTTCCTGGTACTGATGTCAGGCTCACCGGTCTGTAGTTTTCCGGATCATCCCTGGAACCCTTTTTAAAAATTGGTGTTATATTGGCGATCCTCCATTCTTCAGGTATTAGAGATGATTTTAATGATAGTTCACAGATTACTAATAGCAGGTCTGCAATCTCATATTTCAGTTCTTTCAACACCCTTGGATGTATACCATCTGGCCCAGGTGATTTGCTACGCTCCAGTTTATCTAATAGTTGTAATACATCTTCCCGATGTATCGATATTTCCTTCAATTCGTCCGCACCTTTAAATACCACTTCAGTCATGGGTAACATCCCTACATCTTCCTCAGTAAAGACCGAAGCAAAGAATTCATTCAGTCTCTCCACTATCGCCTTGTCGCCTCTTAGTGCCCCGTTAACCCCTCTATCATCTAATGGACCAACTGACTCTCTCACAGGTTTTTGCTACGAATGTACTTGAAAAAGTCTTTATTTTGCGTTTTTGCTTCCGCAGCAAGCTTCTTCTTAAATTCTCCCTTTGCTTGCCTTATCAATGCCTTGCATTTAACTTGCCAGTGCTTGTGCTGTTTCCAGGTTTCGTCCTTTGGCTCTTTTTTCCATTTCCTGAAAGATGCTTTTTTGGCAACAACAGCCTCTCTGACCTCACCTTTAAACCATGCTGGCAGTTTTTTGGACTTCCTTCCACTTTTCTTAAAGCGTGGAATACAGCTGGTCTGGGCTTCCAAGATAGTAGTTTTCAACAACACCCAAGCTTGATGTAAGTCTTTAACCTTTGCAACTGCTCCTTTTAGTTTTTTCTTAACTATTTTCCTCATTTTATCATAGTCTCCCTGTCGAAAGTTAAAAGGTAGTACTGTGGATTTCCTTACTATCCCTCCTTCACTAATTAAATCAAAGGCGATCATGCTATGATCACTATTGCCAAGTGGCCCCAACACCCTTACCCCTTGCACTAGATCTGGTGTTCCACTAAGGACTAGGTCTAATATGGCTTCCCCTCTGATCGGTTCATGAACCAGCTGCTCCAAGAAGCAGTCATTTATTTCATCTAGGAACTTTATCTCCCTAGCATGTCCTGCCGTGACACTGACCCAGTCGATACCAGGGTAATTGAAAGCACCCATTATTATTACTGTTTCCTGCAAAACTTTAATCCTTTCTGACTCAATGCCCTCTCTAACATAGAGCGCAACCCCTCCACCAATTTGATCAGCTCTATCATTACGATACAGTTTGTACCCAGGTATCACAGTGTCCCACTGGTTGTCCTCCTTCCACCATGTCTCTGATATTCCAATCATATCTAACCTCTCATTTAGTGCTATATATTCTAACTCTTCCATCTTATTTTTTAGACTTCTAGCATTTGCATACAAGCATTTTAGAGACTTTATTTTATTCATATTAATTTGGCTATTGGTAGACATGGGTAATTTGGGATCTTTAAGCTCTGTCTGCTCCATACTCGAGGGCATTTGGGCTACTTTACTCTTTTTTGGAATCTCTCTGCTTTTGGTAGTATCCTTCAAGGATACATTCTTCCGAACCATTTCCGAGTGATGCAAAAGCATCATTATTTTCAACCGATTCACTTCTGCTTCTCTTCTTCTTTTGTTCAAAGGGGGTTTCTTTATTAGGGTCATCTGATAAAGTATAGGAGAATTGCCAAAATCATTTATCCTGACCTTCCCATCTGCAAATAAGTACAAAATGTCTGTCTAAATCTCCTGAGGCAAGGAAAGCAGTTCTCACCTCACTGACAGCATGCTGAGAATGCCTCCTTCTCATAGCATCAGTGCCAAGACACACACACACACACACACTGACACAGTCCACAAGCCTTGCAAGTGAGTCACTTGAAAGAATCTTTGACAGTTCAGAAAGAGAAAGGAGATGGGGAGCTGTAGAACCTTACACAGATTTGAGTGATTCTCCTCCCAGGCCAGCAGGATATGCAGTGTTGTGACCCTCGCCTGGGCCAAAGGCTTACAGGCATAGGGTTGCCAATGTTTGTCCTTAAATAAAGAGTTACTATCCTTGTCTCCAGCAGGGAACTCTGGGACTTGTAGTTGATTCTTTTACTCAAAGAAAAAGTAGTGTGAGACCATTGGTTTTTAAGGCAAAACAAGAATTTTTATTTAGGTTCCCATAAGCACTAAGGTTCAACGCAGACATAAGGATTATTCTCCAAGTAAATAATAACAGGAAACATATGCAACTGGAACTGAAGAAACTGAAAGAACTTTTAAACATGTGCAGCTGTTTTCAGCAAAAACATTTCCACAAGTAAATCACAGCTTCCTTTGTTCGTCCAGCACAGCTAAATTTCTTCATTTATCATGTGCTGCTTTGGTTATCAAACTCTAAGTTAAAAAAGGGCTCTTTACCTTAGAAGAGGTTCCTGGCATTCTCATGGCTAGGTAAAACCCTGCTTCTCAAAAGCTTCTTCTGTTAACACTTTTTATCACCAACTTTCAAACTTTCTTCTTATACAAAGAACAGTCCATAGGAGACTCCTCAGTAACAGAATCCTGCCCAAAAGAGTCAATTTGCATTTCTTCCTGTGCTATGAAATGCTTGTCTGTCTCTGGGTTTTCATTAACTCCTTCAAGCTTACTGTTCTGTAGGAACTTCTAAATTTCCTTCCACAGCTGCTCTCCCTGATATGGAATATTTGTATCTTGAGAGTGTGGCTTCTTTCCCTGGATCAATTGCCTCAATGCTTCAATCGTGTTCAACTCTGGTTCTCTGCCCTCGGCTGGGTTCTGGTCACTTCCAGTTGTAACCTCATTTACATTCTTTAAATCTAGTTACTCCCACTACCGCTCTTCCGTCCATCTCGCCAAACGCACATTTTTCTCTAATGCCATTCTGAATGCCCCAAATCAGACTCGGCGCCTTTATTCCACCCTCCGGACTCTTACCTCCCTTCACTCCCCAGCCTCAGCTCCTCCAGTCCCTCCCTCTCCTCAGCCCTCCCTTCTAGCTGCCTGCTTCAGCAATAAGATCTCCTCTTTGAGAGCTTCTTTACCTTCCTGCCCTGCTCCGATTCTCTCTCCTCCCCCTTCTGCCTCTCCCCCGCCCATTTCTCAAACCTCCCACTGTTGGGCATCCTTCTCACTGATCACTCCCCCTGAACTTCACCATCTCATCTCTTCCTCAAAGAAGACTTCCTGCTCTCTAGATCCCATTCCTTACTCCTGGCTTCTGGAATCCTCACTGGGTCTCCTTCCCTATATTCTTACTATGTTTAACTCCAGTCTTTCTACAGGGTCCTTCCCCCACTCCTGGAAACATGCCTTAATTCGTCCCCTCCTTAAAAACCCTTCACTTGATTCCTTGGTTCCCGCCCACTACCGTCCTGTCTCCAACCTTCCCTTTCTCTCAAAGCTCCTAGAGAAATTCGTCTTTGCACAACTTTCACATCACCTTGATTCCACCAATTTTCTTCACCCTCGTCAATCGGGTTTCCGTCAGGGTCACAGTGTCGAAACTATTCTTCTTGCCTTTACTAACGCACTGCATGTAGCTCATGATCGTGGTGATATCTCGGTGGCGGTTGCACTTGATCTTTCTGCTGCTTTTGATCTAGTTGACCACTCCCTCCTTCTTCTTCGTTTACGGGAAGCGGGTCTCTGTAGTACTGTTCACCGCTGGTTCCACTCTTTTCTTTCCTCTCGTTCGTGTGCAGTTCTGTCACCTTCCTCCTCTACCCCTCCCTCGGACTCCTTCCCTCTTTCCTGTGGGGTTCCTCAGGGTTCTGTCCTGGCTCCCCTTCTTTTCAACCTTTTCTTAGCCCCCTTAGCCCTCTTAATTCAACAGTCTGGATTATCTGCCTTTCCCTATGCTGACGACATTATTCTGCTTCATCACACCTCCCCTTCCTGTCCCGACCTTTCCGCGTTAAACTCCTGTCTTTCCTCTGTGGCTGATTGGTTGACTCGTAGTTGTCTTCACCTTAATCTCACCAAGACTATTGCTATCTGGTTCTCTCACAACAGCCCACCCCCCACACTGGCCCCTTCCTTCTCTGGCTCTCCTGTTCCTTTAGTCTCCTCCTTTCGTTATCTTGGGGTTCACTTTGATTCTGACCTATCTTTCCATGCTCATATATCACATGTCACCAAATCCTCCTTCTTCTTCCTCCGACAAATCCGTGCAGTTCGCCCCTTCTTATCCCCTTCAGCTCTCACCACTCTGCTGCTGTCTTTGGTTATATCACGGGTTGATTTCGCAAACTCAATCTTTGTCGGCCTTTCTAAATCCCAACAGTCCCGCTTACAAAGGATTCCGAACACTGCTGCCCGTCTGGTCACCCATTCTTCCCCCCGTGATCACATAACACCCCTACTATTTCGTCTTCATTGGTTGCCCTTTCCCCACCGTGCTCATTTCAAGCTGCTTATCCTGGTTCATAAAGCTCTTCATACAGGCACCCCTCAATACTTAACTGACCTTCTTTCCTTTCACTCTCCTAGGTACACCCCTCGCTCCTTCCATCTTAACCGCCTCACTCTTCCCTCCCCTTCCCGTGCCCACCTACAATCTACTCGTTCTTCTGCTTTCTTTTTTGCTGGCCCACCCTCTGGAATTCCCTCCCCTCCTCACTCCGCCTGGAACCTCATCACCCCACTTTTAAACAGAACCTGAAAACCCACCTCTTTTCCCTGGCGTTTGATGTCCCCTCTCCCTTCGTGTGAATCCCACTTGCCCTGTCCTCTGCTTTCCTCGTGTTTGTTCTCCTTTATGTTTTGGTCTTGTCTCTCCTGTTTTATTGCTTTTCTATCAAGAATTTGTATTTCCTTTCCATTTTGTTGGCTTTGGCCTTCTTTTAAATTTGGTTTTATTGTACACCGCTTTGCCTACCACTGAAAGGCGGTTTTTATCAAATGAAATAAAACATAAACATAAACATAACCGTATTCACCCACCTTCTGGCAGCTTGAATTCTCTAAGCTGGTTCACGAACACTCTGCACTGCAATCTGATCCTCATTGTCAGAAACTCTCCCAGCCACCCATCTGCTGGTTTCTGAATTAAGAGTACCTCTCTTACAAGGACTGCTTCCTCTGTTGCTGCTTCCTTTCTTGCTGGAGCCGTTCTCCAACTCGAAGTCAAACTTCCCACTTCTCCTTTTCCTCTCCTCTGAACAGGGCTTATAAAGCTTTTTCCTAACTAACACTCCCCTGTCTCTGCAAAGGTGATTATCATTACCCTCCAAGCCTGCACTTATGTTAGAGCTTGGGTGTGGCTTGGCTTCAGCAACTACCTGCTTCTTTCCTTTGCCTGCAGTCTGAACCCTGTGAATACCCTGCCTGTCTCTCACTTTAAAGGCATATTCACTGTTTTCTTCCGTTTTCATTGGCTCAGCACAGCTCTCAACATCACAGTAGCCATCAGCCACATGCAGTGCAACAGGTCTCTCTCACACAGGTCTTCTCAGTCAGGCGAATGGCAGGTTAAAAGCCTTGCACTTTGTTTTCAAGGTCCATTTATACCCCCTCAGGAGAGTCTATGGGGATATTAAGTGGCATTAACCAGTTACTACCATAAATATCAGGCTGAGCGCTTTTTAGTCAGCAGGTCTGCTATCCAGCGAAAACACTTTGAATTTGCCCTCCTCCTTCCTTTGGTTTATGTTTCAAGAAATTTGGAAAGTTAATTTGAACAAAGCATTTTCTATTTCAGCAGCTAGCATTCCTAAATTAAATAGAATAGTTTTCTCCTGTTTTTTATGAGGTGGTTACTGTATGTTTTTGCATGCAGAGAATTCGGTTGGGGTCAAATTCTTTCATATTGCTTCCTCTTTAAAGCATTCTATCCACATTAGCATCAGGATTCATTCACTTTCTACCCACATTCCATAATCACTTCACACACAGACTTGACTTCCCCTGGTTGTTCACCTCTGCAAGGATATGGAATAATTTTCCACATAGCATTGGCTCACTGTGTCTATTCTTAGAGATCTCCCAAACAGAGAAAGAAAAAAGAAAACATAATTGTACCATACTGACTTTTTTCTATGCCTAGTTGTGCTGCTTGGTCTTTACAGTTAGTCTAGTTTTTGGAACAAATTAAAAAGAAAAGAACAAAAAAAACAATTCAGTCCCAGACTCTCTCTCAACCCTGGTCAGTTGCAAGCTGGCTTCCAATAGAAAAAAAGATTTAAAAAAGAACAATAAAGTTCCAAGCTTTCTCTGAGCCATGGTTAGGGGTAGGGCCCAGATTTAAATCCAGTCTCTTAGATAGGCCCATTAAAAGGGGTACCTTAACCTTTTCCAGTCCCTTGCCATGCATATTGGAACACATCTTGAGATACATTTTGGAATTTTCTTTGATTTGTGGGTTAGTTTATTGTTGGTTTGTTGTTAAAGATGTTGGTCTAAGGAGCAGAAGGGTTGCTGAACAGGGTGTGTGTTGAGTCAGGGGCAATACGGGAATGGAAGAGAGAGGGGTGTTAGGCAAAGGGTGACATTATTCACCATACTATTCCACAAATGTTTTCTGGCAATCAATCTTCTGCTTGTGTTCTATTGTATGCTAGATCAGTGTGTAATAAAGAGCCCAACTTCAAGAGAAAGGCTGAATTCAAGGAAATAAATACTTATAGAAAGGAAGCCTTAAAAAGAATAAGGGATCTCAGAGTAATATGGAAACTACGAGCAGCATAAAAAAAGGTACTGGAATGGCAACAAATCACTGTGTCATGATTGCTAGCAAGGGAAAAAGAATAAATAGACCATTATTTTTCAGCAAGGAAGCAATTAAAAAAAAAAAAGAAAGCAAACGTTCTAGCATTCAGGAAATGCAAACGTACAGAAAAGGAGGCAGATAGACAACTACTAAAAGGAAAATAAGCAGGAAAGCAGGCAAATAAGGCAGGCAAAAGCTTGAACAGATTAGTATATTACCCAGTCAGTAAGGGCAGTGGATAAAACATTTTTTAAATTATATGTTAAAAAGAGGAAGACTAAAAGGGAAGACAATAGTAAGAATCGAACAAGAAGATGAGATTAGTAAAGAAGGAGATCATAAGAAGGCAGATCTGTTGAACAATTGCTTTTGCTCGTGACCGTAGAAGATAAGTGTTATGAGTCAAAGGCAAAAGACCGTGAGGCAAACTCATCACCATTTACTGAGGAGGTAGTACTGTAGCAGCAAAGTGCACGCAATGAATAAAACCAGGAGTCAATAGCAGGTTCCAAGCCAATTTATTGTGCACAGGCTCAGACAGGAGCGTGTCCAAAAGTGACTGAGCAATGGAGTACAGGAGCAAATTCCTTATATACAATTTTTACAGTTTGATACAGGCAAACTTTCTATTGGTCCCAACGCCCCTTGCACCTGTCCAATCGGGGATCCTCTCTGGGCCTAGCTCCCTGTTCCCCCTTCTCAGGCTTTTCTAACAAAGGCATAGTCTTAGATATTGATACATTTCTACTTCAAGGACATTTCTAGCTCAGAGAATGCAAGACCAGTTCTATCATCAGCATAAAGGAATTATACAAACTTTTCAAAAGCAGTTTAAAGCAGATTCTGAAACTCTGGTTCTGTTCAGCACTAGTCTCAGGTGGGGGTTTGGATCTAGGCCTAGTTTACAGGCCATAACCTACCACATTCCCCCCCTTTGATTATTCTCAGCCCGAATAAAAGAGGGTGAGAAAATAATCACATATGGAACGCTTTTCAAACTGAGGCTTCTTCTCGGGGTACAGCCTGATACTTCCACATGGCTAGTATCCGGGTTGCTGTCTTACGTTCAACTGTACTATCAATAATTGAGGTAAACATACGTAAGCAAAGAGGCAGAAAACATGGAAGGAGTAAACACATAGCTGCCATGATTAATACTGCAAACATAATAGTCTTCAATCCTCCTAGCCCTGAAAATAGAGTTCCAGACCATCCATGAAGGTCTAGTCCATTCCAAGTCTGAACTGGTACATGTGCTAGTCTACGCATATGGTCAGCTATTTCTTCAACAACCTGACCTTGATCATCAATCTGCAAACAGCAATTAGTTAGATTAAACTTTCCACACACCCCACCCTCAGACGCTAATAAATAATCAAGTGCTAAGCGGTTCTGGTAAATGGCTGTACGCATTTGGGTACTTTGCTTGGCTAAAAGAGTTAGTGCTTTACTTATTTCATTAGTTAAAATTTCAACAACAGCTTGTAAGCAGATAATACGATTCAGCATATAAACAGGAGTGCGGTAACCCCAGGTCCCATCTTGCATCCAAGTAGCTGGCCCATAATAGGCGATAATCCTCTCAGGTGGCCACTCATCACCATACCACTTATCCCATTGACCTATCTTCAGAGTGTTTTGCTTCTGTCGACCATTGTATATGGGGAAGCCTAACTGTGCCCCTTGAGAGATGGGAATAAGGAAGAAAGAGGGCCGTATTGTTCCCAAGATGCATGCCCCTCCCCAGTTATTAGGGAGTCAAGCATATGCTCGGGTGCCACAAATCCAATAAAGCCCAGGAGGGGCTTCCCAGGTATTGGAGAAGGTGAGGTCAGTCCATACCTTAGCAAGATGAGGGAAAGCAATTAAAGGGTTGGAAGGTTCAGTAGCATTAACACCTGACCACCAGGATGTTTTCTTAGTAGTTGCACTGTAAATTCGTTGGCTTAGACAGACCAGTTGTCCCACCTGTATGGTGAACTGTGGTCCCGTTCGGACAAAACAAAGACGGCTGACAATAGTGTTGGCCAAGACCCATTCACTAGTGGTTTTATTCAAAGCAGTCTGGTTATATGGGATAGAGTAGTTCAATTCTCTTGCCTCCCATGGCCATTGATCACCCATCTTGCCCCTGAGGCCCGTCAGACCAGGTGGCATAATATACACACTCCCACTTGGGGCAGAAGTAGGCATCTTCAGATGCTTTGACATAACTAGACGAGGTATATGTCCCGGTGCATTTTCCCCACTTGTATGCTCCTTCGGGGCACATGTATTTATCATCCTGGTAATAACTCCGCTCTTGGTCAACAGACCCACAGCTATAGTAGCCATTTCTGTTGATGGCATCACAAGCATCAAAGTAAAGAGGAGCTGGTTTTGTAGGATCTGTGAGCTGTCGTGTGGCATTTAGGAGGCCTCCATCCTCGTTGTTCCATCGCAACTCTAGAACATGATAAGAGGGGTTCTGTCGGGGGTTAAAACAAGTCCTAACCTTCCCTTTAGTACAGATACTTAATTCCTTACCATTATATACACATCGGCTAATTACACCAGTACAGGTGTAGTAGGAGTGATATGCGGACGACATTATGCTATACTCTGCATTTGATATACAAGATCCAAACTATGACAAAATAGCAAACTGCCTTATGGAAGCTGAAAAATGGCTAAGTAAAAATAACTTGAAAATCAATTTCAAGAAAACAGAGATACTAATCACATCAAGAAACACAAATTACACACCACCAACTGACATCAAAATTCTTAACTTTACCATACCTATAAAGGAAAATATTAAATACTTAGGAGTCACTCTAGACAAGGCTCTCAATTTCACTAATCATATTAAGAAAACAACTAAAACAATATACTACAAGCTACGCTCAATTCAACAACTGAGACCACTATTAGAAATCAATGACTTTAGAACCATCACACAGGCACTGATAACTCCCCATTTTGATTACTGCAATGGAATATTAACAGGTGTATCTAAAAAGAGCCTAAAAATACTACAAATGGCTCAAAATGTTACAGCCAGAATAATTTTCAAAGCTAAACTGACTGATCACATCACCCCGATACTCTACTCTCTGCATTGGCTACCCATACAAAGTAGAATTCAATATAAAATAATATTGACCACTTTCAAACTGTTAAACCAGATTGCCCCATCATACCTGTCTACATTAATTCATAGACCTATAGAAAACAGAATTAGACATAGAAAGAACCTACATACTATCGTAGTTCCTGACTCAATAAGAAAAACTAAACACGTAACAAGTAGAAGTGTCTTCTCATTTGTAGCACCCTCTCTATGGAATAATCTCCCTGATCAACTAAGGGAAATAAAAGACCTGAAACATTTCCGAAAAGATCTAAAAACTTACTTGTTCACACAATATTATTCGAATATAGATAACGAATTGGATAAGACCTCCCATCCTCCTTAGATCTCCATGATATGTTCGCCCTAATACTTACAATGTTACTACCAAAAGAGAACTTATGATAAAACTTTAATGTATATATGTAAATAGTTTCAAATATTGTCAATACTACCTATATATAGTACTGATTACTGTTCATTGTACCTGATATTAACTATTTGTATATAGTTTTGAATACTGTTCAATGTACCTGCTTATCACAGCACTGTTTTATGTATTTCATGTTGTTTAATGTAAACCGCCACTGATCTTAGGAAATGGCGGTATATAAAAGATTTGCAAATAAAATAAATAAAATAAGTAAAGTTTGAGTGATCTTTGTCCCGATTTGGGTAGTGGTTATACAGGCCGCACAGGGAGGTACAGCAAAAGTCATTCCAAGGGGCCCCAGGGCTACCGCAAGTACAACATAAACACATAGATGTAACATGATTACAATATTTCAATGAGTTTGTTTAGTATTTGCAAAGTCTTTACTGAAGTTCTCTTCTTCCACAGCTTCCACCATATGTAGACCTGTCAGCTTCCGGTTGGTGACAGGAGTAGGGTTGCAGATTCCTCAAGCTTCTGCCGTACGTAGACCTGCCAGCGTCCGGTAGGTGGCAGGAGTAGGGCTGTAGACTCTCACAGCAGTGGTCGTCGTCGCAGCGTGAGTCGCAATGGGGATGCTGGATTGGTGGTTGAAGTCCAGGGACAAAGTTTGGTAGGCGCCGCTGGCTTTACCCGACTGTGATGGATCCAAGGTTCTAATTCCACAACTTTAACTGCTGTAGGGGTCGACAATATGACGACGTAGGGTCCTTTCCAGTGAGGTGCTAACGGTGTCTTCCTCCACTCCTTGACCCACACCAAGGCTCCAGGCTTATAGGAATGCACTGGTTCGGTCAGGTTAATGGGCAGCTGGTCTTGTACCCATGCATGGAGACTCTGCAAGACAGAACCTAGAGCCAATAGTTCTTGTCTAGTGATTTCGGACCCATTCTGACTCATATCCCCTTTTATCCCTTGGACAATGGGCGGAGGTCACCCATACAAGACCTCAAAAGGGGAAACTCCTAACGACTTGGTGAGGGCTGAACGTATCCTGAGAAGGGCTATAGGAAGAACCTGGGGCCACTTCAGGTGAGTTTTCTGACAGAGTTTAGACAACTGGGACTTCAGGGTGCGATTCATACGTTCCACTTTTCCCGAACTTTGGGGTCTGTATGCAGAATGTAATTTTCATTGTACTTATAGAGCTTGGGCTAACTGCTGAGTCACCTGAGAAACAAATGAGGGACCATTGTCCGATCCCATAACTAATGGCATACCAAACCATAAGAACATAAGATATGCCATACTGGGTCAGACCAAGGTCCATCAAGCCCAGTATCCTGTTTCCAACAGTGGCCAATCTAGGTCATACGTATCTAGCAGTTTCCCCAAAAGACGCAGGTTCTGCAATGCTTGTACTAGGTCAAGCATTGATATCCTGGGTCCCTTCTTAATAATGGTTTATGGACCTTTCCTCCAAGAACTTGTCCAAACCTTTTTTAAACCCAGCTACACTAACAGCCTTTACTACATCCTCCGGTAACAAATTCCAAAGTTTGATTACACGTTGAGTGAAAAAATATTTTCTTTTATTAGTCTTAAATAGTTTACCCTGTAGCTTCATTGCATATCCCCTAGTCTTCCTATATTCTGATAACGTAAACAGTCGATCTACGTTTACCTGTTCCACTCCGTTCATTAATTTATAGACTTCTATCATATCTCCCCTCAGCCGTCTCTTTTCCAGGTTAAAGAGCCCTAACCTTTTTAGTCTTTCTTCATAGGAGTATCCTTCCATCCCCTTTACCATTTTGGTGGCTCTTCTCTGAACCTTTTCTAATAACGCTATATCCTTTTTAAGATACGGTGACCAGAATTGCACACAATATTCAAGGTGCGGTCTCACCATGGAACGGTATAGAGGCATTATAATATCTTTTGTTTTATTTTCCATTCCTTTCCTTATAATACCTAGCATTCTATTTGCTCTCTTGGCTGCCGCTGCACACTGGGCCCAAAGTTTTAACATGTTATCCACAATGACGCCTAAATCATTTTCCTGGGTGGTGGTTCCTAATGTGGAACCTTGCATCGTGTAACCATAGGTTGGGTTGTTCTTCCATAGGTGCATAATTTTGCACTTGTCCACATTAAATTTCATCTGCCATTTTCATGCCCAGTCTTCCAATTTATCAACATCCTCTTGCAATTTTCCACAATCCTCTTGGGTTTTAACAACTTTAAATAGTTTTGTGTCATCTGCAAATTTGATAACCTCACTCGTTATTCCACTTTCCAGGTCTTTTATGAATATGTCAAAAAGCAGCTGACCCAGCACAGATCCCTGGGGTACACCACTATTCACCTTTCTCCATTGGGAAAATTGGCCATTTAGCCCAACCCTCTGCTTTATATCTTTTAACCAGTTCCTGAGCCACAGTAGTACACTGCCTCCTATCCCATGACTCTTTAGTTTTGCCAAAAGTCTCTGATGAGGGACCTTGTCAAAGGCTTTCTGAAAGTCCAGATACACTATATCAACAGACTCACCTTTGTCCACCTGTTTATTCACACTTTCAAAAAAACATAACAGATTAGTAAGACAAGATCTTCCTTGTCTAAAGCCATGTTGGCTGTCTCCCATTAGGCATGACTATCTACATGCTGAGTAATTTTATTCTTTATGATGGTTTCTACCATTTTTCCCAGTACTGACATGATGCTCACCGGTCTGTAGTTTCCCGGATCACCCCTGGAACCCTTTTTAAAAATTGGTGTTACATTGGCGATCCGCCAATCTTCAGGTATTAGAGATGATTTTAATAGTTCACAGATTACTAATAGCAGGTCTGCAATCTCATATTTCAGTTCTTTCAACACCCTTGGATGTATACCATCTGGCCCAGGTGATTTGCTACTCTTCAGTTTATCTAATAGTTGTAATACATCTTCCCGATCTATTGATATTTCCTTCAATTCTTCCGCACCTTTAAATACCACTTCAGTCATGGGTAACATCCCTACATCTTCCTCAGTAAAGACAGAAGCAAAGAATTTGTTGAGTCTCTCCACTATCGCCTTGTCGCCTCTTAGTGCCCCTTTAACTCCTCTATCATCTAATGGTCCAACTGACTCTCTCACAGGTTTTTTACTATGAATGCACTTGAAAAAAATCTTTATTTCGCGTTTTTGCTTCCGCAGCAAGCTTCTTCTCAAATTCTCTCTTTGCCTTGTTTATCAATGCCTTGCATTTGACCTGCCAGTGTTTGTGCTGTTTCCAGGTTTCATCATTTGGCTCTTTTTTCCATTTCCTGAAAGATGCTTTCTTGGCAACAACAGCCTCTCTGACCTCACCTTTAAACCATGCTGGCAGTTTTTTGGACTTCCTTCCACTTTTCTTAAAGCATGGAATACAGCTGGTCTGGGCTTCCAAGATAGTATTTTTCAACAACACCCAAGCTTGATGTAAATCTTTAACCTTTGCAACTGCTCCTTTTAGTTTTTTCTTAACTATTTTCCACATTTTATTATAGTCTCCCTTTTGAAAGTTAAAAGGTAGTACTGTGGATTTCCTTACTATCCCTCCTCCACTAATTAAATCAAAGGCGATCATGCTATGATCACTATTGCCAAGTGGCCCCAACACCCTTATCTCTTGCACTAGATCTGGTGTTCCACTAAGGACTAGGTCTAATATGGCTTCCCCTCTCGTTGGTTCATGGACCAGCTGCTCCAAGAAGCAGTCATTTATGTCATCTAGGAACTTTATCTCCCTAGCATGTACTGCCGGGGAATGATCTCGTGGAGCAGAATTTTGGTAACTTCCCTGGCTTTCTCAGTTCTGGTTGGGAAAGCCTCCACCCACCCAGAGAATGTACAAACCAGGACTAACAGGTAATGATATCCATTAGCACGTGGCATTTCTGCGAAGTCCACCTAGATATTTCCCATGGGGTAACTCCTACTGACTGAACTCTTGGGGGCAGATTAGGACCCTGCCGGGCATTGTTCTTTGCACAGGTTAAACATCTGCTGGCTACTGAGGCTGACAGGGGTCCTAATAATGAGATACAAAAATGAGGTTTGAGAGCTTTCTCCATCGCAGTTTTCCCATAATGTGTGGCTTGGTGGAAAGCTTGGACGAAGGCTGGACCTAATGTTTCAGGAATCACAGTTGGACCTGGAGGAAGACCACCCACTGGCGGCGGTAGCACTATCCATCCGGTCTCTGATAACACTCCCCCTTCCTCTTGGCAATAATAGTCTAACTCTTTGGAAGTGTATCGGGGAGTCCATGCACTGAGGTGCACTGGAAATATAGCTGCCTGTACTGTAGTACTAGTGGCAGGAACTTGTCCAGTTGTGGCCACTTCTTGAGCCGAAGCGTCAGCAAATATATTTCCTCGTGAAACCTCTCCTTCCCCTACCTGATGACCTCGGTAGTGCATCACTGCAACTTGTTTAGGGGCCCATACAGCATCTAGTAATGTTAATATCTCAGGGCCATACTTGATGGACTTGCCTCCCGAGGTTATTAACCCATGTTCCTTGTACAGGGCTCCATAGGCGTGCAATGTTGTGAAGGCATACTTAGAATCTGTGTACACATTTAGGCGGAGCCCTGTCCCTATTATCAGTGCCCTAGTGAGGGCTATCAATTCAACTTTCTGTGCTGAAGTCCCCGGGGCCAAAGCTGAGGATTCTATTACCATGTCCAGGGTCACCACTGCATAGCCCGCATATCGTCGTCCGTCGATGACAAGACTACTTCCATCCACGAAGAAAGTTCGTTCAGGGTCATTTAATGGGACATCAGTTAGATCAGGGTGACTTGAGAATACAGTGTCCATATTTTCCAGGCAATCATGATCGGGTGGACCTGGACCAATTGGCAACAGCGTAGCAGGGTTCAAAGCTTGACTGACGATCAACTGCAATTGGGGGTTTTCACATAACATACTTTGGTACTTCAGCATTCAGGAATTCGTGAACCAATAATTTCCTTTGTGCTCCATGAGGGTTAGGACAGAGTGTGGTACTGTAACTTGGAGACTCTGACCCAGGGTGAGCTTGTCGGCTTCACTCACCAAGAGAGCTGTAGCTGCAATGGCTCTCAGGCAAGGTGGCCATCCTTTTGCTACAGTGTCCAGTTGTTTGGATAGATACGCTACAGGTCGCTGCCAGGATCCGAGAGGCTGAGTCAATACACCCAGAGCATTTCCACTTGACTCATGGACATATAGGCGAAATTGTTTCTGTACATCTGGCAGCCCCAGAACTGGTGATGACATCAAGGCTGCTTTCAAGGATCGGAATGCTGTATCTTGTTCTGGGCCCCATTCCAGGGGAGATCGTTCCATTCCTTTGGTAGCTTGATACAATGGCTTTGCCAACAGCGCAGTTAGGTATCCATATTCGACAGTAGCCTGCAGCTCCCAAGAAAGCTCTTACTTGCTTTCTAGTGGTCGGGGTAGGGATGCAACACACAGCTTCCTTCCGCTCTGGTCCTAGTCGTTGAACCCCATTGGACAGATGAAATCCCAAATATTTAACCTCAGTCTGGCATAGCTGAGCCTTGGCCCTTGAGACCTTGTATCCGGCTTCGTTCAGAAGATGCAGGAGGTCACTGGTGGCTTGCAAGCATTCACTTTTATAGTTGGTGGCTATCAGCAGATCATCTACATATTGTAGAAGGACTCTTTTCCCCGGCGTGATAGAGTAACTTGAAAGATCTTGGTTGAGAGCAGCACTGAAGAGAGTAGGCGAGTTCTTGAATCCTTGGGGTAATCGAGTCCAGGTGAGTTGACCTCGCCTCCCTGAGGTGGGGTCTTCCCATTCAAACGTGAACAGGAGTTGACTGGTTGGTGCTAAACGTATGCAGAAGAAGGCATCCTTCAAATCCAAGACGGTGAAGTGAGTAGCCTCAGCGGGGATCAGTCCCAGGAGAGTATAAGGGTTTGGTACTACTGGATGTATGGCTACAACTGCATTATTTACTCATCTCAAGTCCTGCACTGGGCGGTAGTCACCTGTCCCAGGCTTCTTGGCTGGGAGGAGGGGGGTATTCCAGGGCGATTGGCACTCCCTGAGGAGTCCATACTTCAATAATTTCAGTAAATGGCAGTGAATTCCTTCAATCGCCGGTCACGGTAGAGGATATTGTCTCACGTGCACTGGTTTCACTCCTGGTTTGAGGGTGACAAGAACAGGGGCTATATTCTTTGCTAGGACTGGTGGATTATCCTCCGCCCATACCTCAGGCGGAGCTGAGATTCTGGTGGGTATACGGGGACTGGCTGCCTTGGTCGGAGATGTATTATAGAACTGCCATTCTTCCTCGCAGGGGACAGTCAACACCATCAGGCCAGCAGATTTCGAGTTCACAGTCATTTCCATCTTTCCCCCTTCAACAAAGGATATCTGCGCCTGGAGCTTAGCAAGCATATCTCGGCCCAAAAGGGGAATTGGGCACTCAGGCATGTACAGGAACTGGTGCGTTATCTTCCGTCCCCCTAGTTCACAAGTGCGGTTCTGCAAGAAAGGCTTTGTGGCCCTAGCTCCAGTAGCTCCGACAATGGTGATGGATCGAGAAGACAAAGAGGCCACCGGTTTTGCCACTACTGAATGTTCAGCCCCCGTATCCACCATAAAGTCCATATATTGGTCCCCAATCTTCAAACTGACCATAGGCTCCTGGGGACCTAGAGGAAACTTGGAGCCCGGTCTGGCCTAATCTTCATACATGCTGTAGCCCCCTTCAGCTGCCATTCCCTCCATAGCTGCTTCATCTTGTCGGAACTGTGTGCGGCGCATTCCTCCATGACTCTGGAATCGTCCCCCTGCTCTCCAAGTGCTCCCTCCTCCCCTCCAGGAGGCGGAGTCAAGGTTCGGACACTCATTCGTCCAATGTCCTTCTTCTCTACAGTAGGCACATTGATTTGCACCCAACGGGGGCCGATCATCTCCTCGGCCCCTTCCACATCCTCAAGTCCTTCGGTTAGAGAAACTTCCTCCTTGTCGTTCAACTAAAGCTGCAGCAAGGAAATCAGCTTTCTTTTTCATTTTACGTTCACTTTCCTTCTGACGTTCTTGATCACGATTCACAAACACTTTCTGAGCAACTTCCATTAACTGGGCCGCATTCATGCCCGCAAATCCTTCCAACTTCTGCAGTTTTCGTTATATGTCTTCCTGGGACTGACTCACAAAGGCTGCATTTACCATACGCAAATTTTCCTGGGCCGCTGGATCATATGGGGTATAAAGTCTGTAAGCTTCAGATAAGCGTTCATAGAAGGCCGCTGGGCTCTCATCTGGGCGCTGGAAGACTTCTGATACCTTTCCGATGTTCATGGCCTTCTGGCTTCCTTTCTTCAGGCCTTGCAGTAGGGCCTGGCGGAACCGAGTGAGAGCCGCCGCCCCATTTACACTGTTTGGATCCCACTTGGGATCATCATTTGGAAAATCTGTGGCGGCTGCTTGCCGGGGATCTAGGCTTGTTTCTTCTACGGGTTTTTCTTCTAACCATCGGGTGGACGCTTGCACGATTTGCACTCGTTCTTCAGTAGTGAAGAGGGTAGACAGGAGCTGGCGGCAATCAGACCAGGTAGGCTGATGGGTCTGCATAATACTAGACATTAAGTCAATCAATTCTTGGGGCTTCTCAGTATATGATGCATAATGCGTCTTCCAGTTCAATAAATCTGTGGTGGAGAAGGGCACATAGACAAGACTGGCTGGCCCCACCACAACTTGGTCCTGTTCATTAAGGGTAGGTAGCTCTGGGACCTGTCGCAATGGCATGACGTGACCATCCCTCTGACTTGCCGTTGTACTTCTAAGAGCGTAATGTAGCCTGGCTTGTTGGAATTCGGCTCCCCTGCTTTGGTCCTTGGCAGTAAGTGACCCTGAACTAGCAAATGAATCCCTGCTTGCAGTGTCATGGTGGACTACGGTCCTTCCGAGGCACTCTGGACGGAGCTGGGGCTTGCAGTTAGGAGGGGGTGCGCCTCCTCCTGTTGCAGAGGTGGTTGGTGGACTAGGGGTAAATCGGCAGGAGGGGGTCCCCCTGCGCCAGGCTCTGCCCGGGGTGGTGACGGAACTGAGGGGACTGGCCTAAAGAGGAACTGGGGCGAATGGGTCAGAATATCTGGAGACTCTGGGGCAGAATATATGGGCAGCTTCTCTTCTCCAGACTTCAGGGCCCCCCTTGTGGTCGTCACCAATACTCTACACTGTTCCTCGTGGCAACGCTTCATCAAGGAGGGCTCCTTTTCACAAATACTTAACCAGGAATCTATATAGGGGAACTGGTCAGGATGTTCTCTACGTACAATCTGATGTACTCGGGATATGATTCTAACATCAAAAGTACCACCAGGGGGCCATGCAGTGACCAGCACCGGCCACTCCCTGCCACAAAGCAGTTTTAATCAGGATGGAGACAGTTTTATTCCATAGTCTCCGGCAAATCCCTTACTGAAATTCTTGATCATACACTTCAGCGGAGTTTGCGTGGACTCTGACCCTCCCATAATGACGTACACAACAACAGACAGCAGGGGCGGGTAGTCAGGCTGCAGGTAAGGGGTCCGTACAGCCCTAGGAACAAATAGGTAGACAAACACCGAATGCTTCCTCCTTTTCACGACCTGGGCGCGGTCACCCGGCCAGGAACTGCGCTACACAGGAGTCCGCACTCACTTGGTCTGTGTTTCAAGACCTCTCATTCACACACACAACCAAACATGCTAGCAACGTTTTCCCAAATTCCCAGGCCTACCTTACTAACCAACAGCAATGATTTCGGTCTCGCGCATACTCATGCAAGACGTACTCGGACTGCTGATTAACCAAGGGCAGTAGTTTCGGCCTTGTGCATTCTCATGCAAGGCTTACTTGGACGTGCCCTGAGAGGTGATCAGGCTCTCGGTACCGTATTCCCATACCAATTTAGTCTCTCGTATACTCATGCAAGACGTACCCAAAACTGACTGACTGAGGAGCAAAGAAATTTCTACTCACCGGATCCGGTACCCGCTACAAAACCAGTTCTTGGGTTGAATCCTGGACTCCCCTCAGGTTTGGAGGTGTTGGCCGGCCAGACCCAGTAGCCCGCCGAAGCAAGGCGGAACCCTCTCTGATACAAGAGGACCAGTGGCGCCTGAGGTTTCCCCTGAGGTCGGACAGACACGGTTCCAACCGGACCAAACCTTGAGGTGGTAAAACGTGGTATATTCACTTGAATACCATCCACTAATCTCACATTCCCGGCCAAAGCACCAAGAATATGTAGCAGCGAAGTGCACGCAATGAATAAAACCAGGAGTCAATAGCAGGTTCCAAGCCAATTTATTGTGCACAGGCTCAGACAGGAGCGTGTCCAAAAGTGACTGAGCAATGGAGTACAGGAGCAAATTCCTTATATACAATTTTTACAGTTTGATACTGGCAAACTTTCTATTGGTCCCAACACCCCTTGCACCTGTCCAATCGGGGACCCTCTCTGGGCCTAGCTCCCTGTTCCCCCTTCTCAGGCTATTCTAACAAAGGCATAGTCTTAGATATTGATACATTTCTACCTCAAGGACATTTCTAGCTCAGAGAATGCAAGACCAGTTCTATCATCAGCATAAAGGAATTATACAAACTTTTCAAAAGCAGTTTAAAGCAGATTCTCAAACTCTGGTTCTGTTCAGCACTAGTCTCAGGTGGGGGTTGGGATCTAGGCCTAGTTTACAGGCCATAGCCTACCACAGTACGAGACATGCCGGCACAAGTGAAAGGGAGCAAGGCCGTGGCAACTGATAGGGTTCATCCTAGAATACTGAACAAGCTTAAGGAAATGCTGACTGCACCTCTCATGGTTTGGTTCAATCTATCCCTTGAAACAGAAATTTCAAGAGACTGGAGAAGAACCAACATGGTGCCACTCCACAAAGTTTAAAAAAGGAGGATGCAAAAAAACTACAGACCTGTTAGCTTAACACCGGAGGTAGATAAAGTAGTGAAAGCATTACAGAAGGATAGAATGTCCATTACCTTGAAATTAGTGGATTCCAGGGCATAGACAACATGGTTTCAGCAAAGAAAAATCCTCCCTAACAAATTTGATTTGAATTCTTCGAAGAAATGATCAGAGTAGTGGATCAGAGAGGTACAGTAGATGTGGCCTATCCGGATTTCAGTAAAGCACTTGATGCGTTTCTACAAAGAAGACTGGTAAGCAAATTAGCCACTCTGGGAGTGGAAAAAATATTGTGAAATCCTAGCCCTCACCCTCTCTCTTCACACAAAATTAACTAAAGGAGAAAAAAAGAGAAGGACAAAAACATTTCCTTCTATGAATAAAACACCAAAGTCATGAGAAAGGGCATAAAATAGTAGCATTATATGAACTAGTCCATCCATTTAGGCATGAATAAGAAACCAATCAATCAATCAATAGCACACAATCTAGGTAGCATTAGACCATCTTCCAAATTATACACACTTTAGTTGTTGAAACAACTGTAAACACTCAAACCAAGCCTGGCCCGATGATGCACACAAGCATAGTATGAACAGACAAATTTTCATAGTAAACTCTTATAGAGTTCATGATACACTAAGCCAACTGACGGCCACAGAGAGACATCATATTTAAAATAATGTATTGATGTCCATGTATACTGGAGCAGTGTGCAATCTCTCCCAGCAATCAGAATTGGTGTGTAAAGTTAGTTTGAGCAGCTGTGTCATCTGCTCAAGTCATATTCCTTTGTCTTAACAATATGCAGCATGTAGCAGTTATAATTGTTCCAGGGTTCAAGAACTCAGGCATCCTGACAGGAATGATCACACAGAACTCATGAAGACAAGACTTGCAAGGGTCTGTCCCTCACGCCATTTCAACTTGGCCTGACTCGTGCACTAAATACTCTTCTATATCTTGCGGTTCCCCTCACTTGGTTTGCAGCTTGTCATGCTGTGAGGGCTTGTGTGCATCAGTGATGCTGAGAGCTAAACTATCGGTAGTTTATCCACTGGCAGGGTCTCCCAAGATGGACAGGTCTCAGCTGAGGTGCCAGACCAAGACAAACCACCCATCTGGACAGCAGCAGAATGGGATAGTGTTGACGGCGGAGGATCACATTTCTGTGACAACGGCAAGAACACCAAACTTAAACTGCATGGAAGAAAGGCCCGGCAATCTACTTCTGTATCTTGCCATGAAAACCCAATGGATAGTTACAACAAAACAAATTGTGCTATAGTGCTGGAAGATGAGACCCCCAGGTCAGAAAGCACTCAACTAGCTATTGGGGAAGAGCTAAAGACTTTTCAGAGTAAAGCCAGCATTTATGATGTGGTTGGATCAAAGCCCTCGGGACGTCTGACTGCTGATGTAGCTGCGCATGAAATGAGAGTCAGAAGCTGTAAAGATGTCTTACGCATTGGAACATGGAACGTTCGAAGCATGAACCAAAGGAAGTTGGAGGTGGTCAAGAATGAAATGGAACGTGTACAACTTGATCTGTTGGGTGTCAACGAACTGAAATGGACTGGCATCGGGCACTTCGCATCAGATGATCACATGGTCTACTATGCTGGAAATGAAAGACAAAGAAGAAATGGTGTTGCATTTATAATAAAGAAGAAACTTGCAAGAACTGTAATGAAATATAATGCAGTCAGCGAACGCTTAATCTCTATTCGTCTATGAGGAATGCCTATCAACACAACTATAATTCAAGTATATGCCCCAACAACAGCTGCAGAAGAGAATGAAATTGAAGAGTTCTATGAACAAGTACAAGCTGAAATTGACAGAACATGCAAACAGGATATCCTGATAGTTATGGGTGACTGGAACGCAAAAGTTGGCAACAAAGAAGAAGGCAAAGTAGTTGGAAAATATGGACTTGGCAACAGAAATGAAGCTGGAGAAAGACTGATAGAATTCTGCAAGACCAACGATCTATTCATCTCAAACACCTTCTTCCATCAACACAAGCGGCGACTGTACATATGGGCTTCACCCAATGGATTGTATAAACATCAAATTGACTACATCTGTGGAAGTCAATGATGGAAAAGTTCTATAACATCAACAAAGACAAAACCTGGAGCTGACTGTGGTACAGCTCATCAAACTACTATTATGCAAACTCAAGCTAAAGTTGAAAAAGAGCAAACCACTCATGAATGCAGCAAAATATGACCTTGAGAATATACCACTGGAATTTAAAGACTGCCTGCAAAATCGATTTGCTGCTTTAGATACAAATGACAGAGCTCCAGAAGAGTTATAGAATGACATCTAGAAGGTTGTGTTGGAAGAAAGCAAGAAGCCTCTACAAAAGGTGAAAAAGCAAAAACGGCCAAAATGGATGACGGAAGAAACTTTGAAAATTGCTCAGAAACACAGAGAAGCTAAAGCCAGAGGAGAAAGAAAGAAAATAACAGAACTCAACAGAGATTTCCAAACTGCAGCAAGCCAGAACAAGGAAAAGTACTACAACGACGCATGCAAGGAAATAGAAGCAGAAACTATTAGAGGAAGAACAAAATCGGCTTTCCTAAAGCTATGAGAGTTAAAGAAAAAGTTCCAGCCTCGAATTGGAATGTTACAAGATGCTCAAGGTTCTATGTTGAATGATGCTGAGAAGATCAAGAAAAGGTGGAAGGAATATACAGAGTTTTTATATGATAAAGGTCAAGTGGACCAACAGCTGTTTCAACCTGTACCTTATGATCGGGAACCATTGGTGATGAAAGAAGAAGTTGAAGCAGCATTGAAAGCCTTATCAAAGAACAAAGCACCAGGCATTGATAGCATTCCCATAGAAGTATTACAGCAATCTGATGCAGCTGTTACTGTATATACAAGGCTCTGCCAAGAAATATGGAAGAGAACATCATGGCCAACTGACTGGAAAAGATCTGTGTTTATACCAATACTAAAGAAAGGTGATCCAACTGACTGTGGAAATTATCGCACAATCGCTCTGATCCCACATGCCAGCAAGATTCTACTGAAGATTATTCAAAAGAGACTACAACCATACCTGGAACAAGAACTACCTGAAGTGCAAGCAGGGTTCAGGAAAGGGTGAGGAACGAGAGACATCATTGCAGATGTGAGATGGATCCTTGAAAAGACTAAAGAATACCAAAAGGATATCTATTTGTGCTTTATCGACTATAGCAAGGCTTTTGACTGTGTAAACCATGAGAAACTCTGGGCCACATTAAGAAGCATACCAGAACACCTGATCGTACTCTTGCACAATCTGTACATTGATCAAGAAGCAACAGTTCGAACGGAAAAAGGAGAAACAGAATGGTTTAAAATAAGCAAAGGTGTAAGACAAGGCTGTGTACTTTCCCCCTAGCTGTTTAATTTATATGCAGAACAAATCATCAAAGAAGCAGGATTGTATGAAGACAACAGAGGTGTAAAGATTGGTGGAAGACTCATCAACAACCTTCGCTATGCTGATGATACCACATTACTGGCTGAAAGTGAAGATGATCTGAAACATTTGCTTCTCACAATCAAAGAACATAGTCTCAAAATGGGCCTGCACCTTAATGTAAAAAAGGCAAAGATCATGACAACTGGCATAATCAACAGGTTCATTGTTAAAGGAGAAGAAATTGAAACCGTGAACAACTTTAACCTACTTGGATCAACTATCAATAAAGAAGCAACAAGCAGTCAAGAAATCAGACGACGCATTGCTCTTGGCAGAATGGCTATGAAAGATCTAGATAAGATTCTCAAGAGCCGAGATGTCTCTCTCCATACAAAGATTTGACTTGTTCAGGCCATGGTATTTTCAATAACATCATACGGATGTGAAAGCTGGACAGTGAAAAAGATAGACAGGAAGAAAATTGATGCCTTTGAATTATGGTGCTGGCGGCGAATACTGTGTATACCATGGACTGCCCGAAGAACAAACCAGTCGGTACTAGAGGAGATCAAACCTAAGCTTTCTTTAGAAGCTCAGATGACAAGACTTCGATTTTCATACTTTGGACACATCATGCCAAGAGAGGGATCATTAGAGAAAGACATCATGCTTGGCAAGATAGAAGGTCAACACAAAAGAGGAAGGCCAGCAATGAAATGGATTGATACAATAACAGCAGCTACAGGTACCAGTCTGTTAACAATGAGCTGCTTGACTCAGTGGCGTAGCGTGAGTTGTCAGCACCCGGGGCAAGGCAAGTAATTTGCGCCCCCTAACCCATGGATTTTAGCCGCCGGGGAGCTTCTTTGCGCAGGGGAGCCGACTGTGATCCTACCCCGGGAGGGAGCGATCGTCAGCACTGACCTCGCTGAGCCGGAGTCCAGGGAAACGAACAGCACAGCAGCAAGAGCCCGACAAGCATGGTTAAACGCCCAACAGCAGGGAAGAGGAGGAGATCCGGAACCAGAAACTCGCGATGCCGCCCTGCAGCTCCGCCTTCTCGAGCGCACAGGGCGATCCGACCCCAACCCCAGCTTTACATTTAGATCGAGGGGCGACGACGCAATAAACAGTCCCCCTCCCACCCCGCCCCGGCAGCTTGTGTGAAATAGCTACCTAGAGGGGGTCAATCGCATCGCCTGCGCTTTGTTGCCGAGGGTTTGCCAAGAACAATGCGACTCCCAGGACTGCGGGCTCGAGGGCTATAGCGCAAACCTCTTTGCAGTGCCACCACCAGATGGCGTACGCGCCAACATGTATCATAGGGACCTGCCTTTCCCCCTCATCGGCAACAGAGAGCTGCGAGTGCGAGCGCCCCCCCCCCCATGTTGCGCCCGGTGCGGCCGGCCCCCCCTGCACCCCCCACGCTACGCCTCTGGCCTGACTCAAGACCGAACACAATTTAGGATAGCTATCCAGAGGGTCGCCATGAGTCGACTCCTACTCAACGGCACTTAACAACAACAACATCTTGCGGTTCAGTATGGAGGCAAGACACTTTACAAACAAGCACTCCAATTGCATTCAGCTGCAATCTCAGGCTCAGAAAGGCCTTGTGCTTAGCCGTACTGGATATGGATACACCTGGCATGATTAGAATGCGCTTACCTTGGTAGATCAGATTTGACGTCAATTTGGCTCTTAAAAGGACCTGTAGAGTTTATTGATATCTTTACTGCTTGGCCACATTAGGTCGTGGTTATCTGCAGCCAGGGGTTGGTTGAGACGGAACCTGGTGCACTCTGTTTCCACGGTCAGTTCAAAGTGTAAGCCAATTTGCTTCTGAAGAAAATTTACAAGGAAAGAAATCATATAGCTACCTCCAGTACCTTCCTTCATATCTAGAATTCGAAGATTACTCTGGTGATTTTGATTAGAGAGATCTTCCATCTCTGCTTGCAGTCTCTTAATTGTCTTTGTATTGTCTTTTTATCTGGCACGCATCAGACTCAACCTTGCTTACTCAATGATGCACCTGCTGAAATCGCACACGAGATGCTTGAATTTTGGAAGATAGGCTGTTAAGTTCATCATTAATGGCCTGAATGATAACAAATTGAGTCTCAATAAGATTGTGAAGCTCCATATCTCTTCTACTAACACATTGTCAGCATCCCCTACCATTTTTGCTAGTGCCATTTTCTCCGGAGACATGGGTTCCATCTTGTGCTGCTTTAGACCTGAACTCACTGCAAATTGTTGAACAGATTTGGACGGTTTAGAACTAGCCATGAATCACCTTGATTGATTTTCAAATGTGTGCTGGAAACAAATCTAGACAGTACGAATGGGGACAAATTCTAGACTGGGCTGCAGAATGCCTCTGTCATGTTGCCATCTTGTAGCCATCCAAAACTATGTACCTGGCCATTGCCACTTTAAATTAAACCTCAGTATTCAATACTGGGGTCCATATCTGGCCACAGGCATTGAATAGGAACCACAATAAGCAAGAGTCGAAAGACGTTAGGATAAGTTCAAATGGCTTTTATTGGAGTAGTCCCCAACGCGTTTCGGCAGGTATTGCCTTCATCAGGGGGTAGCAGCTAAAACACAAACATAAACACTCATAACAGTAATAATAACATAAATAATGAGCCTTATCGACACTATAAGTCATTAAAAACAATAAAAATCTTGAAAATACAAACTCATTGCTCCAAAAATTATAATGAACGCAGGACATAAAAAGTTGTTCTTATTGTAAAAATTAATAACTTATATTATATTATAAACATGTAAAATTGTAACAATAATATAATAAAAATATTGTATATAAACAAACTCATGTATAATGACAGACAACCAAATAAGACAATGTTAAAAAAGACAATGTTAAAAACATAAGTAAAAAACTTGTACTCACAATAACCCAATTCTAAATGTCTATGATATCTTGGGTAAGTGATGATGGTGTGCTCTTTTTGAAGCGCTAGTATTGCATAGCGTCATTCATATATAAGCTGAAAATGAACCATCTTTATGATACATTAATTAAAGAATGACAAGTAGAAAAACACATGTATGTATATCAGGAAATACTATGAAACCCATTAGTATCTAAAAATCTTGATATGATAAAATAAGACTTAAAAATTACTTACATATTACTGTGATAATATCATCAATGTGAACAAAAGAAATGTTATTAAATGTAAATAAACTTGTGATTGTAGTTGAATGGAAACCAATGCCTCTGAATACATTGCTCCTCTAAAGTAATGGACTTAAACCTGATATTATTTCTGAACTATATTATAAATGTTGACAGAAGACCCAATTGCTATGATAATGTCTAATTTGGCCTTATCACGCTTGTTGGGACCGTCCTAGTAGTTTGCTTTGACTTCTGCTCTATGTTAACAATATTGCCCAACTCGTGCTACTTTGTATAATGACTGGGCAAATAAGGCTACTATCCAAAAATCTTTATATCACTATATAATATCAAACAGTCAATTAAACATGAACAGAAAGTAAATTGAAGAAATACAATTGAGAACCAGCTTCAACTCAATCATAATTTGAACGTAAGGTTGAGCTTCTACTCAAAAAAATAAACATTGTGACAATTAATCTTAACTGAATTATGTATTGTTGTGAAATGGATGATGAAACACTGTGTAAAATAAACACTAGTAATGCACTGGTGTTAAAACTATAAAACCAAATGACTTGAAGAACTTATACTAGCCCGAACGGGCTAACCTACTAAGGATGTTATAACCCTATAATTATATTTTCTACACGGAACAGTTTTGTATAATAAAATAGCATCTTTGTATTGATGGAAAGACTGTATGAGACAACTACCTCAAATCAATGGAGACCATTGTACTATGGTGAAAATTAATTAGACCATGCATTATGACTACATGTTGACGTTAAGTCTTATTAACCAAATTGACAGTTTATCGTATGTCACCAGACACTCTAATTTAAAATTAATTATGGTCTTGTAATTTGATCTGGCCATATGGGTATAATTAAAACCATATTATATAACAGCAACTTCTCTGGATCTCATATATGTGCTGGATATGTAAACAGAAATCAGCCCTAACTCAAGGCGTGTATCTAATCTGAATATTGAAAGCGCAGAGGGACGTTTATGTAGTGTAATGTTGAATGAACGACCACTTGTAGTGTTTTATAGCACTGCTGAACATAACAATTTGACGCGGAGGTTACCTCAGAAGCACGGAACCGCCGTCTTATGTAATGTCTTGCATGCAGTACAACGAAGTGTTGAATACTGAAACCACATAATCATGCATAATTAGTACTGCTAAAACTTCGTTCACCATGATTTCTTACGAAAAGTGAAACTGAAAACTAAACCTAACAGTACATGATTATTATAACATTAACCGGAAAAATAATGCTTTGGGGTATGTTTACTAAACTGCGGTAAATGTGAATAACGCACGTTGTACGACGTTAACGATCATTAGCGCGCTATAGCGTGCGCTATCACGCGCTAATGAGCGTAATGCTCCGCGGCGCGGTAAAACACCGCAAAAGGTGGAGAGAGGGTGGAGAGAAGGGGTCAATGGGCGGAGAGTGGGCGGGGAGAGGCCCCCTTCACACCAACGCGCTGAATTTCAGAGCTGAATTCCAACGCTAATGAAAACCTACCGGTAAAAGCACTTTAAAGGGGAGAGAAACCATTTACATGTCAGCAATGTACAGCCTAGGCAGGGAAACCAAAAAAAAGGTGATAAGTGTGATACATGTGCACAGAACAAAAGGGCACAGAAACACCAAAAATGACCCCAACAAACTGGAAAAAAACAACAACCAAGCTGGCCAATAGTGGTAGCAATGAGAAACATCAACCCCCCCCCGAGTAAGATCCATAGAACAGATATAATTCGTGGAAGGGTCCATACTCCGTCCCCATACAAGGTGCATGGGCCCACAGTGAAATAGCGCTGCTCAGGGATTTCCCCACCATCGGACAGGGTTCCTATGGCGTGCACATGTCCCACAACATCAGGGCGGGCATGTCGGAATGGGCAACCGGGCAGATGCTGGAAAAAAGGATACAGAGGGTTGCAGGCGGCACATGCTGTGGTGCAGCTGGGCCACAGTGGGGACTAGGGTGATGCCTAGCTGGCCCATAGGAATGCTGAAACAGAGGAGCAGCCAGACAGCAACTGCTGAGGGCCCAACATGGGCAAGAGTGTGCTTCCCACAGTGTCACAGGGAATAGTACCCAGCAGGTACCCCCAATGGCACGGAACATTGGCAAGTGGTGCTGGGGGAAAGCGTGGACAGCAATGCAGGCACCCCTACCCCAGAACCCGCACCATAGGCAGCCGCCTACCTGCACACTGGATGGCCTGGGACTGCGCACCACCAGCTCCACCAGCATAAGGGCATGTCAGCATGGTGGCTGAGGAATACTGGTGGTGGAGGGGGCAGTGGCAGCTGCCCACAGCAGACCGTGGCCTAGCCCTGTGTAGGTGGGTGCCGTGCACTGCAGCAGACAGGCCCTGTCTGACCAACAGTCATGGTAGCACGAGGGAATACACCATCTCTTTGAGAACATGGTGGTGCAGTGCACAGAACCAGTGTATTCAGAAGCAGAAGGTCACAGGTTCAAGTCCCAGCTGTGGTTTCCGCCAACCAAGTCTTCATATTTTACCCACTACTATAACGTGCTAATACAGACAGAACCGTTCTTGCAGATGACGTAAACATGCCCAAAACACCCACATTTTACCCTACAGAGCACAGACACCATAAACATGCACATTACCTAGAGCAGAGCCTCCCAAATGCAGTCCTGGAGGGCCAAACACCATTCCGGTTCCATGCTGCCTCTGATGAAGATGCCTGTGCTGCATTTCTATGCGCCACCCCCATGGTATGCAGATGTATCTCATGCATATTCATGAGGGACAGCATGAAAACCCGAACAGTGTTTGGCACCGCAGGAATGGAGTTGGGAACCTCTGCCGTAAAGCAGCAGCCAACAGGGGCAGACACACCCGCACCCACAGGCCCCATTATCCACAGCCTCCTGGAGAGGCAGGACCTTGGGCTCTGCATGCATCTCCCAATACTAGCACATGCATACCGTAGTAATGCCACCCTAAACCTGGGAATATGGTACACATCTATCAAAAGGTTGCTATGATTACTGACAGATAGCAATTCCTAGGTTAAGTACAAGTTCCTGAGTGAGCTGCATCATAGCAACCTCTCTGATGTCTGTGGAGTGTGCTACAGGTCCTGTGTCTGACAGTGTTTACCAACCTGGGGAGTGACTCCTACAGTATTGCGTACCATAGCCATGCCTGCACTGTGCCCAGGACTGGTGTGGTGGCCTGGGCTGCCCAACACCTCTATAGTTGCACAATGCTGGCATAGGTGTGGGGAGTGTGTGTCTGTCTATCCAGTGTGTGGTGGCTTCCAACACCCTCCACAGCCCACACTGCTAGCACTGTTCCCAGTATTGGCCTGCCAATGTGCATAATGAGGAGCAAGGTACCGTGGGAATAGCCTGGATAGGGTGGCCTGGCCTTGCCGCATCTGCACAGGGCATAGGGCAATAGCTCGGACATTGTAGTGCCTGGTACCACCTGCACGGACAGAGTGGCCACAGCATGTCCTGCTGGGAGGTCACTCTCACCCTGACTGAGCAGTGACCATGGCATGGCTAGATTCCCCCATAGTGCTATATAGCATTTCTCTCATGTGATATATATGGGTTTCCTTTTGGGACCCAATCACTGACTTATCTGCTTGGTGTGTATGCTGACATCCCTGTTCCGGGTACATGCATCTCCTCCAGGACCATGCACTATGGACTAGCTGACGGACTGTTTGTAGCTAGTATGTTGTCTTGCTGGAACACCTTGCAGGGTGCAGCTGCTGGAGGCTTGCTGCTGGAGAATGTCAGATAATGGTGGGGGGGCAGCTGAGCATTTCAAGGCCTACTGTCTGTCCGCTATTGCGTTATCGATGTGTGCTGCTCTGTCTGTTCCCCAGCAGGACTGCTGTTGCTGGTCCCCTCTACTGCTGCCATTGCAGGGAGGTAGACTGTGGATCTATTGGTGGGTGATCCTGTTTCCCCCAGAGGGTGGGTTGTGTGGTGGTACATAATCTGCCTATGGGCCCATACACCACCCCCCCTTCCCCCACAGCAGGTAACGATGGCACCAACACAGGATATGCACTGGTCTGGGTGCAACAGCGCCCATAGGGACTAGACATGACCAGGACATACAGCAGGACACAGCTGTATCCTAGGTGTGTCTAATGGACCTACCTATCACACACTGATGGGGTCCTGCAGCATGGCATATTTCAGTCATGAAAGGTGCTGTGGACCTGGTGCTGGGTGCCCCACCTCAACGTCAGGGTGGGCACTGTACCCACACAATGTGACTGTCTGTGGCTACTCTGTGGCAGTGCTACACACGGTCTGTTCCCCCTACAAGGCTGAGGTGCTGTGGGGGTGCATACCCGATCTTGTGCCCATCTCTCGACTGCTGATTTGCATGTGCATTGCATCATGGGTATGGGTGGGTTACCCCTATCCTGGTAACCACAGCAGAATGTGGGTGTGGTGCCGTGCAGTCCTCCTGTAGCAAGCCAGTTGTTTGTTAGCAGCTCTAGCCCACTGGTTACTTCACTGCCTGTGGAGCCGGAGGACATGGGCTCAGAACCCACAGTGGGGTTCATCAATAGGGCTGTCTTAGGCATTGTCTATTTTTTATTGTATATTAGTTCTGCCAGCAGGACCACCCTCAGGGTACTGTCCCCTTAGGGTGGCTCATAGGGCGCCCTATAGGGCGCTTTATACGGCGCCCTATAAAGCGCCTTATAAGGTGCCTTATATGGTGTCCTATAAGGGACATTATAGGGTGCCTTGGCAAACAGCGCACTTTATAATGTGCCCTATGGAGTGCCCTCTAGGGTGCCTTATGTGGCACCTTAGGTTACGCCACTGTGAGGGTGTGTTTGCTGGCAGCACTATTCAGGTACAACTAAACTTCCTCACAGCCCACTACTTAACCCTTTCCAGGCCAAGCCCAGTACTTTCTGGATCTCATCTTCTGCCTATATATTCCTATCGAATGGTATATAATACATGACCATGCCAGAGGGAACGTCACCATTGGAACATATTGGGTACGACGGGTACAATTTTCCTGACATATGCAAACATTAACCCGGCTGCAGAATGTGGATTAAAATATTATAGTAGGCCTTCAAAGGGTTACACATGATGCCTCATTCATTAAGCATACTGGGGAATCGAACCCATGACCCTTGTACCATCAGTCTGTGTAGTAACCATTGTGCTACAGCTCTGTTTCTATAGTTGGGTGTCTGCGCGCTGTCTTAAGCTTGCGCGCAGTAGCGCGCGCGCTGTAGCGATTGTTGCTGCGCGGCACACAATACCACGCGCAACTGCGCGTTATCGGTTACGATGTACCGCCCATGTCCTTTTTTGGCTTTCCTTCCACTAACACGGCTCCTAACGCGAATTGCACTAACGCAGTTTAGTAAACATACCCCTTTGTCTCTCTTCCGAAATTATATCGAACAAGGCATCTGTGACTTTTATGCCGTACCGCACATACGGAGCTAGCCAAATATTTAAAAACCATTGAAAAAAACCCTGAAGAATTCCGCCAAATCTCATGTACACAATGTAGCATAAAGGTTGCCTCTAGAGGGATGATTGTTCCGTCATCCGTGCTGGATTGTGTAAAGAAGAACTGTGTACTGAATACTAAAATCGCCTAAATATACTTTCTTCTTAGAATTGAAGTCGCTGACAACCATGTTATCTGGTACATAACAGAACTGTGTACTAACAACCCGTGTCTCTTAAAGATTAGCTGAATAAAAGAACTAGGTATGTATTCTGACGTTTGATGATAAAAAACTAATCATCTAAATATCATCTCCTCATTTAAAAATCAAAGGTTACCTCGGAAGAGCGGGAACCGCTAGCAAACGTTGCGTAATTTAGAAAGTGAAACCAAAATTACTCCAGGGTAAGTGTTATAACAACTGTGATTCGAGCCAAAAGAGGAGGAGATTTAGATGGGTGGAGCTTACAGAGCCTGGCAGCTCACTGATCCATCTTCTCGATATGGCAAAGATGGCTCTACGATAAAATGTTGCTGCTGATGACTTCTGAAATGAAAAACGTTGTGTCTTGACTACTATTGAATAAATGATTAATCAGATGTATCATATAATCAGAGATTAAATAATCTCAGCTCTAATGATTGTAGTATTCCTTAAAGAAAAACAGAGAGGTCTATTTCCTGGTTGAGACCATGTGGAGTCATACTTTTAAACTCATAGATGTATCTCTGTTCTAATTTTAATAGAGTCTTATTTATATCTCCTCCTCTCCAATGTGGTCTTACTCGTTTAAGAACTAGGTATTTCAAATCATTGATCTTATGATCTGCTGAAATCCAATGCGATACCAGAGGTTTATCAGGGACCTTTCTATAAACACAACTTTTGTGTTCAATGATCCATGTGCGAATTTCCCTTTTAGTTTTTCCTATATACACAAGATGGCATGGACATTGTATAAGATATATAACGTTAGAGGTTCTGCAGTTAGTGTAGTCATTCAAATATACTTTGGGGTATGTTTACTAAACTCCGAAATTGTGCGTGGCCCCGTTAGTGTGCCTGTGCCATATAAGGAGTGGGCGGTTCAGACAGAAAAAAGAAAAAAAAACGGGAGAAAGCGACCGTACTTGTGCGCGTCGCGCAACTGTGCGGGGTCCGTATTAGCGCGTGGGAAGGCTAAGTGTCACGCTGCTGAGTACACAAACGAACAGAGCTGTAGTACAACAGTGAAGGCACTGAGCAATGGTGCAGGGGCCACGGGTTTGAACCCCCACTGGGTGCAATGAACAAGGCTGGCTCAGGCAGTATCTATTATGGGGAGGATTGTTTTAGGAGGGAGCCTAATTTTGTGCAGCAGAAGGCGGCGCACCAATGTGCAAGTATAGGAACAGAGCCACAGCACAATGGTTGCGACACTGACCAATGGTGCAGGGGCCATGGGTTCAATCCCCCAAGGTGCCCAATGAAGAAGGCTCACAGAGGCATTATGTATTATGGGGATGAGTGCTGTAGGGGGCAAGTTAATGTTTTATCTCAGTTAACACTACTAGCAAACGCACTCACAAAGCGTGTTAACATAAGGCGGCCCATAAGGCACATGTTAACGTTCACTGTCCGCCAAGGCACCCTAGAATGTCCCCTATAGGGCCCCATATATGTTGCGGTACAGAGTAATGTATAGTGCACCTTATATGGACGGCAACCATAAGGTGCCCTATAGGGCGCCCTATAAAGCACCCTCAGAGGCACCTTATGGGTACAGTACGCTGAGGGTGTTTTTGCTGGCAACAACATATGTACATGACAGTTAGAAAAAACATTGGACAACCCTCTAAAAAGAACCCCACTGTGGGTTTAAAACCATAACCTCTGGCTTCACAGGCAGTGACGTAACCATTGGGCTACAGATCTATAGCTGCCAGCAAGCCCCTGGCTGGCTGCAGAGAGCCGTCACGTCACCACACAGACAGTCTTCTGTGGGAACCAGGATAGGGTTAGGTCACCCGTACCCATGATGCACTGCACATGCAAATCAGCTGTCCACAGATGAACACAAGATGGGGAATGCACCCCAACAGCTCCCCGACCTGGTAGGGGGAAGTGTCCGTGTGCACCCACACAGCACCTCAGCCTGGTAGGGGGTACTGACCGGGTGTTTTACTGGCACAGAGTAGCTACACACCGTCACATTGTGCGGGTACTGTGCTCACCCTGAGGGTGTGATGAGGCGCCCAGGACCAGGTCCACAACACCTGCCATGGCTGAAAGAGGCCATGCCGGAGCTCCAAAGCAGTAGTAATCTGAGAGATAGGTAGGTCCTGCAGAAACACCCTGGATTACTCTGTCTGTGTCAGTCAGTGGAACCCTTTATGGACCCCTAGGTGGGCTATGTACCACCATTCCCCCCTCCCCTGCAGGTGAAAAACAGGGTCCCCTATCAACAGATCCACATTCTACCACCCTGCAATGGTGGCATTAGAGTAGACCATCAACACCTGTCCTGCTGGGGAACAGACACCCTACAGGGCATCCAAAGCAGCCCTATACACAGCCATAACACAATAACAGACAGACATTAGGCCAGGATATGCTAAGCTGCACCCCACCACTATCTGATAGTCTCCTGCAGCAGGCCTTCAGCCGCTGCACCCTGCAAGGTGCTCTATCAAGACACATACCACCTGAGAACAGTCTGCTAGTTAGTCCTGGTGGAAATGCATGCACCCAGAACTGGGATGGCAGCGCACACAAGCAGATAAGTCAGTGACTGGGCCCCACAAGGAAACCCATACATATCACATGAGAGAAATACTATATAGCACTATGGGGGTGCCTAGCCATGCTGGCGTCACTGCACAGTCAGGGTGGAGTGTACCCCCAGCAGCACATACAGAGGTCACCCTGTCTGTGTAGGTGTTGTCCGGCCACTACAATGTCTCTGCCAGTGCCCTATGCCCTGTGCAGATGCATCCTGGCCAGCACACCCTGTCTGAGCTATACCCATGGTACCTTGCTGCTCTTTATGCACATTGTCAGGCCAATACTGGCAACAGTGCTGGCAGTGTGGGCTGTGGAAGGTGTTTGCAGCCAACACACACTGTACACACACTCCCACACGTATGCCAGCATTGTGCCACTATAGAAGGGTTTATCAGCCTTGCCCACCACACCAGTCCTGGGCACGGTACAGGCATGGATATGCTACGCAGTACTGTTGGTGGTCACTCCCCAGGGTGGTAAACACTGTCAGAGACCAGACCTGAAGCACGCACCGCAGACATCAGGCAGATTTTTATGTTGGAGATCAGAGAGCCAAATGTGCTTTAAGTAGGACAGTCTACCTGCCAGTACACATAGCAAACGTTTGAGAGCTGTCCACCGCATACCCAGGTGTAGGGTGGCATTGCTAAGGTATGCAGGTGCTAGTATTGGGAGATGCACGCAGGGCCCAATGTCCTGCCTCTCCAGGAGGCATTGGTCAATGGGGCCTGTGGGTGTGGGTATGTTCGCCTCTGTTGGATGTTGCTTTACGGCAGAGTTTCCCAACTCCAGTCCTGGTGTGCCTACCACTGTTCGGGTTTCCCTGCTGTCCCTCATGGGTATGCATGAGCTACATCTACATGCCATAGGGGTGGTGCATAGATATGCAGCACAGGCATTTGTATTAGCGGCAGCAAGGAGCCTGAATGGTGTGTGGTCCTCCAGGACTGCATTTGGGAGACTCTGCTCTAAGTAATGCCCCTGTTCATGGTGTCTGTGATCGGTGTGCGAAAAGATAGGCGTAATACCAATGCGTATGTCCCCAGCAATCCTGGTTTGTCTGTACTATCACGGTTTAGTTGTGTTAAAAATATGTGGACAGGATTGGCAGTAGTCCCAGCTGGGCTTTGAACCTTTGACCTTCTGTTGTTGCACACACTGTCTGGGTGCAATGCACCACCGTGTTGCCACAGATTGACTGGATTCCCTGGGAAGTCCATGACTTTATATCCGACAGGGCCTGTCTGTTGCAGTGGACAGTGCCAGCCTGCACATGGATAGGCCACTGTCTTCGGTGGCTAGCAGCCACTGCCCCCCCACCACCTGTCCCCTTACGCCAACATGCTGGCATGTCCTTATCTTGGTAAACGCATATGGCCTGATTGAGTTGTGGCACTCCCGGACTGCATTTGGGGGACTTGGCTGTAGGTAATGCCCATTGTCATGGTGTGTGAGCTGTGTAGGGTAAAATATGGGTGTTTGCACCATGCTTCTGTACTCTGCAATAAAGGGGTGTCTTTACTATCTCTATTTAGTGGTGGGTAAAATGTGGGGACTGGGCTGGTAGGAGCCACAGCTGGGATTTGAACCTGTGCCTCGCTGGTCCTATAGGTATTGGCTGTGTCTGCTGCACCACACTGTGGCCACAGAGACAGTGCAGTCCCTGGAGATAGGAAACCTGACCAAAAGAGTAGGGAGCCCTGCTCTGCACATTTTTACTGTGGGCTCATTCACCGTGTCTGGCGACAAAAGTGCAAATAAAACCTGCAACTGAACGCGAAAAACGTGGGTAAAAATATAACCAAGCTGGCCAACAGTGATATTAATGGGCACACATAAAAAACACACCCAGGAAAGCTCCACACAAAGGAAATGATGTTTGGAAGGGTCTCCGCTCCGTAGACCCTTCCAAAATTCATTTCTTTTTTTTGTAGCTTTCCTGGGTGTGTTTTTTAGTTTTGCCCATTGCTAGAACTATTGCCCAGCTGGATTATAATTTTTAAACATTTTTGTTGTGGTCATTTTGGGTTTTATATGCACTTTTGTTCTGTGCACATGTATCACACTGCTCACATTTTGTAGGTTTCCCCGGTTTTGCTGTACATTGCTGACGGAAATGGTTTCTCTTCCCTTTAAATGCCCTCTACCGCGAGTGTTTCACTCGCGCTATTTTTAACTTGCAAATTCGGCCCCGATACTGTGCGGGGAGCCTCTCCCCTCCCCTTCCCCGCCCATTAACCCCGTCTCTCCGCCCCTCGGGTCCCTTCCTCCGCCCTCCGTTAGCCTTTCCACGCCTCTATCGGACATTTGCGGGCCCATACTTGTGCGGGGCCCGTTAGTGTGTCGCGCACATGCGCGGGGGTTCATCGCACGTGTGCGGGGCGCTTAAGAGCACTTAAGTGCTGCTTTTAGTGCGTTATTGTGCGGCGCGCAATTGTGCGGTTTTTAGTAAACATGCCCCTTTGTGTCCTGACTTGAAATCAGTGAAACTGTTTTTAGCAGTGATAGTGTGTAAGCAAATGGAGCAGTTCCCACAGCTGTAATGTCCCTTAACTTTAGGAGGAGGCTGTAATCTCGTGAGGGCTGACGGTACTAGAATGTTGGCCACAGGCATTGAATAGCCAGTTTGCCTGGATAGCAAATTAAAAATTGTTTGGCCTAACTTTAGCCAGTTAGGGTTATCTGGCCAGGAGCTTAGTTAACCCTCAGTGCCACCCCTCCTCCACCCCTGGAATGTCCCAATGCTAAATGGTTAGTATTAGGGTGTAGGTTTAGGAAGAAATATTCAGTAGCACAAAATATGTATCACCCCCCACCATAAATTTTAGGATGGATCTCAGTGAGCTTACAGTACTGGGAGATTTTAATCTACATGTTGCTAATGCAACAGATCAGGAAACTTTAGTGTTATTCTTAGCTTTCTTATACTAAGATATTACAATATTGTAGTGTAGATGTTGAAGAGCCTATTGATTGATTGATTAAATTTGCTTATTGCCATTCACTCCAAAGATATCAGTACAGTATATAATAAAACAAAATTATTAAAATAAACAAAACAATTCAAATATAATAAAAGCAACCCTCCCTTAATCATAAACGCAATCAGCAGCATAGCATTGTTCAAAAAACTATGGGGGGGGGGAGATATTTGACCACCGGCACTGAATGTTAAACCTGGATATTCAATGCCAGGGTCATATCAGGTACCAGCATTGACTATCTGGGTTCACCAGATTGTTGTGAGACTTACTGGGCAGTGCTGATATTGAGCCGCTGCCCAGTTAGCTAACATGGCGAAAATTAGGCCAGGGTTAACTGTGCCTGACTTTCGTTGCATTTTGCTAACCAGGCAGTGGCTTGATATTGCCACTGCCTGCTTAGCAGTGGCTGCCACTTCTGCTCTGCCCCAGAATGCCCCGATGATAGCTATTTTGCATTGGGGTGTATAGCAGGAGCATCCTACAGAGTGGCAATTACATGGTTTGCAGGTCTGCAAATCATGTAAATGCCTTTGAAAATGTCCCCCCCCCCCCATGTTTTCAATTTCTTATGAAATTTAAGGAAATGTATTTCCTCCCATATGGTTTATGGTTTATTGAGCGTTTGATACATCACTTTTCAAACAAGCAAGGCCAAGACCCTTGGTATCTGAAGACTGGCCTTCTCATGCCCACCAAATTTGCCTCAGAAAGAGAAGGCAACTGGAACAGCCCTCTCTATGATAACCTCAAAGGATGAATGGCTTCCTGAGAGCTAATGTCTGGATAAATACTGCAGCAAAACTCTTATAAACAATCTAGTATCCCAGGGATAGCAGCTTGAACTTCAGTTGCACATCATTCGGCAGCCAGTATAGAGTTCATAAGGTTGCAGTAACATGATCATATTTTCCCAGCCCTACCACCACATTTGCTGCCTTGTTCATCATCAGCTGCAGTCTGGAATTGCAATAACTATTAATACTGGCAGCTAGTGAAAATTTAACCAATAATACGTAGACTGGCACTCTCCTTTTTCTTACAGCCATAACTAACTCAGGCTGCTATGTTTTGTATAACCTGCAATTTTCCTAAGATTTTTCCAGGTATTCTAGAAGCTCTTCTGAATCTAGTTTGACCAACCTTGAAAGTCTCTTTTACTTCAAAAAGTCTCCTAAAAGCTCGTAGATAATCTCAGATGCTGCAGCCGAATCATCACTGGCTGTAGTATGAAGCAAAATCCTTGCCCATCTTGGTTAATCTGCATTTTTTGCCAGTAAAAGAATGGATTCAATCTAAGATTCTGGTATTGAAATTTAAAGTCCTCTGGATGAACAGATCTGCTTATTTATGGGATAGCTTAGGGGCATGTTTATTAAAGATTAGAATACGTTAAGTGCGTCCGCAAGCCATTATATTCCAATGAACGTGGTGACACTGTGCATGCTAATCTCCAATGGTACGTGCTTAACCCTAGTAAATGTGCCTGTTAGTGTGGTATAAACTGGAGCATTAAGGTCTAGCCAAGGATGTCGGCTGATGGTCTCCTTTATACTGAAGATTTACAGGACACAAAGGAGGTTCCAAGTCTTTTTGAGAGCTGTTCAACAGTTGTAGAACAGTCTACTGATTGAATTGTGTCAGACAACTAACTTATGACCTTAGGTAAAAGCTGAAAGCTTTATACATTCCTTTTGTTTTATTTATTTATTTAGTTAGTATACATTTGTATACCGCTACTTCCAGCGATCAGCAGCGGTTTTTTTGATTACAGATTGGAAATTGTCAAATCATGACAGGAAATTTTTGAGGTATAAACACATTGATTAGACAGGAAAGCACAGCACACAGAGAACTATTTTACAGGGAACATGGGCTATGGAGGGGTAAGTGGCTTGCCCAAGACCACAAGGAGCACCTGTGGAACTAGAAACCCCAGTCCTTCCAGCCCAAGGTTGCTGTCCTCCAGTGGGATGTTAATGATTTTCTGTTAGTCCATATCTGAGTTTAAGTATGAACAAACATGTAGGGTGGCATTTTAGAAAGGACGTCCAAGGTAAATTGGGGACATCCAGGGTGGAACATGCAGAAAAATGACAGAGACATCTATGTCTCCATTTCAGGAATATAGACATCCCTGATGTGGATGTGCATAGAGGCAGGCACATAGATGTCTCCATTAAGGACGCTTGAGTTGGGAACATCCATCTTAGGCAAGTTAGCATAAAAGGACCTCCACCAGCATAGCAAAGTGAAAATCAGAGTCTCCATTCCCCATCAGTATTTGCTGAGGTATTAGTGTAGCTCCTTCTTCACACCTTCCAGATGTTTGCCTTACAAAAATGAACACTTTTCACGTGCCTGTTCATGCCTGGAGCAGGTTTAACTTTAGATGTAATTCGGGACATCCAGGGGGTTTCTGAGATCAGGTGGGGACACCAAAATTCATAGGAACACCCCGACCATGCCTATGCCATGCCCCTATTCAGACTTGGATGTACTCATGCCGAAGACATCCACAGACCCAGCTTCTAAAATGGCTCTTCAAATTGCATGCCCTTCAAATTGCAAATAGTGCTTCTATAGGGGGTCAATTTTTAAAGGGTAAGAAGACGTTCAGTGCTGTGCTGAATGCCTAGGTTTCTGTTGTTTTCGATTTTCAGTAGCAGTATAAGTAAAGTGGGCTTAAATATCTTGCTCTAAGCATACTGCTCTGCATTCGGCAGGGAGGGTAAATTGGGACTTTCCCTTCAAGGGGTCACAGAATGCATAGTTTAGATGGCTAGGCCTCAATTTTCAGCACCTAGACACCTAGACTATGAGTTTTCTTTAGGTGCTGTGAAACCTCTCATCACTACCCTTTGAGAAATGGTACCTCTGCTGTGACAAGGGATCTACTTTATCACATAAACCCCAGTTTAAAATATGCACTCCTTAGATACACAAAGACAACACATTTCCATAGCCCCTGTGAAGGTTCACTCATAGTTGTAGCTTCCACTTCTTGATTCACTCTGCAGTAATCTGGTGATGACCTAAATACAGCCCTTGTTTTCCCAGCTTGACTCACTCTGCAGTAGCCTTGTGATGGCCCGAATAGTCTGTAAAATAAATGACTTCAGGGTTGGCCTATCCATTGTGCGAGAATGTTGTTCGCACAGGGCCCTGCATTTCAGGGGGCCCCACGCGAACTTCATTCCCACATGGTGTTCACTTTGCAATGCTGGCTTCAGAGGGACCCGGGGAGGCCCACACAAGGCCCCAGCTCACCATTGCAGAGCTGCCAGCGTGAAGAGCGGCATTTTCCCTCTCGCTGGCAGCTGTGTTCTCGTGAAGGGCAT
This sequence comes from Ichthyophis bannanicus, assembly GCA_033557465.1. Lineage (NCBI taxonomy): Eukaryota > Metazoa > Chordata > Amphibia > Gymnophiona > Ichthyophiidae > Ichthyophis > Ichthyophis bannanicus. The sequence goes on from CM066035.1 coordinate 59,502,340, forward strand.
GAGAGCCAGGAAACAGGAAATGCCCTTTAACCTTTCCCAGCACTCAGCGTGCTTCATGAGAACACAGCTGCCAGCGTGAGGGAAAATACCACTCTTCATGCTGGCAGCTGTGCAGAAGTGAACGGGGGCCTTGGGTTTCCCTGGCTCTCTCTGAAGACAATCAGACAAGCGTGGGGCTCTTTGGGGGGAAGAGGGGGCTAGGATAGGACTGGGAATGGCTGATGGGGGGGCTAGGACTGGAAATGGACTGATTGGACTGGAAATGGACTGATGGGGGGCTAGGATAGGACTGGAAATAGGCTGATAGGGGGTTAGGGTAGAGGAAATGAACTGATTGGGGGTTTTTGGACTGGAAATGGGCTGATGGGGGGCTAGGACAGGACTGGAAATGGCTGATAGGGGACTAGGACTGGAAATACGCTGATGAGGGGCTAGGATAGAACTGGAAATGGCTGATGGGGAACTGGGATAGAAATGGGCTGATGCAGGGGATGAAAGAATGGGACTAGAAGGGAGCAGATGCTGGGTGGGGCTGGAACTAGAAGGGAGCTGATGTTGGGTGAAGGCTAGAAGGGGATGGGCCTGGTGGAGTGAAGATGGAGAGGGGAAAAGATTTTGTGTGTGGGGGAGTTAAAATATACGATTGGCACTATGCCTCTGTAATTAGTGGGCACTGGTATGTACTGTATATAGTTCTTGTTCTAAGTTCCTTGTTTAAACTATGTGATGGTGAAATATGTTCCATGTACTACTGTGTTGTAGTTCCATGTAAACAGCCCCTGATCGCTGGAAGGGGCGGTATAAGAAAACCGTTCGAATAAAATAAATAAGTGGGGATTGAGAATGGAGGGGTGAAATCTGAGTGGATGAAAAAGGAATAAAGAAAGAAATGGAGGAAAGAGCAAAAGGGGAAAGATCAATATGTTAGAGGCAGATGTAAAAAGAGAATGGAAAAAACTAGAAGAGAAAAAAGGACAAATGGACAGCAGACAATGGAGAGATAGCAGAAGACAAGAAGAAACCAGAAGAAAGTGACTGGAGCAATTGCAACTGAAAAATAAAATGCCCAAAAACAACAAAGGATAGAAAAATACTTTTTTTTTAAATTTATTAACTGGAATATGTCAGCTCTGGGAAATGTGCATTGCTAACATTTTGTGTTTTGTTTACTACAAGAGGAAATTAATTTTATTTCTCCAGTGTTGTTGTACATTCCAAGTTAGGATTTTCGGGTTCCCAATTTAATTATTGTCTTCCTATTTCTAAATTGTGATCCCTTGTTCTTTGTTTCGTGATGGTCTATGTTCTACATGTGTAACCGAGCTGAGGTATTTTGTTCTTGTAATTTCTGTTTGACAGCGCCACTTGTTCTCTTTCCCCAGTAGATGTATTGGTATTCTCAGAGATGTACTGGTTTAATATTTGCAATGTTGCCTTTTGATAGGTAGGGTTTGGTGCTTTGTGAGTCCTGGTAATGCAGTTATGATACAGTGGGTTTGCTATAGGTTCTAAATGGGCAGTGTTTGTAGTACTTCCTAATGTGCCTGGCGGTTGGCACTGGAGTATAATAATGTAGAAATCTGGTAGTCTTTCTTTATCCAGACACTCATTAAGAGGCATGTTTACTAAAAGTTAGTGCATGGTTTTTTTTAGTGCTGACTTCTAGTGACCCAGCTAATAGTTTTCCGAGTTGAATTTTTATAGCTTTTTTCCCTCTAGGATTTCCAAATCCAAAACTGCTACAACTACCAACTGGCAATCCTGATTCTCTCCTAGTCTTATATTTTTACAAGGGCTCAGGATTTTGCTTCCAATCTCCTCTCCCTCTTTACTATAAACTGCTATTCGTGTCACCAGCTCCTCCCCCTCTTAATTATACACCTGAACCGGAACTCAGGATGTTTTACTAACTTTGACTTCCTGATTCCATTCCCTGACATTCCCAATGCTATGTGGTAGCATCAGAGAAAAAAAATCTTAGAAAATAGCAGAGATATGTAGAATAAATGAAATATTACAGCCTAAAATGACCACTAGAGAGCAGATGGAATCACTGACTGGAATGTACTCTATCTTGAGACAAGGCTGAAACCTCAGAAGGGATTTATTCCCCCAAAACCAGACGGCTACTGACTGATATATTCATTTTAGGCCTATGGGCTGATAGCCAATTATAGATGGCTGCCAATCCATTGTTGACCATCAATCGAAAGGAAAGAGTCCCAACTCTTCCAATCTCATCAGCATAGGAGAAAATCATCATACCTAAACCCTGAATTAAGGTGGCTAGGGAAGTGAGAACAATGTTAAACAGAGTGCAGGCTAATACTGAACCTTGTGGAATGATGCAGGACAATGGTAATGTGAGTGAGATTTGTTTGTCAATCAGGGTATGGTTTGAAAAATAGGATTGAAACCAATACAGGACAGTACCTGTCTAGCCAATTTCTTCTGTGTGAATGAGTAATAAGGCATGATCAACTAAATCAAAGGCCGCACTTAGTTTAAGAAGTACATCCTTTCGGGCATCTAGATGCGTATTGATAGGGTCCAGCATACCAAACAGGGCAGTCTCCATACTATGTCTCATTCTAAACATGGACTGTTTGGGGTGAAATACATTTAGTGGTATAATGAAAATAAACCAGTTACTGAGTAATATCTTTCTCTGTAAGAATTTTGGCACAAATTATATTGCTAGGTATCCCTCTGAGTGTATCAAGAGTGACTTCATGGCTCTGGGAGAGAGTGTGAAGCAGATAGGTGTGCAGGTGGTGTTCTCTTCAATCCTCCTTGTTGAGGATAAAGGCTGAAGCAGAGAAGCTCACATCCTAGAGATGAATGCATGCCTGTGTGGATGGTGTCATCAAGAGCATTTTGGTTTCCTGGACCATGGGATGATTTTCCAAGGGCTGCAGAGCAGGGATGTCATCCACTTATCTATAAAGGGTCAGTGTTTTCTGCAGCAGACTGGCAAACTACTAAAGAGGGCTTTAAACTAGATTGGTTGGGGATGGGTAAAGGAAGCCCCCAGGTAAGTAAAAGCCATCAGGTAAGCAAAACATTAAATACCTCTGTGGAAAGGGGTAAAAGGGGCAACACCTGGAAAGCTGTGTGCATAAATGTCCATAAGAAATAAGATCCCATACGTTGAGACTGTAATGGAAGAGACTGACTTGGATTTAGTGGTGATTACGGATACATGGTTCACAGACAACTATGACTGGGATGTAATTATACTGGGCTATACTTTATTCAGGAAGGACAGAGTAGCAGGAAGGGAAGGAGGAGTGGCACTATATGTAAAAAATAATATTAAAAGCTACAGAATTACAGAGCTTATGAGGGAATGAGTAAGCACTATGGGTTACACTAGAAAGAGGGAATGGGAAATTCATTTGCATTGGTTTGATAAACAGATTTCCTTCACAAGTAGAAGTAGACAGAGATTTAATAGAAGACATACGCAGTATTGTCAGGAAAGGAGAAGTGCTACTGATAGGTGATTTCAATATGCCGGATGTTGATTGGCACATCCCTACTGTGGTGTCATCCAGAAGTAATGGGGTCCTAGATTCTCTACAGAGAGAACTAGTATGACAACTTGCAAATGAACCCATCCATGAAGGGGTCATACTGGACTGGGTGCTTACCAATGGGGAAAGTATTTCTGATGTCATCCAGTGATCACCAGATGGTGTGGTTAAATATTAGCAATCGGGCTGAGAAAGTCCATTCAAAAGCGAGGGTCCTAGATTTTAGGAAAACTAACTTTGCTAAGATGGGGCAATACCTAAAGGGGGCGTTAGTGGGATGGGAACAGCTAGGGGTTGTAGAAAAGCAATGGGCAAAACTGAAAGATATTTTAAGGGCAACAAACTTTTTTGTTAGGAAAATAAATAAATGTAAAAGGAAAAGGAGGCCACTATGGTTCTCAAAAGAACTAGCTGAAAAGGTGAAGGAAAAGAGAGGGTGGCCTTCATAAATACAAGAGATCACAGAAAGAGAAAGACAAGCATCAATATCTGGAAAGACTTAGAGAGGCTAGGAAAGTAGTCAGGAAAGCAAAGACACAAATAGAAGAAAAAATAGCTAATGCAGTTAAAAGGGGGGACAAGATATTTTTCAGATATGTTAGTGAGAGGAGAAAGTACAAAAGTGGTATTGTCAGATTCAAAGATGAAGGAGAAGAATATGTAGAAGCTGTTGAGGATAAAGCAGAATTGGTTTTTTTTTAATGCAATTTTACTACAATTAATCAAGCAACGCCTGTACAGAAAACAACTACTTGTGCAGCAATAATAAACAAAGAGGAAAAAAAATCACTGAATCTCAACACACAAGTGTATAGTTAGCCCACAATTATGGGAAAGTAGCATTAAAAAGAACATACAAGGATAGGTGGATCCTCGATTTTGATCTATACATAAACCAAGCTTACCAAAACAGCTAAGACAGAGGCCGAGACAGAGCAATAATAACTATTAAGATGAGACCTTACTCAGTGAGGGGAAGATGTCAATAAATGAGAGCTGACAAACGAAGATAACTCCTCCGGCTGAAAAAAGACATACTTATTTGCCCTAAAGAAAATTATACATTTACAGGGAAATCGCAATAGGAATTGCAAAGGTCACTAACATAGTGGAAGCTAATAAATTTGCTTCATTAGGTGACTGTAAAAGCGCTGATACATCTAAAACATTCATATCTAATGGACTCACAGTCACATTTCCTTCATTCTTGGCATTGGGCAGAAAATAAGCTTTTACTACGGGAGGAGTTAAATCAACCGGTACCATTAAGGCTTCATGTATATATTTTTTTAAACAATTCAACAGGGGAAATCTCTGAAACCACTGGAAAATTTAACAAACGAATATTAGAAGCTCTCACAGTATTTTCCAAATTTTCCAATTTCATTCTAATTGCAACATTAGCCTTCATAATAGAATCAGTCAATGTTGAAACCTGAGTCACTTTCTGTTCCCCAGTGTCAATCTTCAAATGAATATCAGCCAATTCTCCCTGAACTCCAGAAGAGATACTTTCCAATTTTTCCAACCGTATAGTTGTTAGATCCACTTGCTGGCTAACGACGGAAGAAAGCTGTAATATCGCCTCCCAAATTGTCTCCAAAGAAATCTCTTTTGGGCGTTTCAGAAAAGTACCTTTTAGTAATTCAGGAAACAAAGAGAGTAACTTCACTTCAACTCCATTCACTCGGTGAGGAAGTGTATCCATCTCCAAAGATTGAGAAGGGGCCGTATGCACAGCCCCCGCTACCGAGGGCTGGTCTCCGGACTTCTCCTCAAGCAAGGCCCGCTCAAGAGACACCTCACCACCAACTTGGGCAGAGTTGCATCTCCTCTCACGAGAGGAGTCGCCGGGCAGGTCACACGTGGAGGCGGCAAACGCTCATCAGGGGAGAGAGACACCTCCAGGGCAGATAACGCCGGAGCCACCACAATCAGCGAAACAGCGCCCGCTCGAATCTCCCCTTTTTGCTGCTCTGTCAGCTGGACTAATCGATCCATAGGACCAGCGGAAACGGCAGGTACAGGCTCCGCGGGAGGAACCTTCTGCTTGCCTTTACGTTTAGGCATATTCAGCCCAGACGCTCACACCACCATCTTAGAATTAAGCCACTCCCCTGTGCTCATAAAGCAGAATTGTTTAACAAATATTTCTATTCTGTGTTCACAGATGAAGGTCCAAGAGCAGGACCTCAGAAAACACCCACAAATAGGAACATAAATGAAGGGAATCTTGAACAATTTTCAGAAGACTGAGTTCACAGGAACTAGCTAAACTAAAAGTAGACAAAGAGATGGGACTGGATAGGATAACCCGAGAGAACTGAAGGAACTTAGGGAAATTCTAGCGGCTCCACTGTCTGACCTTTTCAATGCTTCTTTAGAGTCACGAGTGGTCCCAGAGGACTGGAGTAAGCACATTTGGTCCCTTTATACAAAAGTGGAAGCAAGAATGTGGTTGAGAACTACAGGCCAGTAGTCTGACCTCTGTGATGAGAAAATTAATGGAAATTTTGCTGAAACAGAGAATAGTGAGGTTTCTGGAGTCCAATGGATTGCAGGTTAGCAGGCAGCATGGATTCATCAGAAGAAGGTCTTGTCAGACAAATCTAATTCATTTCTTTGACTGGGCAACCAGACAGTTGGACTGAGGGAGAGCCCTAGATGTAGTATATTTAGATTTCAGTAAAGCCTTTGACACCGTTCTGCACAGATGACTTATAAATGAATTGAGCACCTTAAGAATGGACTCTAAATTGATTGACTGGGTTAGAAATTTGTTGAGTGGGAGGCGATAAAGGGTACAGGTAAATGGAGCTCACTCTGAGGAGAAGGAGGTTACCAGTGGTGTGCCCCAGGGATCTGTCCTTGGTCTGATTTTTTTTAACATTTTTGTTAGTGATATTTCAAAAGGGCTATCAGGCAAATTCTGCCTCTTTGCAGATGATACCAAAATCTGCAATAGAGTAGACACCCAGGAGGGAATAGATAATATGAGGAGGGATCTAGCTAGGCCTGAAGACAGTCAAGAATTTGGCAGCTGAGATTTAACGCTAAAAAATGCAAGATCCTGCATTTGGGCTGCAAAAATCCAAGGGAGCTATCCATGACAGAAGAGCGCGACCTGGGCGTGATTGTTTCTGATGATCTTAAGATGGCTAAGCAGGAAGAAATGGTGACAGCAAAAGCCAGAAGGATGCTTGGGTGCATAGGGAGAGGAATGGCCAGCAGGAAGTAGGAGTTGATAGTGCCTCTGTATGTCTTTGGTGAGACCTCATTTGGAGTATTGTGTGCAATTCTGAAGACCACACCTTCAAAAGGATATAAACAGGATAGTGTTGGTGCAGAGGGTGGCTACCAAAATGGTCAGTGGGCTTCGTATAAGACATATGCAGACAGACTTGTATACTTTGGAGGAAAGGAAGGAGAGAGGAGATATGATAGAGACATTTAAATATCTCCATGGCATAAATGCACAGGAGGAGAGACTCTTTCAACTGAAAGAAAGCTCTGCAAAGATGGAACATAGGATAAAGGTGAAAGGGGATAGACTCAGGAATAATATGCAGAAATATTTCTTTATGGAAAGAGTGGTAGATGTGTGGAATAGTCTTCCAATGGAGGTAGTAGAGACCAGGATAGTATCTGAATTTAAGAAAGCATGGGACAAACACAGAGGATCCGTAAAGGGAAAAAAGGGAATATAGTAGTTGATATGGAAGGACAGACTGCAAAGGCCATAGGGTCATTTTCTGCCATCGTGTCTCTGTGTTTCTAAAAGGAAGATTCAAAACTGGTTTACAAACTACAGCGTGGCAGTGGATCAAGATCAACTCTCTTTGTTGTTGTTGTTAAATGCCGTTGAGTCTAAAGCATCTAAAACAACAAATCAATTTTTCAGGCAGTCTTTAATTTCCAGTGGTATATTCTCAGGGTCATATTTTGCTACATTCATGAGTGGCTTGCTCTTTTTCAACTTTAGCTTGAGTTTGCATACTAGTAGTTGGAGATCTGTACCACAGTCAGCTCCAGGTTTTGTCTTTGTTGATGTTATCAAGCTTTTCCATAGTTGTCTTCCACAGATGTAGTCAATTTGATTTCTGTACAATCCATTGGGTGAAATCCATGTGTACAGTCGGTGCTTGTGTTGCTGGAAGAAGATGTTTGAGATGAATAGATCATTGGTCTTGCAGAATTCTATCAGTCTTTCTACAGCTTCATTTCTGTTGTGAAGCCCATATTTTCCAACCACTTTGCCTTCTTCTTTGTTGCTAACTTCTGCATTCCAGTCTCCCATGACTATCAGGATATCCTGTTTGCATGTTCTGTCAATTTCAGTTTGTACTCGTTCATAGAACTCATCAGTGTCTTCCTCTTCTGCAGCTGTTGTTGGGGCATATATCTGAATTATAGTTGTGCTGATGGGCTTTTGTCCAAATAGAAATTAAGCATTCACTGACTGCATTGAATTTCATTACAGTTCTTGCAAATTTCTTCTCAATTATAAATGCAACATCATTTCTTCTTTGTCTTTCATTTCCAGCATAGTAGACCATATGATCATCAGATGCAAAGTGCCCAAAGCCAGTCCATTTCAGTTCACTGACACTCAACAGATCGATTTGTACATGTTCCATTTCATTCTTTACCACCTCCAACTTCCCTTGGTTCATGCTTCGTACATTCCATGTCCCAATATGTAAAATATTTTTGCAGCTTCTGACTCTCATTTCATGTGCAGCTACATCAGCAGTCAGACATCCCAAGAGCTTTGATCCCACCACATCATAAATGCTGGCTTTATTCTGAGAAGTCTTCAGCTCATCCCCAGTAGCCCTTTGAGTGCCTTCCAACCTGGGGGTCTCATCTTCCAGCATTATAGCGCAATTTCTTTTGTGACTATCTCTTTAGAAGAGAGAAAATAAGTGATTCCTTCCAAATAGTGGGAACTAATCCTTAGGCTGAGCTCTGGTTAATTAAATCTAACTCAACCATGAAGTAGGGATATAGTTCCTTTAGAAGAGAAGGAATAGGGTCTACTGGAGAAGTAGAAGATTTCATAGCAGCTATAAAGTTCTCTATACTAAATAACAAATCCGTGCATGATGTTGATTGGATTGTGTCCTTAACTAATTGAACTGGGTACAATGGTATGTTGCATGTGTAAAGTACTGAGCACTTTTAATGCACATACTTTATGCTAACTTTCAAAGAAATTTGAAATTTATGTTGTTTCCTGTTTTGATCATTTGGCTTTTTTTCAATTTCTGAAAGATTCTCTCTCAGCTATAACGACCTTTCTGACTTCATCTTTAAGCCATGATGGCTATAGTTTGGCCTTCCTTCCACTTTTTTTTAATATTTAATGTTTATTTAACATTTAGCAAGTCAACCAAATATATATCAACAGCAACTCTGCATCAGTATTCAAACTATTCCCACCCCCCTTATAGTAGTACATTACACCATGTTCCCTCTCATTCCAACAATATAGCATTCCCTTCCCACCCCTGCCCCTTCCCCCCAATACCCTCTTCTTCCCCCTCTGAATGGGTATCTCAGTTCCCTAAATAGTCCAGCAAGAGTTGCCATCACTTGCAGAATCCCTCAATCTTCTGGCGTTTCAAGGTTGTAAGTTGCTCCATCAAAACATGCCTGCGCTGCCGGATCCTCCACTGCTCCATTCCCGGTAGCACTGCCTGTTTCCAGGCCTGGGCAATCTCACTCCGAGCTGCTTGAATGCAGGCCCGCACTGGTCGGACCCACTTCCTAGATATGGTTTCCGGCCAGATCCCCAACAAGCAGAAACCCATGTCAAGGCCAATCTCTAAATTAAATATCAGTTTCACATAATCCCTAATCTCCCCCCAATAAGAGAGAACCAAGGGACAATCCCACCAAATATGAATGAATGTACCAGCCTTCCACATTGTCTCCAACACCACTCTGATGTGGTAGGGTACATCTTATGAAGCCTTACCGGTGTATAATACCAACGGTAAAGAAGCTTATAAGAGGTCTCCCTCATTGACACTGATAGCGCCTGGTGTATCTGATTCTCATGCACCCTCATCCACTCTTGTTCATCCAGCTCCTTCCCCAAATCTCTTTCCCATAACTGTTGGTACGGGAACGTCTGAGAAGGGACACCCTGCAAGGCCTGGTACAATACTCGAATAAGTCCCCTACTGTGCCAGTAATTCATCCACTATATAATCACAAAAGTCCCATTAGATCTCCCATATAAATATCCACTCCAAAAGGGGAAACCACCGTAATATAATTTTTTTGTTGGAACTCACATCATGAGGGGAAACCCCCTCTCGTTGTGTGCTGTTCCGTTTTTCTCTTTTAATTTATATTAGGGTCCCAACCCTAAAATGGATTAGAGGGATATCAACCCACTAATACCAACTGAAACTGTGGGAAAGCATACAGGAATTAACCAAAGTCACTTAGCTTAGAACTGGAACTGGAGTACTTCAGCCAGAATCCTTGATGAGGCCAACAACGACCACATTAGCGTCAATCCCAACGCTGATATCCATTCAACGGTTTACTGGGCGAAACTCCACCACCTCAAAGTTTCCAAAAGAGATGTCTCCACTCTGTCTCCACTTTATCCAGACGCCAAGCAAACTAACATGGTCCCAACGGTCCCAGACTCTTGAGCAACTATATGAGGGGAAACTCCCCTTCAAAGTAACCCAACGTTGTAGCTGTTTCGAATCGCTGAATCTTCCTACTCTTTGTCAAACTCCGTTTCTCGTCTCCCCACCGGAAGCAAACTTCTTTTAAACGCCCAAAGACGGGCACATGATCAGTTAGTATCCAATAGACATGCGGTATACTCAAATCTTCATCAATCAGACCAGAGTCCACCAGTCCACAGTCAAATTTAGCCCCTGAGGTTCTAAAGAGTCCAGGGTAAAAATCCAAAATTGCTCGCGGTAACTCAAACGTGAGCCCCGATCACCCCCCCGAGCTCTAGGAGGGATATGATCAATAATTCGCCAGCGTAAGTCAGTAAAGCTGTGATGATGTTCCTGGCAATGTAAAGCCAATGGGGCAGACAAGACAGCACCATTAATCCGGGATCAATGTTCTTGGAGACATTTCTTCATAACCCATGTCGTTTTGCCTACATAAATCAGCTGGCAAGGACAAATCAATATATACACTACAAAGGCAGTTAAACATGTCGTAACATGCTTACTATAAATCTTCTGATGGTTAAAAGGATGTTGCCACATAGAACCCTCTAAGGTCTGTGCACAGAAATCACACCCAATACATTGAAAATGGCCCACTGTAGCTCCCCTCTCCACCCGAGACATGGAACTATCATGATGTACCACCCAGTCTGCTATATTCTTTCCTCTCTGTAGGGCAAACATGAGCCACTTTGGTTAATCCCTTTATGCTTTCCCACAGTTTCAGTTGGTATTAGTGGGTTGATATCCCTCTAATCCATTTTAGGGTTGGGACCCTAATATAAATTAAAAGAGAAAAACGGAACAGCACACAACGAGAGGGGGTTTCCCCTCATGGTGTGAGTTCCAACAAAAAAATTATATTACGGTGGTTTTCCCTTTTGGAGTGGGTGAGTAATTCATCCACAGCAGTTCCAAGGCATCATACCCCTCCTCATAAGCCCCTCGGATTGCTCTCTGTTGCAGAAAGTGTGTAATCTGAAGGTGGGCAAAAAAATCCCCACTAGGCAGGTGGTACTTTACCCAGAGTGCAGGGAAGGAGACCAATTTCCCATCTTCAATAAATTTGACAAAAGTATCTAAACCCATCCTCTTCCAGTGTCAAAACATCCTCTCCCGTCCTGGAAGAAACCCCGGTGTTGCTCCAACTGGGGCCAAAACCGAAAAACTGGCCCCCGGTACTATTCATCACCTGCCTAATCTCCATTGAGAGTACAGATGCCACAAATATGGGTTCTTCCTCCACCATCCCACCAGAAGGGGTTCTATCATCCATGGTAAGTACTATAGTGCCATCTCACCCAACCAATACTGTTTTATTTCTTGAAAATGTTTAGGGTTCTAGTCGTTCATCCTCCACTCAAGAGCTTGGTGCATCTGAGAAGCCATATAGTATGCTGAAAAATCGGGAATCCCTAAACCACCCCTCCAGCAGGTGGCATAAATACCCCGACGGCTCACCCAAGGTCAACCATCCCATCAGACAAACTCAAAAGCCTGCCGCTGCAGGCAGAAAAGATCTGCTGCCACCACCCGCAATGGCAGAGTCTGAAACAAGTATAGGAACGTTTATTTTTTGAGCTGCCACCCGACCTAGCCAGGACTACTCTCCATCCCACCACTTAAGCAGGTCCCCACAATTCTGATGAAATAATGGGAGGTAGTTGACCTCATAAAGGTCAGCAGGAGTAGGAGTTACCTGGACTCCTAAATATTTAATGAACTGAGTTATCCACCAAAAGGGGAATGAGGCCTTCAAGCACTGCACCACCTGAGGCCGTAGAGTGAGAGCTAATGCCTCCATCTTATCAAAATTAACCTTAAACCCAGACAGTCTCCCTCCCAATACCCTTAACTTATGTAAAAGCATTGGGAGGGAGGTAATCGGCACCGAGATAGCAAAAAGGAGGTCATCAGCAAATAAAGCAATTTTATGCTGAGAAGATCCTACCTTAATGCCCTGAATATCCCCCAGAACCCACACCCTAGCCACCAAGCGCTCCATGACTAATACAAAAAGCAGGGGGGACAACAGACACTCCTGCCGTGTCCTCCACTCCAAAGGGAAAAACACAGAGTAACCCCCGTTGACGTACACTGCCGCTTCCGGGGATGTGTAGAGCGCTCAAATCCAGGCTAGAAAATTTGGGCCTACTCCCAACACTGCAAAGAGAAAGTCCCACTGGACCCTGTCAAAGGCCTTCTCCATTTCAATTGATAAGAGCATCACATCTTGTTGCTCTCTGGGGAGTACCGATCCCAGTCGCTCAGCCACAACTTTTCCTAATATTTTTACATCGGTATTTGATAAAGAAATCAGGTGATAGGAGCCACACAGCGCCGGGTCTCTGCCCGGCTTAGGGATCATAGTGATAGCCGCTTGGCGCATAGACACCGGTAGGCCCTCTCCCTGCAACACTGCATTAAACACCCACAACAACAGGGGTCCCATTATCCCCACAAATTTCTTATACAACAATCCTATGAAGTCGTCTAGACCTGGCACTTTATGGGGCACCAGCCTTCTGATAACTGATTGAACTTCATCAAACTTTATATCCTGTTCCAACTGCTCTACCAGGGAGGCTTCAAGTTGCCCACTCCCTTTCCCCCCGTTATGCAGGTATTCCGAAATACCCGATGCACCTTCCCGAGCTCTGCTGTGTATAGAGCCTTATAATAGTTCAAAAATTGGTCCCTAATATCCTTCCCCTTAAACACTAATTTATCCCGGGGACCATTTAGTTTTGCAATTGCCTGGCGCCATGGTCAGGCACGCAGTTTGCTAGCCAGGATAGAACTTGATTTATTATTGAACTCAAAATAAATCTGATGGACCCATTGTAGCTGGTATGATATTCTTTCTAAATGGAGTGCATTTAACTGCCGCCTGGTCTCTTCCATCTGTGCCTGCACTTTCAGGTTCCTCTCTTGTTTGTGTACCCTCTCAAGATCCTCCAACAAAGAGGTGAGCTGCTTAGTCTGTTCCTCACGCTGACGCTTCCTCAGGGCCCCCAATTGGAGAAGGTGTCCCCGGAACACCGCCTTTAATCCATCCCACAGGATCTCTGTCGTGATCTGCCCTGTGTCGGTGATGGCCACATAATCCGTTATCACCCTCTCCAGCTGCTGAATCACCTCTTCACCCTGTAAGAGATGCTCATTGAACTTCCAAAAGGTTCAGCTCCAACGGATTGCCAAACCACACTTCCAAAGGCGCATGGTCGGACCAAGTGATGAGGCCAATTTTAGCTCTGCCAAGCATGTCCCCCCAATAGGGATCCCCAAATACATAATCAAGCCGACTATACGACTTGTGCACTGCTGAGTAAAAGATATAGTCTCACATAGAAGGATTAGCCAGCTTCCAGAGATCCAACAGCCCATACTCCCGCAACCACTCTTGCATAGCTAGCAGGCTTGGATATCTCTCCCTCCCACTCCCCCTGGAGCACCCATCTAATGCAATGTTACAGTCACCCCCCCACCAGGAGTCTCCCATGAATCCGTCCTGCCAGCTATTGATGCAGATCTCCCAAAAAAGTATTTTGCTCCGTATTGGGACCGTACAGAGAGACCAACGTTATGGTCTCTCCATAGAACTCCCCGCAAACCACTAGTGCACACCCATCTGATTTCCTGGATGTCCCCCCCCCCAAATTAAAGGGGTGAATCCCTTTAACCATGATCGCCACCCTCACACGTCGATGGTCACCCTCTTATGCCGCAAAAAAGGTTTGAAAGGCCCGGGGTCTGAGCAATTGCTCATCTCACCTCCGCAAATGCGTCTCCTGGATAAATGCCCTCTGCCACTGGTGCTCCCTTCCTCTTTTGAGAATAGTTGAGGCCCCACACATTCAGTGTACCCACCTTCAACCTACAAGCCATTCACACAATTCCTTCCTCTCATGTCCCTTGCTTCGATGCTGTAGATACCTTCCCCCCACCCCCTATCCCCCCACCTCCCCTGTCCCTAATACATGGAGCTCCCTTCCATTCCATTATGTGAGGAAGAGATCCCCCCTTGGGCGCTTTATTTCTCCTCCTTGCACTCTAAACCCACAGCTGTCCGCCCATCCACCCCCCCTCACACTTTTCCATTCCAGTCACATCTCCTCAACTGGTCATGCACTCACAGGCCGCCTCCATTTCCCCTTCCCATCCCTCCCACCCAACATTTGAAAACCCAATACAATAACATTTTTAACTCCATTACACACCATAGTAACCACACTGATGTTTTAACAGTCCCCTTGCCATGCTTTCCTTGTTAACGAAACCACCACAGAGACTCCCACGAGGTCTAAGGGAGTTCATATATCTGGACAGTATTCAGCTGCACTCGAGCTCCAACCTTTGCTCGGGTTTTCTGATTTCCTCCTCAAACGCTGTCCTTTGGCAGGGGCTCTTTCACACTTAGAAAATGCACGTGGTTGAGTGGGCTCGCCTGAGCCTTAGGGATGTTCCGGCAAATTCGGTGCTCCCTCCTGCCACAGTATAGACCAGCCTCTTCCACTGTATGCACCTGAAAACTCCGTCCATTGATGTCCAGCAGAAGGGCAAAAGGATAGAGCCAACGATATTTTGCTTTCTCTGCTCTCAAGTACTGCGTCACTGGTCGCATGGCCCGCCGACACTGTAACGTGCCTGTCGACAGGTCATGGAACACTTCTATATCAATACCGTCCCAAGTAAATTGCCCCTACCAGGCAGCCACTCGCATCACCTTTTCTTTTTATAGGTATGAGGTCAAGCAGGCCACAATGTCCCTCGGCCTTCCTGCTGCTGCGGCCCCAGTGTTCTATGGGCCCTATCCACTCCAATATTCTCGGGTTCCCCTCCACTTCCACTATCCTGCAGAAGCCACCAACACAGTTTTTGAACCACTCGAGGAGGCATGCATGTAGCACTCTGTTTCTGGGACCCCCAAGATTCAGATATTATTCCATCGTGTGCGGTTCTCTAGGTCATCTATTTTGTCTTTAAGCAGTTCCTGCTCCACCTGGAGTATCCGAATCTGGGTCTCAGCTGTGATCTCCTTCTCAGTCTGCTGTTTGGCCTGTTCCTTCAAGTTGTCCACCCGGTTCCCCAGCTCTCTTATCTCACCCTTATGTTTTGCCAACACCTCTCTAATCTCCCCTCAAGTGGAGACAATTTCTTTTTTTAAAGTGTGCAACTCTCATCCGCATGTTCCAAATCCTCTTCAGAATCGTCCTCTGAGGCCATGCGGTCTGCTGGTTCGCACATCTTGTGCTTTTCAGCATGAGTGTAAGCAGACTTAAATTTCACCAACTTCTTAAGGACTGACATAGTGCTTGGCTGGGGGAGCTGGCGGATCTGGACTTGTCAGTTTGTAAGGAGGTAAATGTGCTTTTTCCACCACTTATTGCTGCGCCCCGACAAGAGCTCTAACTTTAAGCTGCCATCTGCCGGGTGATGTCACTTCCTTCCTCCTTCTACTTTTTTTTAAGCATTGAATATATCTAGTCTGGGCTTCCAAAATAGTATTTTTAAATAATGCCCAGGCCTAATGCAAACTCTTAACCTTTGCAGTAGTTCCCTGTAGTTTTTTCTTAACCATTTTCCTCATTGTATTATAGTCTCCTTTTTAAAAGTTAAATGCTAGTGCAGTCAATTTCCTTGCTATCCTCCCTCCATTTATTAAATCAAATGTGATCATGTTATCATCACTATTGCCAAGCGGCCCAACTGAGGACTCAGTCCACTGAGGACTATGTCTAAAATAGTGTCCCTGCGTGTTGGTTCCCGAACCAGCTGCTCCATGAAGCAGTCATTTACTTCATCTAGAAACTGTATCTCCCTAGCAAGTCCTGATGTGACATTGACTTTTTGCACTTTTATATTCTCACTGTGGTCATTCACTTCTGCTCTTTTGCCCTGACCTCCTTTTTGGCATTCCCATGGGCCTTTACTTTCATTTTGTATTCTTATATATGAATGATCCTTTTAGAAGTCTTCCATACAGCTCTCTAAGCTCCTCTCAATTATGACTGAACTTTTTGCATCAGGAATGGCAATTTATTATTTTTTCTTATGATGTCAAATGTTTTTAGTGATAATTAAATGAGACAATTTGGTACTGAAATGTGAGCAAGTGTTTTTTGCTTCTTGCCCCTAGTTGGAGCCAACATCACACAGTGATCATGCTTTAACTTTGTGCAAAGCTAGATACTGATTATTGACAAGAAAGGAACTCAGCATATCTGAACCAGGATAATGATACTTATGCATATTATAATGAAGTTAATAATGCATTATGTGAATCAGAACTGGGCTGTTCTTAAATCCACAGAGAGATTTATTCAATTGCTCAAGACATAAACGCCTTCTGTATCATAATGTTAATATGGGATGCTTTTATTTTAAGTTTGTGAAGTCAACTAATATATTTCTACTAAAAATAGCCTTTTATGTCAGGAATTTGAAAGAACTGAGCCCAGATGAATTTGTGTCTGAGTTAGACCTTTGGTAAATAGCAAAACTATAAGACATTCCTAAATACAGTAACACTGGCATTAGTTTATGAGATCGAAGGTTGCTTAATAAAAGCAAAACAATTTTGAGAGTTCTATTAAACATGACTAGGCTGACTGAATCTCTGGAGGGAGTATTTGGAAAGTTAAATTGCATATAAATAGCTGATTCTTCAGGAAAAGCAAGCTGCTTGTGTAGGCATTGTTTATTTCAATTGCATCAGCTCTTAGCTCTGTGGTATTCCAGTACCTGTAAATCTCAGCCCACACAGTGTTAAGAACAGCACACTTGTGTCATATTGTGGAAGCATTTGCCATTAACTTGGAGAACAGGATTGGAGCTCAAGTGCTGCAGAATCTCTTTCCAAGAGTTGTGGTAGCTTGAATTCTAATTATTTTCAAATTTTTTATTTGTATTTGAAATACATGGAAGACCGATTTAAATGGCTCAATGCAACTTGTGGACAACAGCTATTATAGGTTCCCATTTTTTTCAACAATTTGTACCAGACTTAGAGCTGTATTTATCTCCACACTTTATTTTCTCACTTTATATGATTGCACAGACTATGTAGCTTTCATTTATTTATTTACAGCACTTAATTGCATGCCTACACAAAGGGTTCAAGACATGATACAAGTAAAATGGAGAGAATCCCATACTGGAACCCTCTCCATATTCCATACACAATCACTTAATGGTCAATTTAATACCCATTATCCCTGCCCCCCTCCCCATCACTCCCAACTCTCAACTAAAAGACTCTGCCATTTCAAGAACTAGGCCAAAACAACCATGCTCTGACTCTTTTCTGGATTATTCATTATCTAAATCTTGGAGGGGGGTGATAGGAGTCTAAAAGTTAATTGCGAGAGAGTGCAAGGCTGAAGATTTGCCTAAGTCATCTTTATACAACACACTTGCAATAGCCCTGTCTTTCTTAAAACACATTCAGAATCTAAGTAATTGAAAGGGGAGGGGGGGAAATTGAAAGAAAAGTGCACTTAGCTGCACCATATGCAGTAGGGAATAGAATTCTGGTGACATTTTTCTCAACAGGAAAGTAATGCTACCTTGAAGGAAACAGGCAGCTCTAGTTAAGATAAAATGGGAAATTAGACGAAGATTAATGTTCCTATAATAGGTCACCACGAGTCATAATCAACTCAATGACACACAACAACAACAATATCTTGAATGCTGCCTCAGAATATTGATTGTAATAATATCCCTCATTCCCCATACACACACATTCTGAGCCCTTTGAAACACCTCAGATCAGTAAGCATTAACCTTAAGCCACCTTGCAAAGCTTGTGTTTAATAGTAGTTTGGTACTTTCATCACTCCTGATTTCTTTATTTTTTTATGGTGCAAGCACTAAAATGTATTAATGTAATAGCAAACATTTTTATAGGTAATTCAGTTGTCGATTAAAAAACAATAATGTTTCAGAAGAATCACCTTTATTTTTCATAATCGTTTTCTATATTATTTCCAAAGAGATATTAGTGTTTAAACCTTTAAATGTTCTTTCTACTTAACCAATCTTACCATTAAGAATCTAATTATACTGTAGACTATCTAAACCTACTTAAACCGATTCTTATCAAGATACTGTGTAGGCTTTGCACAAATGTGTAAAACTTATGGCATGTACAACTGAAGAATAAATGCTAGTAGGAAGGTGTTTTTTTTTAAAATGTGGTGTGCTTATAGCAGATCAAGTAGATGGTGCGTAGTTTTATTTAAATATTATATATAAGAATATAGGAACTGTCATACTGCATGAGACCAAATGGTCCATCAAGCCCAGTATCCTGTTCCCAACAGTGGCAAATCCAGGACACAGACACCTAGCAGGAGCTCAAAAAGTAACAAGATTCCATACTACATACTCACAGGGATAAGCACTGGCTGTCCCAAGTCTACTTTAATAACAGTTTATGAACGTTTCCTCCAGGAACTTGGCATAGCCGGGTTTAAAAAAGGATTGGACAACTGCTTTTACCACATCCTCTGGCAATGAATTCCAGAACTCAATCACGCATTAAGAATCCGGAGAAAGAAGATACAGAATAAAATCAAAGTAGCAGTAAAACAAACAATAAGACAAGGTGGTCTTTTGAATGGTATAGCAAAACTTGTGTTTGAATGCTGATTTGAGCCTTACCATATCCTTATAATATTCTACAAAATCTTTGAAATAAATCAGAAGCAGCTTTCAGTCCACCTATGTAGAAAGCAAGCAGGACACCCACATAGACTATTGGTTGTAGATGGAATTAAGACTGGAACTAGGGCAGGATGACTAGGGCATTGCCCCAGGCACCATATATATTTTTTTAGGTGCTGAACTCTGGTCTCTGGGGTAGGGTGAGAAGCAGTCACATTTTGTGTGGTGTTGTCCTGAGCACCAGAATAGCTAGTTCCGGCTATGAATGGAATATTTGAAGGACAATATAATTACTAAATTGTTTTCTTTTCCCTTTGCTTTTATGCTACCCTATTACATTATCATTTGCATTGCCCTCCTTCCTAATACACTATTATTAGTGTCCCTAATCTTCTATGATTCAAAGGCAGCAGAAGAAACATAAAATCTGACCTTGCCTATGGAACTGCTTAGCTCTTGCAAAATTATTGCCAAGGGAGACTGGGAACTGCTGCCAGCAAGTATCAATTCCCTCCATCCATCCCTGAGTTGATTCTCCTTCCTACTGATTGACAACAGGAGCAGGAAGAGTAGCAATGCCTCAGGATGTGTCCTCCTCCCTCCCCCCCCCCCCCCCCCCCGGGTCACCTCAGTCTGGTCTGCTTTAAATTACATATCTGTATAGTGTTCTTTCCTGGTTCAAAATAGCAGTCAGATAAAGACAGCATGGGGGAGGACATGGCCAACAGCATTGTTGCTTTTCTCTTCCTTCTGCCATTTGATCAGTGTGGAAGGTGAAGATGGGGAAGAAGATTGATGGACTAAGGCGTGGGGAGGGGATGATTAGAGGGTATTTAAACTGTGTGAAAGAGGAGATTGTATGAAAGTTACTAGAAGATTTAGGTGGATGGGATTGTATGGAAAGATCTGGATGGTATGGAAGCTCTTTAGCTAGTAGGTTTGAAGAGAACAGAGTTGTATGAAAGGCTGGGAGACCAAGATTTATTTATTACATAAGAACATGAGAAATGCTGTACTGGGTCAGACCCCAAGGTCCATCAAGCCCAGTATCCTATTTCCAACAGTAGCCAATCCAGATCACAAGTACCTAGCAGGTTCCCAAAAAGGTACACAGGTTCCACAATGCTTGTCCCAGAGTAAGCAGTGGATTTCCCTGTTCGTCTTTAATAATGTTTTATGGACCCTTTCTCCAGGAACTTGTCCAAACCTTTTTTAAACCCAGCTAACAGCCTTTACTACACTCTCTGGTAAAGAATTTCAGAGCTTGATTAAGCGTTGAGTGAAAAAAATATTTCCTCATATTAGTCTTAAATGGGCTACATTGTAGCTTCATTGCATGTTCCCTAGGTTTTCTACTTTTCAATGGTGTAAACAACTGATCTATGTTTACCCGTTCCACTCCATTCATTAATTTATAGACCTCTATCATATCTCCCCTCAGCCATCTCTTTTACAAGTTGAAGAGCCCTAAAACTTTTAAGCCTTTCCTCATAGGGGTATCCTTCCATTCCCCTTTACTATTTGGGTGGCTCTTCTCTGTAGCCTTTCTAATTCTGCTATTTCCTTTTTTAAGATATGGTGACCAGAATTGCACACAATATTCAAGGTGTGGTCGCTATTTTTATAGGCCACTTTATGTCAGAGTCAAAGCGGTTTACAGATAAAGGGAACTTTGTACTATTCCACGGAACTTTGAGAACTAGAACTATGTAGAAAATATTGCACAGTTACATTGAAGTCTGTAGTTAATAGATAGTAGTATAGAACTATTACATCTATGTTACATAGGGCAAAGGCTGATAGACCTGTGCACAGTGGTGGGAGGGGGGTAGGGAGAGGAGGAGATCATTAGCTAGTGGTGGTGTATATGAGGGGATGAAGGGGTTAAGTTTCAGTTGGATGTTTGTGAAAGAGGAACTAGGGAGGGGGATGAGGGATGTATTTTCACTTAGGATAAAAACAGTTTCTGAAATGGGGAGGAGTGGGGACATGAGGGAAGCCAGGAGAGAGGCATTTGTGTCTTCTTTCCTCTCCTCTATTTAGATCTCCCCAAGACCTCAGAACCTTCTTCTGTACCTATACCTATAACTTCCCAAGATCCAAGTATCTCACTGTTATCCTTTGCTTTGCCATTCCAAATCCTTCCTCTCTTTTCATCCCTAATCATCCCTCTCTTCTTACCTCATCTCCTCTCCATCTTCCCTCCTTACCCATCCTGACTCTCCCTTCTTCTCTTCTCCCCATCCCTGATCAACTCCCCTTCACTTCCTCCTACTCTCGGGATCTCCTCTTCCCCTCCTCCTCTATATCAAAACCTGACATTCCTCACTCATAAAACTTGAACACCAATGTTATTCTGAGCAGAATGATTGCTCTTATTTATTATTATTATTTATTTATTTATTACAAGCTCTTATATACCGCTCTATTCAGCATCAGCGCGGTTCACAATATAACAACAGACCAGAACAACAAACTGTTTGGTTTTACAGAGAACAAGGTCAGAGAACTTGGATAAAACATGGGACGGCATTTCTGCAACTATGCACCACATATCATTCCAGCATAGGTACATAAATGTTCCAGCATGCTTCTCCTGCCATTTTTTTCAGGCCTCACTTCAGCAAACCCCTAAAACTGCCTCGGAGGTTGTCCACTCAAGGAACAGGCACAGATTCTTCCTCAGCACTGATCGCAGACCTTACATCTCCTCCAACCTGGCCTTAAAGTCCCAGCCTTGATTTAAGCCTTCTGCTCTTCTGCACACTGCTCTGCATCCAGGCAGCATAGCTAATTGCTTCATTACCATCTATTATGAATGTTTTTAAATGTGCTGTGCGCTGCGTTAGTGCAGGTATTAGTGTGTGACTAGGCCCGTGGCAATCCCTTCCTGCATTCTGTGCTCATGCTAGTGCAGAAAAATTGTGCTGATGTCCATACTAACAGCAGCACCCTTTTCTGCATCAGCCTCTGTGCTAAACCCACGTTTGGAAACCCTGTACTAGAGCTTTAGCACCGGGTTGTAGCACAGGGTTTCTGCATTGACCTGTGTCTTGTATATCAATGCATATGACAGAATGTACTTTAAGATCCCAAAGGATGAGCTTGTTATATCCCTGTGATGGGTATATAGCCAATACACCGCCAGCGAGAGCAGTATGGGAGAGAGAAGACTGAGTTAGACTCCTAGGCTGAGCAAGCATACTGTTGGACTATAATCTCCAGCAGTCTTTGATTCAAGGAGTGGTTCTTGGGGGAGGGGTTATCTAAAAGTGCAGTGAGGGTGGACCATGAAGATAAGAATAGGCATGTTGCCTCTGAGGTGGGCAAGGACTGATCAAGCACTTGCAGCCCTGGAGAACCTTCTGGGCAGAAGCAAGAGTATCTCAGTGGGTAGGGGGAAGTAGTCCACAGCCCTTATCTCTGAAACCAGGGAAAAAGCAAGCCTTTAAAAGCCCTATCTCTGTCCGAATTTCCTTGTCTTACTTGTGTCTTTGGTCACAATGAGCAGTGTCACACTCAATCAAATGCAATATCTGGTCTGAATGTCTGTTCAAATAAAAGATATTCTGATGAAATTCTTCAGAATAATCCACAGAAAATGTCACTTCCTGGTTAAGATGATTCTTAAGCACCTCACCACAGACTCCAGGCCCTCTCACAATGAACTGAAATCTTCACTCTACAAGAATGCAGACACCCCATCTCCTTAGACTGTTGTGGCTTCTCTCAGGCTAGTAGACAGATTTCCACACCAGCCTCTCTTTATCAGCTCTCTTTTGTTTTCTTGGTTCATTGAACCTCTTCATACAATGGATGCTTAATGACTCAATAGGTGAACTAGGCGGTCACCTAGAGCATCGATATTCCCAAGGTACCCTATTGCCGCCACTACCACCCCTTTCCGGGACCAGCAATGGCATCTTGTGATGAGGTATAAAGAATGTTCCCATCCCTTTCCAATGGATTATCAGCTGTCTCCTTTAAGAGAGTCTGAAACCCAGATTTCAGGACTGGCAGGGTGTGGCTTAGAGGGAGAGGTTAAGAACCCAGAAAGCAAGCCATACAAAGGAATTCTGAGATAGGAACTTTAACTGGGGCCAGGAGAACCAGCTTTGTGCAGGTTTAACAAGCTGGGCCAGAATAAAAGCTGATTTTGTTTCCCCTGAATTGCTGTCTATTCTGTGTTTTAGCTCTGTAGAGGTTTAACAAGCTGGGGCAGAATAAAAGCTGATTTTTGTTTTCCCTGAACTGCTGTCTGTTCTGTGTTTTAAAGAAAATCCCTTCCCACTGCATGCCACACTACATGGTGGAAGCTTGGGGATTTCCTCTAACCACATGACTGAGGATGAATCCACATTCCTCCAGGGCTGGGCCACTACAGCAGGTCAGGATTTTTCTTTTGTTTGTTTATATGGACTAAGAGGGTTAGTCTCGTCCTAGTTATGGAGCTTGAAAAAGGTCTAGTCAGTGCCAGACAGGCAGGCTTTGTTTTAGCCACTGAAGCCACTAAAAGTTGCTAGAGCTAGAATACTGAAGGATTAACTCAGCAGCAGAAGAGGAGCCTGTGGTGGTGTTGCAAGAGAACAGTGACAAGCCAGGATAGAGCGGCAACAACAGCAACAGCAGTTGATTCAGGTACTACAGAGACCACAACACGCTCCAGCGCAAGCACTATCTTTATCTTTATTTCTGCATTTGAATAACCGCTCAGGCCGAAACATCAGGGCGGTGTACAATAATAAATAATTGCTACTAAAGGAGAGAAAAGAGCACCAAAAACAAGATAGGACAGAAGAGAGGACAGGACACCCAGGAAAGATAGAAGACAGGAAAGGAGAAGAACGGGCTATGTAATATGAACCTAGGTAGGAGGGAGGTCAAAAGTGGGAGGGAGGTCAAAGGCAATGCTGAAGAAATGGGTCTTCAGCATCATCTTGAACCAGGGAAAAGACTGCTCTGTTCGGAGGGTGGGTGGTAGGGAGTTCCAGAGAGCTGTACCGAGAAAGAAAAATGCAAAGTGACATGTAAGTTCCAGATGAGCACGAGCCGGGGAGGGTAGGGACAGACGGTTATTGTGAATAGAGCAGAGGGCACGGGGAGGGGGGGGATGTGCAGGTTTAGTAAATCAGCCAGATATTGTGGAACACCAGTATATAGTGCACGATGTACGGTAATGAGAACCTTGTATTGAAATCAGTATTGGAGAGGGAGCCAGTGCAGATTGAACAGGAGGGGAGGTCACATGGTCAGTATGGGAGACATGAGTGATGAGCCAGGCAGCCATATTCTACAACAGCTGTAGACAGTGAAGCTGGTAACGGGGAAGTCTGGCTAGTACAGAGTTACAATAATCGAGTCTGGATAGAAGAAGGGCCACTGTGATGGTAACTAGAGAAGGTGTTGGGAGGATAGAACATACTGTCCTCAGTTGATGCAGTATGAGAATGTAACGATGCACAACAGAGGTGATGTGCTGGTGGAAAGAAAGAGAGGAGTCAAGGGTGACGCCCAAGTACTGAAGAATCGAGGTCAGGGTAGCGGTACCAGAGAGAATGATGATCAGTGAGGGGGAAGAGGTACCGAAGGTAAACCAAATGGCAGTAGACTTAGTGAGGTTCAGATGCAAGTAGTTGGAAGATAACCAGGAGGAAATCTGAGCCAGATAGGTGTTCAGAGGAGTGAGATCCGGCGAGAGAGAGCTGGTGCGGAAGAGGAGAATGATGTTGTCGGCATAATAATAAAGACCAGACTGTTGTACAAGTAAAGTCAGTGGTGCGAGAAACAGGTTGAAAAGTAAAGGCATTAGTACAGAGCCCTGTGGTACATCACATGGGAGTGGTGTGGTAGGGGAAAAGGAAGAGCCAACATGCACTAAGAACATGAGGACAGAAAAGACCGAAACCACTGATGAACCATGCCGCAAATCCATAATCATGAAGATGAGATAGGAGAGTAGCATGATCAACAAGATCAAATGTGGCTGAAAGATAGAAAGATACCACTATAGAATAGTCACCGTATTCATGTGCCACGTGCAATTCGTTAAAAAAAGAAATAAGAATGGTCTCCATGCTGTGACCAGCCCGAAAGCCATATTACCAGGGGTGAAGAACCAGTGTAGAGTCAAGATGTGATGATAATTACGAGGAAATTGCCTTTTCTAAGAGTTTAGATAGGAAGGGTAGGTTGGAACAGGCCACCGGTGTGTGGAGAGAGAGGGATCCAGGGAAGTTTTTTTCAGAATGGGACGAACAATAGCATGCTTCCAGGAGGAAGGGAAAAAAAAAACAGAAGAGAGACTAGAATTGAAGATGCAAAGTAGGAATGGGAGCAGGACGAGAGACGGTTCCAACAACCAGTGGGAGAGAATAGGATCAGAAGGGCAGGTGATCTTATGCGAGGAGCCAAGGAGCTTGGAGAGCTCAACCATAGTGACAGGACGAAATGAAGTCCAGGTGTGCATGTGGCTATTGTTGACAGAGGAAGAAGGGCCAGCAGAGTCATAAGAGGGTGAGAAAGAGATCGGAGAAAGGGGTGCAGGACTGTTCAGGAAGGTCTGATGCAAGGACTGAAACTTATCAGAGAAAAAGGTAGCAAGAGTAGTAGGATCAGGGGCATTAGTGGGAGGGGCAGTGGACAGGCTGTCATAATGTGGAGCAGAGAGAGAGAGTGGAAGGTGGAATATAATTGACGAGATGAGTTAGAAGCCAAGGAAATACAGTTAGAGTAGTAAGCAAGCTAGGCAGACCTAATCATGGTTCGGTAAAGATGGTGTGAGGAACGAAATTAGGTCAGGGAGGCTGGGGAGGGACACCTATGCCAGAGACGTTCTGCACGGTGGAGATAGAATTGTTGGAGGCGCAAACCATGGTTAAACCATGGGTGGTGGGAAGAGGGACGGGAGCACTGGGCAGGGACCCGAGGGGCCAGTTTATCCAAGGCTGCAGATTACAGAGCATCCCATGTCTGTGCCTGCAAATCCATTGGAAGAATGGCAAAATTGTGGGGGGGGAGGGAAGGGTGTCAGCTGACGGGAAAGCCTGAAGTGTGGTGGGGTAATTCGGTGGGTCAGCTGGGCAGGGGAACATACAGGATCCAAGAGGGGAGTGCAAGGTGCTGGCACAGACAGAGTAAATAGAAGACAGTGATGGTCTGTCCAAGGAAAGGCTAGAGCAGAGATGTCAGCGGGAGGACAAGGGAAACTAACAGAAGAAAGGATGAGGTCTAACATATAGCCAGCAGAATGGGTGACACAGCTAATGTGCTGTCGAAGAGAAAGGTCGTCAAAGAGTGTGAGGAGGGCTTCATCCTGAAGGCGGGATAGTGGGGTGAGATGTGAGTTGAAATCTCCTAAAACCAGTAGATGGGAAAAAGAGAGGCCTCAGTCAAGGTCAGAAGAAAGGCATCCCAAAGGTCTCAGTGAAGGGATGGTGGGACATAGACCAGGAGAAAATGGAGCGGGGGAGAGGTATCTAGACGATAAAGGGAACATTCTGGGTAGCGCATAGGAAAACACACATCGGTAATGATGGCAGAAGATAAACTGGACCACTTCTTGGTGAACTTTGAACAAACTGTCTGAATGGCTGGGTGGCCGGAGGTGACATGGACTACTTATTTGGGCAATCTGCTGATGAGCAGCAGTCAGGTTGAATTCAGGGTACCAACCCAGATAGGCGAGCTACATATGCAGCTATCCAGACCACCATACCAGGATGGGCCAGCTGTACCTGAGGCCTACTGCAAGTGGTTCAGAAAGGGGGGGGGGAGTTCAGTTAAAAGAGTGCCCTCTGAGGTTCCTCTATCGATTGTAGGATCTCGCATGGAAGTGGCTGCAACCGGAGAGAAAGACCAAGCCCGAGATAGCCAAGATTGTGCTATTGGAGCAGTTTTAGGATGGCTTGACTGTCCTGATGAAACAATGGGTACATCAGCACCCCAAGCTTACACTGGAGAGTGCACTGAATATAGCAGAGGGGCATCATGAAGCCCAGCCGATGATTGAAGTGGACAGTGAGAAGGGTAAGAAGTCACCTGTTATCCCAGGAGGATGGAAGGGGAAGCCGGAACAGATGTTGGCTCCTCTGTTCCAACCAGGAGACAGAGTTTTAGTCTCACTGCCCTCATCCAAGAGCAAGTTACTCTGTAAATGGCAAAGGCCCCATGAAGTAGAAGACAAAGTGCTGCCTATTAGCTACAAGATTGCCCAGCCAGATAAATGGAAGAAAGCCAAAATTTACCATATTAACCTATTGAAAATGTGGACTCCACTGATGGTTGTGGTGGTACAGGGAGATGATTTTGGGCTTGAAATTTGAGCCCCATTGAGTCCCGATTGGAAACCAGCTCTCAGCTTCCCAGAGAAGAGATCTAGAAGGTTTGATCCACCAGAATCTAAAGGTGTTCTCCACCCGCCTGGGATGAATCCACCTCATTTGTCATGATATCGTTACTGACCCTGGGGTGGTTATCTGGCAACAACCCTATCAGATTCTGGAGGCTCAGTGACAACCCATCACCAAGGAGCTGGAAGAGATGCTTAACCTGGGAGTTCTAGAAGAGTCTATGAGTGGCTGGTCATCCCTCATCGTCTTGGTTCCTAAACCCGACGGAAGCAGCAGATTCTGCATTGACTTCCGGAGAGTCAATGCCACTTGTTAACTGGAATTATATCCCATGCTCAGAGTAGATGAGCTAATTCAGCATGCTTTATATCGACCTTGGATTTTACCAAGGGATACTGGCGGGTGCCCTTGACTCCGGCTGCCAAGAAGACGACTGTTTTTTCAACACTGCAAGATCTGTTCCAGTTTACAGTGCTGCCTTTTGGATTACATGGGACTCCTGCCACCTTTCAACACCTAGCTGACCACCTGCTGAGACCACACAAGGATTATGCAGCTGCATACTTTGATGACATTGTCAACTACAGCAGAGACTGGACCTCCCATCTAACATAAGTAAGCCGTATTGACCAGTTTTCAGAACGCTGAATTGATGGCCAACCCCAAGAAATGTTTTCTAGGATGTCAGGATGTTCAGTACCTGGGCTATTTAATTAGGAATGGGCAGATACAACCTCAACTACAGAAGGTGGATGCCATTGCCCAGGTCCCCACCCTGAAATCAAAAAAGAGGTTCATGCCTTCCTTGGATTGATTGGTTATTACCACTGGTTCATCCCTAATTTTGCAGAAGAGGCAGAGCCATTAACCAATCTCCTCTGGAAGGAAGTTCCCAAACAGATTCAGTGGTTACCAGACCTGGCCTTCCAGCATATCAAGAAAGCCGTGTGCTCTGAACACATCCTGATTATTCCTGATTTCTTCCTACTATTTATTGTGCAAACTGATGCCTCAGAGGTGGGCCTAGAAGCCATTCTGGCCCAGGAACTTAAGGATAAAGAACATCCCATAGTATTCATCACAGGCAACTGCTTCCTCAGAGAAGCATTATGCAGTCATTGAGAAGGAAGCCCTGGCTATCAAGTGGACACTTGAAACCTTCAAATACTACCTGCTCGGTCATCCGTTTAAGTTGATATTGAACCATCGACCCCTGAAGTGGCTGGCTTGACATAAGGAGTCCAGTGGTCATATTATGCAGTGGTTTTTAAGTCTCCAACCCTACCAGTTCCATCAAATGGTTGGTCGGACTCACCTGAACGCAGACTTCCTTTCTTGGATGGGGGTTCCAAATGAAGCAAGTGCTCAATGAGGCATAGTTGAGCTGAGGGGGAGGGCGTGTGATAAAGTATATAGAATGTTACCCATCCCTTTCCAAAGGGATTATCAGTGGTCCCCTTTAAGAGAAACTCAGAGGACATGGCTCACAGGAAGAGGTTAAGAACCCAGCAGATTGCAGGAAGGAGAGAGGCCCATGGAGCCAGAAGTCCTTCCAAGGCAGGCCGTGCAAAGGAGTTCTGAGGTAGGAACTTTAACTGGAGCTGGAGGAGGGGCTGGGAGAACCAGCTTTGTGAACGTTTAACAAGCTGGGACAGAATAAAAGCTGATTTTGTTTTCCCTGAACTGCTGCCTGTTCTGTGTTTTAAAGAAAACCCCTTTCCACTGCATACCACACTACCACACATCTTAATACACAATACAATGCTTACCAGAAGTCTTCAGTGCTGTGTTGCATTCCTGACCTCCATGACCTGCTGCTTCCACCCTCATGCAAACTCAAAGTCTGCATTGGAGGAGGTGGAAGCAGCAGGTCATAGAGGGCAGGAACTGTAATACAATGCTGGAGAATTCAGGCAAGGGCGGCATTGCAGTTTAAATGTAATTGCCACTGCTGCAGGTCTCAGAGAGGGGTGGTAGCCACAAACTGGGGGCAGGAGTAGCAGTAGAGGAGACAGCAGGATTGAGGGCTCACCTAAGGTGCCTCTAATTCTTGCACTGCCCTGATCCTTAAGCCTTCCTCCAAGGATCCTTTGATGAGATACACAACAGACCTTCTTTTCCTAACCTCAAGTCTCTTCTGGTCCACTCCATGGATTTCAGAGGCTCCCTCTGAGCCCAGGACCTCCAAAGAAAGGAGAGAAAAGAAAGCCCAATCAGACCCCTTTATTCTCCTCTTAGTCACTTTATGTGGAGGAGTAGCCTAGTGATGAGTGCACTGACTCAGTAACCAAACAGACCAGGGTTCAATTCCCACTAGCACTCCTTGTGGCCTTGGGCAAGCCACTTAAACCTCCACTGCCTCAGTAGAAAGACCTAGCAATCTACCTCTAGTCTTAGGGGTATGTTTACTAAGCAGTCTTAATGCACAGCCAGCATTAGTGTGCAGGATGCCATATAAGGAGTGGGCATGTCAGTCTTAACGTAGCATTTCTGGTTACTGTGCGATAAAGGGAGCCGTGGCATGTTAGCCTGAAGTAGGCATGCTGACCAGCAAACACAGCAAGAGAGGGGTAGCATAATGGTTGATACATTGACTACTGAACCAGGGGTCATGAATTCAATCCCCCAGTGGGGTTAATGAGTAAGGCTGTCTGAGGCATTACCCTTTACTATAAAGCAGTGGTGCTAGAGGCATTTTCCTTTTTACTTTAAAGCAGTGCTGCCAGCAAAAACACCCTCACAGTGCTGTAATCTTCATGTGCAGTGCATCATGGGTACGAGTGGATTAACCCTATCCTGATAACCACAGCAGACAGTTCGTGTGGTGACCTGAAGTTCTTCTGTAGCCAGCTAGGGGTTTGTTCAGAGCTGTAGCCCACTGGTTACTTCACTGCCTGTAAAGCCAAAGGTTGTGGGTTTGATCCCACAGTGGGGTTATTTATTGGGGCAGTGTCTTTTTTTAATTTAAATTAGTACTGCCAGCAAAAACACCCTCACAGTGCTGTAATCCTCAGGTGCCCCATAAGGCGCCTTATAAGGCACCTTAAGGTTATAGCACTGTGAGGGTGTTTTTGCTCCTCATTGTGCACATTGGCAGGCCAATACTGGCAACAGTGCTAGCAGTGTGGGCTGTGGAGGGTGTTGGCAGCCACCACACACTGGATAGACAGACACACACTCCCCACACCTATGTCAGCATTGTGCAACTATAGAGGTGTTTGGCAGCCCTGGCCACCGCACCAGTCCTGGGCACAGTGCAGGCATGGCTATGGTACGCAATACTGTAGGAGTCACTCCCCAGGGTGGTAAACACTGTCAGACACAAGATCTGTAGCACACTCCACAGACATCAGAAAGGTTGCTATGATGCAGCTCAATCAGCAAATTGTGCTTAACTTAGGAACTGTTATCTGCCGGTAATCATAGCAACCTTTTGATAGATGTGTACCATATTCCCAGGTTTAGGGTGGCATTGCTAAGGTATGCAAGTGCTAGTATTGGGAGATGCACACAGGGCCTAAAATCCTGCCTCTCCTGGTGGCTTTGGATGATGGAGCCTGTGGGTGCGGGTGAGTCTGCCCCTGTTGGCTGCTGCTCTAGTGCAGAGGTTCCCAACTCTGGTCCTGGTGGGCCAAACCCTGTTCGGGTTTTCATGCTGTCCCTAATGAATATGCATGAGATACATCTGCATACCATGGGGGCGGTGCATAGAAATGCAGCACAGCCATAGTTATTGGAGACAGCATGGGACGTGAATGGTGTTTGGCCCTCCAGGACTGCTTTTGGGAGACTCTGCTCTAGGTAATGCGCATGTTTATGGTGTCTGTGCTCTGTAGGGTAAAATGTAGGCGTTTTGGGCATGTTTACGTTATCTGCACTAAAGGTTCTGTCTGTATTACCGCATTTTACTAGTGGGTAAAATATGGGGATTGGGTGGCAGGAACCACAGCTGGGACTTGAACCTGTGACCTTCTGCTTTTGAACACACTGGCTGTGTGCCCAGCACCACCGAGACAGTGCATTTCCTGGAGATACCATGACTGTTTGTCAGACAGAGCCTGTCTGTTGCAGTGCACAGCACTCACCTAAACAGGGCTGGGCCATGGTTTGCTGTGGGCAGCAGCCACTGCCCCCTCCACCACCAGTACCCCTCTGTCACCATGCTGACATGCCCTTCTGCTGGTGGTGCTGGTGGTGCGCAGTCTCGTTCCCATTGATATCGCTATTGCCCAGCTAGGTTATGGTATTTTTCCAGTTTGTTCAGGTCATTTTCAATGTTTATCTGCCCTTTTGTTCTGTGCACATGTATCACACTTATCACCTTTTGTAGGTTTCCCTGGCTTTGCTGTACATTGCTGACGGAAATGGTTTCTCTTCCCTTTAAATCTACTCTAACGCCAGGGTTTCACTGGCGTTAGTTTTCAGCCCCGAAATCCACAGCGTTAGTGTGCAGGGGGCCTCTTCCCTCCCACTCTCCACCCATTGACCCCTTCTCTCCGCCCCCGGGGAGCCTTCCTCCGCCCACAGGGAGCCTTTACTCCACCTTCAGCGCTCGTTTGCGCCGCTGAGCGCGTTAGCGCACGATAAGGTACCTTATCGCACGGTAAAGCACCATTATCGTGCAATAAGGCGCCTTATCGCGCGCTGTGTCAGAGCGCACATTAAGACGGTTTAGTAAAAATACCCCTTAGTGCCAAGAAAACTCAGAAGCTGCTGTGTCAGCATTGATTCAAAGGATCTAAGATACTTCCCCTATCAACAATGTCATTAGAATTTGTTCTTCTCACTGTCAATCCTTTCTAGAAGAGATTATGAAACCACTATTAGTAAGGGGAATTTATTGCTCTCTTACACAATCATTATGGAGGAGCAACCAAGGAGAGAAAAGAGTACTTGAAATGCTATTGCTTTTTGTTGTGAACTAAGGGAGGGAGGATGAGGGTATTCCCAATGCTAGAAACTACAAGGTTTTTTCTTTATGTGTAAAGCACCCTCTTTGCTAGCTTCTGGGAACTGCGATTTGTTTTTGAACCCTGCTCTGCAGAGACCAGCAGGATATTTTCAAAGTGCAACCATTCTCCCAGTGAGGAGCGCCAGGCAGAGACCTAAGGCCAGCTGTAGCTGCAAACTATAATTTGTTTCTGAATCCTGCTCCACAGGGATCAACAGTGTATTCAAGATGCAGGGTTTTTCAATGAAGTAGCCTGCAAATTAATGCAGACATTTCAGGATTCCATCTGAAAATTGTGATTTATTTGGACTAAACCCTGTCAAGGTCTACAGCTAATTTAAACTGCATAGTTTAGTTTATTTTCTCTCTCTGGCAAAACCAAGCCACAGGAGAAAGTACAATGAAGTAAACTCAGCATGTGAAAAGCAACTGGCTTTACAAAAGGCTCAGGTCTTGAAGACTGGAGATGGGAGGAGGGTCTTCAAACCATTTGAGATGGTACTACCAGACACATGGATAACTCAGTGTAGTTCATTTTTTCTGTGGGGAAGCTTCCAAATGTCCAAGGGAATACTTACAAAAACAACACCGAATCTCTGGTTCTCTCCATGACTTCTAACCCAAGGTGACTTTCCTTCAGACTCATCAATAAAGCACAAGTTGCTTTATAGGGCGCATCAACAAAATTTTACTTCAGTTGTTTACAAAAGAACAGTTGTTTTGGGTAGACATTATTTCTCAGTTGTACAGCATCATTTAACCACTGGTCTGTCCTCATAAGGCAAACTACCTCACTTTTTCATCTGTCTGTGATCTCTCTTTTCCTCATTATTCCTAAAGATTATAAGCTTTCCTGGGTGCTGGGCATGCCTAGTCCCTCAAACGTGGCATCCACATCCACTGCGAAAAGGGGCTCTCCCCCTCCACACTGGGATCTTCTTCAGAGCATAAAGTCTCAAAGATAATTCCCCAAAAAACTGTACCTCTCTTTTTATGGTAATGCTCTGGATGGGAGGGCTCCTCTTCTTCACTCTTCTGTTCGTGTACCAAGCCAGAATCTTCATAACTCTACAGCTTACTTTTTGTGCTTAGAAAACAGGTGTGGTAAATATTATCTGCCTCTGTTCTAAACGCACTTTACATGGGACCAAACTTAAGTCCCAAGGGAGATTTGTTCACTGGAAAAGAGCACACACTAACTACATGAACCCAAAAAGAGCCGACTATAAACCACAACACATAACACCTAACATTAGGGGGTCACTGGCTTATAGAGAATCGGGCAGAGCCACCACAGCAAGCCCAGCAGTGGATGCTGTAACAAAATGATTATATCCCCTCACTTCTTTAGTTGGTATAGTCCAGCTACTGGGAGCATTCAGGGATGGTGAGATTCCCAGAAGGTCCTTTACATCAGCCCTGACTTCTGTTGGAAAATGGTTTCATTTGATGGGACCTGAACTCAGCTGACAACCTTCATGACAACTTTCATAGGGACTTTGAGGGTATCTGTTATTTTAAAGATTTTATTTATCGCAAATATGTTTGTACATTATGTGTACCACATTCTATGATTTTAAATATGCTTATGTATTATATTTTTTTGTTTCCAACTTTGCTATGCTGAAGTAAAGGTGGATAATCAAGTTTTAAGAAATAAATTAAATGATTACGGTTACTCCAAAAATTCAGAGCTTTCAGGAATACATCATTGCTTAGGTTAGTGATGAAAATTTGAGATGAAAATAAGAGCAGACATGGTAATTGATGTCTTCAGGAGTAGTAAGAGAGGCTGGCACTGAGCCCAGATATTGGCAGTGACTCTGGTTAAATTTTCTGTCCATCCATGAAAGTGGGTGGGAGCCAAAAAAAAGCTTCAAGGTCTGCCTGCCAGCCTTAAACAAATTAATAGTACCAGTAGGAAATAAATGCCAGTGAAATTATATATTAAGTTACACCAAACCATTAGAATCTATTATTTTGGAAGCAGAATTTACAGTTGTTTAAGGAGAAAGGGGCAAGAAAGATATGGAAATCCCAATCATCCTACATCAGCAATATCGAGTGGTAAAATCAGGATGTCTATATATTAAGTTCAGAGGGAAACTGTGATCTGGCCTCGGAATGCTCCTTCCAATGACTGGGTTACAGAGAGTAAAGATCAGAGCCTGATGAGTGCTAATGAAGAACCAAGGTACCTTCGTTTGGACCTATGGTGAAACAGGGGTTTCTGTATGCATGAGACCTTTTAGTTTCCTCAGAAAAGATTCCTTTCCCTTGCAATCTTTGAACTGTCAGGCAGGTGGTGGCCTAAATCCTTTCCCTTAGGCTAACCTGCAGGTGTTCTACCTTCAAGACTAACTTAGTGAGAGGCTTAGACAGCATATTTCAGTGTGTCAGAAAACCTGCCACACTGGGTGAGACCAAAGATCCATCAAGTGCAGGGCCTCAATTCCAGTAGTGGCCAATCCAGGTCACAAGTATCTGGCATTTCCCAGAAGTAGCCAGTTCCATGTTGCTTATCAAAGGGGTAAGCAGTGATTTTATCTTGGCTTACCTTCATAATGATTTAAGAACTTTCTCCAGTAATTTGTCCAAACCTTTTTTTAAACCCTGCTACATTGCCTGCTTTTACCTCTCGCAATGAGCTCCAAAGTTTAATTATACATTGAGCAAAAATATATTTCTTCCTATTTGTTTTAAATTTGTAGCTTCATGGTGTGTCCTCTAATTCTTGTACTTTCTGAAAAGGTAAACAATTGATTTGCATTCACCCATTTCACACCACTCAGGGTTTTATAGACCTCTATCATATCTTCCTTCACCTGTCTCTTCTCCAAGCTGAAAAGCCCTACCTTCTTTGGCCTTTCCTCACAGGAGAGTCATTCCATTCCCTTTATCATTTTGGTTGTCCTTCCCCGTACCTTTTCTAATGCTGCTCTATCTTTCTGAAAAGCAGAGACCGGAATTGCACACAAGGTTTTATTTTCTCTTCTTTTCCTAATGATTCCTGAAAGGAGCACGGTTATATGACCCCTGGCTGAGAACTATCATCATAACGGCCTGCTCAAATGGGAGAGAGGGGGATATAAAATAGGAGTAAAATATTCTAGGTAGTTGCAAATGAAAGTTCTACGCATTAGTAACCAGTCCTGATTTCAAATGAACTGGAAAAGTGAAGGACGAGAAAATAACCATACTAAAAAAGAAAGCATGAAGTACAAGTACAATTTTCGGTACACACTTTTCTTCTAAAAAATAGCTTAAAATTATAAAAAAGGATTTCCGTATTTAGGAGACAATTTTAAAAAGCCTATCTATTTGCAGAGTACATATAAACTTTGATAGCTGCATATCTTGCAGTTCCTTACCCAGATAGTACGTCTTTGAAAATAAACTATGAGAACATGCACTTGTTGTACCTCCTATCTATGCACAGGTACAGATTTCCCAGAAAGTTGCGTAGACTTGTGACTATAAGTGCCAGCCTAAATGGGGTGCCTTCTCTCTGTTCCAGTAGCACTTCATTTTAGGGGTGGACAGTCACCAGATTATATGAAGATAACTCCTGTCAGCCTGCCTCTGCACATTGAAGAGGGTGAGACTGACAGGAGGTATGAAACAGCAAAAGGGCTGCTGAGAATGAAGAGATAGTGCTTCTGTCATGACCACATGGAGGAGGTACTTTGTTCATTTCCTCATACTGCATCTCCCTCTACTTCTTGTAGCCTTAGATAGGGGAATCCTCCTCAGTCCCTACTCTCATGCCTGTGGGTTCTCTTAATTTAAATAGAACTGTGTTTGTGCTGGAAGCCAAAGGGCAGGGCTGGCCCAAACATTAGATAAACTAGGTGATCCCCTAAGGCAGCAGTTTCTGAGGAGGAACAAAGAGGAACAGCAGTCAAAACAAAACAATAGATCCTGACAGCTATCCAAGCTCAAAGAGCTGCCAGCGCATTCTTTTACCTGCAGGGAAAGCAGGCACACATAAATACACAGCCAAGTTTAATATTTAGAAGCATGATGTCCAGTTGTGCACTTTTACAGGCTGTGTTGGTGGGGCTGGTGTTGTGATCTGGGAAGGGGGAGTAAGGCTGAAAGTTCACTTAGCTCTCCTAATACCCTTGCATCAACCCTGCAAAGGGGGGCAGAACATATCACACACATGCAATTTCTTTTTAACCCAGCTAAAAGTATTTGTATGGTGGATATGTGCAGATTCTTTCAGCCAGGCCTGTCTATCCATGTAAATGGCTCTGAAATGTAGCCTTATAAGATGAAAGAAGGTAAAAACAGCCAATTCTGCTGTTGCATAAATTCTAGGAATACCGTGGTGAACGCTGTGACACTATGGTTTTGTTCACTGGCTAGAGCTATAATTGCTCAACATTCATTCAGTTCATTTTAGCTCACAGTCAATCCCAATCCATGGGATTGTGTCTAGCTCTGAATTTTCCGGCTTCATGCTTTTATATTAGACAATAACTGCTAAAGCCTTTTGTGTCTTCTTGACTGGTTTTCTTCCTGGCCATCTGATATATTTGCATTTTGATATTTTATCATTTTAACTATCTGACTATAGCTCATATTGATGCCTGAAGGTGCACCTTGAGATTTGATAAATGACTTTAACTGGGTAGAAAACCATTTCATTTCATAATGAAAAGATGAGAAAGTCTCTTGCTCCCTTTTGTGAAGCTTCTGAAATTAGATGCATCTTTCTCATTTGAAAGGAATATGGGCTAGTGATTAGGTGAGATTAATTGCAGAATTGCTACGTGTCAAATATACAGCATAGACTTTACGCACATACGTGGAATAAACAATGGCTGACACTTTAAAAGTTATTTTTTAGTAGCAGTTCTCTAGACCTGCAGAGAAACCTGATTTATTTGAGTTGTTCCGATTGCCAAATATCTATTGTTGTATTACTGCAGAAAAGGATGGTGCCTTGAGTTGAAAATTCAAATGCTAGTGTAATCAGCTTTTAAAGTGCTTGAATATTAAAAGTAAGAAAACAATTTGGTTATACTCTAGCATGAAGATAATATATAT
This sequence comes from Ichthyophis bannanicus, assembly GCA_033557465.1. Lineage (NCBI taxonomy): Eukaryota > Metazoa > Chordata > Amphibia > Gymnophiona > Ichthyophiidae > Ichthyophis > Ichthyophis bannanicus. The sequence goes on from CM066035.1 coordinate 59,539,613, forward strand.
GTTTTGCCCCTTTAAGACAGGGGTTCTCAACCCAGTCGTCAGGACACACACAGCCAGTCAAGTTTTCAGGATGACCACAATGAATATGCATATAGAGATTTGCATGCAGTGGAGGCAGTGTATGCCAGTTTCTCTCATGTATATTCATTGTGCTTATCTTGAAAAACTGACTGGCTGTGTGTATCCTAAGGAGTGGGTTGAGAACTACCGCTATAAGGGAAAGGCTGAACACACAAGCCTGTCTTGATGGCTATGTTCAAGCAGTAATAATTGTCCAAAACTGCAGGAGATTACATTTGTGCTATCGGCAATAACCTAAGGGACCACTGCAGCTAAAAATACCCCCCCCCCCCCCAGGGGTGGCTCTATAATGAGGCAGAGGCAGTGGCCTCAGGTTGCAAACTTTTGGGGGCAGCAAAAATGCCCCCAAAACAACCGCCTCACTCCACCTTCAGTTTAAAAAAAAAAAATGCGGACAAGCTGCTGGGGCCGCAAAATGAAAGGAAACTGCTGTGGAGCCTCCCAGCCCTATGGAATCCCTGCCGCCACGTCCCGCTGTAGAGACACTTCCTTTTGGGGGTGGGATGCAGCTGCAGAGGTTCCATAGGGCTGGGAGGCTTCTCACCAGTTTCCTTTCATTTTAAATTACTGCTATCGCAGTCACAGAGGAAGGGGAAGGAGCAGAATGGAGACATGGGTGGCAGGAGGGGGAGAGGAATGCAGCTACATGGGGGGGGAGAAGGAGGGGTGGAATGAGCTACACCTGGGGGAAGGAGAGGAAACAGAGCTAACATGGATGGCAGGAGGGGGAGCGGAATGCAGCTTGTCAGACGGCTGCCTAGGGTGAGAACTTACACAATCTTGACGATGCATATATTCATATGATTCTTACAAGGTATTGTGGGTATTGTAGTTCATTCACTCCCAAACACAGCTGATGACAATAATTTGAGTTGTGAAACCAAGTGGTAAGATCAATAAAATACTTCTTTTATTGATGGGGTTTAATTCACCCAGCACATGTATGCTTGATAGCACTATAAATGAGGTTACTTGCTTGCAGTGTTTAAAATGGATAACAAAAAGTCACAAAGTAAACCAGAAAACAACCTTCAGCTTGTCAGGCAATTAGCTAATGTTTTCTTAGCAAGTAATTACCAAATACAAAGGCACAAAGTAAAGAATAAACTTTGCTGGTTAGGTTAACTTCTGCTTATTTTCCACGCCGATCTCAGCAGTGATTCTCCCTTGCTCACACACACAATCAGGTGCAGCCCTAATTACTATCAATGGACCAGCTGAAAGCCTTTAGCTGGCTGGCTGCTACTGTGTGAGCCCAAATCCTGCTTTAAGAGCTGTTTGCAGTGGAAATAAAGAACAAAGTTAGGTTTCTTTGTGATGGCTGATGTGTTTGCTCATAGAAAACTAGCAATAGCATTTAGATAAAGAACAGTCCATGTAAATAGTTTCATCTGCTGTATTTCCCCCTGCATCAACAATCATAGGGTCAATATCATACATTGGCACAGATGAGTCTTTCATTAAGGCACTATCATGAGAATGCTTATTCCCTTGCTGCCATTCTCTATTATAGATAGGGTCTGGATCAGTGTTCATACCTGAGCCTCTCCTGCTATCATTATTCCTCTCTGTATAGCCTGGCCAATATGTAATCCAATTCTGATGTCCAGCCTTCCAATCTTGATCCCTGGACGCTGGATCTTCTCTCACATACCTTCTGGCCTTGGTCTGAAAGTCCCTTCCACATGCAGTCTTCTCTCTTCCAGGTAGCCACTGGTGATTCCTATCTCTGCCACTCCATTCCTCTGGCTGAATCCAGTCCAATGGACTCTGCTGGCTTTTGGAATACCTCCCAGTATGAGTACTGCCTTGGAATCTCCCAGACCTTCCAATGGCCTTTCTTCTCTTCCTTCCAGAGAGTTTCCTTCTCTCTCTATCTGCTTGGCTTGGCTTCTGTTTCTCCAGGTGATACTGGTGCTTGTAGCCGTTGCTGTCTCTGTATCTCTTCCTCCCTCTGTAGCTGAAACTGTTTCCTGAAGAATAAGCTCTACTCTTATCCTGTTCTAATGTGTGCTGCTCCCTAACACAGCGCAGCTGTGTTGAATCAGGCCCTGCCCTTTGAGATGAGTGCTTAGGGATTACCTCATAGCTCTCTTGATTGCACACACATTCTCTCACTTCAGCCCCTCTCATGGCTGCTGGAAACCTGGTGCATTCTGGGACTGGTAGTCTTTTATGTGAAAACTCTGTTTTCTTGCTTCTACCAGAACTGACAGGTTGCTTGTTCAGAGTCACATCATCTTTTCTATAGCTCCTACCTGAGCTATGATAAGCTTCCTTATCACAAGCTACACGGGAGGAAGGAGGGGGAGTGGAATAGGGCTGACATGGGGGGAAGGAGGGGGAGCTGAACAGAGCTACATGGCAGGATGGAACAAGCTACATGGGGGAGAGGAGGGAGAGCTGAACAGAGCTACATGGGAGGGGAAGGAGAGGGAGCGGAACTAATTATACAGGGGAAGGAGAGGGAACGGAGCTGACATGGGTGGCAGGAAGGGGAGTGGAATGCAGCTACATGGGGGGAAGGAGGGGGAGCAGAAGGAACTACACTGAGGAGAAGGAAAGGGAGTGGAACGAGCTACATGGTGGAGGGGAAGGAGGTGTAGCTTAATGGAGTTACACAGGGGGGAAGGAGAGGGAATGGAACAAGCTGCATGGGGGAAGGAGAGGGAGCTGAATGGAGCTACACAGGGGGGAAGGAGAGGGAGCTGAATGAGGCTGACAGAGAGGGAAGAGAGGGCTAGAAGGGAACTGACAGAGGGGCAAGGAGAGGGCTGGAAGAGAGCTGACAGAGGGGGAAAGAGAGGGCTGGAAGTGAACTGAGAGAGGGGAAGATGGCTGGAAGGGAACTGACATGGGGGGAAGGTGAAGCCTGGAAGGGAACTGACATGGGGGGGAAGAGGAGGACTGGAAGGGAGCTGACACCTCAGGGTGGGACTGGCGGGAACTAACACTTGGGGATGGAACTGGAAGGTGGCTGGGTAAGGGGGAGGAGGCTGGCAGGAAGGGTGCACTGGGACTGGAAGGGAGCCGACACATGGGGAGGGTTACTGGGACTTGAAATAGACTGATGGAAGGAAGTGAAGAAAACAAAAGAAGAGACAAAAATTGGCAGATAGAGTGCTAAAAGAAGACAGGAAAGCAAAAGCCTCAGATCAGGACCAGCATGACCAGAGAATAAAATGGTCAGACAACAAAGGTAGAAAAAATAATTTTATTTTCAATTTAGTGATTGGATATTGTGCTATCTTTATAGTTTACACAGTATGGGGAACTACATCTTTTATCTGGTGTTGCACTGCATGCAGAGTCTGGCTTCTTGGGGTTTCGGTTTAATTTTTGTCTAAATATTTTATTTTTACTTTAGGTTGTGATCACTTTTTCTGTACTTGGTGAGAGTCTGTTTTCTGAGTGTGTGACCAAGGCCGTATGTTCTATTAACATGAAATTTGTACCCTAGTAATTTGCCTTGTTCAGCTTTTCAAATAGGTGTTAGATGTTCTAGGGCCCGCTGCAGTATTTATAGTTCTGCTTTTTTCTGGGTAGGCACCTTGTATGAGTTTTGGAAGTTTTTGCTAGTAATAGTATGGTAGATTTGGCCTTGTAGATCTTTGGTGACTTTTGTAGGGTTTTATATTAGTTCCCAATATGCCTGGTACTGGAGAATATTTGTTAGTGAAATGACCAGAATCAGATTTTTTTTTTTTTAAGATATTGAGTTCTGTAGGTGAATGTCCTAGTTCTGCTCTGCACCCACTGTTGAGAGAGGGGGTTCTGTGGATGCAAGATATATGTTCAAAAAGAAAAAGCAAGAACCATAACGCAGTTTATAACAAAATAAAAATGAGTTATAATTTAGTTTTATAAAGTGTGCTGTGGTTCTCGCTTATTCTTTTAGTTCCTTGGTGTGCAAACATTTTGTATTTCCTCTATATTATCTAATCAGCTTTTGGGTTTGGTTTGGTTCAGTCCCTGAATAGAGTTTGGAGAAAGCGCACCCCCCCCCCCCCACCCCCACTACAGGGTACTACAGGGGGGGGCGGCGTCATCTCATCCCTCGCCTCAGGCAGCAGATTGCCTTGAGCCGCCCCTGCCCCACCCACCCATCCAACACCCTTAACACCTTCCAAACTTCTTGTTGAATAACCCCCCAATCCCCATCACCTGGTTGAATAGCATCCATCCTCCTGAATCCCTCAGCTCTTATCAAAGATCCCTGGTGGCTACTGGGGTAGAAGTGATCCCCAGATGTTCCTGCCCTGTTGGCGGTCTAGAATCAAAATGGTGCCTCTGACCCCTAGTGGTAATCTTGTGGTACTACTTCTAGAGTTCAAGCTGACAAATAAGGGCATGCATCCCTTAATTGGCAGCTTAACACCTCAGAGTATGCAGTTCTGTAAGAGTACCATGAGAGAGTCGAGGTGCCATTTTGATCCCGGGATGCATAAGCGGGAGGACCATTCAGGAATCACTCCTGCCCCTGTGCTAGCCACCAGGGATTCCCCAGTAAGAGCTGCAGGGGTTGGGGATGGAAGGTTATTTAACCAGCTGTCTGGTGGGTGTCAAAGGGTAGGGGTTATTTTATGAAATTTATTTATTTAAAAGTTTTTTATACTGCCTTATCAATCAAAGCAGTTTACAGATAACATAACTCAAGCCATTACATCATAACAGGGTTAACTATGTACATCAAATCAGTCACTATAAATGCAACTAGTTACTATTTACAGAGTAACTAGTTGCATTTATAGTGCAACTAGTTGAGTTTACTAACATTCAGTAGCTATTTACATTCGATGGGGAGGGTAGTATATTTGGTGAGTCGAGTGTATGGTATTTAAGTTGGATATGCATCTAGATCTATTTGTTGTGCCCCATAGTGTTCTGTGAAGAGTAGGGTCTTGATACTCTTTCAGAAGTCCATGAAGTCTCATATGTTCCTTATTTTTGGTGGGAGGCTGTTCCATAGGATCGGGGCATAATATGTGAATGCTCTATTGGTCGTTGATTTGTTGGTTTTGCGGAAGTCAGCTAGGAGGGCTATGGAGTTTTGGGTGCATCCTCTTCTCTGTCTCTTATCTGGCATTTTGTTTATTAAGATGGTGAGGTAAGAAGGTGATATGTTATGGAACAACTTGAATATGATGACTAAGTTTTTGTACTTGATCCTACTAGGGACAGGAGGCCAATGTAACTTATATAGAATTGGGGTAATGTGCTCAGATCTTGGTGTCCATGAGATTACATGAGCTGCTGTATGTTGCACCATTTGCAACTGTGTTAATGCCTGTTTGGATAGGCCTTGCAATATACTATTGCAGTAGTCTATGTGCAGGTTAATCATCACCTACATGACCGATCTAAAGTCTGGTGGGTCTATTAGGGTTCTTAGATGTTGTAGTGTTTTGATCTTTCTGTATATAGCCTGTGTGGTCTTGCTGAAATGTCAGAAGTGGAGAGTTATTCTAAAAGGCATAAGGATGGGGGTTTTTTAAGTTGCAGACTGTGCTTAGTGCATCGCTGATCGTGCACATGCACTGATAGGAGGTGGTAAATGGCACTTGCTTTATCTGTAGCTGTGACAGCTAGAGCACAGTAACTTACCATGCACAAACTGCAAGGTACTTTTCATGCCATAATCTACACATTCTCCAACCATTTCCTGACTCCTTCCATGGTAACCAATTATTGTATGATTTAGCATATGGAAAGTATCACGTCAATGTACCAATAGTAACCACATGCTAATTCATGCAGAAACATCAAACTGCAATTTAGAAAACTGTCCTCTAAATTTCACTTTGCAGCAACTATAGAGTTCTGAGTAAACTCTGAATATGCAATTTCCTGGAGACTGATGCAGATACAGTATATCATTAGTCCCTGGCTAAAGAGAAGTCATATTATCAGCTGAAAAAGCATTGGGATATTGGTGAACAGAGCCATGCAGGACTGAGCAGTATGGAGAGGAGAAAAAGAACTGAGCTCCAGAAGCAGCAGCAACAAATTGAGTTTGGTTAAAAGATCAATAAATTATATGTAGAAATTGCAAGGGAGCATGTCAGGGTTGTGGTTATGGCATGACCTGGTGGTTCTAAACTCTATATATGCATTCCCCATTTTATAAAGGACATGCACGTGTATAACTAGAATTGTCCATGCTGGGATTTACAGCTACTTCCTGGCATGCACAGGCTTTTAAAAAGTGCTTGATACAGCCAGTTATTTACAAGGAGGATTAAGGGATTATTTTCCTTAAACCCTGTTTTTCTGTCCTTCTCTAAATTAAAATGAATAAAGATCGTGGTCTCTGTGCCTAATTGGTGGCATTTAAAAGTACAGATTTGCAAAATATCAACTTTCACATGTAAGTGCTGGCACTTTCATGTTTAAGTTGCCAAGTTGCTTCCATTGTATTTTCATACTTGTATATTTGTAAAATGGCTTTTCTGCTCTACATGTTGGCAAATAAATGTGCCGAAATTATGCATATCCCAATCTCGACATCTTAATTCCAATCTCTAAAATTTACATATACGTAAGACTGTGAACGATTCATTAGTAAAAAGGAGAGAGCTTCTCCTTTTGAGCTCTTTAAGGAACACAATTCTCACCAAGACAAGCCTGAGTATGTGATTGAGAGAAGCTGAGAGAAACTCTAATGAACTGATTCTCAACAATGTGTCTGCCTGCTGTCTGTCTGTATATATATGTGTTTTTGCATACTTACGGATTCATCTGCTTTGATTTTATTAATGGAGTTCTTTTTTTGTTTCTTTAAAGATTCTTTTTACAGTATTTTGTGTAGAAAGGGACCTGTAGGGGTACAGGGGTCTCATGGAGAAAGTCCAGTGTGTGAAAGCAGCTTAAAAAGTGCTGTCAGTGTTACAAGGGAAATTTATAAATGAGACAGTCAAAGTTATATCTTGCGAGAGAGGGAGGTTCTATTTGCACGAAGCTTGTCCTGATTAAGTATGAACAATATGTTTGTGCTTGGCATGACCTATAACATGTAGATTTAGATAAACAAAAAGTAAAGTAAAAAGCATGATATAGAGTGATAAAATGAAATTGTAGAATGTGACATTTTTCCTAATAAAAGAAGGAGCTGCAGCCAAGATAATGGAGGGAGTTAGAGGAGACTGCTCAGGTTTGCTGGCCTGTGACCTCCTTTCTAAAGCTTTAGCAGAACTTTGTTATTGTTAAGATATAATTCTGCATGTGTTGTGTTTTCATTTCTTCTCACTTGCCTCTGGGTCCAGAGAGAGAACCAAGAGCCGAGGAAGGATCCCTGTGTTTGTTGCCCCTGGTTAGGAATTCATTACATGCAACAGTTGGTAACTATGAATACTCAGATTCTTTCTCTGGGTCGGAGGCAAATCAGAAGAACTGTGAGTATGCTGGGTAATTTGTTGCATGAATGACAAGAAAAGGCACAGGCTTTAGTGTTTAAGAAGACCAGTTCATCTTACTGTATGCATTTTAAACATAGTGATTTTGCTATAGACCCAATTGCACAATGGCACTCAATGACTAGTAGTAATGCAGCACTACAGTTGCCTTTGGGGGACAATTTTTTCAGAAGAACTGCAGTGGTTAAAATATGAAATAGTGGTCAATGATTTATGAGCACTGCACACTAGTCCTTATGTGGTGGGAGATAATGGCACATGTAAAGTCTCAAGAAAAACAAAAAGATGAAGTCTAAGACCTTAAACATAAGTTGTTTGTATTAGAAGAGAAAGTGCATAATAATTCATTTGTTTGCTTTCCTTATGCTGTAATTTTAAAAGGATAACATTTTCTGGTTGTAAAAGATTTAAACAACTTGGCTTTAACTTGGTAATTAGTTTTTTTTTCCATATACCGATTTTCTTCTTTAGAAGGTCAGGGCTTTATTTCGCCAGACTGGCAAGTTGATATTTGAAGCATCTGTTTTCTTATCACTGCTGGTCAGTAATGTGTACACACTAGTAACATAGTATATGACGGCATAGTATATGACGGCTTGTTTTATTTGTTTCACTTTTGGGTCTTAAGGTAATTTCAATTGGTTTTCTGTATTTGAGTTATACATTTTCAGGTAAGAGGTGCACTTTGTTTTGAAAGCTTTCCTGATCTCAGTTTTAGGGGAACAACTAAGTGAAAAAAACAGATATATATTATAGCACTGTGAGAAAGACAGCAGTACATGCTGATTTTTGTTTTGGTTTTAGACACTAATAACCTAAGTCTTAAATCCCCTTAATTTGAATAACATTTCAATATTGTGATTTTCCTTATATGGCAGATTCAAATTAGTTTCTTTCCAACTCAGGTACTTCTGAAGTTATGGAAAGTGATATTACTAGTGCTCAATTTGTTGTATTTATTGCCCTTCCTAAACCCTTAGTTAGTGTATAGATTCTGGATACACCTGGGAGAAACTTCTTCCTATTGAGATTGTTATAACATATTTTGAAAGAATAATTTTCATGTCATAAGGACTTTAGTTACATTACATACTATAGTAGAAACATAGAAACATAGAAATATGATGACAGAAAAAGACCACATGCCCTATCTAGTCTGTCCTTCCATATCAACAACTACAACAGTCCCCTTTTTTACCTTTAGAGATCCTCTGTGTTTGTCCCATGCTTTTTTGAATTCAGTTACTGTCCTCATCTCTACCACCTCCACTGGGAGACTATTCCACGGATCCACTACTCTTTCCGTAAAGAAATATTTCCACATATCACTCCTGAATCTATCTCCCTTCACCCTTATCCCATGTCCCCTCGTAGCAGAACTTGCTTTCAATTGAAAGAGGCTCTCTCCCTGAACATTTATGCCACTGAGGTATTTAAGCATCTCAATCATATCACCTCTATCCCGCCTTTCCGCTCCATGCAGGTCACCCCTCTCCATGCCTTTGTTTAGGAGTGGGGAGGGATGACTTGCATGGAGCAGCAGGTGCACCTACACTTGCCACCTTGCTGGGCAGACTAGATGGACCATGATGGTCTTTATCTGCCATCATATACTATGTTGCTATGTAATAAAACTGAAATCCTTATGACATGAAAATTATTCTTTCAAAACATGTTATAACAATCTCAATAGGAAGAAATATCTCCCAGGTATATCTAGAATCTATACACTAAAGGTCTGATTCTGAGTTGGATGTGCCAGCCCTCTGTGTGCCGAGTTGGAGACGGATGCACAGAGTGATCTGAGATTCTGATCTCGTGGAGTACGTCTAGCCCCGAGGGATCAGAATCATGTCCAGGCCTGTATGTGCAGGCTGGAACCCCAATTTTGGTAGGCCTGCACGTACAGGCCTTCCCCGGCTAACACAGTCAGGGCTCTTGAATGGAGCCATGGCATCTGGTTGCCATGACACCATGGCTCCATTCAAGAGCCGTGTTCCCCAGCCACCGGATTGAAATGTTCATTCCCCGCAGACCTACCCCTGATCTGGCCTCCCAAGGACAGAGTCGGGCTGTGGGGACTTTCCTCTGCCCCTCCCACTTTTTCTGAAGTGGAATAAGTTCCCCATTCATGCCACCGGCCCCAGACGTACAGGGCCGACATTGGAATCGGCCCTGTACATCCGGGGCCACCAACTGCCCACTCTAACCCCTCCTCCGCAATGACCCTTTCCCGTCCCATTTAAACTCCCCATACAACATGCGGGGAAGTTAGTCGGGGTCGGCAGAGGAGCCGAATAGCAGGGATGGACATCCCAACAGAACATCCATCCCCAGTATTCGCACCTTGGAATGACTCTGTAAGGGTTTCATAGATCCAAGTTTATCCTGGTTAAGAGAATTGTCTGCTAATTTCATTCCATGTGTAAAAATGCAAATGCTGAGATGTTCATTGTAAATAGTATGTCCCAGAGCTTCCTATAACTTCAGAAAGGAACCTCCGGAGAATGGTTAAGCACATATTCTCTTGTTTTATCACTATTTTAAGCTACCCTGCAAGAGTCTATTGGAGGAATAATCTTAAGTTCTCATGTTGTGTGTTTCAGTTGTTATTATGGAATGACTTCTGCAGAACTGATGTTATTTATTGGAAGTGCGACGCAAATGCCTTGTCGCTAGTGGAATAGGTAACCAAAAAACTCTCGATTTCCCACATATATCTTACTATAGGAACTGACCAACACCAATCAGTGTTTCAAGCTGCGCACCCGCTTCTCAGCTCTTCCTCAGGCAGATGAACCCCGTCAAGTTGCAGTTCCGGTTAAATATAAATACGAGGATGACGTCATATCCCGTGCTGTCAAAAGTCCTTAATTTGACTGGACGTTCATTAACAAAAGCACAGCAGGAAGTCTTGGAAATGGGTCTGGGGTTTGTTCCTGCTCCTCGATATGACTCCTTTCACATGCGGATTGCTCTTCACCAATTTTTTAGGAAATTACATACCATGCTTTATTTCTCATTGGGAGGGGTTTCTGGTTTCTCTACTGATATATCAGTTTGTAAAAATAAATCAAATTGGAAACCGCCTATTAGTACTGATGCTACTTTGATAACTTTTCAGCAGTTAGTCCTGAGGGATCTCCTTTTGATTGAATCTTCCAACAACAAACAGTGCTCCAATCTTACGGTGGCTCAATTTGCAGCTTTGCGATCTTTGCAGGAAGACAAGCAGATAATTTGCCGGAGGGCCGATAAAGGAGGGGCGACGGTTCTTTTAAAAGCTACTGATTATCATAATAAGATGTTACAGCATTTGTCAGATGCCAAGTATTATGCTGTTTTGACTGAAGATCCGACTAGTCAGTTACAACGTCTGATTAAAGATTTGACCCTAGAAGCTGTCGATCATAGTTGGATCACTAAAAAGGAGTATGAGTTTTTAACTCCTGCTTTTCCAGTGACTCCCATAATGTACATGGTTCCTAAGGTGCACAAGTCGATATTGGACCCCCCAGGGCGCCCAATAGTTTCTTGTCGGAATTCTCTTTTAGAACCTTTATCAAAATTTTGTGACCATTTTTTACAGCCTTTAACGAAGTCCGTTCGCTCTTTTGTGAAAGATTCCTTTCATTTTTTGACCATGATGTCACAGTTGCAAGTTCCGTCTGACTCAATTTTAGTAACGATGGATGTCGTTGCATTGTACACCAACATCCCTCCGGGGGACGCTTATGAAGTTTTGGCGGGATTGGATTGGTCACTTCCATCGCGGTTACCCAAACATTTTGTGCTAGCACTATTAAAGTTGGTCTTAGACCATAATTATTTTTTGTATGAGGAACAGTTTTACCATCAGAAGTTCAGGGTGGCCATGGGAGCTACTGTGGCCCCTTCGGTGGCCACCTTGTATATGGCCCAGTTTGAGGAGCAGTACATATATGGGTCCCCTGGGTTTCGTTATGTTCTCACATGGAAAAGGTTCTTGGATGACATCTTTTTTATTTGGACGGGCTCTGAAGGGGCTTTGGAACAATTTTTGATATGGATTAACTCCTTGAATGAGAACTTGCAGTTCACTCCTAAATATGATCATCGACAGATTGAGTTTTTGGACCTTACTTTGTTTCAGCAAGGGTCATCCTTACAAAGCACCTTATATAGGAAGCCTGTCCAGCGTAATGTCCTTTTAAAATATTCAAGTTTTCACCCTCCAGCTTTGCGGAGAGGTTTGCCCTTTGGGCAGTTCCTTCGCATTAGGAGATTATGCACTTCAATACAGCAATATCGTTTACATGCACAAGATCTCAGTCACTGGTTAAGATTGCGTGGCTATCCTGACTTATTGATCCGGAAAGCTTTTAAAAGGGCTCTTTATAACCATCCTGATTGGTGGGGGGTGGGCCCTCCTATTCGCCCCAAAGAAAATGTGGTTATTGGGGTTGTTCCCTTTGTACCTCATGCTCCAAAGATTGTGCAGGTTTTAAAGAAACATTGGGAGCTGTTATCTCTCCATTCTTGTTTCCAAAAACCATTGTTAATAGCGTATCGTAGATCACGAACTATAGGCGATTGGGTAGTACGGACGAGCAATTGTAAAGCAAATCCGTCTTTAATTGAACAGAAGGGGCATTTTGCCTGTCGTAATTGTGATTTTTGTTCCACCACTATACAGGGGACAAGTTGGGTAGACCCACATACACAGTTTTGTTGCAAGTCTTTGCACTTTTCTAATTGTCAAACAGAATTTGTAGTTTATGTCTTGATTTGTCCCTGCAATTTGACAATTTGTCCCTGCAATTTTCACCACCCGCCTCCTTCATCAGCTCTCCCCAGCCGGGGGATCGAGCCTCCAGAGGCGAGGGAAGCCATCTCTGGCCAATCGGAGCAGCTCCACCAGCTTTAAATGTTCACGCCTGCAGGCGCACGTTCTTTTCACCACCTGCCTCCTTCATCAGCTCTCCCCAGCCGGGGGATCGAGCCTCCAGAGGCGAGGGAAGCCCAAGAAGCCATCTCTGGCCAATCGGAGCAGCTCCACCAGCTTTAAAAGTTCGCGCCGGCAGGCGCACGTTCTTTTCACCACCCGCCTCCTTCATCAGCTCTCCCCAGCCGGGGGATCGAGCCTCCAGAGGCGAGGGAAGCCCAGGAAGCCATCTCTGGCCAATCGGAGCAGCTCCACCAGCTTTAAAAGTTCACGCCGGCAGGCGCACGTTCTTTTCACCACCCGCCTCCTTCATCAGTTCTCCCCAGCCGGGGGATCGAGCCTCCAGAGGCGAGGGAAGCCCAAGAAGCCATCTCTGGCCAATCGGAGCAGCTCCACCAGCTTTAAAAGTTAGCGCCGGCAGGCGCACGTTCTTTTCACCACCCGCCTCCTTCATCAGCTCTCCCCAGCTGGGGGATCGAGCCTCCAGAGGCGAGGGAAGCCCAGGAAGCCATCTCTGGCCAATCGGAGCAGCTCCACCAGCTTTAAAAGTTTGCGCCGGCAGGCGTGACCGCGCCTGGCGGACCCGCGCCTGAGGGCCTCGCCAGAGGGCCCTTTTGCGTGGCCCTTAGGCAGTGGCACTCCAAAAATCCACAAAAGAAAGCAGAAGACACACCTAGAACAGAGCTAGCCACCACTTCAGGAGAAGGCGCATGGAGGTTTTGGAGCTCACACCGACACCAACAACTGCAACAGAGTACAGCTGAGCTCCACCAGGGTCGAGCTCGCGTACCAAATCCTCACAGCAACCTCTCAATCGCAAGTATACCAGCTACAACCATTCAAACAGACTTTCCCCCAACAACTGAACTTGGTGACGTAAATTATATATAAACACCCCATAGTTACTTAGATTACAAACCTAAGAAATACAAATACAACCTACTATGCTTTAATGATCTACTGTTGCCAGTATTATGTAGTAACCTACAACTTACTGTAACCAGTATTATAACAAACACAATTCACTGTGCTTCATTGATATACTGTTGCCAGTATTCTAACTAATAGTACCCACTGTGCTTTAATGCCATACTGTTGCCAGTATACTACAATTGCGATTGAATCTCAACAATATCAATTGTACTATATTAAGCATTATATCGTTACCGTTGTCAGTAATGTATTAATAAGACGCACCTTAATGTTTCCAGTTATACAACTAATTTTATCATAGATCAGACTTTTCTCCTAGCATACCCAACCTAATTGCTTATACTGTTATCAGTAAATACAATTAATTGTTGTAATAACTCATAATTGCTCATACTGCCGTCAGTAACTACAATTGACTGCTGTAATAACTAATATCATCATTACATCTCTACTGTTATCAGTATCAATTCAGATAGGATTGCTCTTACCGTCTTACCATCACACATTATAGGAATACACTGTTATAACCTGAAATAAAGTGTTTAGCCATTTCTAAATATCCCAACCTAACCGAAACTATTACCAGTGGCCACACCCCAACCCACACTGCCCATTGTCAACACACCTAACAAAAGCCCTCACTCCACAACACCCAAAGTCTGTTACTGTTGTCAGTAAGACAACCAATTACTGTTATCAGTAATATAGGCAATCGATATCAAAATGATATCACCTAACACTTCCAAAACTAGACTACCATTATTCTGCTTCACCATCTCTATCCTAACTATTATAGCACACAGTCTAAATAACAATAACTTTAAAAACATCCCAATCATACACAGCCCAACAAGAAGCAGCCTCTCAACATGGCAACTCTACCCAGAACACCACCCTAAAATAAACCACCATAGACTAATTCACATAAACTACAGCTCACCCTTGCAATCTAAAAACCTTAACCCAGGAACAACTCCTGATTCATTATCAATATATCTAATTAATGCCAGATCAATGAAAAATAAATTGCCTATATTCACAGATATATTAGACAAACAAAAACCAGACATATTATGTGTAACAGAAACATGGTTAACAGACACAGATACTGTATATTTAAACCAACTGAGCAATAATGATTATGACACCTTTTTTACACACAGAACTCACAAAAAAGGTGGTGGAGTACTAATAATGCTAAAAAAGGAGCTAAAAGCAAAAAAACTACAATCTCACTTACCCACGAACATTGATACAATCATTACACAAATTGGCAACCTGAAAGTCTGCCTAATTTATAGACCACCAGACCAGCAATCAGAAAACCTGGACCCCTTAATTGAATTCCTAAGCTCCTCCACCGACCAAAATCCAATACTAATGCTTGGTGACTTTAACCTCCCCTCCTTACCAACATCATACACCTCCCTCTTCTTAGAATCCACCACAGATATGGACTTTCACCAAATAGTAAATGCCAGCACACACAGTAAAGGGAACATACTTGACCTGGTCCTTCTACCAGATATACTTTACAAATTTTATAACCCCAACTCCCTCAAATGTACCTCAACTCCCTGGTCAGACCATCATCTCATCAACTTTCAAATTACTATCAATAACATATCAGTTAAACGAACACCAACTACTGCCCCTCCCTACAGATTTAAAAAATATAACGAAGAGGAGTTTTTAGACATGACAATCCCTAAATTAACTATGTCACCACAAAATCTTGATGTAGCAGTAAAGAACTGGCACGAAGTCATCAACAATGCAGCTGCCAATAAGCAAGCCACGAAGAAAAACATTCACCCTAAAGCTGACCAAGCCCCATGGTACAATAAAACACTAAACCTAATGAAAAGAAACCTAAGGAAAGCGGAATGCAAATGGAGAAAAAACAAAAGCCCCATTAATAAAGATTCATACATCACTCTTCTTAATGCATATAAAGATGCAATTAACAATGCCAAGAAAAAGTACCACTCCTCTATACTCAACAATGCAATAAACAGACCTAGAGAACTATTCTCAATAGCCCAAAGGTTAACAAATAACACACACAACTCCAGCACTGAAATTACAGAAATTTCCCCACAGAACTTGGCCGACTACTACACGAATAAAGTCATGTCCCTCCCCCAGTTACCAAAACCAAAACACATACCCCAAACCCATTTTACAGATGAGTGGAAAGATTTCCAACCCCTAACTAAAACTGCACTCAAGAACATTATAACAAATATAAATACAACAACCTCACTCCTCGACCCTTGTCCAGTAACATGGATAAAGAGCTCCTTACCTATACTCTCACAATTCATCCTCCCCATAATAAATCTTTCGCTAAAAAATGGGTACCTACCCCCTTCATTAAAACACGCACAGATTCGCCCAATACTAAAAAACCCCACCCTCGACAAAACATCACCCAAATCCTACAGACCCATATCAAGTATACCGTTCATGGCCAAACTAATCGAAAAAGCAGTACAAATTCAGACCCAAGAATACATTGATAGTTCAGCCCCTCTTGATGATCAACAGTATGGGTTTCGCCCTCACCACGGGGTGGAATCACTACTAACAGTTCTAATCGATACCCTAGTAAGAGGTATTGATAATTCAAAACAGGCATTCCTACTTATATTCATTGACATCTCCGCAGCCTTTGACAGTGTCCACCACTCAACAATGATTAACAAACTAAGACAAATCGGAATACAATCCACAGTTCTTAACTGGTTCTCATCTTATTTAAGTGATCGAACTCAAACGGTAAGAATTGGTAACCTCACCTCAAAAACTTATAACCAAGAACTAGGCCTCCCTCAGGGCTCTGCACTGTCAGCTCTACTATTTAATATCTACTTAAAACACATTTGTCAAATATTTAAAAAATTCAACGTCTATTACCACCTTTATGCGGATGACATAATGATGTATGTCCCATTCACAATTCCTAATATTCCCACACTTCTTATAAATACCTGTCTCAATGAAATAACAAATTGGCTAATTGAAAACAACTTATACATAAATCACACTAAAACGGAAGCCCTAATAGTAACTAAAAATATAACATTCATCCCCCCAACACATATCACATTGCAAAATAACGATATTAAAATAAGTACCGAAATACGTTACCTAGGTGTAATACTAGACAAACACCTCAGTATGGACACGCATATAAGGAATATAACAAAAAAAGTTTACTTTAAACTTAAAGTATTAAAACAGCTCCGCCCCCTACTGCACCTACAGGATTTTCAACGTATAATACAAGCAATAATAACCCCCCATTTTGACTTTGCGAATCTAACCCTAATAGGCGTAACAAAACAAAACCTAAAAAAACTCCAACTAGCACAAAACGCAGCAGCCAGGACTATAATGAATGCCCCACCATTCCATCATATAACACCAATATTAGAGTATCTACACTGCCTCCCGATTCAATGCCGAATACAATATAAAACTCTCCTAACTACCTACAAAGTCCTAAATAATACAGCACCTCCTACATTAAACCTCCTTATCAATAAAGAACCCAATCATAATCTGCAAAGGAGAGACCAAATAAACAAATTAAAAACACCAAAGGAATTCATAAAGGCTAAAAAATCAACGAACATGAAAGCATTCTCCCATGCTGCCCCTATAATTTGGAACAACATTCCATCGGAACTCAGATCATTACCTCAAATTATGGAGTTCAGGAAAAAACTCAAAACATATTTATTCACAACACACTACGGTTCTTTGACAAACTCACCTTTTCAACAAGAAAAAGGATAGATTCACCAGATAACCTAACCAAAGCTGAACTAGTATAAGTACCAAAACCCCAAACCGATGCTTTTGAATCATACATACCTTGTACAAAGTTTATAATCCTGTTCCTTGTACATAGTTAAAACTGTTAATTATAAGTTTGATGTTAATTATAAGTTTGATCTGAATTTTCTTTGTAACCTCACATTGTTATATGTAAAAACAGCATTGCCTTGTTTACTGTTGTTCAATGTAAACCGCAACTGAACATTGGAAGGTGCGGTATATAAAAACTTGTTAATTAAATTAAATTAAATATGTAGGTCGCACTGTGCGTCCAATCAAGAAGCGTCTGTTGGAGCATCGTTCAAGGATTAATACAAGGCAAGTTGGAGCGCCCTTGGTCCCGCATTGTCAGCAGGCGGGCCATCAATTCAGTGACTTACGTTGGAGAGTTTTGGAGGTTGTTCCGCTGCCTATTCGAGGAGGAGATCGCCAGGCACGATTACAATATAAAGAACAGCAATGGATATATCGTTTGAGCTCCATGGCCCCTGAGGGTTTGAATATGGACATCAATTGGTGGAGTCTACAGCTATGACTTTTTGTGGGGTGCCGTGAGCAAGTTATTGCTGTGGCCTTTTGACAGCACGGGATATGACGTCATCCTCGTATTTATATTTAACCGGAACTGCAACTTGACGGGGTTCATCTGCCTGAGGAAGAGCTGAGAAGCGGGTGTGCAGCTTGAAACACTGATTGGTGTTGGTCAGTTCCTATAGTAAGATATATGTGGGAAATGGAGAGTTTTTTGGATTCTATGTGTTGATTTCCAGGGGTATAGTTTAGTGGTAAGTGGAATAGGTAAAGCAAAGGTATTGTCTCCTAACACCACAAACACCAAGACTGATTAACTAAATTAGTATCATTGATTGAGGTACATTCCAGATGTAAATAAATTTACCCTGTGGAAGAGATTAATTGATCCTGTACTACTATGCTGCTTTCTACTGAAAACAGTGTAACAAAGAGAAATATTAAGCTGTTACCAATGACAATTAATGTTCTAATTGATTTAAATTTAATATTTTTAAAGGTTTTGTGGTTATGAATGCATTACCTTTTGTTAAGACCAATTCTTGGTACCATCTATGTAATAACCCTTATCTATCTATTCCTGCTGTTTTGTGTCCTGATAGTCACAATGTTCCTTCGTTTGTGAGCTATGTTAATCAGATAGCTACACTTATTTTGATTATTGTCAGTAATGTAAGTCAAACCATTACCTAAGATTTATTTATTGTATTTATTTATTTATTTAGCATTAGATATATATATATATATATGTATGTATGTACATATACATACATACATACATATTGTGATAAGGAAGCTTATCATAGCTCAGGAAGGAGCTATAGAAAAGGTGAAGTGACTCTGAACAAGCAACCTGTCAGTTCTGGTAGAAATAAGAAAACAGAATTTTCCCATAAAAGACTACCAGTCCCAGAATGCACCAGGTTTCCAACAGCCATTAGAGGAGCTGAAGTGGGGAAATGTGTGTTCAATCAAGAGGGCTATGAGGTAATCCCCAAGCACTCATCTCAAAGGGCAAGGCCTGATTCAGCACAGCTGCGCTGTGCTAAGGTGGAGCACTCATCTAGGCAGAATAAAGGTAGAGTTTATTCTACAGAGAATTATCCTCATCCTCAGGATCAGCTTGGAGATCCTCATCTTGGACAGCTTCATCATCTGGAGGATCATCAGAAGCAGAAGCCAGACCGGACGGACAGAGAGGGCAAGAAACCCTTTGGAAGAAAGAAGAGAAAAGCATTTGGGAGGTCTAAAGGAGTCCAGAGCAGTACCTATACTGGGAGACATTCAAAAGGCCAGCATACACCATTGGACTGGGGAAAGCCAGAGGAATGGTGCTGCAGAGCTAGGAATCTCCAGACGGTACCTGTGAGGGAGACGGATGCACGTGGAAGGGACCCTAAGACCCGTGCCAGAAGGTATGTGAAGAGAGATCCAGTGTCCAGGGATCTGGATTGGAAGGCTGGACATAAGAACTGGACTACATACTGGCCAGGCTATTTAGAGAGGAACTCTAACAGCAATGGAAGCTCAGGTATGAACACTGATCTATGCCCTAGCTATAACCTTGAAAGACAACAGGGAAACAAGTATTCTCCTGAAAGTGCTCCATTGAGAAATTCCTCTGTGCCAATCCCTGATATTGAACCCATGATTGTTGAAGAAGGGGAAGGAGCGGTCTTAGATACAGGCTGTGAATATATGGATTGCTCTCTGTCTAAACTCCTTTGGTAATTTTCTGTTACAAAGTACAGCAACCATCACAAAGAAATACAAACTTGTTCTTTAATCTACTCAGAAAAGCTCCTGAAGTAGGATTTGAGCCACGCAGTAGAAAGCAAGCCAGCTAAGGGGTTTCAGCTGGGTAACTGCTAGCAATTGAGCCTTACCTAATTGCTTGTGAGCTCTGAGGGAATCACTTCTGAGTCTATGGGGGATGTTTACTAAAGTGCGTTAAACGTGACTAACGCGCGTTATACGACGTTAACGACCGTAAGTGCCGTTAACGTCATACTATGCGCGTTAACCGTAGTTAACGATCGTAAGGCTCCGCGGCGCGTTAAAACAGCGCAGAAGGTGGAGAGTGGGAGGAGAGAAGGGGTCAATGGGCGGAGAGTGGGTGGGGAGAGGCTCCCCTCATACTAACGCGCTGAATTTCAGAGCTCAATTCCAACGCGAATGAAAACCTGTCGTTAAAGGCATTTAAAGGGAAGAGAAACCATTTCCGTCAGCAATGTACAGCATAACCGGGGAAACCCACAAAACGTGAGCAGTGTGATACACGTGCACAGAACAAAATTTCACATAAAACGTTAAAAATGACCACAAGAAACATTTTAAAAAGCATAATTCAGCTGGGCAACAGTGATAGCAATGGGTAACAAGGAACAACACTCCCTGGAAAGCACCAAAAGAAAATGAAATGATGTGTGGAAGGGTCTACGCTCCGCAGACCCTTTCAAAGATCATTTCATTGTAATGGAGCTGTCCTGGGAGTGTTGCGTAATGTTGCCCAATGATATCATTGTTGCCCAGCTTGGTTATGGGTGTGTGCCCCTTTTTTGCGGTCTGTTCTGAGGTTTATGTGCACCTTTGCCGCCATACAAGGTAAATGAGGCCACAGTAAACCTGTTGCAGAGCAGGGTTTCTGACTCATCAGGCCGGTTTAACTAACTCCAGGGACTGCACTGTTTCTGTGGCCACAGTGTGGTGCAACAGACAGAGCCAGTGCCTGTAAGACCAGAGGGTCACAGATTCAAATCCCAGCTGGGGCTCCTGCCAACCCAGTCCCCATAGTTTTACCCACCACTAAACAGTGATAGTAAAGACACTCCTTTATTGCAGAGAACATACGCATGGCCTATATTTTACCACACCAAACACAGACACCAGAAACAGGCACATTACCTAAAGCAGAGTCCCGCAAATGCAGTCCTGGAGGGCCCCACACCATTCCGGCTTCATGCTGCCTCTAATAAAGATGCCTGTGCTGCATAGCTATGCACCACCCCCATGGTATGCAGATGTAGCTCATGCATATTTATGAGGGACAGCATGAAAACCCGAACCATGTTTGGAACACCAGGACTGGAGTTGGGGAACTCTGCCATAAAGCAGCAGCCAACAGGGCCACACACACACCCACAGGCCCCATTGGCCAATGCCTCCTGGAGGCAAGACATTGGGCCCTGCCTGTATCTCCCAATACTAGCAGTTGCATACCTTAGCAATGCCACCCTACACCTGGGTATATGGTACACAGCTATCAAACGTTCCCTATGAGAACTGGCAGATATCAATTCCTACGTTAAGCACAGTTTGCTCATTGAGCTCCACCATAACAATCATTCTGATGTCTGCGGTGTTTGCTGCAGGTCTGGTCTCTGACAGTGTTCACCACCCTGGGGAGTGACCCCCCAACAGCCTTGTGTACCATATCCAAGCCTGTACTATGCCCATGACTGGTGTGGTGGGTATGGCTGCTGACCACCTCTATAGTAGCACAATGCTGGCATAGGTGTGGGGGTGGCTGTCTGTCTATCCAGTGTGTGGTGGCTGCAAACACCTTCCACAGCCCACACTGCCAGCAATGTTGCCAGTATTGGGCTGCCAATGTGCATAATGAGGAGCAAGGTACCATGGGTATAGGCCGGACAGGGTGGCCTGGCCAGGGTGCATCTGCACAGGGCATAGGGCAGTGACAGGCACATTGTAGTGCCAGGCCATCACCTACACAGACAGGGTGACCTCAGTATATCCTGCTGAGAGATCACTCTCACCCTGACTGTGCAGTGACCACAGCATGGCTAGGCACTCCCATAGTGCTATCTAGTATTTCTCTCATGTGATAAATATGGGTTTCCTTTTGGGGCCCAGCCACTGATGCATCTGCTTGCTGTGTATGCTGACATCCCAGTTCTGGGTGCAGGCATCTCCACTGGGCACTAGCAGACTGCAGCTGGTAGGTGTTGTGATGGAGTGGCTTGCAGGGTGCAGTGGCTGATGGCTTGCACCAGGGGAATATCAGATAGTGGTGGGTTGCAGCATACCATATCCAGGCCTAATGTCTGTCTGCTATTGTGTTATGGCTGTGTACTGAGCTGCATTGACTGCCCTGTGGGGTGTCTGTTCTTCGGCAGGACTAGGGTTAATGTTCCCCTCTACTGCCACCTTTGCAGGGAGGTGGACTGTGGATCTTTTGATGGGAGACCCTGCTTGCCACCCTCAGCCCTGGGGGAGGGGGGGTGGTGGTGCATGGGGGCTAAACCTGACTGAAACAGACAGAGAATGTCCAAGGTGATCCTGCAGAACCTACCTATCTCACACAGTAACACTGCTTTGGACCTGTGCCATGGCGTCTTTTAGCTATGGACGGTGCTGTGGACCTGGTGCTGGGCGCCTCACTGCACCCTCAGGGTGAGCACAGTACCCGCACAATGTGACGGTGTGTAGCTACTCTGTGCCAGTACAACACACGGTCAGTACCCCCTACCAGGCCGAGGTGCTGTGGGGGTGCACATGGTCAGTTCCCCCTAGCTGTGGGGGTGCATTCCCCATGGTGTGTATCTGTGGACAGCTGATTTGCATGTGCAGTGCATCATGGGTGTGACTGGCACAATCCAACCCTGTGAAACCCCAGCACCTGCTCATAGGCTCTGATAAACCATAGGCCATCACACGTACATCTGCTAGCATAATGCATGGGTGCAAGACACCCTACAGAATCTGTAAAATAAGATGCCCACACTGGTAAAATCACACGTACCCACGCACGTAAAATCACACGTACCCACGCACGATTGTACGCACGGGGCTACGCACGTACCAATGCACGCAACCTCGCACGCACCAACGTACGTGGCTAGGCACACTCCGAGGGTGTTTTTCTGACACCAATACTCAGCGTAACGGAAAACATGCCTCCTCTTTCCCTCTGTAATGTACAGGGTGATGCCTGGGACAGCCACTGGGGACACTGGGGACTCGAACCCATGCTGCCTGTAACAGCGGTCAGTACCGTAACCATTGTGCTACAGCTCTGTTTCAGTGCTTTGTGTCTGTACGTCTTCTTACGTTTAACGCGCAGTGACGCGCCACGGCGCCCGGTAACGCTCGTTAATTTTTTTAACGTGCGTTAGTGGTGACGATGTACCGCCCATGTCCTTATTTGGGGTTTCTGTTACTACCGCGGCTCCTAACTCGAATTGCACTAACGCAGTTTAGTAAACATACCCCTATGTGTGAAGATATAAGAAGTTAACCTGAAAAGAACAGTTTTTCCCTTCTTTGTGGGTTTTGCTTGTTGTTTGAAACACTGCTAAGAAAATATTAGCTAAAGCCTACAGAAAAGACCAGTTTGTTACCAGCCAGGTCTTTATTCTTTTCATTTGATTGCCTGACAAGTTCATCTGTTGTTTTCCTGATTTTGTTTTTCTAAGTTTAACACTGAAAGCAAGTATCCTGTTTTATGTGCTACCAAGCATATCTGTGTTGGGAGAAATAACCCCATAAATAAATATCTTAATATACATACATACATATATATATATATATATATACACACACACACACCACATTTCTGAAGGTCAGTATGGTTTACATGTAACAATTTAAAGATAAAGCTACATTGAACAGGGAATATTAGCATAGAATAATAACATTTAACATTGAACAGGGAATATTAAAATGAAATGAGCATTTTACAAGTGATAATTTGTATGAGGTAGACTGTAATACATGGTTGTGCATATATGGGAAGGTAGGGAATAGGTGCAGGGCAGTGAAATAAGATGATAAGGGGTTTCTATGAATCAAAATGAGCTTGGATTCTGATTGACCAGTGTTCAGTGTATCAAAGTGAATGGAGCAGGAAGGCCTTGGGTGATGTTGAATTATGTTTTGTTCTCAAAGTGCTCTTTAAATAATAGCATTTTTAGTTCCTTTTTGAATTGGTAGATGTCTTCTATGTCCTTGTTTTGTGGGTAGGTTATTCCAGATTCCGGGTGCATACAGTGAGAAGGCCCGTGTACAAGTTGTTTGATTAGATTTCAGTTTTTCTATGGGTATGCTTATCATGTTTTGTGCACCTAATCTCCTGCTTTTATTCTGTAGAGGTCTTTCTAGCATATTTTGTAGGTGAGTGGCAGACATGTTGTGTAGGACTTCGAAACTAGTCATGATTACCTTGTATCTTATGCAGCATGGAAGGGGGAGCCAGTGTAACTTTTTTAGGATGGGGGTTATATGTTCATTCTGGATGCTCCTTCAAGAGCTCTGGCTGCTATGTGCTGGGCCATTTGTAATGGTTGTAGCACATATTTAGGAAGGCCCTGAAAAATAATATTGCAGTAGTTTATGTGTGGGAACATAATAGCTTGAAACACTGTTCACAAGACGTTGGCTTCGAGCAGAGGTCATAGGTGCTAGAAGGTTTTTATCTTCTGGTAAAATATCCTGGTGATATTGTTGATGGGCTTTTGTATCACGAGGCATTGGTCGATCATTATTCCTAGGTATTTGATCTCTTTTTTTAACTTCAAGTTCTAAGTCATTGACCTTTAGGACTGATGGTGGTGATAAATTTCCATCCCTTGTTATGAAGAGTACTTCAGTTTTTTTGTAATTAATTTTGATGTTATGTTGTAGTAACCAGTTTGAGATTGCATTAAAACAATCTATTAAGGGAGTGTAGCAGGTTTATGTGGTGGAGAATGGCATGTAAATCATGACGTCATCAGCTTAGATGTGATATAAGATATTGTGGATTTGCATAATGTTGCAGACTGGTTGCAGATAAATGTTGAATAATAAGGAGGAGAGTGCTGATCCTTGTGGAACGACCTGGGTTAGCTTAAATGGGGAAGATTTAATGTTTGCTATTTTGACATGCTGCTGACGTTCTGTTAGATAGGAGCAAAACCATTCTAACACAGATCCCTGGACTCCAATTTTTTGTAGATGTATGAGTAGTAGATTGTGTGATCCTGAATTGAATGCAGCTTTAATGTCAAGGAATAGTAGAATAAATCCTTGTCACGGATTTTGAATACCTTTTGTGATGTCAAAAAGGGAAGAGATTAATGTTTCCACGCCATGGTTCAGTCTGAAGCCATGTTGTTCTGAGTCTAATGGATTGTTTGCATTGATGTATTCTTGCAGTTGTAATTGGACTACTTTTTCAATTATTTTAGATAGAAATGGTAGACAGGAAGAAAGCAGGGTCATTTGCATCTAGTTTTGGATTCTTTAGAATGGATCTGATTGAGTTGTTCTTGAGGCAGGCTGGTAGGTAGGCTTGCTCGAAGAAGCATTGTGTTATCTTTTTTAGGAATGGAACTATGTTGGATTGTGCAAGCTTTATTCAGCTTACTGGGCATGGATCCATTGGTGAAGTTGTGTTAATTGTCTTTATGATGGTTTCTAAGTTTTCTAAGGAGGGTATTAGTTCTTTGAGACAGTCATTGTGTGCTTGGATAAGCTGTGGTGAAGCTGTATTAGGGTGTGTTGTTTGGAATTTGGATTGGAAGAAGTTTGCCAGAGTTTGTGGACCCAGGAGTGTTACTTGTTCTGCTATTCTTGTCATATTTTAATAGGGATTTTACAATCAAATAATTCCCTTGGTTTATTTAAGGAGCTTGTGATATTCTTTTTTATGTTTATTGACTTTATGTCAATAAGTATTGAGGTTGAGTAGGTAGATATGTTTGGCATGGTTATTTTGTGAGTGGCGCAATCTGCGCTCCAGTCTTCTTTGTTCTCTTTTTAGTTGTTTTAGCTCAGGGTTATACCATGTAGTGTTGACTGCAGTCTTATTTTCTCTAGTATGTGGTATTGTTGCTTGATCTGTCTTCCAAGCAAGACAAACCCACCTCACTCCAATCCTCAAACACCTCCACTGGTTTCCTATCAGCTCCAGAATACAATTCAAATTTCTAACCCTCATTCACAAACCCTGGATACACAATCATCAGAGCAACTCCAAGCACTAATTCACACCCTGAACTCCGACAGACCAAGAAGAAAGAGCACCCAAAATCTCCTCAGTCTCCCACCAGACTCAAAATCCAAGCAAACTACAAGAATGACAGCATTCTCCTTGTACGCCCCACCCTCTGGAATTCACTACCCCACTCAATTCGAAATATCAAATCAACCACAGACTTTCACAAAAAAGCTTAAAACCCACCTCTTCCTAGAACATTTTTGCAACAGGCACCCAACAACCACAGATCAGGACTACCCCATACAAACAATCACTTCATCCTCAACCTATCCCCATAAAGCCCCTTTAACCCCCTCACCCCCCCCCACCCCCATGTACATAGTTCATTAGAGAAATATTGATTTGAGTATATCGAATTATACAAAAGTTTCACTGTTATATAGTTTTCATGTTCATTGTAAATGGCTTTTGATGTTCCTTGTAATTCATTCTCTGTATCAACTCAGTTCCATGTAAACTGTTTTGACTTGTAGAAAAACAGTATAAAAAATGTGTTAAATAAATAAATAAATTGTGCCATATTCAGTGATGATCTTGTTCCAATTCAGGATTAGGTTGTCCAAATTGTTGAGTCATCGTTAAGTATTGGGGATAACGTATCCAAGAATGATGGTTAGTCAAATTGTTTGAATCAACGTTATTGTTGTGTTGATTTGTGAGGTTTCCTTGAAGTTGGAAGAATATGAAGTGGTGGTCTGACCATGGGACCTGCGTGACCTGTGTCATGGTTTTAGTAGCATGGTTGAGGAATGTTTAGGAGTGAAAATTAGACCCAGTATGCTTCCTCCAGTGTGTGTTGGTCTGTTGACAATCTGTATGAATTCCAGGGATTGTATGTCTTCTGAGAAGGTTGTTGATTGTGTAGTAATATAGAGAAGTTGAAGTCACCTGATATAATGAGCTCTTTGTTTGGCGCTGAGTAGGAGCAGGCTATTTCCAGGATGTTAGATAAGACAACATCATTTGGTTTTGGTGATCTGTAGGCAAAGCATATTGCTAGGTATTTATTTTCAATGAGGGCTAAGTCGATGCCATCTGTACCGATTGTAGTTGTTGCAGAGAAGTTGAGTTTGCTCTTTGCAGTGATTAGGATGTCTATTTTTGTTTCTGTAGAATAGGTTGTATCCTAGTACCTTGAGCAGATTTATGAGGACATTATCTTCTTCATTGAGCCATGTTTCTGTTAGGCATTGGATGTCTAGGCTGTGGTAATTGATATAATCAGTGATAATAGAGATTTTGTTTCTGACTGATCAAATGTTGATTAGAATCCCCTTTAAATCCTGTGGGGTAAGGGTGTTATGAGTGAGAAGTTTTGTTGGAGTGTGACTGCCACATGTTTTAGGAAGCTCTAAGTTTTATTTTTGGCCTTTTGAAGCAGCTCTTCGTTCATAGTTTCTTGGGGTTTGAAGATTGGTATCTGATTTGTGTCTGGAGAGAGTGCTTCTGATAGGGTTAAAGTGGCAATAAAGCATATAATGGTCAGGAGGGTAAATAGTTTGTTGAGCATTGTTGTTTGGCCTTTGGAGCATAGTAGTTTTAGGCTGAGGATTTGTGAGCTTGTAGTTCTGCTATGTGGGGCGCCACTAGTAAGTAGACGTGTGTTGCACACCTTCATGTGTTGTTTTTGGAGGCTGTGGTTGCAGTGCTGTGCTGGGCATGCAGAGGCTTTAGAGTTAATGCTGCATGTGCATAAAGAATGTAATAGCTTTTCACTTGGACCCCACCTAAGGCCACACCAAAGGGTCCTTTTAGCTTGGCCCTTAGGTGAGGGCCTGCCTTATATAGAGGAGGCTTGTTATGATGCCTCCGATGGAGACAGAGCTTACCGGCTGTAAGGTTTTCTGTACTTTTCCTACTGGAGATCTGTCACCTCAATCGGTGGGGAGCAGGAGTCTTTTCTGACGCTCTGATCTCTTGCGGCATGCTGATTTTGATCCCCGGAGGTCTGCAGTGTCTGTTGGAGTAATCCCACGCGGTCCTACTTACATCTTTCATTTTGAATCATCAATATTTATTTATTTATTTAAGCTTTTCTTATATACCGCCTCTTCCAGAGATCAAAGGCTGTTTACAGATAACAAGAACTGAACAAGGTTTGTGATAAGGAAGCTTATCATAGCTCAGGAAGGAGCTATAGAAAAGATGATGTGACTCTGAACAAGCAACCTGTCAGTTCTGGTAGAAATAAGAAAACAGAATTTTCTTACAAAAGACTACCAGTCCCAGAATGCACCAGGTTTCCAGCAGCCATTAGAGGAGCTGAAGTGGGGAAACGTGTGTTCAATCAGGAGGGATATGAGGTAATCCCTAAGCACTCATCTCAAAGGGCAGGGCCTGATTCAGCACAGCTGCGCTGTATTAGGGAGGAGCACTCATCAAGGCAGAATAAGAATAGAGTTTGTTCTACAGATGACAAGCATCAGCTCCATGATCATGATCTTCAGGATCACCTTGGATATACAGAGAAGGATCATCAGTTTCATCTGAAGGATCAGCAGAAGCAGAAGCCAAACCGGACGGATAGAGAAGGAAAGAAACCCTCTGGAAGGAAGAGGAGAAAAGCCTTTGAGAGGTCTAGAAGAGTCCAAGGCAGTACGTATACTGGGAGGTATTTCAAGGGCCAGCATATACCATTGAACTGGGGAAAGCCAGAGGAATGGTGCTGCAGAACAAGGAATCACCAGAGGCTACCTGTGAGGGAGACGGCTGCACGTGGAAGGGACTCTAAGACCTATGCCAGAAGGTATGTGAAGAGAGATCCAGTGTCCAGGGATCAGGACTGGAAGGCTGGACATAAGAACTGGACTACATACTGGCCAGGCTATATAGAGAGGAACTATAGCAACAATGGAAGCTCAGGTATGAACACTGATCTATGCCCTAGCTATAACCTTGAAAGACAGCAGGGAAATAAGTGTTCTCCTGAAAGTGCTCCATTGAAAGATTCATCTGTGCCAATTCATGATAGTGACCCTATGCTTGTTGATGAAGGGGAAATAATAGCAGATCAAGATATTGTTTATATGGACTGCTCTCTATCCAAACTCCGTTGGTAACTTTCTGTGATAAAGCACAGCAGCCATCACAAGGAAATTATAAATTTGTTCTTTATTCCACTAAGAAAAGCTCCTGAAGCAGGATTTGACTCACACAGTAGAAAGCCAGCCTGCTAAAGGGTTTCAGCTGGATAACTGATAGCAATTGAGCTGCACCTAATTGCTTGTGAGCTAGGAGAGAATTACTTCTGGATCTGTGTGGAAAGTAATCAGAAGTTAACCTTACAAGAACAGTTTATTTCTTTCTTTGTGGCTTTTCGTTTGTTAGAGATATGCTAAGAAAACATTAGCTAATTGTCTGACAAGTTTGAAGGTTGTTTTCCTGATTTTGATTTTTGACTTTGTTTTACCAAGTTAAACACTGCAAGCAAGTAACCTAATTTATGTGCTACCAAGCATATCTGTGCTGGGAGAAATAACCCCATAAATAAAGAAGTATCTTATTGGCTTTAACACTTGTGCACAACTAAATTATTGTCAGCAGCTGTGTCTGGTGTGAATGAACTACATTACCCACAATACCTTGCAAAAATCATATAAATATATGCATTGTCAAGACTGTGAAGATTCTCACCCAGGCAGCCGTCTGACAGGTTTTACATGGAACAATTCTGAATTATTTGCAATCAACTTTTGAACAACATCTTGTAGAACTAATTACAGTCAACTATTTACAGGAACAGTTGTATAGGCAGTATTGTTGATTAATTACATTGAACATTGTGAATTACATTGGAAGTACTTGAGGAGAGTTTGAGTTAATAAAATCAAGTTAAACTTTTCATCCGAGTTCTTTTTTATTTATGTCCTCCACATTGCCAGGTCCCAGAGTTCTTCAGTTTCTATGAGCAGTAGATCGTGCAGATCTCTACTGTGGACGATCATGAGGTTAGGGCTATTACGAATATGGGTTCCCGATGTGGCGATGCTCCTTCTTGCAGGCAACACTCTAAGGGGTATGTTTACTAAACTGCGGTAATCGTAAATAATGCGCGTTATGTAATGTTAACAATCTTAAGCGCAACATAACGTGCGTTATGACGCGCTTACGATCGTTAATGTTACATAACGCGCGTTAACCGTAGTTAACGATCATAAACTCCCGCGGCGCGGTAAAACACCGCAGAAGGTGGAGAGAGGGCGGAAAGAAGGGGGTCAATGGGTGAAGAGTGGGCGGGGAGAGGCTCCCTTCATACTAACACGCTGATCTGAAGAGCTCAATTCCAACGCGAATGAAAACCTGCCGTTAAATGCACATTACAGGGGAGAGAAACCATTTCAGTGTCAGCAATGTACAGCCCAGGCAGGGAAACCTAAACAAAGTGATAAGTGTGATACATGTGCACAGAACAAAAGGGCACAGAAACACTGAAAATGACCCCAACAAACTGGAAAAAGACCATAACCAA
This sequence comes from Ichthyophis bannanicus, assembly GCA_033557465.1. Classification (NCBI taxonomy): domain Eukaryota; kingdom Metazoa; phylum Chordata; class Amphibia; order Gymnophiona; family Ichthyophiidae; genus Ichthyophis; species Ichthyophis bannanicus. Next base: position 59,569,807 of record CM066035.1, read on the forward strand.
GCTGGTCAATAGTGGTAGCAATGAGAAACATCAACCCCTCCCCCCCGAGTAAGCTCCATAGAACAGATATAAATCGTGGAAGGGTCTATACTCCGCCCCCATACAAGGTGAATGAGCCCACAGTGATATAGCACTGCTCAGGTTTTTCCCCACCATCGGACAGGGTTCGTATGGCGTGCACATGTCCCGCAACATCAGGGCGGGCATGTCAGAACGGCAACTGGACAGATGCCGGAGAAGGGGATACAGAGTGCCGCAGGCAGCACATGCTGTGGTGGAGCTGGGCCACAGTGCGGACTAGGGCGATGCCTAGGTGGCCCATACGAATGCTGAAGCAGCACAGCAGCCAGACAACAACTGCTGAAGGCCCAACATGGGCATGACTGTGTTTCCCACAGTGTCACAGGGGATAGTACCCAGCAGCTACCCCCAAGGGCACGGAACATTGGCAGGCGGGGCTGGGGGGAAGCGTGGACACCTATGCAGGCACCCCTACCCCAGAACCCACACCATAGGCAGCCGCCTACCTGCACACTGGATGGCCTGAGACTGCGCACCACCAGCACCACCAGCAGAAGGGCATGTCAGCATGGTGGCTGAGGGATACTGGTGGTGGAGGGGGCAGTGGCAGCTGCCCAGAGCAGACCGTGGCCTAGCCCTGTGTAGGTGGGTGCCGTGTACTGCAACAGACGGGCCCTGTCTGACAAACAGTCATGGTATCACCAAGGAATGTACAGACTCTATGACAACAAGGTGGTGCAGTGCACAAAACCAGTGTATTCAGAAGCAGAGGGTCACAGGTTCACAGTCCCAGCTGTGGTTCCTGCCAACCCAGTCCCCATATTTTACCCACTACTACAACATGCTAATACAGACAGCACCTTTATTGCAGATGACATAAAAATGCCCAAGACACCTACAGTTTATCCTACAGAGCACAGACACCATAAACATGCACATTACCTAGAGCAGAGCCTCCCAAATGCAGTCCTGGAGGGCCAAACACCATTCCGGTTCCATGCTGCCTCTGATAAAGATGCCTGTGTTGCATTTCTATGCGCCACCCCCATGATATGCAGATGTATCTCATGCATATTCATGAGGGACAGCATGAAAACCCGAACAGTGTTTGGCACCGCAGGACTGGAGTTGGGAACCTCTGCCGTAAAGCAGCAGCCAACAGGGGCAGACACACCCGCACCCACAGGCCCCATTATCCAAAGCCTCCTGGAGAGGCAGGACTTTGGGCTCTGCATGCATCTCCCAATACTAGCACTTGCATTCCTTAGTAATACCACCCTAAACCTGGGAATATGGTACACGTCTATCAAAAGGTTGCTATGATTACTGGCAGATAGCAATTCCTAGGTTAAGTACAATTTTCTGAGTGAGCTGCATCATAGCAACCTTTCTGATGTCTGTGGAGTGTGCTACAGGTCTTGTGTCTGACAGTGTTTACCAACCTGGGGAGTGACTCCTACAGTATTGCATACCATAGCCATGCCTACACTGTGCCCAGGACTGGTGTGGTGGCCTGGGCTGCCCAACACCTCTATAGTTGCACAATGCTGGCATAGGTGTGGGGAGTGTGTGTCTGTCTATCCAGTGTGTGGTGGCTGCCAACACCCTCCACAGCCCACACTGCTAGCACTGTTGCCAGTATTGGCCTGCCAATGTGCATAATGAGGAGCAAGGTACCATGGGAACAGCCTGGATAGGGTGGCCTGGCCTTGATGCATCTGCACACGGCATAGGGCAATGGCTCGGACATTGTAGTGCCTGGCCACTACCTGCACAGACAGGGTGGCCATAGCATGTCCTGCTGGGAGGTCACTCTCACCCTGACTGAGCAGTGACCAAGGCATGGCTAGGTTCCCCCATAGTGCTATATAGCATTTCTCTCATGTGATATTTATGGGTTTTCTTTTGGGGCCCAATCACTGACTTATCTGCTTGGTGTGTATGCTGACATCCCCGTTCTGGGTACATGTATCTCCTCCAGGACCATGCACTATGGACTAGCTGGCAGACTGTCTACAGCTAGTATGTGTCTTGCTGGAACACCTTGCAGGGTGCAGCGGCTGGAGGCTTGCTGCTGGAGAATGTCAGATAATGGTGGGGGGCAGCTGAGCATTTCCAGGCCTGCCGTCTGTCTGCTATTGCGTTATGGATGTGTACCGCTCTGTCTGTTCCCCAGCAGGACTGGGGTTGATGGTCCCCTCTACTGCTACCATTGCAGGGAGGTAGAATGTGGATCTATTGGTGGGTGATCCTGTTTCCCACCCTGAGCCCCAGAGGGTGGGTTGTGTGGTGGTACATAATCTGCCTATGGGTCCCCCCCTTCACCTACAGCAGGTAACCATGGCACCAACACAGGATATGCACTATTCTGGGTGCATCATCGCCCATAAGGACTAGACATGACCAAGAAATACAGAAGGACACAGATGTATCCTAGGTGTGTCTAACGGAACTACCTATCACACACTGATGGGCACCTGCAGCATGGCGTATTTCAGCCATGAAAGGTGCTGTGGACCTGGTGCTGGGTGCCCCATCTCAACCTCAGGGTGGGCACAGTACCCGCACAATGTGACTGTCTGTGGCAGTGCCACACACGGTCTGTTCCCCCTACCAGGCCGAGGTGCTGTGGGGTTGCATACCCAATCTTGTGCCCATCTCTCGACTGCTGATTTGCATGTGCAGTGCATCATGGGTACGGGTTGGTTAACCCTATCCTGGTAACCACAGCAGCCAGTTTGTGTGGTCATGTGCAGTCCTTCTGCAGCCAGCCAGGGCTTTGTTCACAGTCTTATAAGGTGTCCCATAGGGGACATTATAGGGTGCCTTGGCGGACAGTACACTTTATAATGTGCCCTATGGAGTACGTTATGAGGTGCCTTAAGCGTCACCTTAGGTTATGCCACCGTGAGGGTGTGTTTGCTGGCAGCACTAATTAAAATACACATCAAATGCCTCAACAATCACTACTTAAATGTAAAGGGTGCTGCCTCAGCCAGCCTTATACATTAGGCCCACTGGGGAATCGAACCCATGACCCCTGTAGCATCAGTCAGTGTTGTAACCATTGTGCTACAGCTCTGTTGCTGTGCTTGTATGCCTGCGTGCCTTCTTAAGATTAACGCGCGGTAACGTGCCCTGTAGCGCTCGTTCATTTATGGCGCCTTGTAAGGCGCGTTCTCGGAAACGATGTACCGCCCATGTCCTTATTTGGGTTTCTGTCTCTACCGCGGCTCCTAATGCGAATCGCACTAACGCAGTTTAGTAAACATACCCCTAAGAGCCTTCCTAAGAATTTTTGGTAAATAATTGAAATGAGTTTAATTTATTCACCATAATCTGCCAGTTATGTTTTAATGTTTGTTACCCCTTAAGTAATAAGATTAACTATACTTTGTAAATTGTCGCAGTTGGAGAGTAAATTACAAACATAATTAGTGATATGTACAATTGTGCACCTGAAAAGAGAGGTGCGTCTATTAGTATGTGGCCTAACATTTAATTTGGTAGATAAATAGAATAAATTAAGGAATATAGATGCAAGATAGAAGTATGCTACAAAGAGCAGCGCTAACTTGGTCTACACATAGTTAAATAATTTGGGATAATTTAGTGCTAGCAATAGATGTCTTGTGATTAATTAGTATTTTTTATTTATTTTGCTAGGCTTATATACTGCTTTTCTATAAGTCAAAGCAGTGTACATTCAGGTACTCTATATATATATTTCCCTTGTCTCTGAAAGGTTCACAATATATGTTTTTGTACTTAAGGCAACAGAGGGTTAAGTGGCTTGCCCAAGGCCCCAAAGAGCACCTGTAGGGCTAGAAAACCCAGTCCTTCCGGCACAAAGTTGCTGTTCTCTAGCAGGATTTGAATTTTTGGCCCTTAGTAACTTGCTTGAACCATTAGGCCATTCCTCCCTTTAGATAAGATAATCCTGTTCAACAATTCCATATTGCCATTTGGTATTAGTCGTGCTTGTTTGCAGTTGCGTGGAAGCAGAGGGGTATTGTTGTAGTGAGTTTGCATGGCATCAGAGGGCTATTGTAGTGATGAATTTTGGTCCTGCAAATTATATATTGCATGCAATAGAATCCTACAGACCAAAAACAATGGCTACTGTGAATGAAAAGAAGTCTGCAATGCTAACTGCCAGGAGATAGTGCTTGCTAGGTCTCAAGAATAATCTCTGTACACATTCTTCTTGAGACCTAGCAAGGGCAAACAGTGTCACATCACTTTGGTTAATTTGCAGGATGACTGTAATCCTTATTCTATATTGCCACATAAAGCATAGGTATAAAGAAATCTATTCATTGACTTCTCCCAACCAGCAAGATGAAGTTCACTTATGGATCAGATGTGGTGCCTAAGACTCTGAAGATGGTTCCCCACATCTGAAAAGTGAAGCGGAAGGCGTTCCCTACTGTGGCAGAAGACTAATTCTAGAATTGGACATGTCTGAGCTACCATTCTTTTGTAGTGATTCTTTACAGAATCATAGGGGGGACTGTAGAAAAGGACTTATAGGGGTACTAGGATCTCATGGAGAAAGTCTGGTGAGTGAAAGCAGCTTAGAAAGTGCTGTTAGTGTTACAAGTGATGCTATGAATGAGAGAGTCAAGGTTACATCTTGCGAAACAGGGAGCTTCTATTTGTAGGAAGCTTGTCCTGATTAACTGTGAGCAATATGTTTGTGCTTGGCATGACCTGTAACATGTATATATAGATAAACAAAAAGTAAAACAAAAAGCATGTCCTGCTATGTTGTTGCAGAGCAGCTTTTCAGAATATACTGCCCATTCACACTGGCTCCTGGTGATGCTGCAGTCAGTCCTACAGTCCAAATATTGACCAGGCAAACATGTTATTCCAGGGTTGAGGATCAGCATACCAGGGCCTCCCCTGCATCCCCCCTACCACACACATACTGTGATGGCGCAGCAAGCGGAGAGCATAAGGAAAGAGGGAAGAATCAGGCAATTTCCCCAGATAGCAGAATAAAATCCAGAAGTTTAAGGGTTAAAACTCCTGGGTTAGAAAAAAACTCTCCACAGAAAGCTGGTAGTAAGAAGACACGCCCCAGCTCCATGGTTACCAACCCTGCTCACGAGGGACAGTCAGGGGTGGGGCCAGGAAGCCCAAGGGGAAAGCACAGATATAAACTGCTAGAGAGTGAAGAAGGAGAGAGAGGCAGGAACAAGGACGGAGACAAGAAGGAACAAGAGAGACCCAGAGGCAGAGAGAGCTGCAGGCAGAGATGCAGCCAGAGTCCAAGGAACACTGAATTCAGAGGGAGGTCTGAGGACGGTTAGAGGAAGTGCTTCACGAGGATTCCTAGTTCTGATTCCAGTGCAGCTTGGAACAGGTCAGAAGGTCCCAGAAGGGGAGGAGGCCATAGAAGCTCTGGAGAACTAGTCAAAGAAGGTACCCGGAGAGTCAAGGGAGCTTCATTAGAAACCTCTTGGAGAAGGGCAAGGCCAGCCAGAGGGATTGGAGCTAACCCAGTGACCTGTGAGAGAGACGGGAGACATACCTATAGAAGGGAAGCTTACCCAGGGGAGTTTTTCAGCCATGTGGGCAGCAGAAACCGTTCCCCTGAAGTTTTTATGGAAACTGAGTCTGCAGCAGTAAAGCCTGTTACGTGCTTACTTCCTAAAAGTAAGGTGAGCAGCTTTAAACCTTCTACCAACCTCATAAAGGCTAAGAGACTTCCTAAATGTCATAGTATTCCTCAGAGGAGGGAGGACTCTGCCTTAACTCAGGTGTTAGAAATCCTGAGGGGATTAAAACAGGATAGCTTTGAGTCTGAATCTTATGCCTCTCCAACAGACTCAGATATAGAAAGCATGGAACTAGAAATGCCTAGATTAACAGAAGAAAATTCAGATATGGAAATGGAATGTTCTGTAGCCTCCAGATATTAAGTAAAGGCTAGACCATTTCCAGAACCTTTAAAACTTGGCAGCTGTTTTTCAAGAAAGCACGGCTGTAGGAAATATGCAAATGAGCTTGCTGAAGTTCTAAGCCGTAACTCTGTATCCTAGCAGCTACCTGCTGAAAATATATAGTTTGAAATATAGCAAGTGGAAACAATTGTTTGATGAGAAGAAAGAAAACAATTTGTAACAGAAGTTTTACCCTGTTGGAAAAGTTACAACTTGTGTCTGTTTAAAAGCCACGTGGGAAGCTGGGTTTTGTGTTCTTCTCTGCACCAGAGTTCAGTGCTGTGCTTTTGTTATGGTATGAAGAAATACTATGTTTTCATTTGAGTGCCGAAGCTGAAGTAGAAGCCTTTTTGGTTTGATTATTCTGGAAAATATCCTTACCTTATGTCCTGATATTTTGGAACCTTTTTATAAGAAGGTCCATTGGCTGAAAATAATAAAAACCCTGCGAGCCTATATATATTCTCGGCTGAATCATTTCACAACTACACAAATATAGGCACTTATCAGAAATAAATATATTGACTGCCCACGTCCAAGTCCTAGGCAATTGCCTTGGGCAAGGGCGCTGTGACAATACACACACGTACTCTTGCTTGTAGTCACAAATGACATGCATCTGCAAAAAACATGCCCTGCACCTCTAAACAACTGCTGGTGGACATAATGGCATGGTGTCTCAGGACAGCACATTTGTTCTGCATTTCTCAGCCAAACACAAATCCATACTACCTCACATACAATCCCTGCATCTGCATTACCATCTTTTCAAACACTGGAATTATTTGAGAAGTCTAGAATAGCCCCTTTAGCACAAGCAGCAAATGTCAACATAGCCAGAATAAAGACTATTGCAGTGCTTTATGTTTCTGTAGAGCACTGCAATAGAATCATGTTCCACGTGTGTGACTGCATGAGTAATGAGTGAGTAGGCGTAGTGTGTATCCCTCTCCCTTCTACTGTTCCTTCTGTCTACTCTCAATTTTTTACCCTTATTTCCCATTTCTTTGTTTTCACTCCACCCTATTTCCTCTCAACTTCTTCCCCTCCCCTTCCCCTAAGCCATTATTAAAGAGGACCCGGGAAATCTATTGCTTACCCTGGGACAAGCATTGTGCAACCTGTGTAGCTTTTTGGGAACCTGTCAGGTACTTGTGACCAGGATTGGCCACTGTTAGAGACAGGATACTGGGCTTGATGGACCTTGGTGTGACTCAGTATGGCATTTCTTATGTACTTCGGGCAGTCCATGATATACACAGTATTCATCTCCAGCACCATAATTCACTGTTGATCTTTTTCACTGTCCAACTTTCATATCCATATGATGTTATTGAAAATACCATGACTTGGACAAGTCAAATCTTTGTATGGAGAGAGACATATCTGCTCTTGAGAATCTTATCTAGGTCTTTCATAGCCATTCTGCCAAGAGCAATGCATCATCAGATTTCTTGACTACTTGTCCTTTCTTTATTGATGTTGATCCAAGTAGGTTAAAGTTGTCAACTATTTCAATTTCTCCTTCAATGACAAAATTGTGCAATGTGGCATTTTTTCCTAATAAAAGAAGGAGCTGCAACCAAGCTAATGGAGGGAGTTACTGTACAGGAGACTGCACAAATATAATTCTGTGTTGTTTTTTCATTTCTTCTCACTTGCTTCTGGGTCCGGAGATAGGAAGCAAGAGCCAAGGAAGGATCCCTGTGTTTGTTGCCCCCTGCTAGGCATTCATTATATGCAGCATTTTGTAGACTGTTCTGATAAACCATAAACCCACCCGTCAGGCTGCACCTAGCTAGTCAGATTTTCAGGATTTCCATAATGTAAATGAATGAGATAGATTTACATGCACTGCCTCCATTCTATGCAAATCTATTTATGCATATGCATTATGGAAATCCTGAAAACCTGAATGGAGGCTGTGCCCTGGTAATTGGGTTGAGAACCATTGCTCTAATACAGGACATATCTACCTCAATAGTATTAGACTGTGAGAGGTCACCAGCCAAGGGCCTTAATTTATATACATTATCAGCTCATGTGCAGCACACCCATTTGACGCAACAGAACATACGATATGCCATGCTGAGTCAGACCAAGGTCCATCAAGCCCAGTATTCTGCTTCTAATAGAAACCAATCCAGGTCACAAGTATCTGTCAGGTTCCCAAAAGGTATACAGATTCCATTCTGCTTGTCCCAGGGGTAAGCAGTTGATATCCTTGATCATCTTTAATAATGGTTTATGGACTTTTCTGCAGGAACTCATCCAAACCTCTTTTAAATCTAGCTACACTAACAGCTTTTAGTATATCCTCTGGTAATGAACTCCAGAGTTTGATTACACATTGAGTGAAAAAATATTTTTTCCGATTAGTCTTAAATATGTTACATTTAAGTAGCTTCATTGCTTATCCCCTAGTCTTTCTACTTTTTGAAGGGGTAAACAGCTGATCTACATTTACCTGTTCCACTCCATTCTTTATTTTATAGACCTCTAACATATCCCCCTAAGCTATTTCTCTTCCAAGCTGAAGAGCTCTAAATTTTAAGCCTTCCATCCTCTTTACCATTTTGGTTGCTCTTCTCTGTACCTTTTCTAATTCTGTTATATCTTTTTTAGGATATGGCGACCAGAACTGCACACAAGCAGGGTTATAAAAAGATTCTCTCAGAATATTAGCAGAAAGCAAAGTTCTCTTAAAGTTTTAGTCAAATCATTTCAGATAAGCTTAGGAAACACATTGGACTACACTTGTTTTGTCAGCTGGGGAAAAGATCAATGGACTTGTATAACAAAAGGACAAGAGTTAAAATCATAACATATAAGAGTTTCATAAATGTTGTAACTGGTTTATGTGAATTACCTGTGTTAGTATTTGAATTTGTAAAAAAGGAAATATTAAACATAGAAACATGACGAAGGCAAAAGACCACATGGCCTATCCAGTCTGCCCTTCCATATCAACCACTATATCAGTACCCTTTTTTCCTTTAGAGATCCTCTGTGTTTGTCCCATGCTTCTTTGAATTCAGATACTGTCCTCATCTCTACCACCTCCACTGGGAGACTATTCCACTCTTTCCGTAAAGGAATATTTTCGCATATCACTCCTGAATCTATCCCCGTTCATCATCATCCCATGTCCCCTCATAGCAGAGCTTGCTTTCAATCAAAAGAGGCTTTTCTCCTGTGCATTTATGCCACAGAGGTATTTAAATATCTCAATCATATCACCTCTAACCCACCTTTCCTCTAAGGTGTACATATTAAGGTCCTTAAGTCTGTCCTCATATGTTTTATAATGAAGACCACTAACCATTTTAGTAGCCAAGCTCTGTACTGACTCCAGCCTGTTTATATCCCTTTGAAGGTGCGGTCTCCAGAATTGCACACAATACTCCAAATGAGGTCGCACCAAAGACATACTTATCACCTCCTTTCTTCTACTGGCCATTCCTCTCCCTATCCACCCAAGCATCCTTCTAACTTTTGCTATCACCTTTTCTGTTTAGCTTCTTTAAAAAGGAGATAGAGCAGCTTTTAAACTAGATAATAGGGAAAAGCCGACAGTCTCACAAGAGCGCATGGTTCGGAAGAATGTATCTTTGAAGGATACTACCAAAAGCAGAGAGATTCCAAAAAAGAGTAAAGTAGCCCAAATACCCTCAAGTATGGAGCAGACAGAGCTTAAAGATCCCAAATTACCCATGCCTACCAATAGTCAAATTAATATGAATAAAATACAGTCTCTAAAATGCTTGTATGCAAATGCTACAAGTCTAAAAAATAAGATGGGAGAGTTCGATTATATAGCACTAAATGAGAGGTTAGATATGCTTGGAATCTCAGAGACATGGTGGAAGGAGGACAACCAGTGGGACACTGTGATACCTGGGTACAAACTATATCGTAATGATAGAGCTGATCAAATTGGTGGAGGGGTTGCGCTCTATGTTAGAGAGGGCATTGAGTCAGAAAGGATTAAAATTTTGCAGGAAACAAAATTTGCTGTAGAATCTCTATGGATTGAAATTACATTTAAAAAGTGGAAGGCGATGGCAGTGGGGGTGTACTATCGACCGCCTGGCCAGAATGAACAAATGGATGATGAAATGCTCAAATAAATCAAGGAAGCTAACAAAAGCTACAGCACAGTAATAATAATGGGTGATTTCAATTACCCCGGTATCGACTGGGTCAGTGTCATGGCAGGACATGCTAGGGAGATAGAGTTCCTAGATGAAATAAATGACTGCTTCCTGGAACAGCTGGTTCATGAACCGACCAGAGGGGAAGCCATATTGGACCTATTCCTTAGTGGAACACCAGATCTGGAGCAAGAGATAAGGTTGTTGGTGTCACTTGGCAATAGTGATCATAGCATGATCGCGTTTGATCTAATTAATGGAAGAGGGCTGGTACTACCCACAGTACTACCGTTTAACTTTCGAAAGGGAGACTATGATAAAATGAGGAAAATAGTTAAGAAAAAAAACTAAAAGGAGCAGTTGCAAATGTTAAAGACTTACATCAAGCTTGGGTGTTGTTGAAAAATACTATCTTGGAAGCCCAGACCAGCCGTATTCCACGCTTTAAGAAAAGTGGAAGGAAGTCCAAAAAACTGCCAGCATGGTTTAAAGGTGAGGCCAGAGAGGCTGTTGCCAAAAAAGCATCTTTCAGGAAATGGAAAAAAGAGCCAAATGACGAAACCTGGAAACAGCACAAGCACTGGCAAGTTAAATGCAAGGCATTGATAAGGCAGGCAAAGGGAGAATTTGAGAAGCAGCTTGCTGCATAATAAAGACTGTTTCAAGTACATTTGTAGGAAAAAACCTGTCAGAGAGTCAGTTGGTCCATTAGATGACAGAGGGGTTAAAGGGGCAATAAGAGGCGAAAAGGCAATAGCGGAGAGAGTGAATGAATTCTTTGCTTCGGTCTTTACTGAGGAAGATGTAGGGATGTTACCCATGACTGAAGTGGTATTTAAAGGTGTGGAAGAATTGAAGGAAATATCGATACATCGGGAAGATGTATTACAACTATTAGATAAACTGAAGAGTAGCAAATCACCTAGGCCGGATGATATACATCCAAGGGTGTTGAAAGAACTGAAATATGAGATTGCAGACCTGCTATTAGTAATCTATGAACTATCATTAAAATCATCTGTAATACCTGAAGATTGGAGGATGGCAAACGTAACACCAATTTATAAAAAGGGTTCCAGGGGTGATCCGGGAAACTACAGACTGGTGAGCCTGACATCAGTACCGGGAAAAATGGTAGAAACCATCATAAAGAACAAAATTGCTGAACATGTAGATAGTCATGGCTTAATGGGAGACAGCCAACATGGCTTTAGACAAGGAAGATCTTGTCTTACTAATCTGTTATGTTTTTTTGAAGGTGTGAATAAACAGGTAGACAAAGGTGAGTCGGTTGATATAGTGTATCTGGACTTTCAGAAAGCCTTTGACAAGGTCCCTCATCAGAGACTTTTGGCAAAACTAAAGTGTCATGGGATAGGAGGCAGTGTAATATTATGGATCAGGAACTGGTTAAAAGATAGAAAGCAGAGGGTAGGGCTAAATGGCCAATTTTCCCAATGGAGAAAGGTGAATAGTGGTGTACCCCAGGGATCTGTGCTGGGTCCGCTGCTTTTTGACATATTCATAAATGACCTGGAAAATGGAACAACGAGTGAGGTTATCAAATTTGCAGATGACACAAAACTATTTAAAATTGTTAAAACCCAAGAGGATTGCGGAAAATTGCAAGAGGATCTTGATAAATTGGAAGACTGGCCATCAAAATGGCAGATAAAATTTAATGTGGACAAGTGCAAAGTTATGCACCTAGGGAAGAACAACCCAAACTATGGTTACACGATGCAAAGTTCCACATTAGGAACCACCACCCAGGAAAAAGATTTAGGCGTCATTGTGGATAACATGTTAAAACCCTCGGCCCAGTGTGCAGCAGTGGCCAAGAGAGCAAATAGAATGCTACGTATCATAAGGAAAGGAATGGAAAATAAAACAAAGGATATTATAATGCCTCTATATCATTTAATGGTGAGACCGCACCTTGAATATTGTGTGCAATTCTGGTCGCCGTATCTTAAAAAGGATATAGCGTTATTAGAAAAGGTTCAGAGAAGAGCCACCAAAATGGTAAAGGGGATGGAAGGATACTCCTATGAAGAAAGGCTAAAAAGGTTAGGGCGCTTTAACCTTGAAAAGAGACGGCTGAGGGGAGATATGATAGAAGTCTATAAATTAATGAATGGAGTGGAACGGGTAAATGTTGATCAATTGTTTACATTATCAGAATATAGAAAGACTAGGGGACATGCAATGAAGCTACAGAGTAAACTATTTAAGACTAATAAAAGAAAATATTTTTTCACTCAATGTGTAATCAAACTCTGGAATTTGTTACCGGAGGATGTAGTAAAGGCTGTTAGTGTAGCTGGGTTTAAAAAAGGTTTGGACAAGTTCCTGGAGGAAAGGTCCATAAACCATTATTAAGAAGGGACCCAGGATATCAATGCTTGACCCAATACAAGCACTGTGGAACCTGTGTCTTTTGGTGAAACTGCTAGGTAGGTATGACCTAGATTGGCCACTGTTGGAAACAGGATACTAGGCTTGATGGACCTTGGTCTGACCCAGTATGGCATATCTTATGTTCTAAGATCATCAGACGCAATCACGCCTAGGTTCCGCTCTTCTTTAGTGGACAAAAGTGCTTCACCCCCTATACTATATTGCTCCCTTGGATTGCTGCAGCCGAAATGCATGACCTTGAATTTTTAACATTAAATCTCAGCTGCCAAATTCCAGACCATTCTTCAAGCTTAGCTAGATCCCTCCTCATGTTATCTACACCTTCCTGGGTGTCTACTCTATTGCAGATTTTGGTATCATCCGCAAAGAGGCAAACCTTACCCAACAGTCCTTCCGCAATATCACTAACAAAGATGTTAAAAAGAATCGGACCAAGGACAGATCCCTGGGGCACACCACTAGTAACCTCCTTCTCCTCAGAGTGAGCTCCAGTTACCTGTGCCTTTTGTCGCTTCCCACTCAACCAGTTTCTAACCAAGCCATAACTTTAGTGTCCATCCCCCTAGGGTGCTCAGTTTATTTATAGGTTGCCTGAGCAAGAACCTTTAGAATTACTATAGATTTAAACAGAGAAAAATGTACAAAGATTTTCCATTAACAAGCAGAGATGCACAGGCCAAAAACTTTAGTTTCATTTTATTTTATTGTCTTTGCATCGTTTAATTCAATAGTACGCCCTATTGCTTTCGTTTCCAAAAATACACATCCCTATTAAAAAGCAGGACATAATCAAGCACACAAGTAGATGATGTCATTGCATAGTGTCAGGATGGAACAAGTCTCTCAGAGCTATGTGTAAAGTTCTGAGTATGCACAACCCGTGTCACGCACAGCAGTCTCCTCAATTTTTATTTTACCGCTCTGCCAAACGAACATGTAAACAAAGCTTTCTGTTATTTGAAGAGGTTTCTCTCTTCCTTAGCCTTTTATTTGTCATCATTTTTGTAAATGTAAAAATATAAATAAATGTTTTTAATGTGTTATTACTTCTCTTTCCTTCGTTGAACATGTAGCAGATGAAGTTAAGTTTCCAGCATGATCATCTGTTGAGCAGGCTGTTCTTGGACAATGGGCAAATTGAGCCCGATTCTATCAGGGGCCTTGAGCAGGACAGGCCTGTTAGGACCCAATTCTGTACTGTGGGAGCAAGACATTCCCGCAGCATACAGAATTGGGCCTGAGGAACCTGGCGGGATCCTGCATGCCTGCGGGGACGTCCTCCCCACAGGCACCCCTGGCTTCCGCGGCACTGACCGTCATCTTCCCTGCAGCTCGACCCATGGCTGGGCAGCCAGGGCCTGGATCAGGTAGCGGAGACCTACTGGCACCTGGCACTGGGCCCCAACCCCGTGGGAGGTTCTGGCCCTGATTGCCCGGTTTCCAGGTGGAATAAGCAGCACGTTCCCCCTGACCCATCAGGACGTACAGGGCCGTGACCTGAATTGGCCCTGTACATCCTGCGGCCTTGGCCCATCCCCGCTCTGTCCAGACACCACCCCCTCCTGCTGGCTCTCCCCGTCCTACTGCTCTAGCCTTGTGGGGAGAGTCGGACGGGGAATAGCGAAAGGATGGCTTTTGGGGCTGCAAGTCATAGCTGAGAATTGGGCTCATTATCTATAAAGCTGACAGATCTTGAGTTCGGGATTAGGGAGACCATGTCATATAGGAAGGGCCAAACATGCTTAGAACTTTACACAGTGATAACATTAGCCACTTGTGTGCCAACTTTGTTATACCTTTTTCTTTTTAAGCTCCATCAAATTAGTGCTGACTCCTGGCAATCCAGTAGCCCTTGGGTTTTCTTCAGAAAGTATAATCTGAAGTAGATTCCCAGGCCTTTTTTTCCAAGGCAATAGAGGGTAAAGTGATTTGTCCAAGGTCACAAGGCGTGCCAATGGGAATCAAACCTTGATCTCTTGGGTACGAGGCTCCTCCTCCACTCATTTATTATACTTTACCTGTGAAGAAAACATTTTATTTAACAAGATTAACATTTACAAAAAGAAAAAATTGTTAGTATGTGTCCCTATAATCACATTGAATTATAAATGTAATTTGTCCTAACTTGCAAGTTTTCTGAGCAAAAATCTACTGGTTAAAAAACAAAAGAGCCAATACATTAATTACCACTGCACTTCTTACATCTCTTGGCTCAAAGTCCAGTACAGCATCAAATCTTTTATTGGGTGCATCTTTCAAAAAACAAAACAAAACACAATACTTATTTTAACTTTAAAACAGGGTACCTATCTCAGGTGAGTGTGCTCCTGATAGTTCTGTTTGCTTATCTGTTGGGATGAAATCAGGGCCGGCCCAAGGGTTTCTGCCACCCTAGGCAGACACCCCGGCCATGCCACCCCCTCCCCCGAGCTGTGATGCTCCCTCCCCCCCTGTGTGCCAAGCCACACCCTCCGGTGCTGAGATGTGCTACCGCCGATTCTGGCATGGTGCCGAGGGGGGCGTGGCTCAGCAGAGGGCCAGGTGCTTTGGCACACATAGCCTGCCGTGTCTGATCCCCCTCTGACATACCTTCAGGGGTTCAGAAGCGGCAGGCCATGTGTGCGAAGCACAGAAGCGGCAGGCCATGTGTGCGAAGCGCATGGCCTGCTGCCAAGCCTAGCTGTCCCCCCCTGCCGCCAGAATCACCGACAGTGGGGGTGCCTATGTGGTGCGCTGGGAGGGGGCAGCCAGCCATGTGTGTTGAAGCACATGGCCTGCTGCCCACAAAGGTCTGCTGCCCTAGGCGACTGCCTAGCCCACCTAATGGGACGGGCAGGCCCTGGCTGTAATCTAGTGATACTGTATAACAAAGCTTCATTGTTAAAACTGACACCGGCCATGTTTCAACAGAAATTACTCTCTGCTTCAGGGGTTACTGCCACAGACTCAAGACAGGCACTTCACCAGCATGTCAGGGCTGAATATCATAATGACTGCATTTTAGCCATTAGCGGGTCTGCTAACCAGCTAAAATGCTTTGAAAATGACCCCCAAAATTCTTTCTCAAGTTTTAAAATTTTGTGGCATAGCAGTAAGAAGTTGTCATCTCAGAAAATATCAACATTTCTGATGCCAACAGTAAAATTTCAGCAGTAGCTCAGTATATAAAAGTTTATTTCAAAAGCTTCGCAGCATTTCAAACTCCTTACAGCACACAAACATTTTCAGTCACAGGGCTCAAAATGGAAAGCAGTCTCCCAAGGAAACCTCACTCTTTGCAAGGAAATGTTCTTCCCTCTAGATAAGAAATTGTTTTTCAGTCCTGTTTCAGAGCTCTGGTACCCCAATAGATGTCTCTCACAGGAAAGTGACTGACATTCATTTGGATCAATACATATAAAATATATTTTCCTTTCAAACAGTAGCCTCTGCCTCTCTATTTAAATTACACTTGTATTATTCTCTTTCCAGAGCAACCAAAATTGTTCTTCTCAAGGTTTTTTTTTTTGTCAGGAACAAAATCTCACAAAAGCTTCCAACACACCATCCCTCATTAACCCAAACAGCTCCATTGGCCCAAATAAACACAGTTTTTCTTTTAAAATTTAGGTGCAGAGCCCTACCATCACCTACACACTCACACACAGTCTGCCTCAGTCCCATTAAAATCCTCAGCTGCCAAAACTGCTAGCTCCACGTACTCTGTATCGGCTTTGGTTGGTGGTGCTTTTACCATCTTAATGCTCTTTCTCAGTTCCCTGTAGAATTGTTTTGGATTCTCTCTAAATAGTGAATTTTGATATCTTTCTTTTTGGTTGTCTTCATATCTTTGCAGTTTTTGTGCTTCTGCTGCTACTTTCAAATGATTGTTGGAACATATAAATTTTAGGTCTTCTGTTATTGCAGCATGCTTCAGCTTGAGGTCTTGGATCTTCCTTAATATTGTTGATGATCTTAATCTTTTTAGATACCCATCTATCAAGGATACCTCCGCACGTAATGAGTAGATTTTTTCCTTGATGTACTTTTTCTTTTTCTTCTGGCCCTGCACTTTAGATGGTAGTATTCTTGCAGTAATAATTTTAGCTGCACAATATTGAATTTGATTTATTTTGATGATGTCAGTAAGTGGTCCTTTCATACTGGATATGGCCTTGTTCCTCTTTATAAACATACTTAACTATTAAATTTAACTTGGCATGCAGCAAGACAGGACAAGGAAAAGTATTACAATGACACATGCAAGAAAAGAGAAGCAGAAATTATTAGAGGAAGAACAAGATCAGCTTTCCTAAGAGAAAGTTCCGAGAGTTAAAGAAAAAATTCCAGCCTCGAATTGGAATGTTACAAGATGCTCAAAGTTCTATGTTGAATGATGCTGAGAAAATTAAGAAAAGGTGGAAAGAATATACAGAGTTTTTATATGATAAAGATCCATTGGACTAACAGCCATTTCAACCTGTACCTTATGATCCGGAACCATTGGTGATGAAAGAAGAAGTCGAAGCAGCATCGAAAGCCTTATAAAAGAACAAAGCACCAGGCATTGATGCCATTCCCATAGAAGTATTACGGCAATCTGATGCAGCTGTTATCATACTTACAAGGCTCTGCCAAGAAATTTGGAAGACAACATCATGGCCAACTGACTGGAAAAGATCTGTGTTTAAACCAATACTAAAGAAAGGTGATCCAACTGACTGGAAATTATTGCACAATTGCTCTGATCCCACATGCCAGCAACATTCTACTGAAGATTCCAGAGACTACAACCATACCTGGAACAAAAACTCCTGAAGTGCAAGCAGGGTTCAGGAAAGGGTGAGGAGCAAGAGACATCATCACGGATGTGAGATGGATCCTTGAAAAGACTAAATAATATCAAAAGGATATCTATTTGTGCTTTATAGAATACAGCAAGGCTTTTGACTGTGTAAACCATGAGAAAATCTGGGCCACATTAAGAAGCATAGATATACCAGAACATCTGATCTTTCTCTTTCACAATCTGTACATTGATCAAGAAGCAACAGTTCGAACGGAACAAGGAGAAACAGAATGGTTTAAAATAAGCAAAGGTATATGAGAAGGCTACATACTTTCCCCCTACCTGTTTAATCTATATGCAAAACAAATCATCAGAGAAGCAGGATTGTAAGATGACAACAGCAGTGTGAAGATTGGTGGAAGACTCATCAACAACCTTCGCTACGCTGATCATACCACATTACTGGCTGAAAGTGTAGATGATCTGAAACATTTGCATCTCATGATCAAGGAACATAGTCTTAAAATGGGCCTGCACCTTAATGTAAAGAAGACAAAGTTCATGACAACTAGCAAAAATCAATAAGTTCATCGTTGAAGGAGAAGAAATTGAAATCGTGGACAACATTAACCTACTTGGATCAGCTACCAATAAAGAAGCAACAAGCACTCAAGAAATCCAACAATGTATTGCTCTTGGCAGAATGGCTATGAAAGACCTAGACAAGATTCTCAAGAACAGAGATGTCTCTCTCCATACAAAGATTCGACTCGTTCAAGCCATGGCATTTTCAATAACATCATATGGATGTGAAAACTGGACAATGAAAAAGATAGACAGGAAGAAAACGGATGCCTTTGAATAATGGTACTGGCGCTGAATATTGCGTATACTATGGATTGCCCAAAGAACAAACCAGTCAGTACTAGAGGAGATCAAACCTAAGCTTTCTTTAGAAGCTCAGATGACAAGACTTTGACTTTCATACTTTGGACACATTATGCGAAGAGAGAGCATTAGAGAAAGACATCATGCTGGCAAGATAGAAGGTCAATGCAAAATTGGAAGGCCAGCAATGAGATGGATCGATACAATAACAGCAGGTGCGGGTACCAGTCTGTCAACAATGAGCCGCCTGACTGTAGACAAAACACAATTTAGGACAACTATCCAGAGGATCGCCATGAGTCGATACCGACTCGACGGCACTTAACAACAACAACCACAACAATCTTTCCCTTTCCTGAAACCCAATATATTCATCTTTTTCCATGTGGACTAGGAGTTTGATCTTGAATTCCTCCACCTCTGGGTCTTCTCCTCCTTTTTTTCCTCCTCTTCAGTTCACTGGTTGACATATCCTGTAGTTACCTCACTCTTCTGCAGTTCCAGATCTCCAAGCTCCATCTCCCCTCAACTGCTCTTTCTGTTTCTCTGTATTCCTTTCTTCTGGTATTCACACCCAGGTCTCCTCCTCCTCCCTGTATTTCTTTTTCCATGGAAGCCCTTAGTTGCTTCACGATGTTGTCATTCACATACTTCTTTGCTTTGATCTGAGAAATTAAAGATCTTAAATTTGCATCTGTTGCTTTTCGCAGTTTTTCTTGTGGCAATTTTCCTCTTTCTTCCAGTTTTTGGCGGATTATTTTTGTATACCCTCTTGATTTAAATATAGGATGTGTAGCATAAAAGTAGCTATACATTATCTCCTCCTTATCTGCAGAAATCCACTTAATCGTAGTTAAGCCTCTTAACATTTTCATTAATTTTGGTGATTTATCTCCTGCCACAGTAGATCCATGAACATGCTCAATATGGCCTTTATCTATGGCAAGGATGTTATCTACATCTGCAGTGCTTGCAGTATCACAGCCACCATCGTTAGCCCTAGTGCGTAAGCTCCGGGTGGGCACCTTTGAATCCTGGGCGTCATACGGCCAGTATATATTTTCCTTCTTCGTTCCTACCATATTTCAATCGCCTTGCTGGGATTCAGCATAGATTTTGTACAATGCGGTCACCATGTGAAGGTACCCAGGAAAACTTGGGGAGAGAACTATAATCTCGCCCAGGGCCGGCACAAGGGTTTCTACTGCCCTAGGCAGAAATCCTGACCATGCTGCACCCCCTGGATTTTGCCTCCGCCCCTGGGCTGTGCTGCCCCCCGCCAAGCCATGCTGCCCCGTTGAGTCAAGCCATGTCCCCCCCATGCTGAGCCAAGCCGCCCCCCCCCATGCTGAGCCAAGCCGCCCCCCCCCCCCCCATGCTGAGCCATGCTACCACCGATTCCAGTAGCAGGATCAAGGGGGGATGTGGCTCGGCTCAGTGGCAGGCCATGTGCTTCAGCACACATGGCCTGCTGTTTCTAATCCCCCCTCCAATAATTGGGGGTTCAGAAGTGGCAGGCCGTGTGTGCTGAAGCACGGGGAGGGGGGAAGGGCGATGCGGTTCAGCATGCAGGGGGGCAGCAGACTATGTGTGCCGAAGCACATGGCCTGCAGCCCACAGAGATCTGCAGCCCCAAGTGGCCACCTAGCCTGCCTAGTGAACGGGATGGCCCTGACCTCACCGCCTAAGAGAAGCACAGCAGTTCACCAACCACAGCTAGCAGATTTTATGCTGCACTTCCTCTTGACCCTAAGGTACCCACAATTCTATAGGTGAGAGGTAATCAGTGATCATTTATGAGTAAAGTTTCTACATGATCATGATCATGATAATTGTTTCTATAACTTTAGCTATTAAACCACTCTGGAACTGATGACATAAGGTAGTATATCAAATTTTAAATAAACATAATTAGCTTAGTAAAACTAACTATTGCAGTATTTTGAATAAGCTACTAATGTTTCAATCTAGACTGAGGAATCCCATTATACAATGAATTACAATAGACCAGCCTCCCTATAACAAGATCATGGACCAAGATCAACAAAGCTTTATAAAGAAATGATCTGATGGATCTCATTAAGCAGTGAGGAGAATGTTTTGGTAACAAAAGAAACCTGTTGAGTGAAAGTCAGATGAATGTCTATAGAACAGCATAACATAAGCAGAACAGGCTGAAGTGATGATAGATGACCAGCAATAAAGCACAGTTACTTACCTGTAACAGGTGATCTCTGGGAACAGCAGGAATAAGTCTTCACATATGGGTACATCAGTACCGACGGAGCCTGCGCAGGAACGCTCCCCAGCGTCCAAAAAGAAAGCCTTTGGGAGCATCCCACATGCATGCGCGCTGCCTTCCAGCCCATTCACTTCCCTCTCATCAGTTGGGTTTGTAGCTGATACCGAAGGAGGGAAGTAGACAAATTAGAGAGAGAGAGAGAGAAAACTACTCCTAGGGGAGGTGGGTGGGTTGTGAAGACTTATTCCTGCTGTTCCCAGAGATCACCTGTTACAGGTAAGTAACTGTGCTATCTCCAGGAACAAGCAGGAATGAGTCTTCACATATGGGGACTCCCAAGCTAGAGATGCCTAGAGGAGGTATCAGCATGTTGCAAATCTAATAGATGGGCCATGCTATTTCCTAGAACCTCAAGCATCCAAGGGATGGAGGGTAGGAGTTGAATTAAAAAGGGTGTGCTGTGGACCAGCTTGACTAAACAAGGCGTCTAGAGGGGAGTCCTTGTGTAGATCATAAATGTTAGTAAAAATTGAATTCCAATTTTCTAATGTGGACCTTATTCAAAAGTATTGCAAAAGTATTTGTTGAGGCTAATATGGGTCTGGTGCTAAGAGCCAGTACATTAGCCTCAAAGAAATTACCTCCCTGTGAAGTAGAGGAAAATAAATTTTGCAATACAGGCAGAGGTCAGAAGCCTTTATGGCTAGAACTAATCCCAGAAGAACAAACTGGGGGAGTTTAATGAGGTTGGACCTTGGAGGAGAAGCGAAAGCTTCTGTAAGCCAAAGTTTGAAGCTCTTTGTCCTTGGAGCATAAAAAGGCTCTAGGAAAGAGAAGAGATAAATCTGACTGGTTTGCAGGAAAAAGAATGGGTCTTTAAGACCCCTCTATCCAAATGAAAGAAAGAAACATTTGTAGTAGATGGTGTAGCCTCCAATTTCTTGAAGATCAGTAATGTCTTCCCTAAGTGACGTCACTTAGGATAATGACTTTACATGGAGAGCTTCAGATGTAATGTAACCGGAAAGGTTACGATAAAAGAAGGTAGTTTCTAATTACCATAGAAATTGACTGTCCATTTAAAACGCTATGGTATGCTGGAACAGCATTAATATGGACAGTAACAAATCTTTCAGAATCAGATATATATGTGTGTATATATATATATGTGTGTGTGTGTGTGTATATATATAGATAGATAGATAGAGAGAGAGAGAGAGAGAGAGAGAGAGATTCACTTAATAACAAGAAAGGGTAAGACCTGCTTGAGAATATGAATAGAGAATCTCTTTCTGGTTACATGTGGAAGAACCATGGAGAAGGTTACATGGAAACCAGTGGAATGTTCTTATTTAGAAGGAGAGGTCTAGATTTCTTTAAAAATTCTAGCCTTTGACTAACCAGAAATGGAGACCTACGTGAAGGGGTGCAGAGGAGATCCTTAGTCTTAAGACAGCAAGTCTGGATCCTTCTATAACTTCAGTGTGGAGAAGAAGATGCAATATAAGACGATACCATGTTTGCCCCTCTATTAGGGCAATATGAGTATCATGCGTTCTTTGTTCAGCATAAGCTTCAATGAAGTATTAGGAATTAGAAGGAATGCACTAGACAAGTCCAACTGCAGTGAAAATGAATGCATCCCTGTTGTAAGAGTCCCACTGGAGATGTGGAACAACCCAGGGAATTGAGCAATTCTTTATGCTTTCACGTGGTCTAAGCCCTGGTTCCTTTCCCTTAAAAGGGAATTTTAAGGAAGATGGCAAGAGTAGGAAAAAACAGTCATGTAGGAGCATGACTGTGCAAAGTCTTTTTAACCATCTGGAAGTTACCTACTAGCAATAACTCTGACGCTCTCTGTCAAAGGCCCATAGTTGCAGAGCTTTTTTGTATAATTGAAGAGAGCATATTGTAGGTTGCTTAGGTGAGATCTGGCTGTTTAATTGCCAGTGTGCAACCTAATCTATTCTGTTGGAGCCAAAAAGAATTGAAGATGGCTAAGAATAGTAGACAGGCCGGTTGCCTGCAATGATAAATTGTCCAAGTAGTTTTGGAACCTCTCTTGGAATTATTTGTTATTAAGGCAGCAGAAAAAGTTAGGTCCTATAGTTTGGAAAAGGACCGACAGACATAATTAGGAGTGGTAAAACTCAATTATGGTCTGATAAGCTGTCTTAAAAGAAATATTTGAGAAGATTGCAAAGGGGAAGAAAGCTCTGTATGGAAACCACTTACTGGCGTAGGTATTGAAGAAAATCCTATGGGCTTAAAAAGTAAGCCCTCCAGTTGAATAGTATCACTCTTAGACTGAATGTCTCGACTAAGAGGGATAGAAAGTAATACAGAGTTGTGAAGACTTACAATTTGGTAAGTCTCTGAAAAAAGTAAAGCCCTCCTGCAGTCAAAACAATGAGATATCCTTGTACAGGAAAACTGTCAAGGTTAAGGGCATAGCCTACCTTGTTATTAGTTGTTTCTCCTCTTTTTCCTTCAAAAAGGAGAGGAGAACCCTGTTACCTGTAGGGCATGATTATCCTCAATAGCTCTAGGAGCTAAAAGAATGGATTTCTCTTGTGGCAAGAGATTCATGCCTAGAGTCGAGGATTGAGTCAGTGTATCACTGATCTCTCAGTAAGGATGAGATGAACTGCAGATGCTTCTGTTGATAAGAAGTAGGTTAGCGGTTCTAAACCTCAAACAGGAAAAAGAGATTTAATGAATAAAATATCAGAAACCCTGCGACTGCTGGGTTTGCTGAGCCTGTTGAGGTTTTGATTTTCTTAGCCTGGTTTGATGTTGCCCTTCTTTGGAAACATCTGCATCATGGGTAGAAGATGGATAAAACTTTTTTCCCCTAGGGGGATAAAGTTTTTTAGCAGATTTTTTAGTAGCTGGGATAGAGGAAAGTTTTGACAATCCTCTGAAAGCAACAATATCAGTGTTTAACTGATTAGCTTGGAATAAGGCATCCTTGTTAAAGAGATTTTCACCAGTACAAGGAGTATTTCTCAGCCTTTCTTGTACCCATTTGTCCAGGTCTGAAGCTTGGAGCAAGGCCATGCATCGTGCCCCTATGGCTATAGCAGAAGTTCTGCTAAGAGACTCAAAACAGTCCAGGGAAGCACGATTAAGGAACTTAGAGACATTTTGAGCATGACTGACTAATAAGAAAGTCTGCTCTATTATGTTCTTGAAGAAAAGGGGTCAAAAGCTTTAAATTCTTTGTGACCTCTTCAAGAGATAATCCCATATAGAAAATATATGAGATAATTCTTGCTGAAAGCATAGATGCCTGGAAGCATCGACGTCCAAAGACATCTAAAATCCTAGACTCACGACCTGGCGGATAAGAGGAGTGCTTCTTTGCACTCTTAATATGCCTCATTGCTGATTCTGATGAGGAAGTTGAGTCTTTTTATTTATTTATTTATTTAGACAGTTTTTGTATACCGCCTTATCCTTCAATCAAAGTGGTCACAACACAATTAGGGGATACATTTAACATGCAGGGATATGAGACACATACACTAATGCTTACAGGGAACATGGGCAGTGGAGGGTTAAGTGGCTTGCCCAAGACCACAAGGAGCATCTGTGGGACTAGAAACCCCAGTCCTTCTGGCCCAAGGTTGCTGTCCTCTAGTGGGATTTGAACCCCTGACCTTCCGGCCTGAAGTACCTTGCCCCAACCACTAGGCTACTCCTCCCTGGAGAAGGAGGCACCTTTGAAAACCTGGAGAAGGTGGCACCTTGTACATAATGTCAAGTGTTTTAGAAGTTGGGGATAACGTTAAAGGAGTTTCCCACATTCTTAATAGTAGATCCTGTAAGATCTGATGCAAAGGAAGCATGATCACCTCCTTTGGAATCCAGGGGAATTGCAGAGTTTCTGAATCCCCTGGTATAGATTCTTTACCAGGTATAGAAATGGCAAGTAACTTTGCCATATCAAGCAGAAAAGCTTGAAAAGAAATCTCTCCTGAGGAGGACCCCCTGAAATGAGGGGTAAAGGCTAGAATTGTTGAAAATTCAGCCTTGGTACCGATGGATTCATCCCAGTCATCGGGATCGGAAGACTTGAAAGGATGAAGCATCGGATTTTCTTTAAAGCGATGTCCTCGGCACCGCCCGAGGTCGGTACCGAGACGAGTCGGTACCGAATCCTCCATGCTAGAGAGCGATTCCAGGCTCGCCATCAAAGGAAGCGAGTCTGTCAAAGCAAGCATCAACAGTACCGACACCGGTGCCGATACCAGTACCAGTACCGAAGCCGATACCGATATTGGAGGAATGGTCTGCAGCAACTCTAGCGGTACCGAAGTAGCTGAGAGCGCTAGACTACGTTCATCGGTGAGGAGTGTTTCATCCATCACCATAGCCGATGCCAGGTTGTCGGTACCGCTCAAAGCGGCCACAACCACTGAGCATGGCTCAGGTATTTATTTATTTATTTAGTGTACACTTGTATCCCGCTACTTCCAGCGATCAGCAGCTGTTTTCTATACATAATGGTGCGGCTGTACAGGCCGGATTTGGAACATACAGTGTGATTTCAGGGGTGGGTAAAAGGCACATCCAACAGTCACATATTTACATTTGATTGTATAAGAGGAGACTTTACATATCTACATTTGATTGTTTGAGAGGAGGCTTTACATGTATACATATACACATATATTACATATACACATATATTACATATTACAGAACGTGTTTTATACTGCTGTGTTATTTAAGCTGGCAAGGTGCCCAAATAGAATAAGACATTCTGACTAGGTTAGGTTGAAATGGGTCTGGAAGAGGTGAGTCTTAAGCTTCTTCCTGAAGTCTTTCAAGTCCTTGTTTGCTCGCAGTTCATAGGGCAGTTGGTTCCAGAGTATTGGTGCAATAAATGAGAACGCTCTGTTGGTGGTGTTTGCGTTGCAATTTCTCAGGCTACTCGGGACATGAAGGGTGTTGCTATTTACTGTTCTTCTGCTTCTGATGATTGGTTGATCGGATATTAAGGTGTTTAGGTATGAGGGTGCTACGTTATGAACGAGCTTGACCGTGGTTACTAAGAGCTTATATTGGATGCGGGCTTTGATGGGGAGCCAATGAAGCTCGATTAGTACTGGAGTGATGCGTTTGGTTAGGCCTTTTTTCATGATGATTCTAGCTGCTACGTTTTGTGCTAGTTGCAGTATGTTAAGGGTTTTTTTGGGCAGACCTTGTAATATAGCGTTGCAGTAATCCAGGTGGGGAATGATGAGGGCTTGTGCCACTGTCCTGAAGTCGGAGTGGTCAATAATATTCCGTAGCGGTTGCAGGATTCTTAATTTGCGGAAGATGGCCCGATTGGTGATTCGGAGGTGCTTTTCCATATTTAAGTTGCTGTCCAGCATAACACCTAGGTATTTTATTTCAGGCTTTGTGGTATAGACATTATTGTTCATGGTAACCGTTGGTGGTGGGTTAAAGTCAGGTTTTCTGGAAATGCACATCACTTCTGTTTTTTTATGGTTTATTGACATATTATTCTGTTGCAGCCAGTTTTGTAGTTCACTTAGGCATTTTTCGAGCTGATTGAGGTTGGGGTTGTTGATGTCGAGATGAGTGTAAAGCATCAAGTCGTCTGCGTAGATATGGTAACTGATCTTGTGGTCCTGCAGGATTTCACAAATAGGTCGTAGATAGAGGTTGAACAGGAGTGAGGATAGGGCAGAGCCTTGTGGTATGCCTTGAGTTTGAGGGAAGCGAGAGGCCTTTGCGTTGTTGAATTGTACTTGCTGCATTCTGTTATTTATGTAAGATGCGAACCATTTCAGGGGGTTCCCCGATATGCCTATGGAGGCAAGTCTGTCCAGGAGCGTGGCATGATGCACTGAATCAAAGGCAGCAGATATGTCTATAAAAATGAGCATATACATTTTGCTTTTGTTCTCAAGACCCTTGTGTAGTTTGTCCATTAGGGCTAGTAGGAGTGTTTCCACGCCATGATGTTGGCGGAAGCCGTATTGATGATCATCTAGGGCATTGTTAACATCAATGTGGTCTTGCAGCTATTGCTGGACAGCCTTTTCGATAATCTTGGCTAAGAAAGGTATGCTGGATATCGGATGGTAGGAGGCAGGGTCACTCTTGTTGAGAGTTTTGTTTTTTAGGATGGGTCGTATGAGAGATTGCTTAAGTCGTGCTGGCATGATCCCTTGTAGTAGAGACTGATTTACTATATGGGTGATATACTTGGCAGCATCTTGTTTCACCGCCTTGATCCAGGCTGCTGGGCAGGGATCGAGGGGGGAAGTGGTGGAGTTCAAGTATGTCCATGGAGGTAAGAACCTTGGGAACAACCTGAAGCCCCGTTAATGCTTTGGAGCCCGAAGACTCCTGCCGGGGCTTTATTGACAAAATGTCTTCAAAGGCAATGCCACAGGCATCTCGATGCTTAGGAGATCTACCACTCGAGGACTGGCTAGTCTTAACAGACTTTTGTTTGGTTACCTGATCCTGTGAAAAAGAAGATATTCTGGCTGATGACATCGAGTCCGATGTGAACCGGGTATCGAGTTGTGCTCGATCCTGAAGACTTCTTCTGTTTGAGCTCCAGCAGGAGAGACACTCCAGTGGGCAATGGTCAGGACCTAAACATTTTAGACACCAAGTATGAGTGTCTAAAAATATATTTGCACCGCCACACTTTGAGCATTTCTTAAGGATAGTGGCTAGCTTTTCCATAATGGAAGGATAGAGGCCTAGTGGCCTAGAAACTGTCAGGCACTAAACAGGAAAAATTCCTTAGAAAAAAAAGAGGAAATTTTAGTAAAAAGAAAGAAAAGCACCGGCGGTACCGGTGGCATCGAGGGAAGGCAGACGTGACCACAAGAAACAAGAATAAAAAAAGAAGAATTTTCTGCGGTGACAGGAATACGTCCTGCCGGCTCCACGGAAAATGAAAAACTGATGAGAGGGAAGTGAATGGGCGGGAAGGCAGCGCGCATGCGTGTGGAATGCTCCCAAAGGCTTTCTTTTTGGACGCTGGGGAGCGTTCCCGCGCAGGCTCCGTCGGTACCGACGTACCCATATGTGAAGACTCATTCCTGCTTGTTCCTGGAGATCAGGCATCATAGATGGGGGCGTCAGATGATCAGTTACCCACCTAGCCTGAGACAGGGATCTGTTTACTAAAACATGGTAGGCTTTTGCAGCTAACACTGGGTGTTAGTTGCAAAAGCCCCGTGGTAGCAGCAAAAGTGCTGCAGTAGGTGCAGGGGGCATTCCCAGCATTGTTCCTGCAGATACTGCAGAGAAAACATTGGGATCACAGGTGACAGCTTCACAGATGCAGCTAATGCCACCCATTGAGGTAGGCATGGTAGCTGCACAAAACCAGATTGCCTGCTCTCCACCCACATGACATCCATTGGGGAAGCCACCGCATGAAATGTAGCTACCATGAAAATGGCCTGAGGTAACTACATTTCTCTTGCGTTTGCTGTCTTCTCAGCATGACGTACAGTACTTGCGTTAGTGCCACTAAGACAGCTAACGCTCTTTAGTAAACATCCCCCTGAAAGTAGTTAAATTTAAGCTGGTTATATTAAGCCATGTGATCATGGCAACTGTTAAGATTGGTCAAGTCTAAGGATAAGGTATTAATGTATGTAACAAGTTGTATGTCATCAGCAAACAAATAACCATTGATGCCATGTAATTTTATAATTAACAGCAGCATTCTGAGAAACAAATTGAAAAGAATAGGTGCCTGGACAGAGCCCTATGGCACTCCACATATAAAGAGGGTAAAATAATGAATTTACACAGAACTTCCTATAAGAGATAAACCATGCCAAAATATTATGACAAAGACCCATGTCAACAAGACACATAAGCAGAAGGCCAAAATTGACTAGGTCAAAGGCCTTTCATAAAATGATAATTACACTTACCTGGTAATTGTAGTTCCTTGAGTGACGACAGTTCAGTCCTCCACCTCTGGGTTGTGCACCTCCTCCTGCAGCCTGGAGACTGGACATGTCAAAATCCTGACGTCACTGGATGTAGTCTGCAGCACTCTCCCATACTCCCCAGTGAACTATTGACAAAGCATACTCAAAGGAGCAACAAATAAGTAGCCAATAAAGAAACTGTAACCTTAACAACTGCAACTAACTGAATATTTACCCTTTCGTACGACAGGACCAAACTTTGGCCAGTACCGTTCCCTCCTGACCTCTTCAGAATGACAGACCAGACAAGAAAAAACAGTCAGAATTAGACAGAATGGAGACAAGTAGAACCTCTGACATGCGCACCTACCTGTCACTGAATCGGCATATCTAATAAGATCGCACCGTATCCTCTCACCACTGGGCAGGATTGAGGACTGAACTGTCATCACTCAAGGAACTACAATTACCAGGTAAGTGTAATTATCATTTCCTTATCGTTCCTACAGTTCAGTCCTCCACCTCTGGGATGTAACAGAGCAGTGTTCAATGGGAGGGGCCTTCCAATCCGGCTCGTAAAACTGCTGAACCGAACGAGGCGTCCCTCGCCGCCAGCACGTCCAGACGATAATGCCTACTGAACGTGTGAAGTGACGACCACGTTGCTACCTTGCAGATGTACCCTGGTGGGACCAACCCGTGCTCTGCCCAAGAGGCTGCCTGCGCTCTAGTGGAGTGTGCTCGCAATCCCAGTGGCACTGCGCGGCCCTGTAGCAGATACGCTGACACAATCGCTTCTCTAATCCACCTAGAAATGGATGCTTTCGCTGCCGCTTCACCCTTGCGAGGTCCCCCGAACAACACGAACAGACGATCCAATTTACGAAATGGCTCAGAGACCTGCAAATAACGCCGCAACACCCTCTTAATATCCAACAGCCGTAAATTGCCATCCGACGAAGATACCCCCCGAGGACAGCACCGGGAGAGAAACCGTCTGATTCAGGTGAAACAGAGAGACGACCTTAGGCAAAAAGGATGGCACCGGGCGCAACACAACCTTTTCCTTAGAAAAGGCCAGAAATGGTTCTCTGCACGACAGCGCCTGCAACTCCGAAATTCGCTTTGCTGAACAAATAGCCACTAAAAACACCGTTTTCAATGTCAAATCCTTCACTGTAGCCTTACGCAAAGGCTCAAAGGGCTCCTTTACCAATGCCCCCAAAACCAGATTGAGATCCCACGGGGGAACGATGACCCGACGGAAGAGCCTCAGCCTCGAAACCGCCTTTAGAAAATGCAACACATCCGCATGAGCCCCTAACGGCACATTTTGCACCTTGCCCCTATAGCAGGCCAGAGCTGACAATTGTACTCTCAACGAACTGGCTGCCAATCCCTTGTCAAAGCCGTCCTGTAGGAAACTCAACACCACGGGTACTGAAGCAATAGCCGCGCGTACCTGACGCCTCGAGCACCAATCCTCAAATATGCACCATACTCGAACATATGCCAAAGAAGACGACCTCTTCCTAGCGTGCAGCAGCGTTGCCACCAGTGATCCTGAGTATCCTTTCTTTTTCAGCCTCGCCTTTTCAATGGCCAAACCATAAGCGAGAACCGATTCACTTGAGCCATTCAAAGCGGACCTTGGATTAGCAGATCCTCCGACACCGGCAGCCTCCAAGGCTCCCCGTCTAGCAGGCGAACCAGATCCGCGTACCACGGACGTCTTGGCCAGTCCGAAGCCACCAACAGCACTCTTCCTCGATGAGCCTCGATCCTCTGCACCACGCGACCTATCAACGCCCATGGTGGAAAAACATAGAGGAGACCGAGCATCGGCCATGGTTGCATCAAGGCATTGAGGCCTTCCGACATTCTCTCTCGCCTTCTGCTGAAGAAGCGACTTGTCTTTGCGGACTGGAAGGTCGCCAGGAGATCCATAATCGGCGGCCCCCATTTGTGGACTATCTGAGCAAACACTTATGGATTCAGCTCCCATTCCCCAGCATCCAATTGCACCCTGCTGAGAAAATCCACCGTCTCATTGTCCTTCCCCGCAATGTGCGCCGCCGAGATCGCTGGTAGACGCTTTTCCACCCAAGTGAACAGTAGCTCCGCCTCCTCTTCCATGGCCACGCTGCCGGTGCCTCCCTGACGATTGATGTATACCGTTGCGGAGTTGTCCGACAGCACTCTGACCGCCCGACCGGACACTGCTGTCTCGAAGGACTGAAGCGCTAGCAATACTGCCCTCAGCTCTAGCCGGTTGATGGACCAACCGCTCTGCTGGGCGGACCACGCGCCCTGTGCATACAGATCTCCGCAGTGTGCTCCCCATCCCGCGAGACTCGCATCCGTCATCAGCAGAATCCATGTAGGCTGCTCTAGGGGCATCCCTGCTTGCAGAGATCCGGGCAGCAGCCACCACCGCAACGCCTTTCTGACCCGCAGAGGACAGGGAAGACGCTTGCTCAATGAGTCGTTCTGGTGAGACCAGTGGCGGAGAAGCACACGCTGCAAGGACTGCATGTGAAACCTGGCCCAGGGCACCACTTCCAGGGTCGCTGCCATCGTGCTGAGTACGCACAGGTACTCCCACGCCGAAGGCGCCAGAGCAGACGCAGGCCCAGCGCCCGATGATGCAGCAGAAACACCGCCCCTGACCGGGTGTCGAACCGCACACCCAGATACTCGAGCTCCTGGGCTGGCACCAGCCGGCTTTTGGCTGGATTGACCACCCAGCCGAGATGCTGCAAGAAGTTTACCACTCTGTCTGTCACTCGGACGCTCTCGGCCTCGGACTTCGCCCGAATCAACCAGTCGTCGAGATAGGGATGAACCAGTATTCCTTCCTTTCGCAATGCCGCCGCCACCACAACCACCATAATTCTTGGTGAAGGTACGCTGTGCCGTGACCAGCCCGAAGGGTAAGGCTTGAAACTGAAAGTGCCCCCAGGGGATGGCGAACCGAAGGAACCTTTGGTGGGCCTCTTTTATCTTTATCTTTATCTTTATTAAAACATTTGATAAACCGCCCAGGCCGGAGCATCAGGGCGGTGTACAATCATAAAAAGGTGACAGCTGCTGAGAAAGGAAGGGAAGAAAAGAACGCCAAATGATAATAGGACAGCAAAAGAAATAGCAGAGAGTAAAGAGGGGCAACAGAAAGCAGCAGATTGGAATATGAAGATACGCCTCTGTGAGGTCCAGGGAGGTCAAGTACTCTCCTTTGCGCACTGCTACGATAAACGGAGCGCAAAGTTTCCATCCTGAAGTGTGGTACTCGCAGACACCAATTTACGCCCTTTAGATCCAAAATGGGGCGAAGAGATCCGTCCTTCTTGGGCACCACGAAATAAATTGAGTACCGACCCAACCCGTAATCTTCCAAAGGCACTGGACGGATGGCCCTCAAAAGCAATAGACGATCGAGAGTCTTGCGAATCGCCAGGGCTTTTTGTGGACTTCTGCAGGGAGACATCACAAAGGAATCCCGGACTGGTCTCGCGAACTCCAGGGCGTACCCTTCACGAATGATTTCTAACACCCACTGATCCGTAGTGATCTGGGTCCAAGCAGAAAGAAACTCCCGCAGCCTCCCTCCTATTGGAGCACTTTCTACCAGGACCCGCATACCTTCATTGCGGCTTTCGACCGGATGAGGAGGGGGCTCTTGAGAAACCTTTATTTGCTCCCCTAAAGTTTCAAAACCCCTGGCCTTTTGAAGGAAATCTACCTCTCTGGGAACCGCCCAACCGAGACGTTTGGAATCTTCTAAAATCCTGGGACTGGCCCCGAAAGACCGGCATGGACCTCCCTGGCTTGGGTTTGTCCTCCGGAAGCCTGCCACCCTTAGACTCCCCCAAATCCTTAACTAACTTATCTAGATCCTCGCCAAACAGTAGCCTACCCTTAAAGGGCAGCTTACTGAGGCGCGATTTAGAAGATCCATCTGCCGCCCAACTCCGCAACCACAAGGAGCGGTGCGCCACCACTAAGGAAGCCATGCTGTTAGCTAGAGCTCTGATCAAATCATAATGAACATCCGCCAATTACGCGGTACCTGACTCCAACCGATCCAGCTCAGCAGTCCCCTCCTGATCTAGCTGCGAGGACTGCCAAAGCCACTGAGACCACCGGAGACATGCTCGTGCCACCCAAGCTCCACAAATAGAAGCCTGCAATGACAAGGCATCCGCCTCAAAGGACTGCTTCAAAAGTCCATCCATCTTTCTATCCTGCGCATCTTTTAATGCGGCGCTACCTTCCACTGGGATTGTGGTCTTCTTGGTAACCGCTGAGACCGCCGCATCAATTCGAGGGGATTTAAAACGCTCCTTGTCCTTATCCGCCAGAGGATAGAGCCTGTTCATTGTTCTGACACCTCTGAGCCCAGCCTCCGGCTGGTCCCACTCGTCCTGAATCATCTTATCCACCACCCGGTGGACTGGAAACACCACTTGCGCCTGCCTCACCGCCTGGATGATGGGGTCCTCCACCCCCTCTACTTCAGCCAGAGAGGCAGCCGCCAAGTTCAACATCTGGAGGGATTCCGTAATAAGAGCTGGGAGCTCCTCTTTCCGGAACACCCGGATGATCTTTGCCTGATCCTCCAGTTCCTGAATCTCACCCTCCTCTAAATCTTCCATATCTGCCTCCAAATCTAGGTCAACCTCCTCCGAGTCATTCCCTTCTCTGTCTGAAGGGGATCGCTCGCGAGGTCATGATCACTTTGAAGGCATTGGAGAAGTACCGCTGTTGCCAACTACCCCTGGCTGCGGAGCAGCTGTAGGCCTAGCAAAGGCCTCTGGTAATAGCCCTTGGCGTTGCCTGCAGAACGCCTGATGCATAAGCAACACAAAGTCGGGGCAGAAATCCCCAAACTGGGAACTGGACTCCAGGGCCGGCGATGCCGACGGCAGACCACCTATAGACTCCTGGGACCCCCTGGAGTGGACGCCAATGCCACTTCCTCTTCTGGGCCTGCTGCCGCCAGCTGGGGGTCCTGGCCGGGTTTTGCTTCCATCTGCCGTTCCATGCTGGCAGACCCCGAAGCGCAAGCTCTGCAGACCCCTGAATCTGCTAACATGCCTCTGCGGGAGCCGCAGAGAACGCATTGGGGCCGGGACGCCATCTCAGATATCCCACCCCTAAAGGGAGGCTCTTGTGCCCTTTCACTTCTCCAAGAATTTACTTATGTGCTTCTGTATAACTTAATTGTAATTTTTTTTTTCAAACAAAACCTAGGAAGAACCCCTGGGCTTTAACCAGAGAGAGGGCCTCTTTTCCACAATCAAATAAAGCGCAGAGCCTCCCTGCCCTCAAATTTCTGCTTTTAAAACACTGCCTGGAACTGTGCTTTGCGATGCTCCTGCATCTAAAATGGCCGCCGCCACCAGCACGAAGCTGAAAAGGGCGCCAAAAACTACCGCGTGAGCCTAGAAGTAGTATAGGCTCCCTGTTTGGCCATCGGGGTAAGGCTGAAGTCCAACAAGCACTCTAAAGGGAACTTTCTGCCCCCAGATTCCCCGCTCAGACTCACATGTCTTCAACGGGGCTCCAGCCCGCGGTTCTGCTTTTAAGCTGAACAGCTAACTGCCGGCGAGCCTCCCATCAGTGTGCTCCGGCTCCCGAGGGCAATGCGGTTCCCTGCCGAAGCAGGGGATGCCGCCACAGTCCTGCTCTAGGGCTCTCCCCCGTCCTGTCCAGGGGGAGAGACCTGAAATGAGCCCACAGCCCCGCAGATCAGAGGCAGGCAGGTACCGGTACGAGGGCACTGTTTGTTCATCGCTGCTCTCCCTCTAGACTTTTTTTTTTAAAGGGATAACACCCCCAAAATAAATCAAATGAAATTTGAAAAGAAATGTGAAATTTAAAGGTCAATTTGAGATCTAAACCTATACTAAACCTCTAATGCTCCTTAAGTGTTCCTCAAGTGAGCCCAGCACCTAGGCTCACTACGTCCTCCTGCTGCATGGAGACTGGACACACTGGGGAGTATGGGAGAGTGCAGCAAACTACATCCAGTGATGTCAGGATTTTGACATGTCCAGTCTCCAGGCTGCAGGAGGAGGTGCACAACCCAGAGGTGGAGGACTGAACTGTAGGAACGATAAGGAACAATAGTTAAAACCCTTAATACTACATTGCACCCTTGAGTTTTAGCAGTTCAAATACATGACCCTATATTTTTTTAAGATTAAATCTTAGTTATCAACTCTAGACCATTCCTCAAGTTTTCAATGGATGACTTCTTATGTTTTTCACACCTTCCATTGCGTCTACCTGGTTGTAGATTTTGGTATCATCCCTAAATGGCAAAACCTTTTTTGACAGTCTTTCAGCAATGTTGCCTATAAAAATGTGGAAAAGTACTAGGCAAAAGACCAGTTTTCTGGATCAACACTGGTAATGCCCCTTTCATTGGAGTGAATGCCATTTATCACTACACTTTGTCAGCTCCCACTTAATCAGTTTCCAACCCAGTCACTTTAGAGCCCAAACCATGAGCACTCAAATTAATTTTTATTTACTTGGCCCTTTTATTCTGCTAAAAAGCAGATTACAATTAAATAAAAACCACCAGTGGTTATATAATTATACAGTACATTAGTTTATAAAGCCCATTTCACTAGTTCAAATACACTATTTATAAGCCATCTATGCAGAATTGTGTCAAAGCCTTGCTGAAATCCAAATAAACTACATCTAGCTCTCTTCTCTGATAAAACTCTCTGGTCACCCAACAAACGGATCAGATTCATCATATACGACCCACTTTTGGCAAACTCAGATCCTGTGATTTGCTGGATTCCAAAATTGCACTGTCATCTGTTGTGGCAATAATTCCCCACAATACTCTCAGAGGTAGTCCATCCAGCCCCAATACTTTTATCCATTTTTGTTTAGGTTGCTCCTCATGAGCAATGTCTTCTGAAAATTGTTTGAAATCTACCTCACTTCCATTCTAATTTGTATGTTTTTCTGCAGGCTTGCTCCTAGCATATCTTCAGGGAACATGAACTGAAATATTTGTAAAGCAATTCCACTTTTCCTCATCAACTTCTACATGTTCTATCTCTTCGCTTCACGGCAACTTTTGTACTTCTGTCACTCATATCTCAACAATGTTTTGTCCCCCTGTTTATTGTTATAGGTATTTTTAAAATTTGTCTAGAAAATGTATGGTATATTTGTGTTCTAAGAATTTACAAGATGTCAGGAGAAAAGGATCACTTGGTTCCCCTAGATTAATTGCATCTACCCGCTTCCTATATTGTCACAAATATTATTGAGTCTGAAGTCATTAGAGGAAAGGCAGGACAGAGGAGATATAATAGAGACTTTTAAAGACTCTCATGGCATAAGTGCACAAGAGAGCCTCTTTCAATTGAAAACAAGCTCTGCTATTAGGGGACATAGGATGAGGATGAAAGGGGATAGACTCAGCAGTAATATTTCTTTACGGAAAGAGTGGTTGATGCATGGAATAGTCTTCCAGTGGAGGTAGTAGAGATGAGGACAGTATCTGAATTCAAAGCAGCATGGGACAAACACAGAAGATATCTAAAAGAAAAGAAGGGACTATAGTATTTGATATGGAAGGGCAGACAAGATAGGCCCTGTGGTCTTTTTCAGCCATCATGTTTCTATCTTTCAGCCATCCATAACTAAGTTCCCTTTTTATTGATCCCATGTAGGCTTGAATTCTGCTACTGTGACACTTCTCTTTGGGCCCGATTCTGAGAGGTGACTTGCGGGGCTGCACATCCCAGTGGGATGTTCAGCCCCGCGAGCCGTCCTGACCCTATTCTCCCATAGGCTCTTCCCACATGGCCAAAGCAGCAGTATGGGGAGAGCTGGTGGGGGGTGAGAGGGGGAGGAGTGTGGGCAGAGCTGGGGCAGGCCAAGATGGCAGGATGTACAGGGCCTATTCAGGTCATGACCCTGTACATCCTGCAGGTCAGGGGTAGATGCGCTGTTTATTCCACCTCGGTGGTGGAATAAGCAGCTGGGACAGAAGCGATTGGGACCGGAACACCTCCCCCACCAAGGCCAGGACAGGATCCAGGTAGGACCCTGCCACCCGATCCAGGCCCCTGCTGCCCAGCCTGGGGTCAGGCAGCAGGGTAACAGGGAGTTGGCACTGCAAGGGGCACACCAGCCAGCAGGGAGGATGTCCCCGCCTGTATGCAGGGGCATTCCAGGCCATCCTCAGGCCCGATTCTGTATGCTGTGGGAATGTTTTGCTCCCACATTACAGAATCGGGTCCTAACAAGCCCATCCTGCTCAGGGCCGTCCGGATGGCCCAGACGTGCCCCTTTCTGAATTGGGCTCTTTGAGGCCAATGTATGCATAATTACCCCCACTATTTAATTTTAAGTGCTTAGCATGTTTCTATCAGGATTTCTATAAAATATAGGCCCAATGGAAAGAAAGTATGCACAATTTTGCTGTGAACCTTTTTGAAAAATCTTTAATTATAACTTATCGAGGTGGTGGTAGTTTTTGTGAAATCCAGTTAGTGAAACTATTTCTGCAGGTAGTTTTCTTGGGTGTTCAAGGCCATTTAAAAAGGTCAGGCACCCATGTAAAAAAGCTGAATTATATGTGCCAGTGGGCATCTGTATGCAAGTATATGCAACCTTGGGCCGGAAGGACTGGGGTTTTTAGTCCCACAGGTGCTCCTTGTGGTCTTGGGCAAGCACCTTAACTCTCCATTGCCCATGTTCCCTGTAAAATAGTTTATCTCCAAGTTATAATGCCCTGTTCAATGTAATTTCAGTTTGTTCAATGTAAACCGCCTTGATATCATGAAAGGCGGTATATAAGAAATGTTAAATAAATAAATAAATTATTAAGTAATGGGCTTGATATTCAGTGTTACTTATCCGGTTAGCAGCAGTTGCTGCTAACCGAAGAAGTCACACTGACCATGCAGTACTATCCAGTTAGTGTCACCAAATAATCACCACACACTCACTTGGTACTATCTGGAAAGTGCCAGGATGATCTGGGGCAGAATAGGAAATTGAGCTGGTGGTGATTTTCAGAACTATCTGCATAACTTATAAGAGAACCCTTGACAAAGTATTTTCAGATAGAACTGCCATTGAGTGGAAAATATTAAAAATTATATGGTATTTAGGCACTCAATTAAAAAAAAAAACACTGCTCCAAGGATTTTTAGTTTTCATTATTTTAGATTAATTTTTATGATTTAGGGAGTGCTCTTAAGCACAAGAGAAGATGGCTGCATAATTTTGTCACTACTTCTGGCTCTGCAAGATTATCTGAAATATCATCTGCCTGAGTTCAGAAATACCACCTTTCCCCACCCTGGCCCAGAATACCTCTGATGGCAAGCAACAAAGATAAGTTGGAGGCTTGCTTTGTAATTAATTTGGGACTTAAATGAAGCAAACAGGAGCCTCCATCTCCCACCTTAGAGCATATTTTGGAAGAACTACACTACAAACACTATCTGTCACGCTCCTAGTCTGGAGATTAACACTATGGTGGCATTCCAAAAGTGGGTGGAGCAGGGGAGTGGAAAATTGCAATGGTGAAGGGGAAAATTCTGGCACTAGAATGGGAAAGCTTGCAAATAGCAAATTTGCAGCAAAACAGAGATCTTGCTAGCCACACATGTTGGA
The DNA here is from genome assembly GCA_033557465.1 of Ichthyophis bannanicus. Classification (NCBI taxonomy): domain Eukaryota; kingdom Metazoa; phylum Chordata; class Amphibia; order Gymnophiona; family Ichthyophiidae; genus Ichthyophis; species Ichthyophis bannanicus. The sequence continues at coordinate 59,607,843 of CM066035.1, forward strand.
GCAATGTGCAGATCCTGGGCCTCCAGGAAGGAGTGGAGGGTCAAGATATGATACCGTTCTTGATAAAGTGGCTGCTGGACCTATTAAACCTCACCTTTGACTTACCATTCAAAACTGAAAGAGTCCATTGCATCCCTGTTCACTTGAGGAAAGAGCAAAAAGGGCCATACCCAGTGGTTCTGGATGCAGATAATAGGGCATAACGAAAAAGGATCTTTCTTCTGTGATCACATTCTTGGACTCCAATCCTTGTGACATGGGAAGGATGATCTTGACTCTGCTTAAGCATGTGCTGCAATCTTGGGGTCCAATGGAAAACATGATGCCTTCGGAACTAATTCTTTTAACTGGGCTATCCTTTGGGTAGTGAATTTGCTTATATTCACAGGAATTTGGAAGCCTTATGCAGTTTTATGATCTGTACTCTATTTCTGTATCTTATATGAACATGGGGATAGAGTGGTGGGGGGGGGGGGGGAGGACATGAGTTAGTCTAACCCTTAATGTGGTTATATAGATGGACAGGGATTGTAGAAAATTACCCCAGTTCTCTATCCAAGTTATATTTCCTGTTTTTGTGCAGGCCATTTTGGTCAGGGAAGGGTCATCCAATATATGGTATTCATATTTTATAGCCTGTTTATAAATGGCTTGCTGAACACAGATCCTTTTGTAAAATGTGTATACATACATATATCATGGTGGCCATCCAGAAAGAACCATTTTATTAAAATGTATCAACAAAAGAGTGGTGCCACTCTAGACTTTGTGTGCATAAGTGCTGGCTCTTGTATGTTCAAGCAGTATGTTTTGCTGGCATTCAGTACATTTGCACCAGATTTTGCAAAATTGCATGTCTAAGGAGTGCCCATTAAAGTCAGGTTGCTAAACTCATTTTTATTTTTGAAGTGAAGCATTTGGCTTGCAACAAAGATGAGCTGCCCTGTGTCAGGTGCATTTCCTGGAGAAACGTTACCCTGGCCGGCCATCTGTTCAGATACAGTTTGTCAACATCTTCATATGCTTAAAGGGGTGATTTAAGCCTTTAATAATAAGAGATATAATCTTGACAAAATTGGCCATATTGCATAATCATATTATCTGTGCAAAGAATCTTAAGCCCCCCCCAGCTTGGAACCAGTGCTCATCTCATATCACCATTCATACTTAGAATCTGCAGCCACTTACATATTGCTTCCATAATTCTGTGGGGCCACCATTAGTGCAAGATATCCATATTCACAGAATACCCAAGGAGACTGCATAGCTAACCAAACATGACAACAAACCAACTAACACATATGGGTTCTTGGTCTGGAGAAAGCAGCAACAGCATAAGAAAAAAAAAAGAAATGAAAATAAACTGCTTCCCCACTTCAGCTAAATACTTGGTCAACCATGTACTATCATATTTATTTATTTGTCTCTTCTATACCACACTATTCAATATCAGTGCGGTGTACCTTCAATAAAATCTTATACAATGCAGTTGTGGCTGCATTGTATTTACAATAATTGAGGTTTAAATAACAAACACCTTTTCCAGCAGAGATTCAAGGCAAATTACATTCAGAGACAGCAGGTATTTCCCTAACCCCACAGCGCTTACACTCTAAACTTGCACCTGAGAGAATGGAGAGTTAAGGGACTTGCCCAAGGAGCACCAGTGGGATTTGAACCAAGCTTATTTAGCTCCAAGCTACTTCCCTAACCACTAGGCTACTCGTATTGCATAATGCAGCCTTTGTGCAATTTTGTTCTTCTTAGTACATTGGCATTTTATATCTGCTCCAGTACACTTTTAGCTTTCCCAATTGCTTTATTACATCAAGGTCATCAGCAATAAGGACCCCAAGGTTTCTTTCTTGTTTGGTGACTGCTAGTCCTTCCTCTCCAGCTGGTACGTGACTCTGAATTCCTGCATCACAAATGTACATTCCTTATCGTCACTCCAGTCCAGTCCCTTTACTTCTGGGTTGCGCAACCCTTCCAGCAGCTTGGAGGCTGAGCCCAACCTTTTTGGGGGATGGAGCGGTATAAATACCACTGGGACCACCCACCAACTCCAGTATTCTCAGCCTCCAAGCAGCTGGAGGGTTCCGTAAGCCTAGGGCTTACTGGAGTCTTCTCCTTTTAAATTTTACCCTTTTTAGGTTTTTTAAGCTCCTTGCTTATTGATTTACTTAGTTTTTTTACTTTTACATTTGTTTTTGTTCACTGTGCCTTTAATTTTCGCCTGCCTACTCTCTCCCTCCTCCCCCCCCCCCCTGGCCGGGCCGTGTACCGGAGGTGATTGCTTCCTGCAGCAGCGAGGAGGACCGTTCAGCTCTCCTCTCGCCGCTGAGCCGCCCGATTCCTGCACTCTCTCTTCTTCAGTGACCTGCCCTGCCTCGCGCCGAAGCCCTGCTGGTGGCTGAGCGCTTGAGGCACGCCGCGACTGTGTTCCTCCTGCCGCTCCCGTCTCAGTACGGAGGGAAGCGGAGTCGAGCGCGGGAGCCCTGTTTTCAGCGCCTTTCAAGCGGCGCCGCTTAAACCGGAGCGGGGGGACGGCTCACAGCACCGATTTAGCGGTTCTTTAAATCTGATCGGAAGGCAACTCGCAGTCCTCCGTTTAGGTCTCCACGTGATTGCAGCCTACCACGTGTGGAGCCAACGGCTGGATTTCGCTGAGTCGGGCCTGGGCACCGCGGCAGAAGAAGCTCTCCAAACAGCAAGTACCGGATTAAATTCTGGGCTTTATGCATTTTATTTTATTTTAATTTGTTTTAATTTAATTTAATTTAGTTTCTCCTTTAGCTTGGGTTTAAGTGGAGTAGTGTCTAATTTCCTGGTCTGGGGAGCTGTTAATTCTTTACGAGGGGGGAGAGCACTCTTAAGTCTGTTTGTCCTGCGTTGTACAGGTTCGGGCAGGCTGGTGGGTTAAACCTAGGTGGCACTAGCAGGACTTCTGTTCCTCCTTATCAAGGACATGACTGGCAAGTCTCGGTGCCCTTCCTGTGGCACTCGCAGAGGTACTTCTACGGAGGCTGGGATCTGCAGGGGTTGTGCTGCAGTAGCCGCCTCCATGGAACAAGAAATTAACTTATCCATGGCTCAGACTTCTCAGGGGTCCGGGGACCCTCTGGAGGGGGAGGGGGGGTCTCAGTTCCCTCCCCCTACCTCATCAGAATTTCCCACTCCTCCTCTGCCCCTTCCCCCCCTGCCCGCGGGGGAGGGGGGGTCGGGGATCTCTTCTCCCCTGACTTTGTCCTCTTGCTCCATAGAGCCTATTGTATGCGCAAGCAAGGGTTGGGCGCAGGGGAGGCGGCCCCTACAGCAGAAAGCGGGCCTGCCAGACCAATGAGGGCAAGCAGTCAGAACCCCGGGATTCCACTTAAGCGCGCTCGGCTGATGAGTGAGGAGCCCCTCACGTCCCTCTCTCAGGGCACCCCGGAAGAGGAGAGCTCTGACAAGGATCTAGATGAGGAGGAGGAGGAACTTGAAGAGGGGGAGATCCCTGAGGAGGATCATTCCCGTATAATTAGGGTTTTTCGCCGAGAGGAACTCCCGGCACTAATCAATGAGTCCCTGAAAGTGCTCAATGTGGCCTCAGACGCGCCTGCAGAGGACGAAGCGTTGGAGGACCCCTTAATCCAGGCCATTAGGAGGTCCCAGAAAGTATTTCCTATCCACAGGGTGGTTCAGCAGATGATCCAGGAAGAATGGGATCAACCTGAGTCAAGCCTTAGGGGGGTCCGCTCTATGGCTTGCCTATACCCTCTCCCAGAGGCAGACAAAGAGCTGCTGAAGTCACCCAGGGTAGATGCGGCGGTATCAGCTGTTACAAAGAAGACAACTATCCCAGTCGAGGGCAGCACGACCCTGAGGGACTCGCAAGACAGGAAACTGGACACGCTCCTGAAGAAAACCTTTGATGTGAGCGCCCTTGCCTTACAGGCTTCCGTTTCGGGGGCCTGGGTGGCACGGGCCTGTTTGAGATGGTCTCAACAGCTTCAGCCAGCGGAAGGCGCTGCTGAAGAAGCACAGGCCAACTCGGCTAGGTTGGAATCCGGAGCGGCCTACTTGGCGGATAGTCAGTATGACCTCATCAGGAGCCTAGCTAAGAACATGGCCTCGGTGGTGGCGGCTAGGCGCTACTTGTGGCTCCGTAATTGGGCAGCCGACGCTTCCTCAAAGGCATGCCTAAGTCGTCTTCCCTTTAAGGGGAAATTGTTGTTTGGTGAGGATCTGGACAAGTTGGTGAAGGACCTTGGCGAGTCTAAGGGCGGCAGGCTCCCTGAAGATAGACTGAAACAAGGTCGCACCCTGGCCCCGGTGCGTAGTCAACCCAGGGACCCCCAGAGGTTTCGTTCAGCCAGGTCGAACCCCTTTTCCAGGGGACGTTTCCCGACCAGGGGGCAAGGCTTTAGGGGGTTTCGAGGAGCAGGTAGAGGTTTCGGTGCCTCTTCTTCTTCTTCCTCGGGGCCTAGGAAACAGCAATGAGATGTCGGGGGTCCAGGGGGAGGAGCTGCAGGTGGGTGGACGTTTAAGGCAGTTTCTTCCCGCCTGGTCCCGGGTCACGTCTGATCAATGGGTCCTAGAGGTCATCAGAGAGGGCTATGCTCTCGAATTTGCCAGACAAATACATTCAGCCTTTGTTCAGTCTCCCTGTGGTTCTTCTACAAAGCGGGCGGCGGTAGAGACAACTCTCGCACGCCTAATAGCGCTCGGGGCCATTGTCCCGGTACCACCAGACCAGTGCGGCTCTGGTCGGTACTCGATTTACTTCGTGGTACCAAAGAAGGAAGGGTCCTTCCGCCCGATCCTGGATCTAAAGCAGGTCAATCGCTGTCTCAGGGTTCCGCATTTCCGGATGGAGACCCTACGATCAGTCATAGCAGCCGTAAGGGGCAGGGAATTCCTAACGTCCCTCAATCTGACAGAAGCTTACTTGCATATCCCGGTCAGGGCATCCCATCAACAATTCCTGGATTCGCAGTGCCAAGGGGCCACTTTCAATTCCAGGCCCTACCTTTCGGCCTAGCTACGGCTCGAAGAACGTTCACCAAAGTGATGGTGGTAGTAGCGGCCTCCCTATGGAAAGAGGGAATCCTAGTTCACCCTTACCTGGACGATTAGCTGATCCGAGCGAAGTCAGAAGAGGAAAGCCACTCCGTGACGACAAGAGTCATTCAGGTCCTAGAAGAGTTGGGGTGGGTCATCAATCGAGCAAAGAGCAGGTTGACTCCCTCCCAGGAACTCGAGTACCTCGGAGCAAGATTCGATACCAGCAGAGGCAGGGTGTTTCTGTCTCGATCAAGATCAAGAGAACTAAGGCTTCTAGTCACGCAGTTTCTGGGCAGACGAAACCCCACAGCGTGGCATTATCTTCAGGTTCTGGGAACAATGGCGGCAGCGATAGAGGTAGTACCATGGGCCAGAGCCCACATGCGGCCATTGCAGCGGGCCCTATTGCGTCGATGGTCCCCCCAGCATCATCCCATGTCAATGCAGTTACCTTGTGCTCCGCGAACCAAACAGGCCCTCCGCTGGTGGCGGTGCCCAAGGAATCTGGATCGCGGGATGCCCCTCGAACCGCATCAGTGGTTCCTTTTGACGACGGATGCCAGTCTGGTAGGCTGGGGAGCTCACTGCGAGGACCAGTTCATTCAGGGCAGCTGGACGCCGTTGGAAGCTCAATGGCTCATCAACAGGCTGGAATTACGGGCCGTCGTCTTGGCGCTCAGGGCTCTCGAGACCTTAGTAAAAAAGAGAGCAATTCGCGTCCTCTCCGACAATGTCACCGCAGTGGCTTACATCAACCATCAGGGCGGCACCAGCAGCCCCGCCTTGGAGAAGGAAGTGGACGCTCTGTTCCAGTGGGTGGAAGTTCGGTTGGAAGCACTCTCAGCCCAGCACGTAGCAGGCACGGACAACGTCACGGCAGACTACCTCAGCAGGTGCAAGATAGACCACGGAGAGTGGGAACTGGAGCAGGAGACCTTCGACCAGATAGTGTCCCGTTGGGGGCTCCCAGTCATGGATCTCATGGCGAGGTTCTCGTCCGCCAAGGTAGACCGATTCTTCAGTCGGCGAAAGGAAAGAATGCCCGAGGGCCTGGATGCCTTGTCCCAGAAGTGGCCTTCGGAGGGCCTCCTCTATGTGTTTCCTCCTTGGGTACTAATCGGAAAGGTTCTCCAGCGCGTGGAGTCTCACCAGGGATTCGTAATCCTCATAGCTCCGGATTGGCCTCGCCGCCCCTGGTATGCGGACTTGGTGAGATTGATCGCCGACCAGCCCTGGCGGCTCCCTTGCAAAAGGGACCTGCTGAGGCAAGGCCGGTTCGAATGCCTCACGTGGATCGATTCTCGCTTACGGCCTGGCTATTGAAAGGGCGAGGCTCCTGAGGCGAGGTTATTCAGGAGCTGTCATCACGACCCTGTTGAATGCTAAGAAGCGCTCGACCTGTCTCTCCTATGTTAGGACTTGGCGCATCTTCGAAGCATGGTGTGCGGAGCACCGACGGAAACCCCTTTCCGCCTCAGTCCCTGAGGTTCTGGAATTCTTGCAGGCAGGATTTGACAAGGGCCTAGCGCACAGCTCCTTGCGAGTTCAGCTGGCTGCCATCGCAAGCTATAGGGGCAAGGTCCGCGGCAAGTCCCTAGGGGCGCACGCGGACGTCTCCAGGTTCCTAAGAGCGGTTAGACGCCTGCGTCCTCAGCGGAGGTCGGTCATCCCCCCTTGGGATCTCAACCTAGTGCTAAATGCCCTGATCAGGGAACCCTTTGAACCAGTAAAGGGGGCCTCCTTAAAGGACTTAACCCTGAAGACAGTCTTTCTGGTCGCGATCTGCTCGGCAAGGCGGGTCTCTGAATTACAAGCGTTGTCCGCTCAACCCCCCTTCCTATTATTTCTCAAGGACAAGGTGGTTCTGCGAACTGTCCCTTCCTTCTTGCCCAAGGTTATCTCTCCCTTTCATGTGAACCAGGCAGTCAACCTCCCGGTCTTCTCGGCCGAGGGGCCTGAAGGTAGGGATAGCAAACTTCGTCTCCTGGATGTCCGGAGGACCTTGAAACGCTACCTCTCCCGCACTGCTCCCTTCCGGAAGTCCGATCGGCTATTCGTCCAGTTCGGAGGCCCTCACAAAGGGGAGGCGGCGGCCAAGGCCTCCATCTCCAGATGGATCAGAGAGGCGATTGCCTCTGCCTACATCCTGAAAGGGAAGCAGGTGCCAGCGGGTCTGCGGGCACACTCCACTCGGGCACAGGCTACCTCTTGGGCAGAATTCAGCCTAGTTCCTCCGTTGGATATTTGTAGGGCAGCGACCTGGTCCTCGCTGCATACCTTCACCAAGCATTACAGGCTGGACGTCCAGAGTTCAGCGGACGCTCGGTTTGGTCTGGCGGTCCTACAGTCCGGTATGCCGGATCCCACCCAGGATTGAACTGCTCTTTTACATCCCAGAAGTAAAGGGACTGGACTGGAGTGACGATAAGGAAAAAGTAATTAGATCTTACCTGCTAATTAGTGTTCCTGAAGGAACGACAGTCCAGTCCCTGATCCCACCCGGTTAAGGCCTATCAGTCAGAAGGAAGCTACGGACCGAGCGTGGGGCCAGTTCTGGGTGAGGGGGTGCGGGAGAAGGTCGGCTCGGGCAGACTCATGCAAACCTCCTCCGCCCGTGACCATCTTTCCTCTCAGTCTATCTATTCCTTATAAAAAAAAAATTAAAAAAAAGAGTTTTATATATGGCTAGACTATGTTATGTTATATAGGTTGTTAATGGAACTTCGTTAGGTCTGCTTTTTCATTCGATTACTGGAGTTGGTGGGTGGTCCCAGTGGTATTTATACCGCTCCATCCCCCAAAAAGGTTGGGCTCAGCCTCCAAGCTGCTGGAAGGGTTGCGCAACCCAGAAGTAAAGGGACTGGACTGTCGTTCCTTCAGGAACACTAATTAGCAGGTAAGATCTAATTACTTTATTTTACATAGTATCCCCAAGAAAGTATATGCAAATGTATGAAAATTTGCCATAGCTTCCCCCTCAAAAACTGAATTATAGACTTCTCCAATCCCCTTAAGAACATGTATCCCTAGAGTGCTGCATGAACCAGAGGCTGTGATTATACTGAGTCATATTGAATAACTGTGAAGATGACTACAACTGTTGATCACTGAATGCTGTGATGAGAAAAGTGAACGTGTGTATTTTTACAGATTTTCATTTTGATAATCCGTCTCTGCTGATGGAAAATTCCCACTCACTCTGCAGAACTAATTAGAATAATACATACTGCATTAATAATGGGAAAAAACCCTATCATATTTTTATATGAATGTAGAAGGTATTAACTTACTGTACAATACAATCTCATGAAGATGCAGACAAATGTACAAACATATAAAAGTATCCCAAGAGATAAAAAGGCACTTAAGATTTTGACTGAAATAATTGGATTTTTTTTCTTTAAGTTTTCTTATTCTCTTAATTACAATGGAAAACAAATATCAGCTACTGCACACCTATGCCAAATTTGAAAACTCTTTGGGAGGGAAACTTGGGGAAGAAAAAACAAGCCATGTTTTGAACTATTACTGACCTGCCTTAGAGGGACAGAACTTCCAGGAGTCAGAGAGATGGAAAGTGTATTTTTCTTTCAACAAATAAGACAGAATTGTTCTCTTAAAGACAAGCAGTTGGTAACTTTATCAGGAGCCTATGTGGATTTCCCTGTCAGGCCTTCTTCAAGAAGCTGTCTTTACTTACCCACTGGTTTCTTGTGATTTAAAGGTCCACAGCTCTTAGAGGCACTGAAGTAAAACACTATTTGCAAACTGAACACAGAAAGTGCCTTGCTTTGACATTCACCAACTGAACAGCAGCAGTCTGCTATACCAATTGAAAATGAAAAGACTCGACTCTGTAAACACAGTAACATACACTGACTAAAAATAATAGCAAGGTCATGGAAACTGAGGCAGAGTATAATGTATTAATTCATAGCACTAACACTAGCTGCTGTCAAGAAATATGTAAAATTCTTGTATTGAAGCAGCAGTGCTATCTGGCCCAAGAGTCAGCAACCTTTTCTAGCAACTACAATTCATTTTAGATAGGTCTTTCAGACTGGAACTGAGATATCCAGGTCGGGACATGCTCATTTACCCCATATTTTACAAAGGCTCTGTTGAACATGGAGCCTTTTGTAAAATATGCACAGTTGTGGTCAACATTATTGGCACCCTTGCATTTTAGGTATGTTGTCTACAATATCTTGAAAAATAATTGAAAATATTCCAAATGTATATCATGATGCCATTTTAATAGTATGTTCAAAGGTATACAACAAAAATAACATGTCTGTGCAATTTAGATGGAAGTAATTTCTGAGAAAAAAAAATACAGTTGTGGTCAACATTATTGGCACCCTTGAAGTTCAACAGCTAGGGGGATGTTTACTAAATGGCGATAGCGGACATCGTCCGATATCGGAGTCTCAGCCCCATTGATTTTTGGATGGTGGGCAAAAGCAGGAGGGCTTACAGGAGCAGCAGGTTGGAACTGTGTGCATGTACATGGGCATTTTAAAGCCCGCCATGGCACTGAAGCAGCAGTTCAGGTTATGTGGGCCAAAACCGGCTCAAAGCACTGTCTGAACTTCAACATCATAGGTACCCCCCCCCCCCCAAACTTCCAGTTATTCATACACAGCCATAAAACTAAACAATAATAGACTAGAATTAAACTTTCTAATAGTGGTTAGTATTTAGCTTAGACACCCAGCCTAAGCTAAGTACTGGCTACTATTAGAGAATTTAATGCCACTTTCACCCATTGTGGTGATAAGGGTGTGCATAAGCCAAAACAAAAAAAAGGGGCTGGTGGTAGTTAGTTTTAATTTTGAAAGTTTTTGCATATTTTGGGAATTGTTTTTGCCATTTTTTCACATTCATGTCTTTTGTGCATATCAATTGTATACATGTTAATTCGTTGGTATACGCACACACAAAAATGTTTTAGGTGCCCAAATGAACTAAATACATGCCAACCAATAAACAATCCTATGAGGTAAGCATTGAACAAAATGTTCAATCATCTGTCAAAACTGTAGCATGGCAACTGTAGGGAGGAGGGGCGAGATCCCCTAAAGCAACCCTTGTGCTTATGCATGGAGACAGAAAACTAAGTTAAAGGAAAAGCACGATTCAGCAGTATCCTGGAGCTCCTACACAGCAAACCTAACCTGATGCCATCTTGGGCTTCTGTTGATATTGTTTTAATTATGCAGTCAGATACACATATAAAAATAGTCCTTTAATGGTACTTCTTAAAACTGCATGCATAGGTAAAAAGTATATGCATATTTTTCTCCATGGAGACTCTGCCAGATTTTCAAAATGAATGCAGGTGTGTGTTTCTACTTTAAAAATTATCCCAGGCAAACTATGTGCTTAGTGTGATGCCCAACCTTTCTGGCTAAAGTTATGAGCAGACTCTTAATTTTCAAAAGTGTGCGCATAAATGAAAACACCTTCCCCAACCCCCTCCAAAACACCTCTTTAAAGAGTGGGTAAACCATACATGCGTATAGACTGTACACATACATTTTACTCACATGTGAAATTGTATTACATGTCATTTCTGTGCTTAAGCACTGCTTTTCCTCCAGATGTGCCTCTGAAAATTATACTGCAAACAAGTAAGTTAGAATACTAGGAACTCACACTGTAAACAAGTTATGATCTAGCATGCCTATTACTCTATGCAGGGATTCTCAACCCATTCCTTGGAACACAGTGAGCCAGTCAGGTTTTTAGAATAATCACAATGATTATACATGAGAGAAGTTTGCATGAACTGCTTCCATTGTATGCAAATCTCTCTCATGCATATTCATTTTAGTTAAGCTGAAAACCTGACTGGCTAGGTGAATCCGAGAACTGGATTGAGAATCCTTGCTCTAGGGGTTCAAGGTGAATTTAAGATTTTGATGCTAAACTATTTCAAATGTGTTTCTGTAAGTAGGATTCAGGAAGTATTAACTTATGATTACTTTTCGGGTAAAGATACTGCAAGTGGTATAGATTAGCAATTGATACAGTGAAGAAGCTCTTTCTCCCCAGCCCTCACTTTCTCAGCAGCTGCTCCTCAGGCATTCACAGTGCGCTGCTAAAACAGAAATTATAAGAACCAGTTAATTTTACTTATATGTTAAAGAGGTGGCACAATTATAGCATTCAGAGGAATAGTCATATTAGTCTGGAGTAGCAAAAATGACGTAAACTGGCGCCACGTTATAGACCAACTAAAGTAAAGATCTCAATAATGCTACAGATCTTTGTACTCAGTCAGTTGAGTACAGTTGTGGTTAATGTTATTGTCACCCTTGCATTTTAGGTATGCTGTGTACAATATCCTGAGAAATAATTGCAAATATTCCAGCTGTATGTCATCACAATATTTTAATAGCATATTCAAAGGTATACAACAAAAAAAAGAAGTTGTGCAACTTAAGATGTCGTAATTTCTGAAGAAAACACAAAATATGAACTGGACAGGACTAATGGTACCCTTTACCAATATTTGTTTGCACAACCCTTGGCAGTGAGGGACAGCCACCAAACATTTCTTGTAGCCATCTCAAAGTTTTGTACATGTGTCTGCTGGTAGTTTCTGCTACTCTTCAACTGCGATTTGTTCCAGCTAATGAATATTTCCAGGATTCCTTTTACCAATGGCAGATTTCAGCTCTTTCCAAAGGTTCTCCTTTAGAATGAGATAAGGACTCATTGCTGGCCAGTTTAAAATAGCCCATTTTTCCTTCTTAAACCATTCTTTAGTATTTTTGGGTCATTGTCCTGCTGGACGATTCATGACCTTCGGCCCAGAACAAGCTTTCTGACACTAGGTTGCACATTTTGCTCCAAAATACTTTGATAGTCCTCTGACTTCATGATTCCATTAATATGTTCCAGGCCTCCAGTTCCTGAGAAAGCAAAACAGCCCCACAACATTATGGAACCTCCCCCATATTTAACTGTCAGAAGGGTGTTTTTTCCTTATAAGCTTCATTTCTTTGCCTATAAATGCAAAACTGGTCTGCATTGCCAAAGAGCTCAAGTTTGGTTTCATCTGTCTACACAACATTTTCCCAGAAGGATTGTGATTTCTCACGGTGGGTTTGGGCAAAGAGCAGGTGCACCTTTTTATGTCTTTCTTTGAGCAGTGGGGTCCACCTTGGCCTTTGCCCATGAAGTTCTTCTTTGTTTAGTACACGGTCTATGGTGCGGGTTGAAATTACCACTCCCGATTGCTCCAGGTCAGCTCTAAGCTCGATCGTGTTTTTCCAACAGTTTGCACTAACCTTTGATAGTTCTTGGATAAATTTTCCTCTTCCCACCATGTCCTAGGAGGTTCTTGAGAGTTCCGTGAGCAGAAAATGTCTTAATAACTTTGAGGGTCGTTCCGACTGGCATTTAGCAGGACTGGATGTCCGATCTGGATGTCCAGCCCAGCTAAAATGCCAGGGTTGCAATTCTCAAGGCAGAACTCCCCACACATCGATCCCCATTGTGCTGGGAACTCTGTTCGTAGGCGGGAGGGGGCAGGCTGGGGGAGGAGCGAGGGCACGGAATGGGCTGCACCCTGACTCCGAACATACAGGGCCGATTCCGAAGTCAGCCCTGTACATCTGGGGGTCGGTGGGTTGGATGGGGGGAATAAGTCCCCCTTGATGGAGGACGAGGAGAGGCTTGGGCCCAGAAACCTAGGTGAGGGGCTACAGGGGGATACCTATGGCCCAACCCTGGCCACGGCAGGGCCGATTGGGGGTCAGGTGGCGGGGAAAGGGTGAAGTCAGGGTCTGCCGGTGATCACTGCTCCTGTATGGAGCAGCGGTGCCATGGCAACATGACATCATGGCACTAAGGCTCCATGCAGGACCCTGGCTGAGCTAGCCAAGGATGTGACTGAATGTCTGGGATGCCTGAATTGGGGCATGTCCCGGACATCTAGCCACTATGTCATGATTCTGCTCCTACAGGGCTGTTTAGCCCCTGCGGGTGCAGAATTCGGCACATCTCAAGGCCGTCCAAATTTCTGGACATCTGGACGGCCCGGATGTTCAACTTCAGAATGGTCCTCTTTGTGAACTATAGACACAAGAACCCAAAGGTCTTTGGACATGGTCTTGTACCCCTCTGAAGTTTTATGTTTAGTAATAATGGCTTTTCTGATGGTCTCAAGCAGCTCTCTTGTCTTCATCATTGTGAAAATGGAACATGGAGTGAATGTGGCCATTTTAAACATTAGAGTCATCATTCATTGGTTGATTCATGTCATGTGAGTACTGACAATTGATGACAGGTGCATCAAATAATTAATAAACCATGAACAGGCTCTGTGCTGTTGTTAAGTGCCGTCGAGTCGGTGTCGACTCATGGCAAACCTCTGGATAGTTGTCCTAAGTTGTGTTCGGTCTTCAGTTAGGCGGCTCATTGTTGACAGACTGGTACCCATAGCTGCTGTTATTGTATCGATCCATCTCGTTGCTGGCCTTCCTCTTGTGTTGACCTTCGATCTTGCCAAGCATGATGTCAATCTCTAATGATCTCTCTTTTCACATGATGTGTCCAAAGTAAGAAATTCATCTGAGCTTTTAAAGAAAGCTTAGGTTTGATTTACTCTAGTACTGACTGGTTTTGTTCTTCGAGCGGTCCATGGTATATGCAGTATTTGCCGCCAGCACAATAATTCAAAGGCATCAATTTTCTTCCCGTCTATAATTTTTCACTGTCCAGCTTTCACATCCATATGACGACATGGAAAATACCATGGCTTGAAGAAGTCAAATCTTTGTATAGAGTGACACATCTCTGCTCTTGAGAATTTTGTCTAGGTCTTTCAAAGCCATTCTGCCAAGAGCAATGCATCATCGGATTTCTTGACTGCTTCTTGCTTCTTTATTGATAGTTGATCCAAGTAGGTTAAAGTTGTCCACAATTTCAATTTCTTCTCCTTCAACGATGAACATGTTGATTTTGCCAGTTGTCAAGATCTTTGTCTTCTTTACATTAAGGTGCAGACCAATTTTGAGACTACGTTCTTTGATCGTGAGAAGCAAATGTTTCAGATCATCTTCACTTTCAGTCAGTAATGTGGTATCATCAGCATAGCAAAGGTTGTTGATGACTCTTCCACCAATCTTCACACCTCTGTTGTCTTCATACAATCCTGCTTCTCTGATGATTTGTTCTGCATATAAATTAAACAGGTAGGGGGAAAGTATGCAGCCTTGTCTTACACCTTTGCTTATTTTAAACTATTCTGTTTCTCCTTGTTCCATTCAAACTGTTGCTTCTTGATCAATGTATAGATTGTGCAAGGGAACGATCATGTGTTCTGGTATATCCATGCTTCTTAATGTGGCCCAGAGTTTCTCATGGTTTACAGTCAAAGGCCTTGCTGTAGTCAATAAAGCACAAATAGATATCCCTTTGGTATTCTTTAGTCTTTTCAAGGATCCATCTCGCATCCGCGATGATGTCTCGTTCCTCGCCCTTTCCTTAACTTGCTTGCACTTCAGTTAGTTCTTGTTCCAAGTATGGTTGTAGTCTCTGTTGAATAATCTTCAGTAGAATCTTGCTGGCATGTGGGATCAGAGATTGTGTGATAATTTCCATAGTCAGTTGGATCACCTTTCTTTAGTACTGGTATAAACACAGATCTTTTCCAGTCAGTTGGCCATGATGTGGTCTTCCAAATTTCTTGGCAGAGCTTTGTAAGTATGGTAACAGCTGAATCAGATTGCTGTAATACTTCTATGGGAATGCCATCAATGCCTGGTGCTTTGTTCTTTGATAATGCTTTCAATGCTGCTTCGACTTCTTCTTTCATCACCAATGGTTCCGGATCATAAGATACAGGTTGAAACGGCTGTTGGTCCACTTGATCTTTATCATATGAAAACTCTGTATATTCTTTCCACCTTTTCTTGATCTTCTCAGCATCATTAAACATAGAACCTTGAGCATCTTGTAACATTCCAATTTGAGGCTGGAATTTTTTCTTTAACTCTCGTAGCTTTAGGAAAGCCGATCTTGTTCTTGCTCTAATAGTTCCTATTTCTATTTCCTTGCATGTTTCATTGTAGTACTTTTACTTGTCCTGTCTTGCTGCACGTTGGAAATCTCTGTTGAGTTCTGCGATTGTCTTTCCTTTCTCCTCTGGCTTTAGCTTCTCTGCGTTTCTGGGCAATTTTCAGAGTTTCTTCCGTCATCCATTTTGGCCGCTTTTGCTTTTTCACCTTTTGTAGAGACTTCTTGCTTTCTTCCAACACACCCTTCTTGGTGTCATTCCATAACTCTTCTGGAACTCTGTCATTTATATGTAAAGCAGCAAATCAATTTTGCAGGCAATCTTTAAATTCCAGTGGTATATTCTCAAGGTCATATTTTGCTGCATTCAGGAGTGGTTTGCTCTTTTTCAACTTTAGCTTGAGTTTGCATACTGGTAGTTGATGATCTGTACCACAGTCAGCTCCAGGTTTTGTCTTCGTTGAAGTTATAGAGCTTTTCCATCGTTGACTTCCACAGATGTAGTCGATTAGATTTTTGTACAATCCATTGGGTGACGTCCATGTGTACAGTTGCCGCTTGTGTTGCTGGAAGAAGATGTTTAATTTAATTTAATTTAATTTACAGATTTTTTATATACCGCTCCTTCCATTGATCAGGTGCGGTTTACATGGAACAACAATAAAACAGTGAACTGTTTTTACAGATAACAAGTTGTAACTTACATTTAACAATTTGTGAACTATGTACAGAGTAACAGAGTTAAAACTATATACAGGCTTAAATATTATTCGTTAGTCTTTGAATACATTGTTTTCGGGCTTTAGTGGTTTGAGATGAATAGATCGTTGGCAACAGAAATGAAGCTAGAGAAAGACTGATAGAATTCTGCAAGACCAAGTCCATATTTTCCAACCACTTTGCCTTCTTTGTTGCCAACTTTTGCGTTCCAGTCACCCATGACTATCAAGATATCTTGTTTGCATGTTCTGTCAATTTCAGTTTGAACTTGTTTATAGAACTCTTCAATTTCATCCTCTTCTGCAGCTGTTGTTGGGGCATATACTTGAATTATAGTTGTGTTGATAGCGAGCTGAAATGGACTGGCATCGGGCACTTTGCATCAGATGATCATATGGTCTACTATGCTGGAAATGAAAGACAAAGAAGAAATGGTGTTGCATTTATAATAAAGAAGAAACTTGTGAGAACTGTAATGAAATACAATGCACTCAGTGAACGCTTAATCTTTGTTTTTTACGAGGAATGCCTAACACCTAACAGATCAAGTTGCATGCGTTCCATTTCATTGCTTTTGTTAAAAATACAGAACACTGACAACTTCTCAGTTCCTTAAATGTGAGCTCTGATCAGTACTTAGGTTCCTAATTTACTTAAGGTTCTGATAACGAAGCCTCACGCATTCCCTGTCTAAGGGTTTTCTTTCCTAAACCTGCCCTTCTGGCTGGCTGGAAGTCCTCTAGCCTGAGTGCCTCTCTGTCTCACTGTATTCAGTCTGTTTTTTTTTTCTTGAGTTCACCAGCAGGCTGTTTAATTGGACACTGGTGCTTGATTTCATTCCCTTATGCTTTGAACCTATGCTGCTTTCCTACTATAGTTCCCAGTATTCCTACAACCTCACTATTTTTAAGGGACCTCCTTTGTTATATAGAGTGCTCCCTGGCATCAGCTGATATAAACAGTGATAAGTGTACAGCTTAGCACTCTAAGGACCACTTTGGGACCTTCATTAGCCTAGCATGCTCCTGCCAACAGGACCATATGAATTTAACATAGTGAGGAAGCGTACATTACTTTGTTACAACATCCCCACCTGAGAAGGTTAGAATGGTTCTACCTCCAACAATATAAGCCAAAGACCCCAAGGTGGCAATGAGGATTTTGCTTTCGAGTTCAGTGAAGAAGTGTACATTTCTTTGGGATCAGCCCTTGGGCCTGTAATGTTATGTCCTAAGAACAAAACCCCTTGAGTTGTATGCTTATGTTCTTTATGAAATTCACAAAAAGACAGATTTTACTCATTTATGTGCCTAACTGCTAAGCATAGAGTGAACCAAAGAGTTTGTATCACAAGCACATGAGGAGTAAAGGAAAGAAAAAACATTATATTAAAGTTAGACAAAAGGAAAAAAAATACTGTGCGCTAAATTACCACAGTCTGCTAACTATTGTTACCAACTAGGGGTATTCTAGGGTGGCTCCAAAGGAGGATTTTATGTCAGCTTCTAAGAGTATGTGCTGGGAGTACCACAGGGGTATTTAAGCTTGCAGGGGGGAAGGGGTATGCTCTGGGAGCAATGGGGTGTTAAATGATCTGCCATGGGGAGGCGAAAGACAGGGGTATTCTTGTTGCTGGGAAGCAGAGAAATTCTCCATCAAGATGGAAAAGGGGGGGGGGGGGGGGAGGGAATTCTCCTCGTTTTATAGACTTTTTACTTTAGGCCATTTAGATTTTGGAATTTCAAATAGTAGTAGTTTACACCAGGTCTTGACAGATTTTCTTGGAATCTAGGAGCCAGCTTAAACATGTTGAGGCCAATTCCACTGTGTGCGTCCCCTGCCTGTCCAGCCCATCAGAATCGGGACGTACTCCGGTGCACCCGATTCTGATCCCATGGGGGCTAAACATGCCCGCAGGAACAGAATTGGGTCTACTGGCCTGGATGTGCAGGCCATGCCCCAATTCTGGCCGTCTGGATGTCCAAACAACACCACAGCTAGCCCAGTCTGGCTCCTGCATGGAGTGGCAATGGCATGGCATCCTGTTGCCATGCCACTGTGGCCCCATGCAGGAGCCGCAATCCCCGGCACACCCCACAAATGTCCTTTCCCTGCTGCCCACCCCCGATTGGGCCTGCCATGGCCAGGGTTGGGCAGCAGGGTACCCCCTCCACCCCCTTACCTCACTTTCCAGCTATGGCGCATTCATGTTCCACCATCTAGGGGAACCTTTTCCACGTCTGGAGGTGGAGTAAGTCCCCTGTCTAAATTGCCAACCCCGGATGTACAGGGCCGACACTGGAATCAGCCCTGTATGACCGGGGTCAGGATCCCACCCACAGCCCGCCCCCAAACAGTGCTCCCCACACAGCTCAGATCTACATGCGGGAAGTTCCGTTTAGAAGGGCGAAAGCTCTTCTGAGTTATGGAGAGCACTTCCGTCTTGGCACCGTCGGATGACACGTCACAAGTGTGGCTGACTCATCCTGCTTGTCCTAGGAAAAAGTGAGGTTATTTACCCGTAACAGGGATTCTCCAAGGACAGCAGGATAAGTCAGCCACACATACTTGCACTACAGAAATTCTGATATTAAGATGCATATTGGAGTCCAATGAAGCAAACTGAAAGAAGAGGATTACAGCATTAAAAATATGCTTTTTATTTTGGATGAGCTGAAAGCACTTGTGTATCTATTCTCCCTTATGTATGCTACAGAAAGATTCCTATGTCCAACTATAAGTCATCACAAAATCCATTTGATGCTAATCAAGATTTTTATTATTAGAATATATATGATAATAGATGCATCCCCAACCTTTACTCACCCTCTCAGACTACAAACTATAATTCACTCATAAGGCTGACTGCTACTGGTATTCAATTTCTTGCAGTTTGTTAGAGGCAGCAACGCACCAAGAGCAAATTACATCCAATCAGTGGCATACTGTGCAATTTATAGCACATAGCTCAAAGAGTTTCTTTCATCTCATTTATAATGGCTGCAGTTAAAAAAAAAAAAAAAAAAAAAAAAAGGGGACACAGTTCCCAGTCTGAATTTCATATATAAAGCTGAGGAAGTCAGTTCTTGGGGTTAGAATATCAGTATCTAGTAACTGTGTAGCGAAATACATTAACTGATGAGAGTGCACCAAACTGAGCATAGCTTTCATACCGCCCATTCTCTCTCATTTTCAGTCTCTGGTTGCCCTTTGTATAATCGCTCGCTTTTACCAAAATCACAAATATGAATGCAATGTATTTCTAAATATGTTAAGTACAATGATTAAACAACATATTGGTTGGTTATAAGACAGGATTTCAAATCTAAAAGTGCCTTGTAAACTTCTTCACTGTCTTGTATTTTTTTCACATCTCTTAAACAAACAGAAATCAAAATACATTAAAGTAGGAAATTGTTTCACTGATCTGTGCAACATAGCCTATACTTTCAGAACTATTTATAAACTAAATTAAGAAGAAGAAATCAAACAGTATTAATTGCATAAGTCTTCACACATCTTCACTCAATATTTGATGGGAACCCTTTTTGCAGCAGTAACAGCTATGACTCATTTAGGAAAAAATGTCTACTAACTTTGTACAGGAGGATGGTGTGGTTTTTGCCCATACTTTTGAAAAAATAGCTCAGGATTTTTCAAGTTGGCTGGGGATCCCCCGTGGATTGCAGTCTTCAAAATCTTGTAACAAATTTTTTTATTGGGTTCCGATCTGAATTAGAACTGGGCTACTCAAAAACATTCACTTTATTTTTGCTGAGCCACTCTACTGTCACTTAAGCTTTGTGCTTAGAAGCATAGTGCTTCTGAAAAAGGAATCTTCTCCCAAGTCCCAAGTGTTTGGCAGACTAACACATTTCCCCCCAGGATGTGCCTGTACTTTGCATTATCTTTTCCTCCATCGTCAAAAGCCTCCTTTTCTCTGCTGCTGCAAAGCATCCCCCTAACATTTCCACCACCATGCTTTACTGTAGGGATGGCATTAGCAGGGTGATGTGCTGTGTTTGTTTTATGCCCCAGATATGACTAAGCATTGAGATCAAAATAATACACTTTGGTCTCAGACCACAAGTCTCCCACATGAATACAGTGTCCCCTAAGAGCTTCTTTGCAAATGCATGCAGCTTATCATATGACTTTTCTCAACTGTGTTTTGTTTCTTGCCATTCACCCATATGAGCCTCATTTGTAAACAAGAAACATTTTCCCCACTCTCACTGTTGTACCATGGGCATTCCAAAAGACAAGAGCCCTCAAAGGCTAATCAATCCTGCTGCATTAGTCCAGCATGTGCATTAGAGAATACTTGCAAGTGCCTTGTCTGCATCCCTTCTTTAGTACTGTGATTTTGCAGAAAATTTAGAGGTCCTCTAATGACAATCTGGCATACATCCATGCGACCAGACTGGTCTAGAAGGAAAAGGAATAAATAAGCAAATCTCTGGAGGAGGTGTTAATTTTGCATGAATAATGTAAGTTGAATGCAAGCTGTGTTAATCATTTTGCATAATGAGCTGCTTTGTAACTGTTTGCATGTGATCCAGCTCATTATTTTTTAGTTGTAGTCAACATTATTCGCACCCTTGCATTTTAGGTATATTGTGTACAATATCTTGAGAAATAATTGGAAATATTCCAACTGCATGTCATCATAATATTTTAGTAGTATGTTCAAAGGTATACAACAACAACAAAAAAAAGATGTCCCTGCAATTTAGATGTAGCCATTTCTAAGAAAAACACAAAATATGACCTGGACAGGATTAATGGCACCCTTCACCAATATTTGGTTGCACAACCCTTGGCAGTGATGACAGCCTCTAAACATTTCTTGTAGCCATCTATAAGTTTCATACATCTGTCTGCTGGTAATTTTTCCCACTCTTCAACTGCAATTTGTTCCAGCTCATGGATGTTTCCAGGATTCCTTTTACCAATGGCAGATTTCAGCTCTTTCCAAAGGTCCTCAACTGGATTTAGATCAGGACTCATTGCTGGCCAGTTTAAAAAAAAAGTCAATTTGCTTATTTTTAACCATTCTTTTGTACTTTTGGATGTATGTTTTGGGTCATTGTCCTGCTGAAAGACCCATGACCTTCGACCCAGATCTAGCTTTCTGACCGTAGGTAATACATTTTGTGACAAAATACTTTGGTAGTCCTCTGACTTTGTTTCCTTTAATATGTTCCAGGCCTCCAGTCCCTGAGGCAGCAACATAGCCCCATATTATGTCTTTCTTTGAGCAGTGGGGTCCTCCTTTGCCTTCGCCCATGAAGTCCTTCTTAGTTTAGTGCATGGCATATGGTGCCAGTTGATACCAACACTCCAGATTGCTCGTCAGCCTTGAGCTCTTTGGATGTTGTATATGGTATTTTTCCAAAAGTTCGCACTAACCTTTGAAGATTTCTTGGATCAATTTTCTGCTTCCCACCAAGTCCTGAGAGATTCTTGACAGTTCCATGAGCAGAAAACTTAACACTGAATTGTAGACAAAGGAATCTCAAGGTCTTTGGAGATGGTCTTGTACTCCTTTGAAGTTTGGTGATAATGGCTTTTCAGATGGTCTCAAGCAGATCTCTTGTCTTCACCATTGTGAAAATGGAACAGGGAGTGAATGTGGCCATTTTAAACATTAGAGACATCATTCATTGGTTGATTCAAGTTATGTGAGTACTGACAATTGATCACAGATGCGTTTAATTTTACTGTAATGGGAATGTGGTGCTTCTGTTCAAACCACTTTGAATTGTTTATAAGGGTGCCAATAATCATGTCCTAGCAACACAAAAAATGTTTCACTCAACCCTAAATAATGACACAAAATGGACCACTTTTTTAAAAAAGGGAGAAAAGGATCTCAGACCACTAGAGCACTAGTCATAGGCATAGATTATCTCAGCCCTTGATCCATTGCTCAATTGCATCAATGATCCTAAAAAACTCAAGCAAATATGTGCAATATCCATCAAATCTTTTTACATTCCCAATTTAAATCGGTTCTTAAACAATTTTAGCCAATCTCATTAGGAGAGTCTTCCACCCCACGCAGTATAATTTAATACAACATTCATTCTAGTACTCAGCTCTACTTTTCAAATGGATGCAGAACATCAATATCAAATGCAGAACATCCATACACCCCTTTGGACTGAATACTCAGATCGAGTGGGGTGCCTGCATATGATGGGTGGGGTGAGCTGGTTAAATTTATTTTTCTGCGATAAAAGGTTGTTACCTAATATGCATGAAGCAGTAGGTGACAGCGTCGATTTTTCTTGATCATGAAATTTTGAGAGAAGGATGTTGGGCACGTCATGTCTTCGCGTGCACCTTGTGCTTTATTAGATACATGTGCAGGGCGTGTTTTGGATAACCCGCGAAGCATTGCTGACAGTGTTCTGTGCTTGATGTTGCTGTGCCATCTGAGACAATAAGTAGGGTTGTTAACAATTCTTGTTGATGTTTGCGTTCTCTTGCCTTTCACACATCTGAGACAGTGGGTTTGGTTTAAATTTGTTAGATTTTTTAAGAAAATGGAAAAAGTTTAATAAATGTGCTGAAATGTTGCCTTCTATACCACACAGCACTGCTTGAAAGTGAAAGAGTCCCTGAGGAAGTTGGCACAAAATGCTAATGATGGCATCTGGAATGGCATTGGGGAAAGGTAATAGTGCAGATAAGTTGGGTGTTTTGCATTTCATATTGACGTTGTTCTGCATCCATTTGAAAAGCACAGATGAGCATTAGAAAGGATATTGTATTAAATTATTTAACAGGATTTTTATACCACTTTATCTTACAATCAAAGCAGTTTACATAGAACTCAACATATTACAGAGAACTCGTGGTAAAATACAAGGAAGGGTGGCATGTGGGAGGTGCCCAGAGGCAGAACCTATATACATTGTGTGGTGACGAAACTGCTCTAGAGCCCATGGACATAGAGAAAACACAAACATTTACCTCCAAGCAGAAGGGAAGTGCAGGGAGCCGTGACTTTAAAACTTCAGCTAAAGAAAAAAAAGACATACCCAAAGCTGCTGTCTTCAGGCCACACCCAAGCTCCATAGCAACTAGGGGAGGTAACGAGAGACAGCTGGGGGAGGAGTGGAAAGTTGTAGGGCAGCCCCACTCATTTAAGCCCCAGAGAACAGGAAGTAGGGAGACCAGCAAGGAAACAGAAGCCGAGGAGATCCCAAGAGATACAGAAAGAAAGGATTCTTTCAGAGAGACCGAGAGAGAGAGGTGCTCCAGGGACAGCCTAAGGAAGGATTCCCCTCATAGCCAGCACCACAGTCCTGAACAAAGCCAGTGCTGTAGAGAGACTACAACTGGCACTGGAAACAGGAGATTTTATCCTAAGGAGGCGGCTGCCTATAAGCCAGGTACGAGGACAGTCCAGCAAGAGTCGTGGCGAAGAGATTTATCTCAGGGAAGGCCGGTAAGAAGTTTTTTTCTTTGAGGGGAGAAGTATCCCAGTTTATGCGTTGTGCTGAGCTTCTACGGAGGTTCCCTTGAGTAAAGGAAGAAAATAAAATTCCTGTGTTGCCTTCAAAAACCCTCGGCTCAATCATTCATTTGTTCACAACTACAACTCTTGGGTCATCAACTACAACTGCCAGAAGCCCCGGCTCTGGGAACCCCTGTAAAGGGACATTATAAGGCATACCCCCACCTATAGGCAACTGCCTATGCAGCTGGGAGCTATACCACAGGTGGCGTAGTTTTTAGGATTTTCCTTGGCCACGTATACGCAAGATATCTGGAACCGCAAAGAAAGAGTAGTTACTCACCTATAACAGGTGTTCTCCAGGAGCAGCAGGAATCAGTCCTCACATATGGGTGTCATCGGCGCCGATGAAGCCCCAGCGGAGCATTTCCCCAGCTTTCTATGAAAGCCTTTGGGAATACAGGCACGCATGCGCGGTTCCCTTCCCGCCTAAAGGTGCCATCTTACCTCAGTCAAATGACATAGCTAAGAACAGCACACAAAAATGAAAAATAAACTATGTACAACTACAACTCCAAGGGGAGGAGGGAGGGTTGTGAGGACTGATTCCTGCTGCTCCTGGAGAACACCTGTTACAGGTGAGTAACTACTCTTTCTCCAGGACCAAGCAGGAAGTCAGTCCTCACATATGGGTGACTCCCCAGCTCTGGGCTACCAAGGAACCCAGGCTGAACAAGAGAACTCCCTCTAGTCTCAGCAGCAAAGAAAGGCTTTTCAAGGACACAACCTCCACCGGTAGCCCAACAGAGGGCAGGAGTTGCCTAAACCTCAAAGAGATTCCGGAGTACTGCTTGGCCAAAAGCACTGTCCCTACGGGACTCCCTCTCCAGGCAGCAATAGGCCGCAAAAGTCTGGCTTGAAGACCAAGTTGCAGCCCTGCAGATGTCTACCAAGGGCACAGAGCGGAGATGAGCCACTGAGGCAGCCATTACCCTGACACGATGGGCCGTGACCCTACCCTGCAAAGGAAGGTCAGCCACCTTATAAGCCCAGGTGATACAGTCAGCTACCCAGATGGATAAGGTACGCTTGGACACAGGCAACCCCAACTTATTGGGGTCAAAGAGACGAAGAGCTGGGTAGTCCTTCTATGCCCCTGTGTACAGTAAAGGTAGAAGGATAAGGCCCTCCTACAGTCCAGGGTATGCAGGACTGCTTCAGCCTGGCTTGCATGAGGCCTAGGGAAGAATGTTGGAAAAACCACCTCCTGGTTGAGGTGGAAAGAGGAGACAACCTTAGGGAGGAACTTTGGATGAGTCCTAAGGACTACCCTGTTCCTATAAATCCTGGTGTAAGGCCTATTACAGACCAGGGCCTCGCCTAGCCAAAGTAAGGGCTATCAGGAAGAGTGTCTTCCAGGAGAGGAAGCATAATGGACAAGTATCCATTGGCTCAAAAGGTGGGCGAGTCAGTTGCTGCAAGACCACATTCAGCTCCCACTCAGGAGCAGGAGGACGGATAGGAGGCTTGAGCAAAAGCAAGCCCCTAAGAAAGCGAGACACCAAGGGGTGACCAGATAGAGAATGTCCTTCCACCAGAGAGTGGTGAGCTGCTAGAGCTGAGAGGTGGACCCGAACAGAATTGGATTTAAGACCTTGATTTGACAAGTGCAGTAAGTACTGAAGGACTACTGGCACAGTACAGGAGAAAGGATCTTCTGTACGTAGCTGACACCACACAGAAAACCTCTTCCATTTGAGAGCATAGGTTTTCCTAGTGGACTGTTTCCTAGAGGCTAGGACAACCTCCTCAACCTCCTGAGGCAGGCCCCAGGGAGCCAATACTACCCTTGCAGCCTCCAGGCCATCAAATTGAGAGCTTTGAGATTGGGATGCAGAAGGGAACCCTGCTCCTGTGAGAGAAGGTCGGGTTGCAACCCCAGAGGTAGTGGAGGGTCCACCGCCAGTTGAAGTAGAAGAGGAAACCAAGGCTGTCTCGGCCATCTGGGAGCCACCAGCAGGACCGAGGCCTTGTCCTGAAGAACCTTGAAGAGAGTTCGGGCCACCAAGGGCGTGGGAGGAAACGCATAGAGGAGGCCCTGAGACCAGGATATCAGAAAAGCATCCGCTGCTATCCGCAGAGGATGCGGTTGCCTGGAGCAGAATTTGGCAGTTGGTTGTTCGTTGGGCTGGCAAAGAGATCTATCAAAGGGAGACCCCATTTCAGGAAGATCTTCTGAACTACTGAAGGATGCAGTTGCCACTCGTGGGGCTGCAGTATTCTGCTTAATCTGTCTGCCAGGTAGTTGTCCTGGCCTGGAAGGTACACAACCTTGAGGAGCATGTTGTGCTTGAGGGCAAAAGAACAAAGGTCCTGAGCCTCCTGACAAAGGATCCTGGACCCAGTTCCGCCCTGTTTGTTCACATAAAACATGGCAACTTGGTTGTCTGTCTGAATCAGGACAGACTGGTGAGCCAGGGTAGGAGTGAAAGCTTTGAGTGCTAATCGAATAGCTCTGAGTTCGAGGAGATTGATCTGCTGTGCAGCTTCCCAGGGAGACCAGAGGCCCTGGGTGCACTTTCCCAGACAATGAGCTCCCCAGCCTTGCAGGGAGGCATCTGTTGTCATCACTACTGTGTAGCCTGGAATCTGAAAAGGCACCCCTTTCAGTAGATTGGGTGGGTGCAGCCACCAGGTGAGGGAGTGCAGAAATGATCTGGACACCCTTATTCTGTCTCTGAGGCTGCCTGTGGCCTGTGACCACTGAGCCCGAAGGCACCACTGTGCAGGCCTCATATGGAGCCTGGCATTGGGGGTCACATATACTGTCGAAGCCATGTGGCCTAGAAGCCTCAGGCAAAGTCTGGCGGAGACCAGGGACCTGCTGAGAAACTGATTTGCCAAGGCCATCAACCTTTGGGCCCTGTCTGCTGGTAAGAAAGCCTTTGCCAGCAGAGAGTCCAGCCTTGCTCCTATGAACTCCAAGTTCTGGGAGGGGAGCAAAGTGGACTTTGCGAAGTTTATGACAAACCCCAGGCTTTGTAGAAGAGCAATAGTCCTGAGGGTGGCTTGATTGGCCTCCTGACATGTCTGACCCCTGATGAGCCAGTCGTCTAGATAGGGGAAGACAAAGATTCCCTGGTTCCTAAGGTAAGCCACCACCACTGCTAAGCACTTTGTGAAGACTCTGGGGGCGGAGGTGAGGCCGAAAGGCAGCACTCTGTATTGATAATGGTTTCCTCCCACAATGAACCTGAGGTACTTTCTGTGATCTGGATGAATGAGGATATGAGTGTACGCATCCTTTAGATCTAAGGAGCATAGCCAATCTCCCTGCTGGAGGTAGGGCAGAAGGGTTCCAAGAGTAAGCATCTTGAACTTTTCCTTCACTAGGAACTTGTTGAGGTTCCTGACGTCCAGAATGGGTCGAAGGCCACCGGTTCTTTTGGGCACCAGGAAATACCTGGAGTAGAATCCGTGACCTTGCAAATGGGGAGGCACAGGCTCCACCGCCCTGTCCACCAACAGACCCTGAAGTTCCTGAAGGAGAAGGTCTGTGTGTAGGGGAGGCCTGGGAGGCTCCCCTGGGAAGTATGGAGGAGGCAGTTGGTGAAAATGAAGGGCATAGCCTCTGTGGACTATCTCCAGCACCCAACTGTCCCCGGTGATAAGGGGCCACTGGTGGGCAAAGAGGGCGAGACGACCTCCTGTGCAGGGTTGAGAGAGCAGTGGGAGGAGAGGCTATGCTCAAGCAGTCAAAAGCCCCCACCCTGCTGAGTGGTAGCAGGGGCCTGAGGCTTGGGGGTCCTCTGCCTACGGGGCCCATTACCCTGGCCCTTGGCTTGCTGACCCTGGGGGGCAGCCTGATATTGTGGGTACTGTTTGTAGGCAGTGCCCTTCCTCAGGTAAAAGGGCTTTTTACCCGAGCCCTTCTTTTTATGAGAAGGGGCAGAGGTCTTCCTCGATAGCCTTGTCCGTGTGAGGTGCTCGGTCTCAAGCTGAGCGGCCTTCTCGGTCATGGGCTTGCCAAAAAGGTTTTCACCTCAGCAAGGGACATCGACCAACTTGTCCTGAACCCATGGCTCGAGGTCCGATAACTGCAGCCATGCCTGGCGTCGAGCCGCGATGCCAGCTGCCGCAACTCGGGCCGAAGCCTCGAAGCCATCGTAGGCGGTGCGGGACATGAATTTCGAGCAGTCCTGAATCCCCAAGGACAAGGACTTAAATCTCTGCAAGGGTTCCCCGGAGAGACCAGCAAAGAACCCGGCCAATTCCTTGGCCAGATCTTGCAAGTACATGCCCATGTACAGCTGGAAGGACTGGACACGGCAAGCAAGCATCGAGCCCTGGAAGCACTTTCTACCGACGCCATCGAGGTTTCGGGCCTCCCTGCCAGGAGGCACCACGGAGTGCATCTTCTGGCTCTTCAGACGATGCATGGCCGATTCCACAACCATGGAATGGTGCGGTAGCTGTGCCTTCTGAAAACCAGGGCTCTTCCGGAGTCGATAGATCGAATCAACCCGCTTGCTAAGAACCGGCGCCGAGGCCGGTGCCTCCCACATACGGAAGAGGAACCGTTCCAGCATTGGAGGAACCGGGACAGTAAAGGCCTCCTTCGGAGGAGAGTCATACTGTAGCGCCTCGAGCTCTTCAGCTCGAGGCTCCTCCTCGGGGTCCGCCGGAATAGCCAAGGCAGTGGCCATATCCCGGACGAACTCCGAGAACCGGGTGTCCTCTGGGGGGGACCTACTCCGGGGCTCAGACTGCGGTGAGTCCGAAGGGACGCACCGAGTCTTAAATGTATCAGGAGACTCCTCGTCCTCCGTCTCCCAAGCCGACTCGTCCGAGGAAGAGTCGGGGTCCGACCCCATTGGGCCCTGGAGCACCCGCCCCGACGCCGGAAGCACCGGCGTCAACGCCCTCGGTCCCGAACGGGAGGTCGAGGGAGACCGCGACCGAGGTCGACTCCGAGCCACAATGGACTCTAGTATCAGCTCGGTCTCCGGGGTCGACTTCGACGTTGATATCCCGGTGGTCGGGGCAGATGCGCCAGAGAGGCTGGCCATCAGTGCCCGCTGCTGCTCCATGAAGGCAGACAGTCTGCTCTCCAAGGCTGTCATCCTGAGACCCAGCTCGAGAGACGCAGCAGCCACCGACTCGGGCCCGACGTCGGCTCCCTGGGAGGAGAGTCCACGAGGACTACGGGGCTTACGTGTCCAGCAGACTCCGGCTCCACACGAGGAACTTTGGCAGGCTTCTCCGGTTCCACGGGCCTGGGTCGACGGTCGGGGGTCTTAGACCTGGCCCTCGAGGAGCCAGGGACCTCCTCCGACGACACCCTTGCGAGCTGCTTCTTCCTCTTGCGTTCCCGGTCGGGGGACTCCCTGTCCGAGGAGCTTCGACGGCGCTCGGGATCGGAATCCCGAGATGTCGAGGCCTCAGACGAGGTCTGGGCCTGGCCGGAGGCTGAGTCCGAGAAAAGCCTTTCCTTTTGCTGCTGGCGACTTCGTAGTGCCTTGGAAGACATCTTTCCACAGGCCCCGCACGACTTAGGATCGTGGTCGGGGCCGAGGCACCGAAGGCAGCAGTCGTGTGTGTCGGTGAGAGACATTAGTTTCTTACACTGATCACACTTCTTAAAACCGCTGGAAGCCATCGGGGAAAAAAAGAGTCCCCATGAGGTCAAAGGACCGGCCTTCCAGGGAAAAAAAGGGAAAAAGGGCGCGAACACCAGCCACGAAGGGCAAAAAACGAAAAAGAAGAGTCGGGCTCGATACCGGTGTACCGGAACCGGCGTTGAACCGGGAGAAAAAATAGCAAAAATCGCTGAAAAAAATCTAATTTTAACCGGGAAAACTGGACACACGTCTGGTGGGCTTCACGGAAATAAAGAGACTGAGGTAAGATGGCACCTTTAGGCGGGAAGGGAACCGCGCATGCGTGCCTGCATTCCCAAAGGCTTTCATAGAAAGCTGGGGAAATGCTCCGCTGGGGCTTCATCGGCGCCGATGACACCCATATGTGAGGACTGACTTCCTGCTTGGTCCTGGAGAATAAGGAAAACTTCTACAGAAAGTTGCTGAGGATACAGAAAGCCTGCTGAGGAGAAAGACACGGAGTGGCAGCAGAAGGACCGGACTGGATTACCAAGCCGTGACCTGCTGGCCGATAAACTCAAGTCTACACCTGCATCAGGTAATCCGTGTATAGAAGGGGTATAGACGGATACCGGTGCAGGGTGGGGATACAGCAGTGCTCAAGAGGAGCCAGAGAAAGAGGGCTTATATTTGGAGCCGCACTTGGTGGTTTCTTTCTCTTTTCTTCTCATTTCAGCATCAACCAAGGATGGAGCAGGCCGAGCTTCTTGGCTGGATGGCGGAGCAGTTCCAAAAACAGCAGGAGATGTCTGCGAGGACCCAGGAACACACAACAGCCATGCTCCAGGCCCAGCAGAAGCTGCTCCTAGACATGATGGCTGCTTGGATAGGAGCGCAGAAGCAAGCAACAGAGTCCCTACGAACAGCACCAGGTCCCTTGGGAGCTATACCAGGGTTCGGGCTACCTGGGACTGGGACATTCTCATATGGTCAGTTGGCCAAAGGGGATGATGTGGACGACTTCTTGGAAGCCTTCGAGAGGGTGGCTCTCCTAACTGGCTGGCCGAAAGACCAGTGGGCAGTACGCCTTGCCGCCTCCCTGATGGGAGAAGCGCTAGCGGCCTACAGGGCCATGCCCGCTGCCTTGGCCACCAATTACGAAGAGCTCCAAAAGGCTATACGAGACCGCTTGGGCCTAACCCCCATGGTCTATCGCCGCCTCTTGAGGAGCTGTAAACTAAAGCCAGGTGAAACACCGCGTGCCTTATGCCAGCGGATTAAAGGGTTGGCGTTAAAGTGGCTAACGCCTGAGGCTAGAACAAAAGATTCTTTGTTAGATTGTAATGTCTTAGAACATTCATGGAGGCTGTTCCAAAAGATCTGCAGTCCTTCCTGATCCTACAGGACTGCCAGAACACCGATGATGCAACCTCACTGGCGGAGCGCTTTCTAGAAGCCGGTTTGGTAAGCCAGGCGAAGGTGGGTGTTCTACCCCAGGCAGTTGAAGTAGCTTCAGAAAGGAAGGGAAGACCCATGTTGGGGGAAGGGACGAAAGTAATGCATATGGATAAAACTTGTTATGCTCAAAGAAAATGCTTTTCTTGTGGGGAAGAAGGACATATGAGAAGGGATTGCAAAGCAAGGACCGCCCTAATGACCACCCATTCTAAGGAGAGTGGAGGGGGATTTCTCTTGGGCATAGAAGTAGAGGGTGTCCGGGTAGAGGCCTTGCTGGACTCCGGAGCGGATCAATCGATGATCTCACAAAAGCTCTGGAAGGAGATAAAATCTCAGGTTAGTTCGGTCCCAGAGTCAAATGAAAGCAGCATAAAGATAAGGTGCATCCATGGGGCAGCCTCGTCCTACCCCGTATACACAGTATCAGTAAAAGGTTTAGGTTTAAAATGGAAAATACCTGTGGCTGTGGTACCTAGGCTCCCACAAGCTTTGGTCCTGGGAAGGGATTGGCCCCAGTTCAGGCGAGGGTTAGCTGAGGGTCTACAGCACAAGACAAGCATGATATCCACCCTAGCCCAACCAAAAGCCTTGGAAGCCGAGAAAGTCTCCACTAGGGGGTTTATCCCGCTCGAAGAATGGGAAAGTCGCCCCGGGGGATGGGTTATAAGGAGAGGCAGATAACATCTTCTCATAAAACAGAGGCTAGGGCTAGGCCAGTGCCAAATCCCTTGTTCGGGACGGGGCAGAGACAACAGAGCAGGAAAATACCGGCTAAACAGGACATCGACAAAAAGTCAAAGTTTGTCCTCAGATTTTGCCGCAACTCTCCTAATGCAGAGATTCCTAAGCGGGCTACAGAAATGGCCGCAGGCTTTGATTTATGTAGTGCGGAAGGAATAATTATTCCCTTCAGGGAAGGGCCTTAGTAGAGACAGGGATACAGGTGGAAATACCACCAGGC
Organism: Ichthyophis bannanicus; assembly: GCA_033557465.1. Taxonomy (NCBI): domain Eukaryota; kingdom Metazoa; phylum Chordata; class Amphibia; order Gymnophiona; family Ichthyophiidae; genus Ichthyophis; species Ichthyophis bannanicus. Next base: position 59,639,125 of record CM066035.1, read on the forward strand.
TACTATGGTCGCATTGCCCCACGTTCAGGCCTAGCTTGGAAACATTTTATAGATGTGGGGGCAGGCGTTATTGACCCTGATTATAGAGGGGCAATCAAGGTGCTACTATTTAATTTTGCACAGGAGGATTTCAAGGTAAATATAGGGGACCGAATAGCCCAGATGATATGTGAGCGGGTAGGTTTTCCATCCCTGGAAGAGGTACCTGAATTAACTTCTACCATAAGAGGGTCTGGAGGATTTGGTTCTACGGGTAAATCGGAGATAAAGGGTTTAACTGCAAGCTGTGAGGTAAAGGAGGAAGATGATCTGGGCCCGCAATTGGCCGATTGTAGGGGAGATCCGGTCCCCAGGTTGGGGGAGGAACTTTCATGGTCACAACAGCAGGAGTTATTAGAGCTCTTACGGAGTTTTCCGGATGTCTTAACACCCGTACCAGGCGAGACTCGGCTCGTGGCCCATGAAATAGTTACCCCACAGGGGGAAATAGTACGGCAGAGGCCTTACAAGTTACCCGAGGCAAAACAGCAGGAGGTAGTGGGTCAAGTGCAGGAAATGCTTAAAATGGGGATAATAGAGGAGTCTAGAAGTCCCTGGAATTGCCCCATAGTGCTTGTCCCCAAACTGGACGGAACGATGCGGTTTTGCATCGACTTTCGCAGAGTCAATGCCATCTCCCAGTTTGACACCTATCTGATGCCAAGGATAGAGGAACTTCTAGATCGACTGGGCCAGGCAACATACCTAACCATCCTTGATATGACCAAGGGGTATTGGCAGATTCCCCTCACCCGGGAATCTCGCCCTAAGACCGCGTTTAGCACCCCCATCTGTCTATTTCAATTTCGCTGAATGCCCTTTGGTTTACATGGGGCGGCCACGACTTGCCAAAGGTTGGCTGACATGGTCTTATGGCCCCACCAACAGTATGTGACCGCCTATATGGATGATATCATAATCCATAGCTCCAGTTGGGATCAACACTTAGTGCGCATTGAAGCAGTTTTAAGGGCATTGCGCGGTGCCGGCATCACCTTGAACCCTGCAAAATGTATTTTTGGGGGAAAGCAAGTGAAGTATTTGGGACATTTGGTGGGGCATGGTACAGTTAAGCCCTTGCTGGACAAAGTAGAGAGTGTGAGAACGTTTCTGAAACCTTTAACAAAGAAACAGTTACGCAGCTTTCTTGGATTAATCGGCTACTACCGTCGATTTATTCCGCATTTTGCGACAGAAAGTGCTACCTTAACGGAAATGCTAAAGAAGAACGCACCTAATCAGCTGAAATGGTCGGCAGAAGCAGAGCAAGCCTTTACGCTGTTAAAGGACAAACTCTGCTGTGCGCCAATATTGCAGGTCGTAGATTTTAACCGGCCCTTTATTGTACAGACCGATGTGTCAGATACAGGCTTAGGCGCTGTATTATCACAAAAGCACAAAGGGGGGGGGGGGGGAACATCCCGTTATGTTTCTAAGCAGGAAATTAGCGCCACCCGAAAGTACTCCACAGTAGAGAGAGAATGTCTGGCCATAAAAGGGGCATTGGAGGCACTCAGATTTTACCTGACAGGTCGTAGGTTCTTACTGGTGACTGATCACGCCCCATTAAGATGGCTGAACCAGATGAAGGACCACAACCCACGTCTTACATGCTGGTATATGGCCTTACAAGCATTTGATTTCCATATAGAGCACCGAGCAGGGAAATTGCACACCAATGCAGATGCCCTTTCACGAATTACAAGCTGTGCAGGGGTTGTTGCGCCAGCCCGTAATATCTTAAGGGGGGGGGGATGTATGGTGATGAAACTGCTCTAGAGCCCATGGACATAGAGAAAACAAACATTTACCTCCAAGCAGAAGGGAAGTGCAGGGAGCCGTGACTTTAAAACTTCAGCTAAAGAAAAAAAAAAGACATACCCAAAGCTGCTGTCTTCAGGCCACGCCCAAGCTCCATAGCAACTAGGGGAGGTAACGAGACACAGCTGGGGGAGGAGTTTAAAGTTGTAGGGCAGCCCCACTCATTTAAGCCCCAGAGAACAGGAAGTAGGGAGACCAGCAGGGAAAGAGAAGCCGAGGAGATCCCGAGAGATACAGAAAGAAAGGATTCTTTCAGAGAGACCGAGAGAGGTGCTCCAGGGACAGCCTAAGGAAGGATTCCCCTCATAGCCAGCACCACAGTCTTGAACAAAGCCAGTGCTGTAGAGAGACTACAACTGGCACTGGAAACAGGAGGTTTTATCCTAAGGAGGCGGCTGCCTATAAGCCAGGTACGGGGACAATCCAGCAAGAGTCATGGCGAAGAGATTTATCCCAGGGAAGGTCGGTAAGAAGTTTTTTTCTTTGAGGGGAGAAGTATCCCAGTTTATGAGTTGTGCTGAGCTTCTACGGAGGTTCCTTTGAGTAAAGGAAGAAAATAAAATTCCTGTGTTGCCTTCAAAAACCCTTGGCTCAATCATTGATTTGTTCACAACTACAACTCTTTGGTCATCAACTACAACTCCCAGAAGCCTCGGCTCTGGGAACCCATGTAAAGGGACATTATAAGGCATACCCCCACCTATAGGCAACTGCCTAGGCAGCTGGGAGCTATACCACAATAGAAACATAGAAATAGTTATCTGTGGATTGGGTATGGGCATAAGAGGGAAGGACTAGCTATTGTCTTTGAAGTAATCGGTGAAGACAAAGGCCTTGAGAAGTTTTCTGAAGTCCTTTAAGTCTTTCGTTGTTCTGATATTTTGGGGCAGAGTGCTCCAGATTGCAGAAGCAGCTAAAGAAAGGGCTCTCTTGGTAATGGAGTTCTTCACTTTAGTGTAAGAGCTGGTGGGAAGGCTCTGTGGGGTAGAAGGCTCTCCTAATAAGATTGGCAAAATTGATTAAGAACTGATTAAATTGGGAATGTAAAAAACTGATGGATATTGCATATATTTGCATGACGAGTTTTTTAGGATAATTGATGCAAGAGAGCAATGGGTCAAGGGCTGAGATAATCTATGCCTATGACTAGTGCTCTGGTGGTCTGAGATCCATTTCTCATTTTTTTAAAAAAAGTGACGCATTTTGTGCCATTGTTTAGGGTTGCGTGAAACAATTTTTGTGTTGATAGCTATATCAATTGTTCACTTTTGAGTGGTCAAGAATTTTGGTGAATAATCATGTCCTGGCAATGTCTCAGCTTTTATACTATTTCCTTTTTTAATCAGTCTTGTTTTATTTAATTCTTTATGGGCCTCATGCAGAGACGCTGGTTGTGGGGCTGCATTTCCTGGCGGGATGTGCAGCCCACAAGCTGAATGGGCCCGATTCCCCCTCCAGCTCTCCCCAAACATCCTGATGCTCAGGATGGGGTGAGCCGGCGGGGGCAGGAGTGGGTGGGATCGGGGCAGGGCCAAGGCGGAGCAGGGGCAGGGCCAAGGCCGAGCAGGGGCAGGGCCAGCCCAGCAGCACATACAGGGCTAGCCCAGAAGCATACAGGACTGATTCAGATCATGGCCCTGTACATCCTGCCAGGCCTATGGGTTCGTGCTGCTTATTCCACATCAAAGGTGGAATAAGCAGCACGTTTGGCACAATTGGGGCCAGGGATCCCCTAGGGATGGGAGTGGGGAGTCCCCACCACCCAATCCAAGCCATGGCAGGCCAGCCTTGGGTCAGGCGGCAGGAAAAATGGGGGACAGAGCCACAGGAGTCAGAGGCAAATGTGGGGAGGATGTCCCTGCAGGGGCACACTGGGCCGTCCTCAGGCCCGATTCTGGCCACCTCTGGAACGTTTTGTTCCCACGGTCCAGAATCGGGTCAGAACAGGCCCGTATTGCTTGGGGCCATCCAGACAGACTGGACATGCCCCTCTATGAATTGGGCTCCACGTGTCAAATATGTGTGCATATTAAGTCCAAAGTCGTTTCACTGGTCACATTTTGTTTTTTGGAGATATTGGACATTAAGGGATTGAACTGCAAGGGTGCCAATAATGTTGACAACTGTAACATACACTTTGGCTGCACATTTTTACAGTAAGCTTCATTATTGCTATAGCACAACTTAGTGTACAAAACGTTTAGTCTGTTAGATACCATTTGAACGGAGGTGGACAGAGGAGAGGCTTATTTATTGATTTTCCTCAATCTGTCTGCATCTTTCTAAACCTTAAACCAAGGCTTGACAAACCCCAGACACCTGTTTGCCATGGTGACTAAAAAAAAAAAAAAAAAAAAAAATCAGACCTGGCGTCTTGGACTCAGGGCAGCTTGCAGCAGCATGGAGACCCCAAATTGCTGACAAATCGCGGAGGACACTGATGCTGTTTGCCTATGGGGGTCCAGTCCCCCATGGGCAGAACTGCTGAGAAAGGCGACACAGACGCTGGCTGGCTGCCCAAAAGGATGTCCCCAGAGCCAGCTTCTGGAGACTTCTCTGTGATTTGGACATCCAAAGCATGAATAGGGCTTCCAAAATGATCCCAATAAGCTTTGAATCTTGAAAGGCTACCAAAAGGGACTGCTACACCTGGAAATAGATCTGCACTTGTAAGTATCTTCTGGAATATACTGTAAATGCCAGGGAAAAAGGGAATTCTTTAGGTTAAAGCTCATAAATCTATATATTTTAGAATTCAGTGTTTTTGCTGAGTCAGTCAGGTCTTAGTACCACCAGAGAGCTTTTCATTCAAATCAGAGTACAGCTTAGCATAAAAAGTAAAATAGAGTAAATAGCTGCTGAAATAAATTTGTTTCTAGAGAGCTTTTTTTAATTTAAATCAAATAATCTCTGAGTAGAAAGAAATAAACTTGTTTCTAGTTACCTTTAAAAAAGGCCTTCCAGTTAGGAGGCAAAAGATCTGTGAAGTTGTCTTAAACAGATGTTAAAGGCAAGTGGCAGATCAAAGGGGCAATTTGAAAGGCCCCCTCTATCAAACCAAGAGCTGTGTGAATCATCCAGGAAATTGTTAAGACTTTACTTTAGAAGCACAAGTATAAAAAGGTCAGCCAGAACTCTATGAATCTCAGTCTTGAAGAACTACCAAATGGGACTGTTACATCTGGAAATAGATCTGCACTTGTAAGTATTTATCTTCTGGAATATACTCTAAATCTTGGGGAAAAAGGGAATTCTTTGGGTTAAAGTAATAAATCTGTGTATTTTAGAATTCAGTGTTTTTGCTGAGGCAGTCAGGCCTTAGTACCACCAGAAAGCTTTTGATTTACATCAAATCAGAGTATAGCTTAGCACAGAAAGTAAAATAGAGTAAATCGTTACTAAAATAAATTTGTTTCTAGAGAGCTTTTATATTTAAATCAAATCAGAGTATAGCTTAGCATACAAGTAGAATAAATATCTCCGAGTAAAAAGAAACAAACTTATTTCTAGTAACCTTTACAAAGAGGCCTTACAGTTAGGAGGTAAAAGATCTTTGAATAGGTGTTAAAAGCAAGTGATGGATCAAAGGGGCAATTTGAAAGGCCCCCTCTATCAAACTAAGGGCTGTGTGAATCACACAGGAAATTGGTAAGACTTTACCTTAGAAGCACAGGTCAGGGCACTGTGTAGCATGCCAGCTTTTGTTAAATCTTCTTTCCCTCCTACATACCCCAGGGATGATCTTAGCTTTATAGGCTCTTAAATTTATTAAAGGGAAGGAGGTGCCCATATTCACTCTAAGGTGCAGCTAGTTAACCTCATCAGGAATATTTTAGTTAAGAATCTGAGATTAATTAATACTGAAGTGAACAAAGCCCATTAACGTATTAGGTATAGTGTGTCACTCACCCAGCTTCCCCCTCCAGGGTAATATAGGTAGTTGCCTAGAAGGGTTGGCAGGTGGGACCACAGTATTTATATGGACCTTGAAACGCTGTAACCTGGTATCCGTGTAGTTGTGAGGCCAAGTGAATCACAGCCAAGGTTAAAGGGGTTAACAATAAGTTTATTGTCGCACAGGAATTTTCATACACCTACTTCCCCAATACAGAAATAAGATGTTGGTGCTTGTTGTGCCAAATAAAGAAAGAACGATAACAAAGTCCTCCTGATGCTTCTCAGGCAATTACTTCAAACAAACATATCTTCTCAAACTTCTTCCCAGGTTTTAAATACAAGTGCTTTTCCTCAGTCTAAGCACTGCTTCTGGTACTAGGTCCAAACATAGGAAACTTTACAGCATTGCGTTTAGTTTCTCAGCTACTTATTATTAGAATTACTTTTACAGCTTTCACTCTTTCTGTCAAAAACCACAGTCCATATCAGAATAACTATCCTCTGATAAAGGTGCTTCAGTTTGCATCGGCTCCACTTCAGCATCTGATATGTCCTTATATTCAGGTTTAGATAAGTCCACAGACTTCCACTGCTCTATAAGTGCATTAAGCTGCTTCCACTTAGTTTCATTCAACTTCAGGGAGTCGTTAGTGGGATGGGAACAGCTGGGGGATGTAGAAAAACAGTGGGCAAAACTGAAAGGGGGTATTTTAAGGGCAACCAACCTTTTTGTTAAAATGGTAAATAAAGGCAAAAGGAACAGGAGACCGCTATGGTTTTCGAAGGAAGTAGCTGAAAAAGTGAAGAAAAAGAGGGAGGCCTTCATGAAATACAAGAGATCACAGAGAGCAGAAGACAGGCATCTGTATTTGGAAAAACTTAGAGAAGCTAGCAAAGTAGTCAAGAAGGCAAAGATTCAAAAGGAGGAGGAAATAGCCAATGCAATAAAATGGGGGGATAAGACATTTTTCAGATATATTAGTGAGAAGAGGAAGAGCAAAAGTGGTATTGTCAGACTCAAGGGTGCAGTGGGGGAATATGTAGAAGCTGATAAGGATAAAGCGGAATTGCTTAACAAATATTTTTGTTCTGTGTTCACAGATGAAGAACCAGGAGCAGGACCTCAGAAAACACCCACAAATAAGAACAGAAGCGAGGGACATCTTGAACTATTTTCAGAAGACTGTGTTCGTGAGAAACTAGCTCAACTTAAAGTAGACAAAGCGATGGGACCGGATGGGATACACCCTAGAATACTGAGGGAACTTGGGGACATTCTAGCAGCTCCACTGACTGACCTTTTCAATGCCTCGTTGGAGTCGGGAGTGGTGCCAAAGGACTGGAGAGAGGCTCATGTGGTGCCTTTACACAAAAGCGGAAGTAAGGATGTGGTTGAAAACTACAGGCCGGTTAGTTTAACTTTGGTGGTGAGTAAATTATTGGAAACGCTGCTGAAAGAGAAAATAGTGAGGTTTCTGGAGTCCAGCAGATTACAGGATCCGAGGCAGCATGGATTCACCAGAGGCAGGTCTTGTCAGACAAATCTGATTGATTTTTTTGACTGGGTGACCAGGGAGTTGGACCAAGGGAGAGCTCTAGATGTGGTGTATTTAGATTTCCGTAAAGCCTTTGACACTGTTCCTCACAGGCGACTTATAAACAAACTGAGCACCCTAGGGATGGACCCTAAAGTTACTGCTTGGGTTAGAAGTTGGTTGGGTGGGAGGCGACAAAGAGTACAGGTAAATGGAGCTCACTCTGAGGAGAAGGATGTTGCCAGTGGTGTGCCCCAGGGATCTGTCCTTGGTCCGATTCTTTTTAACATCTTTGTTAGTGATATAGCGGAAGGGCTGTCGGGTAAGGTTTGCCTCTTTGCGGATGATACCAAAATCTGCAATAGAGTAGACACCCAGGAAGGGGTAGATAACATGAGGAGGGATCTAGCTAAGCTTGAAGAATGGTCTAGAATTTGGCAGCTGGGATTTAATGTTAAAAAATGTAAGGTCATGCATTTGGGCTGCAGCAATCCAAGGGAGCAATACAGTATAGGAGGTGAAGTACTTTTGTCCACTAAAGAAGAGCGGGACCTAGGCGTGGTTGTGTCTGATGATCTTAAAGTAGCTAAACAGGTGGAAAAGGCGACAGCAAAAGCTAGAAGGATGCTTGGGTGCATACGGAGAGGAATGGCTAGCAGAAAAAAGGAGGTGATAATGCCTCTGTATAAGTCTTTGGTGCGACCTCATTTGGAGTATGGTGTGCAATTCTGGAGTCCGCACCTTCAAAAGGATGTGAACAGGATGGAGTCGGTGCAGAGGGTTGCTACCAAAATGATTAATGGGCTTCATTATAAAGCATATGAGGACAGACTTAAGGATCTTAATATGTACACCTTAGAGGAAAGGCGGGATAGAGGTGATATGATTGAGATGTTTAAATACCTCCGTGGCATAAATGTTCAGGGAGAGAGCCTCTTTCAATTGAAAGCAAGTTCTGCTACGAGGGGACATGGGATGAGGGTGAAGGGAGATAGATTCAGGAGTGATATGCGGAAATATTTCTTTACGGAAAGAGTAGTGGATCCGTGGAATAGTCTCCCAGTGGAGGTGGTAGAGATGAGGACAGTAACTGAATTCAAGAAAGCATGGGACCAACACAGAGGATCTCTAAAGGCAAAAAGTGGACTGTTGTAGTTGTTATGGAAGGACAGACTAGATAGGCCATGTGGTCTTTTTCTGTCGTCATATTTCTATGTTTCTATGTTTCTAACCTTCTGGGTACATGCAAGGATCTAGCATTACCAGCACTCTTAAATACTGTATTAAAAAGGGCTCACCTTTCTCCTGGCATGACTAAGATTCTCTCTTTGGTTAGGAGATAAACATTTGTCTTGGTACTGCCTCCCTGGCTCCTGTGTAGCAAGTTGCTCCGCAAGGTCTGACCCCCACGTTCTGTTCCGTAGCCTGCAATTAGCTGTCTGTTTAGAATCAGCTGGGCTGTACTCAGAACTGTAGCTTCTGACACGCTGTCTGCCTTGGGAATATCTTTGCAGTTTAACAAATGGCAATTTCCTTCTGCCCAACCTCCCACGTGTGACTGTAGCTTCCAAGGAAGATTCTAGAGAGGTACTTTTATCTCTTCTGGGCAAGGTTTTAAAACTCTTCTCCCCAGGTTTAAAGTGACCTCTAATCTGTTTCTCCTCTTTGCTTGACTTGGGGTAGTTCCTACCTGGAAGCTTTTCCCGATGCCTCTCCAGAGTTCTCTCTGACTCTCTGCAATCTGGCTGGCACCTCTCCAAGCCCCTTAGGCTATCCTGGTAATGGCTGCCTCTTTTCCTGCTTCCTCCGGTCCTCAGCTTTCTGGCTTGATCCCACTCAATATCTGAGTCTCCTCCAGAAGCTGAACCTTGAACTCCCCTCGTCCTTCCAGTCTCAGTCTCACTTTCCTTCTCAGCAGCTGCTCTTCTACCAACTGCTCCTTCCTGATTAAGAGGATGGGGCTGCCCTATCAGCTTTGACTCTGCCCCTCTCTCTCCCACGTCAGCTCCCTGGGTTATCCTGGAGCTGGGGCGTGGCTCTCTTTGTGTTCTCTTGTGCAGAGAATCTTTCTGGGCTACAACTTTAACCCTTTCTTGACCTGCTTTACTGACAGCTTCAGCTGAAAAAAACTGCTTTAAAGCTTTATTTCTAGGTTTTAAACCCTCTGCCTTGTCACATAACCCCCAATTTAAGATATTCCGGGCTGGCTGAATACTTTTAGAACAGCACGGAATCTTATTCTGGTGACTGCAGCTAACATAGGTATCAGTTTTCAGGGCCAACCGAGCTAAAGCTACTCGCTCGTGCCATAACCGTAAAACATTTATGTGGAAATTTTGTTGCTTTCCCTTCCTTGTTTCTATGGTGTATGTGGTCGGCCCCACCTGTTTGACGACCCGGCAGGGTCCTTTCCAGGTACTCTCAAACTTTGGGCTGCGACCGGGCCCCATTACACTGACCTTTTCCCTGACGTTCAAATGACGAGATCGGGTGCGACGGTCGTAATATTTTTTCTGACGTACTTGACCGGCTGTCCAATTTTCCTCCACTACCTGGGACGTACGCTGCAACCGCCCCCTTAAATTTTTTAAGAACTGGGGTATCACTATCTCGTCCGTAGTGGTTTCTAGCAATTCCAGCAGGGCCTGCTGCTGGTGCCATGAGAGTTCTTCCCTTAGCCTAGGAAGTGGCCTAGCTTTACACTCAGCTAGCTAGGGACCCAGGTCTACATCCAGCCTTTCTTCCCCGCTAGTGGCTGTCAGGCCTATCATAACAGCCTGTCCTGTGGACCCAAACCCACTTGTCCCCCTTATGGTGGTACTTAGTTCCTTAGCCTCCTCAATGGGTGGAAAGCCAACTTTCTCCATGATGAGCTGCGCTATCCGATCACCCACAGCTACTTTATAATCTTTCTTGGAAAAATTTATCAGTAAGACCTTCACAGCTCCCCTAAAATCTGGATCTATTATCCCTGCGCCTACATCAATGCACTCCTTGACGGCTAGACCTGATCGCGGAGCGATCCAGCCGTAGCAACCGGGCGGTATTTCCAGTTGAATGCCGGTTTCTACTAAGGCTCGCCCTTGATGTGGAATAATAGTGTCCTCCGCACTATACAGGTCAAAGCCCGCAGCTTGCTCTGAAGCTCTCTTAGGGATCCTGGCATTTGGGGTAAGGCGACAGCATTTTAGGATAAACTTTTTCTTACTTGGAGGGTCCTGGATAGGGGCTCTCTCCATACCTGGCTTCTCTCGGGGTTTTTCAAATAACGGGGCTGGTACCATCCCTAGCCTGGATTTACCCCTCTGAGAGGATGTTGCGTGTCTTACTTTTATCTCCCTCCTTACAAGTTCCTTTTCTACTTTCTCAGGGTTAGGGACTTTGGCTTCAGTGGTGGCTGCCAATCCTTTAACTAGGCCCTTCCTGAATTGAGGCCAATCCCTACCTAAGACTAATGAATGGGGTAGTCTAGGTACTATGGCCACTGGGATTTTTTTCCGTAATCCTAGCCCTTCCACTGTTACTGTGTGCACAGGATATGACGACGAGGCCCCATGCACGCAGCGAATTCTTATTTTTCCCTCAGGGTGCTTTACAGGATTCTCACTCTGAGCTTCTATATCTTTCCATAGGCTTTCAGAGACCATTGATTGGTCGGCGCCCGAATCTAAGAGCGCTTCGACCTGGATATTATTAACCTGTACTGCTAGCAAAAATCCCTCTCCAACCTCCTTGGACTGGGTGGTTACTAGCACAAGCTTAGCTCTGCAATTCCTCTTTAAGTGACCCTTCTGCCCACAAGTGAAACATTTGCATTCCTCCCAGTCAAGTCTGGGTAAGGGTCTTTTAGGCATACCTTCCCCTATCATTACTTTCTCCTTCTTTCCTGACATTCTCCAGACCGTGGCATCAGAAACACCCATCCTCTTCTGACCAATGGCTTTTGCCTCTAAGACGCGGTCAGCAAGCGAAATGGCTTCTTTCGTGTTTCTACAGTCTTGTAGAATTAGGAAGGACTGTAATTCCTCGGGTAATGCTTCTAGGAATTGTTTTAGCACAATATCATCCAATATCATATCAATGCTCTTTCCCTTTGGGGATAGCCACTTATATACCAGTGTTCTAATTCGGTGGCATAAGGCCTGTGGTGTTTCGCCTGGGGTTAACTTGCACCCTCTTAAAAGACGGCGATAGACCACGGGAGTTAGGCCTAATCTGTCTCGGATGGCTTTGATCACTGCCTCATAATTGCTGGCCAGATCATTAGGCATAGCGCGGTAGACTGCTAGAGCCTCTCCTGTTAGGGATGTCGCTAGCCTTATGACCCACTGGTCTTTTGGCCAAGCACTCATGAGAGCAATCCGTTCAAAGACCTTGAGGTAATCATCAACATTATGATCTTTTGACATTTGTCCTAAAGATAATATACCCTGGCCTAAAGTTCCAAGTCCTGTTACAGCTCCTAATGAACTGGATACAGTCCTTAGCACGTCCGTAGTCTGCTTCTGCTCTCCCATCCACGATCCGAGTAGATCCAACAGCGGCTTTTGTAGAGCCCTCATTATCTTGGCCATTCTCTCCTGGGCCTCCGCTGACCTCGCCTCCTGCTGTTGGAATCGCTCCGCCATCCACGCTAACAGCTGCGCTGGCTCTATCAGGATGTGGGCTGTAAGAAAACAGAGAGCAACACCAAGTGCGGTATACACACAAAGACACCCTCCTCAGCTCCCAGTCTAGCTCTGCAAAATCACCATCCCCTTCTAGCAGTATCCTGAATAAGCCCTCTCAGCTACTGGTTACCTGCTACAAGTGGAGTGTCTCGCTCATCAGCACTGCGATATCCCTGGAACAGGAACTCCGGTCCACCTCTGCCGATATTCCACACTGAATTGCAGTTTTTCAGAACTGGTAAGCTCTTCTCAGGTACCTTTTTTTTTTTTTTTTCTACTTCTCAGAACTTTTCTTCTTTCAGAACTTTACTGGCATCATCAGCAACCGACTCTCCTCTGCGTGAGGCAGTAGTTTAAAAATCCGTAAAACTATGCCAACTGTCACTCACCCAAGCTTCCCCCTCCAGGGTAATATAGGTAGTTGCCTAGAAGGGCTGGCAGGGGGACCACAGTATTTATATGGACCTTGAAACGCTGTAACCTGGTATCCGTGTAATTGTGAGGCCAAGTGAATCACAGCCAAGGTTAAAGGGGTTAACAATAAGTTTATTGTCGCACAGGAATTTTCATACACCTACTTCCCCAATACAGAAATAAGATGTTGGTGCTTGTTGTGCCAAATAAAGAAAGAACGATAACAAAGTCCTCCTGATGCTTCTCAGGCAATTACTTCAAACAAACATATCTTCTCAAACTTCTTCCCAGGTTTTAAATACAAGTGCTTTTCCTCAGTCTAAGCACTGCTTCTGGTACTAGGTCCAAACATAGGAAACTTTACAGCATTGCGTTTAGTTTCTCAGCTACTTATTATTAGAATTACTTTTACAGCTTTCACTCTCTGGCAAAAACCACAGTCCATATCAGAATAACTATCCTCTGATAAAGGTGCTTCAGTTTGCATCGGCTCCACTTCAGCATCTGATATGTCCTTATATTCAGGTTTAGATAAGTCCACAGACTTCCACTGCTCTGGAAGTGCATTAAGCTGCTTCCACTTAGTTTCATTCAACCTTGCAGGTACATGCAAGGATCTAGCATTACCAGCATTCTTAAACACCGTATTAAAAGGGCTCACCTTTCTCCTGGCATGACTAAGATTCTCTCTTTGGTTAGGAGGTAAACATTTGTCTTGGTACTGCCTCCCTGGCTCCTGTGTAGCAAGTTGCTCCGCAAGGTCTGAACCCCACGTTCTGTTCCGTAGCCTGCAATTAGCTGTCTGTTTAGAATCAGCTGGGCTGTACACAGAACTGGAGCTTCTGACACGCTGTCTGCCTTGGGAATATCTTTGCAGTTTAACAAATGGCAATTTCCTTCTGCCCAACCTCCCACGTGTGACTGTAGCTTCCAAGGAAGATTCTAGAGAGATACTTTTATCTCTTCTGGGCAAGGTTTTAAAATTCTCCACAGGTTTAAAGTGACCTCTAATCTGTTTCTCCTCTTTGCTTGACTTGGGGTAGTTCCTACCTGGAAGCTTTTCCCGACGCCTCTCCAGAGTTCTCGCTGACTCTCTGCAATCTGGCTGGCACCTCTCCAAGCCCCTTAGGCTATCCTGGTAATGGCTGCCTCTTTTCCTGCTTCCTCCAGTCCTCAGCTTTCTGGCTTGATCCCACTCAATATCTGAGTCTCCTCCAGAAGCTGAACCTTGAACTCCCCTCGTCCTTCCAGTCAGTCTCACTTTCCTTCTCAGCAGCTGCTCTTCTACCAACTGCTCCTTCCTCATTAAGAGGACGGGGCTGCCCTATCAGCTTTGACTCCGCCCCTCTCTCTCCCACGTCAGCTCCCTGGGTTATCCTGGGAGCTGGGGCATGGCTCTCTGTGTTCTCTTGTGCAGAGAATCTTTCTGGGCTACAACTTTAACCCTTTCTTGACCTGCTTTACTGACAGCTTCAGCTGAAAAAAACTGCTTTAAAGCTTTATTTCTAGGTTTTAAACCCTCTGCCTTGTCACAAGTGGTATTAGTATAAACATCTACAACAAACCTAAGTAAACAACTTAAATACCTAAACAAAACCTTAAAACTAAGATGGAGACAGCAGTCCAGCAGCAAGATGGGGGCTTTCCAGTCTTTTGTATTAAGTGTCACATGCATGATTTTCTCCCAGTTGGTGAAGGGTCTTACATGTGCACTAGGTGCAAGAGCTTTTTGCTCAGGGAGCGAGTCTGATCTCTGGAGGCAAGAGTAACAGACTTGGAGGACATAAGGAAGACAGAGGTATATAGACGAGACCTACAGGGATGTAGTACTGAAGTCCCACCTCCAGTCTGACAGCCTCCCTGTTGCCATGGAGAAGAGCGGTCACGTGACAGGAGAGCATCACCCTGGTGTGGCAGGAAGTGATCCACTAGCTAGGACCTGTCCTCCAGGTAATATAAAACCATCTCTCACTGAGGTTTCTCCAGGGCCATGTGCCCATGAGGGAATGGTTACAACAGCCATTAGTTAGTGATTTGATCATTAGGCATGTAGATAGCTGGGTGGCTGGTGGATGTGAGGATCGCTTGGTAACATGCCTGCCTGCTTGGTGCTTAGGTAGTGGACCTCATGCACCACCTAGACATGGTTTCAGATAACGCAGGGGAGGAGTCTGCTGTCTTGGTACATGTTGGTACCAATGACAGGAAAGTGTGGTAGGGAGGTTCTGGAGGCCAAATTTAGGCTTTTAGGTAGTAAGTTGAAATCCAGAACTATCAGGATAGCATTCTCAGACATGCTTCCTGTTCTATGAGCAGGACCCAAAAGGCAGACAGAGCTCTGGAGTCTCAATGCGTGGATGAGACTATGGTGCAAGGAAAAGGGTTTTGGATTTGTTAGGAATTGGGCAACATTCTGGGGAAAGGAGGGCCTTTTCCAAAGGGATTGGCTCCAACTTAACTGGGATGGAACCAGGCTGCTGGCATTAAGCTTTAAAAAAAGAAGATAGAGCAGCTTTTAAACTAGATAATAGGGGAAAGCCGACAGTCACGCAAGAGTGCATGGTTCAGAATGATATATCCTTGAAGGATTCTAGCAAAAGATTGAAGTTAGAGCATTTTGACAGAGTCCAATAAAGACAAAAGTAGCTCAAATGCCTTTAAATACAGAGCAAACAGAGCTTAAAAATTCCAAAATTACCCTTGCCTACCGATAACCAGATGAATATGAATAAAATACAGTCTCTAAAATGCTTGTATGCAAATGCTAGAAGTCTAAAAAATAAGATGGAAGAGTTAGAATATATAACACTAAATGAGAGGTTAGATATGATTGGTAACTCAGAGACTTGGGGAAGGACAACCAGTGGGACACTGATACCTTGGTACAAATTATATCGCAATGATAGAGTACATCACTCTATGTTAAAGAGAGCATTGAGTCACACAGGATAAAAGATTTGCAGGAAGCAAAATACACTGTAGAATCTCTATGGATTGAAATTCCATGTAAAAAGGGGAAGGCAATGGCAGTGGGGGTGTACTATCGACCCATTGGCCAGAATGAACAAATGGATGATGAAATGCTCAAAGAAATCAGGAAAGATAACAGAAGTTACAACACAGTAATAATGGGTGATTTCAATTACCACTGTATTGACTGGGTCAGTGTTACAGCAGCACACGCTAGGGAGAAAAAGTTTTGAGATGAAATAAATGACTGTTTCTTGGAGCAGCTGGTTCATGAACCGACAAGAGGGGAAAACATTTTGGACCTAGTGCTTTGTGGAACACACGATTTGGTGCAAGAGATAAGGGTGTTGGGGCCACTTGGCAATAGTGATCATAGCATAATCATGTTTGATTTAATAAATGGAGAAAGGACAGCTAGGAAATCCACAGTGCTACTTTTTTGCTTTAAAAAGGCAGGCTATGATAAAATGAGGAATATAGTTAAGAAAAAAACTAAAAAGAGCAGCAACAAAGTTTAAAGGTTTATATCAAGTATGGTGGTTAAAAAAATATCTTGAAAGTCCAGACCAGCTATATTCCACGCTTTAAGAAAAGTGGAAGGAAGTCCAAAAAACTGCCAGCATAGTTTAAAGGTGAGGTCAGATAGTCTGTTGTAGCCAAAAAAAAGCATATTTCAGGAAATGGAAAAAGGAGCCAAATGACAAAAACTGGAAACCATATAAGCACTGGCAAGTTAGATGCAAGGCATTGATAAGGCAGACAAAGAGAATTTGTAAAAAAAAAGCTTGCTGTGGAAGCAAAAATACATAATACAATCTTTTTCAAGTACATTTGTAGCAAAAAACCTGAGAGAGAATCAGTTGGATCATTAGATGACAGAGGGGCAAAAGGGGCACTAAGAAGGGACAAGGCCATAGCAGAGACACTTAATGAATTCTTTGCTTCGGTCTTTACTGAAGAAGTTTACCCATGACTGAACTTGTATTTAAAGGGGATGCATTGAAAGACTTGTAATATATATCTTCCCGGTTTATCGATATTTCTTTTAACTATTTGATAAAGAGTAGCAAATCACCTGGACCAGATGATATACATCCAAGGGTGATGAAAAGAAATGAAATATGAGATTCCAGACCTTCTATTAGTAATCTATGCACTCTCATTAAAATGATCTGTAATTATTGAAGATTGGCGAATTGCCAATGTAATGCCAATTTTTAAAGGGTTCCAGGGGTGATCCAGGAAACTACAGATCAGTAAGCCTGATGTTAGTACTAAGCAAAATGTTAGAAACCATTATAAATAACAAAATTACTGAAAATGTAGATAGTCAGGGTTTAATGGGAGAAAGCCAACATGGCTTTAGCCAAGGAAGGTCTTGTCTTACTACTCGGTTATATATTTTTTTGAAGGTATGAATAAACAGGTAGACAAACGTGAGCCAGTCGATATAGTGTATCTGGATTTTCAGAAAGCCTTTGACAAGGTCCCTCATGACAGACTTTTGGCAAAACTAAAAAGTCTTGGGATAGGAGGCAGTGTACTATTGTGGATCAGGAACTGGTTAAAAGACAGAAAGCAGAGGGTAGGGCTAAATGGGCAATTTTTCCAATGGAGAAAGGTGAATAGTGGAGTATCCCAGGGATCTATGCTGGGTCTGCTGCTTTTTAACATATTCGTGAATGACCTGGAAATGGGAATAATGAGTGAAGTAATCTAATTTGCAGATGACACAAAATTATTAAAAGTTGTTAAAACCGAAGAGGGTTGTGAAAAATTGCAAGAGGACCTTGATAAATTGGAAGACTGGACATTCAAAAGGCAGATATAATTTAATGTGGACAAATACAAAGTTATGCACCTAGGAAAGAGCAACCCAAACTATGGTTACACAATGCAAGGATCCACATGCAGTGTGCAGTGGCGGCCAAGAACGCAAATAGAATGCTAGGAATCATAAGAAAAGGCATGGAAAATAAGACAAAAATATTATAATGCCTCTGTATCGCGCCATGGTGCGACCGCACCTTGAATAGTGTGTGCAGTTCTGGTCGCCGTATCTTAAAACGGATATAGCGGAATTAGAAAAGGTACAGAGAAGAGTCACCAAAATGGTAAAGGGATAGAAGGATACCCCTTATTGGGAGAGTTTTAAAAGGTTAGGGCTCTTCAGCCTGGAACAGAGACGGCCGAGGGAGATATGATAGAGGTCTATAAATTAATGACTGGAGTAGAACAAGTAAACATAGATCAATTGTTTACGCCATCAAAAAGTAGAAAGCCTAGGGGATACACAATGAAACTACAGTGTAACCTACTTAAGGCTAATAGGAGAAAATATTTTTTCACTCAACGTGTAATCAAGCTCTGGAATTCATTACCGGAGGATGTAGTAAAAGCTGTTAGTGTAGCCAGGTTTAAAAAAGGTTTAGACAACTTCCTTGAGGCAAGACATAAACCATTATTAAAGAGGAACCGGGAAATCCACTGCTTGCCCGAATACAAGCATTGTGGAACCTGTGTGTCTTTTTGGAAAACTGCCAGGTACTTGTGACCTGGATTGGCCACTGTTGGAAACAGGATACTGGGCTTGATTTATTTATTTTAGTTATTTAACTGTATTTCTATACCACTTTTTCTTACAATCAAGGCGGTTTCACAGCAAACAATCAAAAAGGGGTGATAGTGTTTTTCATGCAGTGAAGGATATATCGTGACTTGTGTGTATGTTGTGTTGTGTGTTTCATTATGTTGAGCTATGTACATTGTGCGCTATGATACATCGTGTTTTATAGTACATTCTTTTATACATTTAGTGTTAAGAAACATCATGTGCCGTTATACATTCTCTTTTCAGTAGGTCAGAGGGAGGTATGTTGGTTGTTCCTAGTAGTTAGATCATGTGACGTGTCCATAGTGTTCTATGAACAGCGTTGTCTTCAGCTGTTTGCGAAAGTCTTTGAGGTCCGTCGTTGATCTCAGATCATCTGGGAGATTGTTCCAGATTGTAGGTGCAGCCAGGGAGAGTGCTCTTTCTGTGGTATCCTTGCGTGTGTTTCTGAAGTCTCTTGGGGTGCTGACTCGGTTGGAGGTTCCTTTTCTTCTTGGGCGCGTGCTGGTGTCTGGTTGTATGAGGGTGTGCAGGCTGTTAGCTGAAGTGTGTTGTTTGATCTTAAATATGTTTATGATTGCTTTGTATTTGATGCGTGAACTGATTGGGAGCCAGTGTAAGTCTTTCAGAATAGGTGTGATGTGTTCATGTCTTGTTGATCCAGATATTATGCGGGCTGCGGTGTTTTGTGCTAGTTGTAGTGGTTTGAGTGTTTGTTTTGCTAGTCCAAGGTAGATTGGGTTGCAGAAGTCCAGTAAGGGGGTTATTAGTGCTTGGCATACGGTACGGAAGTGCTCAGTGGCGAGGAGGGGTTTCAGTCTTCTGATGATTCTCATTCTGTAGTATGCATTTTTGATTGTTTTGCTTACGTGTGTCTTGAGGTTCAGTTCATTGTCCAGAGTCACTCCGAAGTATTTTACTTCCGATTTTATTGGTATGGTTGTATTTTGTATCTTGATGTCCGGTGGGTGGATGAAGTCTGGGTTACGAGTGATTAGTGCCTCAGTCTTGCTGTAGTTGATTGCGAGGTTGTTGTTTTGACACCATCTTGTCATTTGTGTGAGGCAGTTTGTTATTTTAGAGTAGTCCGGGTCGTGAACTGAGATAGGTGTGTATATCATGATGTCATCTGCATAGATAATATATTGAATGCTGTTCTTTTTCAGGATGTCGCATATTGGCTGGATGTAGATGTTAAACAGTAGTGCTGAGAGTGCAGATCCTTGTGGTACTCCTTGGAGGACTTTTATGGGTCAAGAGGTGTTGTGGCCTACGTTTACCTGTATCCGCCTGTCGGTTAGGTAAGCGTAGTTACTCACCTGTAACAGGTGTTCTCCAGGAGCAGCAGGAATCAGTCCTCACTTATGGGTGACGTCGGCGCCGACGGAGCCCTCGCGGAGCAATTTTCCCCAGCTTTCAAAGAAAGCCTTTGGGAATTGCAGCGCGCATGCGCGGTCGTCTTCCCGCCCGAAGGTGCCATCTTAGCCAGTCAGATGACATAGCTAAAAAGACAGCATAAAAATTTGCAAAAAGAACATAAGCAGACGATTGCAACTCCAAGGGGAGGAGGGAGGGTAGTGAGGACTGATTCCTGCTGCTCCTGGAGAACACCTGTTACAGGTGAGTAACTACGCTTTCTCCAGGACCAAGCAGGAAGTCAGTCCTCACTTATGGGACTCCCAAGCTCAAGGCTACCGGAGACCCTAAGCACAAAAATGAGCTCCCTCTAGCTCAGCAGCACAGAAGGATAGAATCTTCGCTGAATTATCACCCACCGGTAGCCCACATCCGGGATGGAGGGTAGGAGTTGCTCAGACCTCAAAGAGATTACGGAGGACTGCCTGTCCGAAAGCACTGTCCCTACGGGACTCCCTCTCGAGACAGTAATGGACCGCAAAAGTCTGGCTCGAAGACCAAGTAGCGGCCCGGCAGATGTCTGCCAGCGGAACAGAGCGGAGGTAAGCCACTGACGTAGCCTTTGCCCGAACGCAATGAGCCGTGACTCGACTTTCTAAGGAGAGTCCGGCTGCCCCATAAGCCCAAGAGATACAGTCCGCAACCCAGATGGACAGAGTACGCTTGGAGACCGGGAGCCCCAATTTATTGGGGTCAAAAGACACAAAAAGCTGAGCAGCTTTACGGTGCTCCCGCGTACGGTCAAGGTAGAAGTTCAGAGCCCTTCTACAGTCCAGGGTATGGAGGACCGTTTCAGCTCGGCTGGAGTGTGGTCTGGGAAAGAAGGTTGGAAGTACCACCTCCTGATTGATGTGAAAAGGGGAGACCACTTTTGGAAGAAATTTAGGGTGAGTCCGTAGGACTACCCTATTTTTGTAGAACCGAGTGTAAGGGGGATCAGACACGAGGGCCTGCAATTCACTTACGCGCCTAGCGGAAGTGAGGGCTATCAAGAACAGCGTTTTCCAAGACAGAAAACGGAGAGAACAGGTAGCCATAGGTTCAAAAGGCGGACAGGTGATCCGCTGCAACACCACAATCAGGTCCCAGTCAGGCGCTGGCGGGCGCAGAGGTGGTTTAAGTAGAAGGAGACCTCGGAGAAGAAACCTCGCTACGAGAGGGTCATTGGAGAGAGGTCTGCCGTCCACCGGCACATGATGTGCTGAAAGAGCACTGAGGTGAACTTTGACGGAGTTGGACTTAAGTCCCAGATTAGAGAGGTGCAGCAAGTACTGCAAGATCACCGACACCGGGCAGGAGAAGGGATCCTGAGACTGTTGGGTACACCAGACTGCAAAGCGACGCCATTTAAGGGCGTAGCATTTGCGGGTAGAAGGCCGTCGCGAAGCCAAGACGACCTCCTCCACCTCCGCCGGCAGGAGAAGGGGAGCAAGGACTACCCTCTCAGCAGCCAGGCCATGAGGTTGAGAGACCTGAGGTTGGGGTGCAGGAGGGACCCCTGATCCTGAGTGAGGAGATCCGGTTGTACCCCCAGAGGGATTGGATCCTCCACCGCCAGTTGCAGCAGGAGCGGAAACCACGGCTGCCTGGGCCAGCGAGGGGCCACCAGGATCATGAAGGCTTTGTCTCGGAGAACCTTGAAAAGAGTCCGAGAGACTAGCGGGATGGGAGGGAACGCATACAGAAGGCTCCCCGACCATGAGATCAGAAAGGCGTCCGCCGCAACCCGAAGGGGGTGTGGCAGACGAGAGCAGAAGCGAGGAAGCTGCCGGTTGCGAGGACTGGCAAAGAGATCCATCGTGGGGAGGCCCCACTTGAGGAAGAGCTTCTGAACTACCAAGGGATCCAGACGCCACTCGTGCGGCTGGAGGACCCTGCTGAGTTTGTCCGCAAGGCAATTGTCTTGGCCCGGGAGGTAAACTGCCTTGAGGAGAATGCCGTGACTGACGGCCCAAGAGCAGAGCTTCTGAGCCTCCCGGCAGAGGAGAAAGGAGCCCGTGCCCCCCTGTTTGTTCACGTAGAACATGGCAACTTGATTGTCCGTCTGGACAAGGACGGACTGTTGGGAAGTCAGGTGGGAGAAGGCCTTGAGAGCTAGGCGGATCGCCCGGAGCTCCAGGAAGTTGATCTGCTGAGCAGACTCCCACGTGGTCCAGAGGCCCTGAGTACGCGCCTCTTGGCAATGCGCTCCCCAGCCCAGGAGGGATGCATCGGTGGTCAGCACCCGGGTCGGCTGAGGTGACTGGAAGGGCATACCGAATGTCAGGTTCGGCAGCCGGAGCCACCACCGGAGAGACGAGATCAGCGGCTCGGAAACGCGCACTAGGTCTGCGAGGCCGCCCGTGGCCTGTCGCCACTGCCGGCGGAGACACCATTGAGCAGACCGCATATTCAGGCGGGCATTGGGGGTCACATGGACAGTGGAAGCCATATGGCCGAGCAGTCTCAGGAAGCGCCTGGCGGAGACCAGGGGCTGGCTGCGAAAGCGGTCGGCTAGGTCCATGAGCCGCTGAGCCCTGTCGAGCGGTAGATACGCTCGCGCCTGAGGAGTGTGCAGCCTTGCGCCGATGAACTCGAGATCCTGTGAGGGGAGCAAAGTGGACTTTGCGAAGTTTATGACAAAGCCCAAGTGCTGCAGCAGAGCCACCGTGCGGCACGTGGCGTTGGTGACCTCCTGAGCGGACGCTGCTCTGATGAGCCAGTCGTCGAGGTACGGAAAGACATAGAGGCCGTGAAGCCGGAGATGGGCCGCCACGACCGCGAGACATTTTGTGAAGACTCGCGGTGCGGAGGACAGGCCAAAGGGCAGTACTCTGTACTGGTAATGATTTCCCGCCACCACAAACCTTAGGTATTGGCGGTGGCTTGGGTGGATGAGGATGTGCGTGTAGGCATCCTTTAGATCCAAGGAGCATAGCCAATCTCCCTGCTGGAGGTAGGGCAGAAGGATTCCAAGGGTAAGCATTTTGAACTTCTCCCGCACAAGGAACTTGTTGAGGTTGCGCAAGTCCAGGATGGGTCTGAGGCCCCCTGTTCTCTTTGGTATCAGAAAATACCTTGAATAGAAGCCTTGACCTCTCAGGTGGTGTGGCACCGGTTCCACCGCCTGATCCTGCAGAAGACCTGCTAACTCCTGAAGGAGCAACTCCCTGTGCAGAGGGGGGCGCGGAGGCTCTCCCGGAAAATAGGAGGGAGGGACCTGATGGAAGTGGAGAAGGTAGCCTTCTCGCACGACCTGAAGCACCCAGGCATCTGCGGTGATGCTGGACCACCTGTGGGCGAAGTGAACCAGCCGGCCTCCGGTGCTGGGGGTGACCAGCGGGGGGGGGAGAGGCTATGCTGAGCGAGTCAAAAACCCCCACCCTGCTGAGCAGGGGCTGGTGGTGCAGGCTTGGGGGCTTGCTGCCTACGGGACCCGTTACCCCGTCCCTTGGCCTGCTGGCCCTGTTGGGGAGCTGCAGGGGCCTGATAATGGGGGTATTGTTTGTAGGCAGCCGCCTTCCTCGGGTAAAAGGACTTTTTCCCCGAGCCCTTCTTTTTCTGGGAAGGGGCGGAGGTCTTCCTAGAAAGCCTGGTCCGGGTGAGAGTCTCAGTCTCAATTTGTGCAGCCTTTTCCGCCATGGGCTTGCCAAAGAGGTTTTCGCCTCGGCAGGGGACATCGACCAACTTGTCCTGTACCCAGGGCTCAAGGTCTGACGACTGAAGCCAAGCCTGTCGGCGGGCACCGATGCCGGCTGCGGCCACTCGAGCCGAGGCTTCAAAGCCATCATAGGCTGCTCGGGACATGAACTTTGAGCATTCCCGAATGCCCGTGGACAAGGCTAGGAACCTCCGCAAGGGCTCCTCGGAGAGACCAGCGGAGAATCCGGCTAGCTCTTTAGCCAGATCCCGGAGATACATGCCCATGTATAGCTGGTAAGTCTGGATACGACATGCGAGCATAGAGCCCTGGAAGCACTTCTTGCCAAGGCCATCCAGGTTACGGGCCTCCCTTCCAGGAGGCACCGAGGAGTGCATCTTCTGGCTCTTAAGACGATGCATGGCCGATTCCACTACCATGGAATGGTGTGGCAGCTGCGCCTTTTGAAAGCCAGGGCTCTTGCGGACCCGATAGATAGAATCGACCCGCTTGCTCAGGACCGGCGAGGAGGCCGGACTCTCCCACATGCGGAAGAGTAGTCGTTCCAGCATAGGAGGAACCGGCACAGTAAAGTGTTCCCTCGCGGGAGAGTCATACTGGAGGGCGTCGAGCTCTTCGGCTCGAGGCTCCTCCTCGGGATCCGCAGGGAAGGCCAAAGCCTTGGCCATATCCCTAACGAAGTCCGAGAACCGGGCATCCTCCGGGGGGGACTGCTTCCGAGGCTCGGACTCCGGTGAGTCCGAGGGGACACACCGAGTCCGGAAAGAATCAGGTGACTCTTCCTCCTCAGACTCCCAGACCGACTCCGACGAGGACTCGGTGGGGTCGGCCCGGGCAGGGTGCGGCGCCAGCCGCCCCGACGCCGAGGGAGTCGGCGTCGGCGACCTCGGTCCCGAACGGGAGGCCGAGGGCGACCTCGACCGAGGATCGACTCGAGTTCTCATCGACTCGAGGATCGGCTCGGTCTCCGGGGTCGACTTGGACGTCGACGTCCCGGCGGTCGGGGCAGCGACGCCAGCGAAGCCAGCGAGCAGTGCCCTCTGCTGGTCCATGAAGGCAGACAGTCTGCTCTCCAAGTCCGTCAACCTGAGTCCGAGCTCAGGTGACCCAGCAGCCCCCGACTCGGGCCCCGACGGCGTCGGGCCCGACGTCGGCTGTCGCGGAGGCGAGTCCAGAAGGACCACAGGACTTACCCGGGCAGGCATCTCCGACTCCAGGCGAGGTCGCTTCGGGAGGTGTTCCTTCTCCAAGGACCCGGGGCGGCTGTCGGGGCTATGCGACCTGGCCCTCGCGGAGCCAGGAGCGTCCACCGACGCCGCCCTCGCGGGTTTTTCCTTCCGACGATGGTCCCCGGAGGGAGAACCCCGGTCGGAGGAGCTCCGGCGACGGTCCGAGCTGGAGCCTTTCGACACGGAGGCCTCCGACGAGGTCCGGGTACGGCTGGGGTCAGCGAAGATTCTCTCACGCTGATGCCGCCGACTTCTCAACGCCTTTGAGGACAGTTTGCTGCAGGGCCCACAGATCAGTTCCTCATGATCCGGGCCCAGGCAGCGGAGGCAAAAGTCGTGTGTGTCGGTTAGTGACATATTTCGGTCACACCGACCACACCGCTTAAACCCACTGGCAGCCATCGGGGGAAAAAGGGCCCCTGCGAGGTCAAAGGACCGGGCTGCCAGGGAAAACGAAAACGAAAGCTGACTAAGTCAGAAAAACCGAAAAAACGTAAGAGGACTCGAGACCGGCGTCGCGAGTCCGGGTGGGAAAACGATCGGTGTCGAACCGAAAGAAAAAGGATAAAATAAAGAAGAAAATCAACTTTTTCGCGGGGACAAGACGGGGACGTCTGTAGGGCTCCGCGGAAAAAAGAAGACTGGCTAAGATGGCACCTTCGGGCGGGAAGACGACCGCGCATGCGCGCTGCAATTCCCAAAGGCTTTCT
Source organism: Ichthyophis bannanicus (assembly GCA_033557465.1). Classification (NCBI taxonomy): domain Eukaryota; kingdom Metazoa; phylum Chordata; class Amphibia; order Gymnophiona; family Ichthyophiidae; genus Ichthyophis; species Ichthyophis bannanicus. Next base: position 59,664,077 of record CM066035.1, read on the forward strand.
TTGAAAGCTGGGGAAAATTGCTCCGCGAGGGCTCCGTCGGCGCCGACGTCACCCATAAGTGAGGACTGACTTCCTGCTTGGTCCTGGAGAATGAGTGGAACCATTTTAAGGTGGGTCCATGTAGCCCAATGTTTTGTAGTCTTTCCAGGAGAGTTTTGTGATCTACTGTGTCAAATGCTGAAGAGATGTCAATGAAGATCATTATGATTCCATTCTTGAGGTTGTCTATGGTTCGAAGGATGATGGACCTTGGTCTGACCCAGTATGGCATTTCTTAATTGCAGCCTTCTGTATCACTTCTGCTTGTAGGGGATGGGATACCCACAGGCACACAGTATTGGTCACTGTTGCGACTGTGGCATTTTGCAGAACTTCTGCCTGTCGGAGGAATGGATCACAAGCAAAAGGGCTGCAATCACTGGAGCCTTTAATAAAAGGTTTGGGTGCACAGAGTTTGAAGAAATTTAAAGGGGCAGCAGGGTGATTTAATAAAGAATGTTTGGGGGAATAGAAGGCAGGGGGTGAGTACAAAGGGAGGAGGAAGAAGGGGAGTGTGGCAAGGGAAACAGAATTGGGGACGTGAAAGCAGGATAGGGGTTGGAATGCGGGGGGAAGGGTGCAAGCGGTTGTAGGGTGAAGAGAATGCACGGGAGGTAAAGGGCACAGTATGCATGTGCAAAAGGCACCCCTCTCTCCCACCACACCCACGTACAGCTACCCCACCTCCGCACCACCAAACACACACAAGCACTCACCTTCGCATCTCCCCCATAATATGCATAGTAGTAACATAAGGGGTCAGTAGCGGTAGTGGGAGAGGGAGGAGGAGGAGTGGGGCCACTGCCTTCTGTTGTCACGGGGCAGTGGCCCATTAACAGCCTGATTTATTAAGATTTTTCCTAGAAAATGACAACACAGTCTCAGTAAATCAGGCCCTAAAACCTAAAAAGTAACTTCAATACATCTTTTTGGGGGTGGGGCCATGTGCTATGACCTAGGTTTCAGTGGCTGGTTAAGATAGTTATTCACCGGAAGCAGTTCTCTGTGGACAGCAGGAATAAGTCATTACACATGGTGGCATCATCTGACAGATCCCTATGTGAGAGTGCTCCCCAGCTACTAGTAGAAGCAACTCAAGATACATAATGTACAAAAGAAAATTGTTCTTTTTTTTTTTTTTGGTCTTTCAGTTATTTATTTATTTATTTAATTGGATTTCTATACCACCTTATCTTGTAATCAAAGCGGTTTAACATACGAAAAACACAAAAAGCAAAAGTGAAAACAATCATTGATAATATGTACATAGAATGATAAAATATGACATAGTGTCTTGGAAAAAGTTGCGCTATCTCCATGGTGAGCTATATTATAATGTGAGCTATTATACAACATATATAAGACTAATTTTTCCAAAAACTTAATTGTTTACATGACCGTAGTATTCAATAAACAAGACCGTTTTCAGTTGTTTCCTAAAGTCCTTGAGGTCTTGAGCTGCTCTTAAATCATAAGGTAGAGAGTTCCAGATGGTAGGTGCCGCAAAAGAGAATGCCCGCTCTGAGGTGACCTTACGTGTTTTTCTAACATCATTTGAAGTGCTGACTCTGTTGGAAGACTCCTTTCTTCTTGGTCTGTTGCTGATATCTGACTGAATGAGAGAAGTCAGACTTTCTGCAGAACAGTGTTGGGAGGAGTAGCCTAGTGGTTGGGACAAGGTACTTCAGGCCGGAAGGTCGGGGGTTCAAATCCCACTAGAGGACAGCAACCTTGGGCCGGAAGGACTGGGGTTTCTAGTCCCACAGATGCTCCTTGTGGTCTTGGGCAAGCCACTTAACCCACCATTGCCCATGTTCCCTGTAAGTATTAGTGTATGTGTCTCATATCCCCGCGTGTTAAATGTATCCCCCAATTGTGTTGTGACCGCTTTGATTGAAGGATAAGGCGGTATACAAAACTGTCTAAATAAATAAATAAATAAAATAAATAAATAATTTTAAAAATATAAATTATTGTTTTATATTTAATACAAGATGCTATGGGTAGCCAATGAAGCTCTTTCAAAATTGGAGTTATATGCTCATTACTAGATAATCCAAAAATTATTCTTGCAGCGGTGTTTTGCGCTAGCTGTAAAGGCTTGAGAGACTGTTTAGATAAGCCTAGGTGTATAGGATTACAGAAGTCAAATAATGGGGTAATTAACGCTTGACAAACATTTTTAAAGTGAACGGTCTCAAGAAGGGGCCTTAATCTTCTGATGATCTTCATTCTGTAGTAGACATTTCTGATAGTCTTACTTATGTGTGAATTAAGATTCAACTCATTATCCAGAGTCACACCAAGATATTTTACTTTAGAACTGATATGAATAGATGAGTTATCTATGATGATGTCAGGTGGATGTGCAAAATCATGGTTACGAGTTACGAATAAAGCTTTAGTTTTGCTAAAATTGATTTCCATGTTGTTGTTTTTACACCAATTAGACATTTTTGAGAGACACTCTGTAATGCTGGAATAATCAGGGTCATCAATAGAGACAGTTGTGAATATCATAATGTCATCAGAATAAATAGTATATTTAATGCCATATTTCATCGGAATGGTGCATATAGGCTGTATATAAATATTGAATAGAAGAGATGAAAGAGCTGAACCTTGTCTTACACCTTGTAAAACTTTTATGGGTCGAGATGTTTTTTGCCCTATCTTTACTTGTAAATGTCTCTCTGTCAGATAGGAATGGAACCATTTTAATGTGGTCCCATATAGACCAATTTCTTCTAGTCTATCTAGTAACCTTTTGTGATCTACAGAGTCGAATGCAGCAGAAATGTCTATGAAAATCATTAAGATACCCTTCTTAATGTCATCTATGGTCCGGAGTATGCTGTCAAAGAGGTAAATCATTAAAGTTTCAACTCCGTGATTTGGGCAAAAACCATGTTGGTTGTCATCTAAAGGCGCGTGAACATCAATGTGTTCTTGAAGTTGCAGTTGTACTGTCTTTTCAATGATCTTCGCTAAAAAGGGTATACTGGATATTGGCCGGTATGCAGCCGGGTTGCTCTTGTCTAGCGAAGTCTTCTTTGGTATTGGTCTAACGGTGGCAAGCTTTAATTGCTCTGGTAACATACCTTGCGTGAGGGAATTTTGCACAATGTTGTGTATGATGTGAATAAAACTTGACTTTGTGGAATAGAATGGGCCTAGCGGGAAAGAGCTGGATTCTAATCACCAAACAGATTCCGAAGTACAGATTGGCCGAAGTTGCTGTCACGTCAGGAATCCCCCTCTATACAGTAGTGAGATGTGAATGTATGGGCAGAAGACTATGTTGCAGTCCTGCAGATTTCATCCATGGAGACCGAGTACAAGTTGGCCACTGAAACAGCCATGGCCCTGACATTGTGAGCTATGACATGACCATTAAGGCTCAGGCCCGCCTGGGCATAAGTGAAAGAGATGCAGTCTGCTGGCCACACTGAAAGAGTGTTTGGAGATGGCAGCACCTAACTTGCTGGGATCAAAAGATAGAAAAAGCTGGATTAACTTTCTATGGGATTTTATCTGCTCCAAATAGAAAGCCAAGGTTCATTTGCAGTCCAAAATGTGCAACAAAGCTTACCCTTTGTGGGCATGAGATTTTGGGAAAAATGTTGATAGAATAATTGACTAATTAAAATAGAAATCCAATACCACTTTTGGAAGGAACTTAGGAAGAGTATGGAGGACTACTCTATTATGACAGAACTTGGTATAAGGTGAATGAACTATGAGAGCCTGAAGCTCATTCACGCTGCGTGCTGAAGTGATCGCCCCAAAAACAAAACCTTCCAGGTCAAGAACATCAGAGGGCAGGAAATGAGTTGCTCAAAAGGAGCTTTCATGAGCTGCGCAAGAACCACATTGAGGTCCCATGACACCACGGGAGGTTTCTAAGGGGGGGGGGGCTACAAGAGAAGCAACCCTCACATGAAGTGAACAACTAAAGGCTTTACTGAGATGGCCTTCCTTTCCACACGCTGATAAGCTCCAAAGGCACTGAGGTGGACCAAGACAGAGTTGGACAAGTTCAAAAGTCCAACAGAAAAGCACTGTATCACATAACCGTCAGAAACCCAATCCAGGCATGGTAACTGAAAAAGCCTTTATTAGGAAGTCCATACCAGGGATACAATATGACACCTCCGCGAGGGGTCTCTGCACCAAACGCAACCCAACACAGGCCGTGTTTTAGCTATACCTTCTTCAGAGGTACTTGGCATACTAAAATCATAAATACAATAAAATGAAAAGAGATATAAATACATAAATAACCAATGAACAATTATATAAAACATAATAAAAACAAATGTCCCAATTTATGTCAAGCCCAAACGGTCGATAAATAATTAAAGGGAAAGAAAAGAAAAATATATCTATATGATCAATGCATTGATCATACAGATGATATATTTTTCTTTTCTCTCCTTTTAGTATACAAGCCATACAGAAGGGGTTTTAGTCAAGAAGTATTCCATTGTGGTTTGTAGTGAAGGTTTCTTGTCTGTGGTGTAATATAAGTCACAACCCTTGTTTTTTCAGTTTAATAGCATGAAAAGACTTTTTCTGCTGTTTGAATGTTTTATTTAAATGTACATGTTGTCTTTTTTTTAAACGATATTTATTATTTTATTTATTTAATGTCTTTTTTATACCGCGCTCTTTAGAATCAGTGCGGTTTACAGTTAACAACTTGTGCAGTGTAGACAGAACCTACACTGGACTTACAATGTACAGGCAAGCTAGCTGTCACAGGTGACATGGTCAGCTCACAACTATTTACAGATTTGTTCAACTATATACAGATTGACCGGTCAGAGTATGCACACATTCCACCTGCAGAATGTATCGTGATCTAGAGAGTGATAAATAATTAAATATATAAATTATATATTTAATTATTTATCGATAGTTTGGCTTTTTCAGTTACCACACCTGGACTGGGAGTTAGACTTAAGTCTAGACTCAGAGAAGTGTAGAAGATACTCAAGCAGTTTTTGTATGGGACAGATGAAAGGATCTAGAGCCTGGCCCTCACACCAGACCACTTACAGGAATAACACTTTCTGGAGTTCAAAAGTACATTGGTTATGCTGGCAGGCAAGATCAGCTCAGATATCTCTAGCCAACTTCCACAACCTGACTGCTTCCCAACACAGGAGGTACGAGCCTGTTCCTCCCTTCTTGTTGATGTTGAACATTGCAACCTGATTGTCGGTCTGAATCAGAACAATTTGGTTGGCGCCAGTCAATCCCAGAAAACCTTTAGAGTGTTTGCTATTTATTTTATTTACAGTATGTGTTTTTCTATACCACGCCTTCCAGAGATCAAGGGCAGTTCATAATGAACAAAGCCAAATGCATTGAACTATTAACATAGATGGTACAATGAACTGTTTGTGAATTATTTACAATGAACATTATTATATATTAACATATATTATTGCTATGGCTCTTAACTCCAAGAAGTTGACCTGGTGGAGACTTTCTTGGAAGGACCAATTGCCCTGCATGTGAAACCCATCGAGATGAGCTCCCCAACCCAATTTCAATGCACCTGTCATCAAAACCTTTTGAGGTGGAACAATTTGGAAGGGGAGACCTTTGAGAAAATTGTGGTGGATGGTCCACTACTGCAGTGGCTGAACGAGAGGGATTGGTGACACACAGATGATATCTGAGTCAATCTGTGGCTTGGGTCCATAGAGTCCACTAAGCCTGCCTCATATGGAGGTGTGCCAAGAGTGTTACGTACACAGTAACTCTGACCAATATATCTGGAATCCAAGCAAGGTTATCAGTGGCTTGGTCTCGGCTGGCAGTAGGCTGTTGCTGCCCCTCAGATGTCCTGGAGGATGAGCTCTCCTCCCTTTGGGGCAGCTTAGAAAGGCACTCTCGCGGATCCTCATCATTCTTGTCACCATTCCTCGAAGAGTTTTGATGCCGGTGTACCAAAGTCTTCACTCAGTGCTCATAAGAACATAAGATATGCCATACTGGGTCAGACCAAGGTCCATCAAGCCCAGTATCCTGTTTCCAACAATGGCCAATCTAAGTACCTAGCAGTTTTCCTAAAAGACACAGGTTCCACAATATTTGTACTGGGTCAAGTAGTGGATATCCCGGGTCCCCTTTAATAATGGTTTATGGACTTTTCCTCCAGGAACTTGTCCAAATCTTTTTTAAACCCGGTTATACTAACAGCTTTTACTACATCCTCCGGTAATTAATTCCAGAGTTTGATTAGCGCTCGGCACGCTCTCCCTTTGGCATCAATAAAGATCAAGCCAAATACTTCCTCATCCTCAGGTGGAGATTGTTTGATGGCTGATGCTCTGGGGCACTGCAGGTGCTCAGCTTCAAGTGGACTTGAGAACTCCTCGATGTTGATGCACTATCAGCATCTGATACAATCTTTGAAAACAATGAGACCAGTGCCATAGATGCCAATGTATTGGACTTGTGAGCGCCAAAAAGTGATCTGTGCTGTTTTTCTTGATCCTCGAGGCCTCTTTTTGTCATCTGCAAACACAAATTACAAGAAAAAGGGCTGATGATTGGGTCTCAGGCCCTGAAGGCACCAGCTATGTGTATCCATAGCAGATATGGTTCTTGAGTACTGGGAACACTTCTTAAACCTGCTGGCTGTTTTTTGGGACATATCGTCAGGAAAAATAGCCATGGTGAAATCAAATGGCTTGATTATGAAAACAGCTGGCACACTAATGCCTAAGGGGGCAGAGGTACCACAGAAAATAAGAGAGACTTAAAAATGACCAAAAAGGGATTAACAAAAAAGGGAAAGAGAAGGGAGCCACGATGGCAGGCAAAGAGGTACATGGGGAAACCCAGCAGGATCCCCAAGAGGAGAAAAACTTAGTTATGAAAGGCAAAGACATGTTGAAACACATCTGTTGGGCTCTGTGGAAAAATGAAGACTAATACAAGATGACGCCACGGCAGAGGTGGAAAGATGGCACGCAAGTGCAGTGGAACCTCCCAATAGCTTCCACTAGTGGCTGGGGCTGAATCAGATGATGTCACCCATACCAGAGGATTTCATTCCTGCTAGTCCATGGAGAACCTAGAATCCAAGAAAATGTGTCAAGGCCTGCCCTAAATCATGATGTACTTCTGCATCAGTTGGGAAGGACTAGGTTAAATGGGTATGTTTTAGCTTGCTTTGAATCCTTTTTAAAGGGGAAGACTTGGGTTTGTAATGGGGGAGATGAGATTTCTGAAGTGCAGTCATTAAACTGTTTGGGCTCCAAGTCTTGTTGCTGTCTCCACTATTATTTTTTTCTAATGTTCACCTCCTTTAGCCGTTCTCATCGAAAAGTTTAGAATAGCATGTAATGTGTTTGCAAATGGCTTCAAGGTGTTAGCCATGGTAGGCATGGAGCAAGCATAATACTAGTAAAAAATTAGGTTTTTGATTAAAGGTTTGGGATAATCTCACAGCTACACTCAGTGAATACAACTCTAACCTAAAGCATCTTGCTGCTTCGGTGGCACACTAACAATGAGTGAAGGTGGATCTCCGTTTCTGTGGTTAGGATTGTTAAGCAGCGATACTTGAGGTAACTCTTTCATAAAATCCACACAGGATAGAGCTCTGCAAGAAAGCTATTAGGTATCTAGTGGGACTCTTGCTAACTGTCATGACAGGTGTGTGTCTGCTCTTTTCCTCCCACCCATGATCGGCATTTTTTTGCCTTCTTTCTTCTTGATAATATCACTCCAACTTGGAACCTGAATATCATCAAGGGAGATTTGTAAAGAAATATGACCGGAGATATAACTGAACATTAGTGGGGTATTTCCTACTGATTACAATTGCTGGAAATTCAGAGCAAATCTGTCTGCCTCTCTGAGCACAGAATGGTAGAACGAACAGTTACTGGCCTTTTACAACCAGAAGAAAGTATCAGTATTCATCTTTAAGGCTGGAAACATGGAAAAGGGACAGTATCTCACAATAAGGACGTTTTAGCTATAGACACTGAATTTTCTCATTAGATCTGCATGAGAACAAAAAGGCTATACAGAGATGTGAAAGAAAGCAGCATATATAATGATCATAACATGCTTGTTCAAGATCAAGGCATTCAGAGAAAGTGACTGAAAAACTGTTTTGGATTTACCTCTGACAGCAATATAAATTCAACAATTCTGAGATGATTCTACTAGTTTCCAATTAATATTAGATGAATGGCAGTGAATATGGGTGTAACTTATATGCTAGCTTGGTACCATGTACGGAAGCTTATTTATGCTCTTTTTCTCTTTATGCTTTGTTGCTTGCCATGTTTTCTTGTATTTCTATTTCTGCTGTCATGCTTTTCTTTCTCTAAATAAGTGCCATTAACTGACAAGTTCCAGAAAATAAAACAAACACAATTATTCTATGAAGACTGTCCTTGTGATAGCTGAAGAAAAGAAGAGGCTGGCAGATGGCATTACAGCTTTAGGGACTTCTCTTTACAACTTGGCTTAGTGATAAAGGAAAAAAATAAGAATAGCTAATAGAAGTGTCAGTACAAAATAGCTATTCTGTATGGGGAGAGAGAAAAATCATAAAAAGCCAAGAATTACAAATTGGAGACCAGGAAAACGTGGCAGAAAGTCACAAAAATTGTAATATAGTATATCATGTCAGATAAAAACCAGTATGGTCAATCTAGTCTGTCCAGCAAGGTGGAAAGAGTAGGTGCACCTGCCGCTCCATGCAGGTCACCCTTCCCCATGTCTTTGTTTAGGACTGTACCCACCGCTCTGTGAAGGTCACCCCTATTTACTAAGATAGAAGAGATAGTTATGTTTGTTTTGATTTTATCCTGTTGCTATAAAAAAGTGATCCGCTGTGTCTGTCCCTTGCCATTTTGAATTCTGTCACTATTTGTCCCCACCACGTCCATCGGAAGGGCATTCCAAGAATCCACCACTCTTTCAGTGAAAGTATTTCCTGACATTGCCTTTCAGTTTACCCCCTTGCAGCTTTGTTATGCCCTCTAGTTTTACAGCTTTGCCATCTTTGGAAGAGGTTTGTTTGTTCATTAATACCATTTAGGTATTTAAAGGTCTGAATCATATCTCCTGTCCTTCCTGTCCCCCAGAGTGTACATATTTAGGTCTTCAAGCCTCTTCTCTTAAGTCTTCTGACGCAGGCTCCAAATCATTTTGGTTTCCTTCCTCTGAACTGTTTCCAGCCTTTTTATGTCCTTGCGAGATATGGTCTCCAAAATTGAACACAATACTCCAAGTGAGGCCTCACCAGCGACTTGTACAGTGGCATTAGTACCTCTTCCTTTCAGCAGACAATTCCTCTCTGTATGCAACCCAGCATCCTTCTGGCTTTTGCCACCACCCTGTCACACTGTTTCGCCACCTTCAGATCCTCAGAAACAATCACTCCGAGGTCCTTTTCCTGGTCTGTGCACATCAACCTCTCGCCCCCTATCGCATCATTAATGGCCCTGCAAGAACCTCTCTGAGCTCTTTCAGTATCCTGGGATGTATCCCATCCAGTCCCATGGCCTTGGCCACTTTCAGTTGTGCAAGCTGCTCTAACACGTCATCTTCTGTGAATGGTGTGCTATTTACTCCATTCCCATTTGTATATTTGTCAATCACAGGTCGTCCTTCTCCTGGATTTTCTCTAGTAAAAACAGAGCAGAAGTTTAGCATTTTCATTTTTTCAGTGTCACTTTCTACAAATCCATTCTCAGCACTTTTGAGTCCTGCAATTCCACCTCTGATTTTCCTCCTCTCCCGAATATACCTGAAAAACATTTTGTCGCCACACTTCACATCTTTATCCATCTTTTCTTCTGCCTTTGATTTTGCTAGCCTTATTTCTCTTTTTGTCTCTTTTAGTTTGATTTTGTATTCTTTTTTGTATTCTTTGCGAACTTTTGAATTTTGTGAAAGCTGTGTTTTTTGCCTTTATTTATGCAGCCACTTCTTTGGAGAACCAAATAGGTTTCCTTTTCCTCTTGTTTTTATTTACTTTCATTACATAAGTGTCTGTTGCCCCTTTTATTGCCTCCTTTAGTTTAGCCCATTGCAATTCCACTTCCCTTATCCCCTCCCTGCCTGCCAACTCCTCCTTCAGGAACTTGGCCATTTTGCTGAAGTCAGTGTTTTTGAAATCTAGGACTTTGGGCTTGCTGTGATTGGATTCTACCTTGGCTTTTATCTCAAACCACACCGTGTGGCGATTGCTGCTGCTCACATGGGCACCCACCTGGATATTCGGCACATTATCTGCGTTAGTGAGCACTAAATCCAGTACCGAGCACCCCTTGGTCAGTTCCATCACCTTTTGTCTAAGTAATGCATCTTGGAAGGCATCCACAATTTTTTAACTTCTTTCCAGATTTGCAGAAGGAATACTACAATCCACATTGGGTAGATTAAAGTCACCCAATATGATCACTTTCCCCTTCATGGCTCTCTTTGCATTATCAGCAATCAATTCGCTATCCATTTCTTCGGTTTGAGTTGGAGGCCTGTAGACTACACCAGTATGGATAACAGTGCCATCTCCTGTTTCAAACAATCCACAGTGCTTCTTCTTTTCCCCACATCCCCTGCATTTCAGCAGCTTTAATATTGCTTTTGACATATAGGGCTACTCCTCCTCCTTTTCTACTCTCTCTCTCTTCTAAATAGATTATAGCCAGCTATGGCTATATCCCATTCATGCAACTCGTTAAACCATGTTTCTGTAATGGCCTCAACGTCCAAGTCCATTTCCACCATTAGGGCTTCCAAATCAGGAACTTTGTTGGCTAGGCTTCGAGCATTTGTGCTCACTGCTTTCCAGCATTCGTTGACTAGCTTTCCTGTGTTTTGCATGGATTTTGTTCTATGTGCCCCTTCCCACTTGCCATTGATGTGTGGTTTAAAAATATAGCTGTTGCCAATGTTGTTTTGCTTTTGCTGGGAGGGACGTTCTGAACTTGTCCTTCTCCATCCGTCACCTCCTTTTCCTAGTTTAAATGCTTGTCCACATACTGCCTGAATTTTTCACTTAGGATCCTTTTCCCTGCGACGGAGAGTTGCAGTCTATCAGCACAGTATAGTCTCTTGTTGATCCATCTGTTTCCCCAGTCGCCAATTGTTTGAATGCTGCTGTAATCTCAGGAAGGAGGCTTTTTGGCACAAATGTCAGTATTAAGAAAAGCACTAGCAGTAAACCAGAGCATGGGATAATATCCAATGTACATCTGGCTGAGAATGAGTTTTATTTTGTCATGTTATGTGCAAGACAAACCCAATATAAATTCTACACCTCCCATTCTAACCTCAATCAACAGACGTAGAGCAGAAATAAGACACTGTGCCATACAATTCACTATCTTAAAAAAAATTAATTCTGGTGTCATCTTGGTAACAGCAACACAAACTTAAAACACAATCATGCACATTGAGAAATACAAAATACTGCAAAACCCAACATAATCACAGCTCCCAGGACTCAGACTGCAGCAATGTTATCTATGAAAAGGCAACACTGCCAATACTGCAATGAACTGAAACAAAAATTCACAGCTTTTCCATGTTAGCTACATACCTAACTTCGGTCACACAAAGATCACATACAGAAAAGATAACCAAAAATTACAAATGTTCAGACATACTGAAATGGAAATCCCAAGAATCTACTATATATGCAGTGGGCAGTGAGAGGAGAGAGAATAGGGAAGTTTAGGGATCTAGGATGGGAAAAAGAAATACAAGATCTGGGGAGAAAATGAGGGATAATGAGGAAAGCTAAAGTGGAGAGAGAGAGGTAGGCATTCCTTATCCCTATTCTGATCCTGCTGCCTCTTACAACCCCTCCCCCAATCCTGCCTGTCCTCTCTTTCTCTCAAACACACATACACATAGCTTGCTCCCTTGTGTCCCTGCCAGCTTGCTGGTTGACCCTCCTCCATTCAGGCATTCTTCCTGACCAGCCTGCAAACTAGGCCCCCTGCAGGGGTGGCCCAAGGGGGGGAGTGCAGGGCCAGGTGCAGAGATTAATTGCGGGGCCTCATTTGCATAAATATTTGTATAATGTTAACATGCATTTTTAGCAAACATGTCTCTTAATGAGTGTCTGGATAAAGAAAGACTAACAGATTTCTACGTTACTATATTCCAGTGCCAACCGCCAGGCACATTAGGAAGTACTATAAACACTGACCATTTAGAACTCATAGCAAATCCACCATATCATAACAGCACTGCCAGGACTCACAAAGCACCAAACCCTACCTATCAAAAGGCAACATTGCAAATATTAAACCAATACATCTCAGAGAATACCAATGCATCTCCTACTGGGGAAAGAGAACAAGTGGCATGGTCAAATAGAAACTACATGAACAGAATACCTCAGCTTGGTTAAAATGCAGAACACAGACCGTCACCAAAGAACAAGGGATCACAATTTAGAAATAGGAAGACAATTTAGAAATGGGAACCCCAAATGCCAAACTTGGGATGAACAACACCACTGGAGAAATAAAACTATAAATTAAATTTCCTCTTGTACTAAACAAAACACAAAAGAAGTTAACGATGCACATTTCCCAGAGCTGATATATTCCAATTAATAAATTCAAAATAAAAAAGTATTTTCTACCTTTTGTTGTTTGTACATTTTCTTTTTCAGTTGCAATTGCTCCAGTCACTTTCTTCTGGTTTCTTTGTGTCTTCTGCAAGCTATCCATGTGTCCTTTCTTCTCTTTTAGATTTTTTCCATTTTCTCTCTCTATATCTGCTTTAACCTACTGATCTTTCTCTTTTGCTCTTTCCCCCATTTCTTTCCTTATTCCTTTATCATCCACTCAAATTTCACTCTTCCATTCTCAATCCCCACTTATTCTCCCAAATACCCGGCCCACTGTAGACTTTTCTTCCCTCCCACACAAAATATCTTTTCCCCTCTCCATTCTCATTCCCCATCCCTTTCTAGTCCTCCCCCAAAATCAGCTCCCTTATAGTTCTAGACCAGGGGTCGGCAACCCGCGGCTCCGGAGCCGCATGCGGCTCTTTCTCACCTTTGCCGCGGCTCCGGAGCACACTGCCCGCCCGGTGACAGGCAATAGTGTTGTAAAGATGTATTTAAACGTGGCGTTATGGGCTCCCTCCATGTCAGCTCCCTCCCTTCTTCTGCAGCCGCGGCTCCCTGCCTCTTAGGGAACCGCGGCTGTGCTTTTAAAGTCATCTCGGAGCCCTTCCTGTCTTGACGGGCTCTGTGCAGCATTGTCCCGCCTCTAAAGGACGTTTTGGAGGCGGGACAATGCTGCACGGAGCCCGTCAAGACAGGAAGGGCTCCGAGATGATTTTAAAAGCACAGCCGCGGTTCCCTAAGAGGCAGGGAGCTGCGGCGGCAGAAGAAGGGAGGGAGCTGACATGGTGGGAGGGGGGCTGACATGGAGGGAGGGAGCAGATATGGATGGATGGAGGGAGGGGGGCTGACATGGAGGGAGGGAGCGGGGCTGACATGGAGGGATGGAGGGGGCTGACATGGAGGGAGGGGGGCTGATATGGATGGATGGAGGGAGGGGGGGCTGACATGGAGGGAGGGAGCTGATATGGATGGAGGGAGGGGGGCTGACATGGAGGGATGGAAGGGGCTGACATGGAGGGAGGGGGGCTGACATGGAGGGATGGAGCAGATATGGATGGATGGAGGGAGGGGGGCTGACATGGAGGGAGGGAGCTGATATGGATGGAGGGAGGGGGGCTGACATGGAGGGATGGAGGGGGCTGACATGGAGGGAGGGGGGCTGACATGGAGGGAGGGAGCTGATATGGATGGATGGAGGGAGGGGGGCTGACATGGAGGGAGGGAGCTGATATGGATGGAGGGAGGGGGGCTGACGGAGGGATGGAGGGGGCTGACATGGAGGGAGGGAGCTGATATGGATGGAGGGAGGGGGGCTGACATGGAGGGATGGAGGGGGCTGACATGGAGGGAGGGAGCTGATATGGATGGAGGGAGGGGGGCTGACATGGAGGGATGGAGGGGGCTGATATGGAGGGATTGGGGAGGCGGGCTGACATGGAGGGAGGGAGCTGATATGGATGGAGGGAGGGAGGGGGCTGACATGGAGGAATGGAGCACTGGTAATGGGGTTGAGGGGACTAGCACTGGAAATGAGCTGATTAGGGGAGGCTAGGACTGGTAATGAGCTGATGGGGGGTAGGACTGGTATTGGGCTGATTAGGGGAGGCTAGCACTGGTAATGGGATTGAGGGGGGATTAGCACTGGAAGCGAGCTGATTGGGGGGCTTTGACTGGGCATGGGCTGATTGTGGGGAGGGGAGGATAGAGCTGCTAGCCCTGGAAGATAACTGGGGGCTAAGGCTACAAATGGGCTGATATGAGGGGATGGGCGAAGGGAACTGGATCTGAGAGGGGCTGCCATGGTATTTGTACTAGAAGGGACTGGTCAGTGGGGAAGGAGGGGGACTGGAAGGAAATGGACACCAGTGGCAATCATGGGAATGCAAGTTGACATTGGAAGGTACTGGGAGTGAGGACTGGAAAGGGGCTGATATTGGGGAGTGTTACTGGGACTGGAAATAGGCTGATGGAAAGAAGTGAAGAAAACGAAAGAAGAGATAAGAAATGGCAGATGGACCATAGACCACAGAAAGAGAGCTAAGAGAAGACAGGAAAGCAGAAGCCTCAGATCGGGACCAGCATGATCAAAGAATAAATTGGTCAGACAACAAAGGTAGAAAAAATAAATTTATTTCATATTAGTGATTTGACTACAAAATCATCATAATTTTGAAATCAAATATTGTTACTTGTTGTTGTGATATTTTCTGGCGTATTTTTTTTGGTGTGCGAAGGAAGAGGGGTAGTCTTATACGGCGAGTATAGGCCAAACACCTATATTTTAACAGGAAAAGTAGGGGGTCGTATATAGCATTAAGGTAAGAAACAATATATGCAGTGTTAGATTTGTTTTAAATGTCGCAATGGTTTTGCGGCTCCCAGTTTTTTTTTTCCCTTCGGAAACGGGTCCAAGTGGCTCTTTATGTCTTAAAGGTTGCAGACCCCTGTTCTAGACCCACCCAGCATCCGCACCCTTCTAGTCCCATTCTCCCAAGCCTCCACATCAGCCCATTTATAGTCCTAGCCCCCCATATGCTCTTTTCCAGTTCCATTCCAGTCCCCCATCAGTCCATTTCCACTCCAAGCCCCCTCGTCAGCCCATTTCCAGCCCTATTCCAACTCCCATCAGCCCATTTCCAGTCCTAGCCCCCCCCACCATCACAGCCCATTTCCAGTCCAAGTTCCCCCCTTATCACAGCCCATGCAGTCCTAGCGTCCCCCCCCCCCTCCGAAGAGCCCCTGCAGAGGGAGTTGGAGAAGCCCACGCGAGGCCCCGGCTTCCTCTGCACAGCTGCCAGCATGAAGAGCCTTTTCCTTCACGCAGGCGGCTGTTTCAGTGAAGCCGGAAATGGTTAAAGGCAATGCCCTTTATCCTCTCCCGGCATTCGCGGCTTCACTGAAACAGCCGCCCACATGAAGGAAAAGGCTCTTCATGCTGGCGGCTGTGCAGAGGGAGCATGGGCTTCCCCGGCTCCATCTACAGCCATCCATTCTGCAAGGAATGGAGTTCACGCGGGGCCCTGTACGAACAACATTCTCGCTCAATGGACAGCCCTGGCCCCCTGCATGTAAGCCAGAATGCACATCTATCTCTATTCCTCTTGCAAGCCTTCAATTCTTAACTGCCTCCCAAGTGAGCAAATCAGCCTGCTTCCAGCTCCCCACTAAGCTGATGCCCTTAAACCTTGATCATATCCTCTCTCCCATGTAAAATTAGCTGTTTAATTTTTTTGCCACCACACTTTTTTGCTTTCTACTTTGTCCTAGTAAAATCAGAATGGCTCACATTGTAACAGATTTAGGTTTCTGGGTAAAAAAAAAATTGTCCATATAAGTTCTGGTAAATAAATAAATGGGAGAAAAATTCTTTGTGCAGTCGGTGTTGCTGCTGGCTGTATAAAGGCTTGTAAATATTGACTTCTGCAAGTCACTTCATCTGTCACATTTTCAATTGTTCCTGTCCTCTTCATTCTCTCATTCCTTGCTTTCTTTTCTCCCTTTCTATCCTCGGGTGCCTTCTGAGTACAGAACATGGGCCCAGAAAGTTGCTGTATTGGTTCTGCTGATAGAGGAAGTTCGGCATAGTTATAGTTCATCTTGTACATAGTTAATTGTAAATAATGCTCCCCATATATTACTCCTCACCCTAGTTTGATGTAATCCCCAATGTTTAATGTATACTGTTGAGTTGTTTGTAAACCGCCCCTGATCTCAGGAAGGAGTGGTATATAAAAGCTTTGAAATAAATAAAATGAAAATCACACCCCAGGAGCCCAGTTTGAAGGTTGCCATTTTGCACCTACTATTTTACAATAATTAAGGAGTAAATACCTTGTGAGGACTCTTCTGTTGTGTAGCTTATGAACCGCCTGACTGAAGACCGAACACAATTTAGGACAACCATCCAGACGGTCGCCATGAGTCGACACAGACTTGATGGCATTTAACAACAGCAGCTTATTGTATCTTCTCTCTTTAGTCTATAGATCAAGGAGTAAAGAAGCAAGCTCGGCCTTTTACAGTGCTCATTGCTACTCCTGCTGTCTCAACATCCATCTGCTCTAAGTAAATTCCAAGCAGCTTGAAGTCCTCCACATCCAGTAATTTTTTAAAGTTTCAAACAAATATAGAATTGAGTACTCCATGCGTGCAGTCTCCCAATATTTTTTTTAAAATTTTATACGTTTTTACCCTGTTTTTAAATTTAAGTTCCCATTGTTTCTTTGTTATAACAGGGGCTAGTGCACAGCAATCACTGCCAGGTGTGAAACAACAAATTGATTGCTTCCCTAATCTCCTTTGTGTTTCCTTATCATTCCCCCTAGATGTATTCTTTGTCTATAGCTACTGTGTTGACTTGCCTTGACTAGACTGTAAGCGCTGATAAGTACAGACTGTTTTTTTTCATGTGTCTGTGTAGTGCTGTGTACGTCTTGTAGCACTCTACAAAGTTCAGTGGTAGTAGTAGTAGTAGTTTTTAAAGGAATTAGCAAGTTCTTGAAACAACATTAGGCTCTAAATTTAACTGACACCTGGCAACACTGGGCCACAGGCACTCATGTGGTTCAGACAGTCATATAGCATTGGCATCTAGTAATCTGATGTTCTGGATGGCATGGGAGAGAACAGCCATTCCAAGCTAAAAAAAAAGCTGTTTCCACAACTTACATAACTTAAATAACAGAGGTTACTCCACAAACAGATACACAAATTGAAAAAACTGCTTCCAAAGTAGATGCAGAATCTACTCACATAAAACCCTTAACAGGTTGCGACACAAATTGCTAGACTAGTCCAGACAACTGGGTTATTATGATCTCCAGCCAGCAGCTGGAATCAGACTAGAGCACCACAGAGAGAGCCCTCTCCCTGGCAGCCCCAACCATCTGGAACTCCCTCCCAGATGATCTGAGATCGACAACGGACCTCAAAGACTTCCGCAAACAGCTGAAGACAACTTTGTTCATAGAACATTATGGACACATCACGTAATCAAGCAAAGCCTGATCAACAAGGACCCCGACGAGAGATTATAAGACACCGACAAGAGATTGTATATCGGCACAGGATCTAGCTCAAGCCCTATCTGGACAGTACCTTGTATTATAGAACATGCTGTATTATAGCGCACACTGTACATAGCTCACCCTAATCTAGAATCCCCCTCCTCACACACACTTCACACCACTGCCCCCTCACACTATTCCTCCTGCATGATCCCCCCCCCCGCCCTCTACTCCCCCCACACTGCATGACCCCCCCAGCACTTCATCTGATTGTTTTGATTGTGACACCGCCTTGATTTTTAGGATAAGACGGTTTAGAAATACTTTTAAATAAAATAAATAAATAAACTTTCAGTAATGTTCACTTATATATATGCTGATTAAAGTATTGAGAGAAGCAAGTGTAAAATACTTTCCAAGCAGAAAGCAAGACAAAAAAAACATAGAAAAAAATATTACTAATAAAACTTTGCACAAACATTTGGCTCTCTTACCATACTTGACAACCCATCAAGCAATTAAAAGGCAGCAGGCCTCCCAAACGTGTAGTAATAGTCTTTATTTATTTAACCATTTTTATACCACTTTATCCTTCAAACAAAGCGGTTTAAATTATAACTTAACAGTATACAAAGAACGCTTAAATAGGGGGGGGGGGAAGGGCAGACCAGTAACAGCTTAACTTATGTATGCTGTGTTTTGTGCTATTTGGAGTGGCATGATGGTTTATTTTGCGAGCCCCTGATAGAGTGATTACTGACTGGCAAACAGTACAGAAGTGATCTTGGTTCAGGATCAGTTTTAGCCTCCTGACAATTTTCATTTTATGGTAGGCGGTTGCAGTGTTTCTCTTTATGTGAGGTTGTATGATGAGGTGCTGGTCATGATGATTCCTAGGTATTTTTTTTTTTTATTTTTTTTTACTGCTATGGACCTTTGCAGTATTTTACTTGATTTTGGTGGGACAAATGAGGTATATCTTGTGAAAAAGAGTGCTTCTATCTTTTTGTAGTTTATAGATATGACCACTTAGCTCAACAACCACCACCTATCTTCTACACACAATGTTATAGTTGAAATAAACAAGCCTGACCTCTCAAGTGGGGCATATACCATGATAGTATATGCCCCAGTTGGCATAAATCTGCAGTGAATTTTGTGTTTCTTGATAATCTCATATATGGGTTGTATGTACATGTTAAATAAAAGTGATGAGAATGATATGCCATACTGGGTCAGACCAAGGTCCATCAAGCCCAATATTCTGTTTCCAACAGTGTCCAATATAGATCACAAGTACCCAGCAGTTTCCCCAAAAGACACAGGTTCCACAATGCTTGTTTTGGATCAAGCAGTGGATATTCCGAGTCCCCTTTAATAATGATTTATGGACCTTTCCTCCAGGAACTTGTCCAAACCTTTTTTAAACCCGGCTACACTAACAGCTTTTACTACATCCTCCAATAGAAAATTCCAGAGTTTGATTAGACGTTGAGTGAGAAAATATTTTCTCTTATTAGTTTTAAATAGGTTACCCTGTAGCTTCATTGCATGTCCCCTAGTCTTTCTATATTTTGATGGCGTAAACAATCGATCTACATTTACCTGTTCCATTCCATTCATTTATTTATAAACCTCTATCATAATTTCCCCTCAGCCGTCTCTTTTCCAGGTTAAAGAGTCCTAACCGTTTTAGCCTCTCTTCATAGGGGCATCCTTCCATCCCCTTTCCCATTTTGGTGGCTCTTTTCTGTACCTTTTCTAATAACGCTATAT
This sequence comes from Ichthyophis bannanicus, assembly GCA_033557465.1. Classification (NCBI taxonomy): domain Eukaryota; kingdom Metazoa; phylum Chordata; class Amphibia; order Gymnophiona; family Ichthyophiidae; genus Ichthyophis; species Ichthyophis bannanicus. The sequence goes on from CM066035.1 coordinate 59,683,532, forward strand.
CCTTTTTAAGATACGGCAACCCGAACTGCACACAATATTCAAGGTGTGGTCGCACCATGGAACGATACAGATGCATTATAATATCCTTTGTTTTATTCTCCATTCCTTTCCTTATGATACTTAGCATTCTATTTGCTCTCTTGGCCACTGCTGCACACAGGGCAGAGGGTTTTAGCATGTTATCCACAAGGACGCCTAAATCTTTTTCCTGGGTGGTGGTTCCTAATGTGGAACCTTGCATTGTATAACCATAGTTTGGGTTTTTCTTTCCTAGGTGCATAACTTTGCACTTGTTCACATTAAATTTCTTTTGCCATTTGGATGCCTAGACTTCCAACTTATCAAGATCCTCTTGCAATTTTCCACAACCCTCATGGGTTTTAACAACTTTGAATAGATGTACAGCGCTGCATGCGTGGTGCTATATAAGTGCTCAATTGTAGTAGTAGAATAGTTTTGTGTCATCTGCAAATTTGATAACCTCACTCGTTATTCCTTTTTCCAGGTCATTTATGAATATATTATAAAGCAGCGGACCCAGCACAGATCCCTGGAGTATTCCACTATTCACCTTTCTCCAATGGGAAAATTGGCCATTTAGCCCTACCCTCTGCTTTCTATCTTTTAAACAGTTCCTGATCCACAATAGTACACTGCCTCCTATCCCATGACTTTTTAATTTTTCCAAAAGTCTCTCATGAGGGACCTTGTCAAAGTCCAGATACACTACATCAACCAACTCACCTTTGTCTACCCATTTATTCACATCTTCAAAAACACCATAACAGCTTAGGAAGACAAGACCTTCCTTGGCTAAAGCCATGTTGGCTGTCTCCCGTTAAGCCAAGGCTACTTACATGTTCAGTAATTTTGTTCTTTACGATGGTTTCTACCATTTTTTCCGGTAGTGACGTCAAGCTCACTGATCTGTAGTTTCCCAGATCATCCCATGGAACCCTTTTTAAAAACTGGTATTACATTGGCCATCCTCCAATCTTCAGGTATTACAGATGATTTTAATGATAGTTCACAGATTACTAATAGTAAGTCTGCAATCTCATATTTCAGTTCTTTCAACACTCTTGAATGTATACCATCCGGTCTAGGTGATTTGCTACTCTTCAGTTTATCAAATAGTTGTAATACATCTTCCCTATGTATCAATATTTCTTTTAATTCTTCCATAGCATCACCTTTAAATACTATTTCAGTCATGTGTAACATCCCTACATCTTCCTCAGTAAAGACCGAAGCAAAGAATTCAGTCTCTCCGCTATGGCCTTGTCCCTTCTTAGTGCCCCTTTTACCCCTCTATCATCTAATGGCCTGACTCTTACAGGTTTTTTGGTATGAATGTACTTGAAAGTCTTTATTACGCGTTTTTGCTTCCACAGCAAACTTCTTAAATTCTCTCTTTACCTGCCTTATCAATGCCTTGCATCTAACTTGCCAGTGCTTGTGTTTCCAATTTTCATCATTTGGCTCCTTTTTCCATTTCCTGAAAGATGCTTTTTTGGCAACAGCCGCCTCTCTGATCTCACCTTTAAGCCATGCTGGCAGTTTTTTGGACTTCCTTCCACTTTTCTTAAAGCATGGAATACAGCTTGTTTGGGCTTCCAAGATAGTATTTTTAAATAACACCCAAGCTTGATGTAATTCTTTAACCTTTGCAACTGCTCCTTTTAGTTTTTTCTTAACTATATTCCTCATTTTATCATAGTCTCCCTTTTATAAGTTAAAAGGTAGTACTGTGGATTTCCTTACCCTCCCCTCCTCCATTTATTTAAACAAACACAATCATGCTATGATCACTAATGGCTTCCCTCTGGTCGGCTCATGAAGCCTTGTGGTACTCCTTGATGTATGGTGAAAGGTGTCAATGTGTTCCTTCTGCATTTGACCTGCTGTTGCTGATTGCTGAGGTACGACTTGAAACCATGCTAATGTATTGTTATGTAGGCCAATTTCTTGGAGACGTCACATCATGATGCTGTTGGAGATAGTATCAAAGACAGAAGATATGTCCATGAATATTGGGAAAATCCTGTTTTAACATTATCTATGCCTCTGATGATACTGTCAAACAGTGATGTTAGAAGAGTCTCTGTACCATGGTTGGGTCTGAACCCATGTTGATGCAGGTGCAGTGGTGCATATTGGTCTATGTGGTCTTGTAATTGCTTTTGAACCACTTTTTCCATAATTTTAGCAATAAATGGCAGGCTGGAAATTGGTCAGTATGCTGCTGGGTCATTTTTGTTGAGGGATGTGTCTGAGTATAGATCATATAGTAGATTGTTTGAGTGATGTTGGCATATATCCTTGGGCGAGAGACAAGGTTGCCATTTTGTGAATGAAGTGTTTGAGGTCTTCCAGGGAGAGTCCTAGACTGGTCTGACAGGATTCAAGAAAAGGAAATTAAGGTATGTAAAATTGTTCCTTATCGCCTTGCTAGACCAATCCAGATGAGAGGGATGTACCCAAGCAGTCACGACCCAGAATGGGAGGAAGACAACATTCCAAACAGATGTGCCCTGCTAAAGGCACTATCTGCTCTGGCTCCACAAGTAACTTCGTGTTTCTCAAAGGTGCTCAGAGATGACCGGGAAGTCACCTTACAGATGCCCTTCGCCCAGGAGATGGCTTGTGCCCTAGTATAGTGAGCTCCAACTCTCTCTGGCACATATTCTTCCCACAGAAGGTAGGCTGAAACAATAGCTTCCTTATCCAGTGGGCAAGAAAAGACCTGGCCACTGCCTATTCTTTCCTTGGACCGCTGAAGACAAAGAGATGGTCTGACTGACAAAGTATCAGTAAGTTACAGATACTTCACTAAATGCCCTCGGCATGGCCAACAAACGCAGTGAGGGGTCCATCCAAAGTTCTCCCTTTAAGGAGGAGGTCATGATCACAGACTAAGATGAAAGGGAGATAGCACCTTCAGGAGAAAGGACGGTGCCACCCTCAGAGACAAATGCTATTAAAATAATCAGAAAAGGCTCCTTATAGGTCAAGGCCTGTCGCTTGGACACCTACCTAGTAGGCACATCAGCCAGCAGGAATACCACTATCACAGTCAAATTCTTGAGAGGGGCCATCTGAAGGGGCTCGAAGGGGGAAACTTTCAGCGCCTTCTATACTAGAGAGACTCCACTGCATTACAATACTTCCTTGGGGCAGTGGAGAGGCCAAAGGAAGGAGTGGCAAACTGAAAAAGAGAGCCAAGGACAGCAAAATGGAGAAAAGCGGATGTGTTGAACACCCTGAAGAAAATGGGAAACATCCAGGTGCGGGGCTATGGACTGTCATCCACCAGTCTTCTGAAGCAGAATAAGGCTGTAACCTGAACTTACAGGAAGCTGAGAGAAAGACCTTTGTCCAAGTCATCCTGAAAGAAGGCAGGCAGGGAAGGAAAACCCACTGTATCATGTCTAGTCTGATACCCACAGCATAATGCTCGAAGAGACACTAAATACACACATAGCTCAGGCTGATGGAACCTCTCCTTGCCTTAAGGAGGGTAGAAACCATGGCAGAAGAAATGGAAATTACACTAACCTGGTAATTGTAGTTCCTGTAGGATCCAGTTTAGTCCTCCACAATCGGGTACTGCCCCTCTCACTGCAGCCTGTAGACTGGACCAATCAAATCTTCTGTAGTACATATCCAGCAGGAGCTCCCAGAAGCCCCCCAGTGTACTAGTAACAAAGCATACTGAACGAAGCAACACATCAGATTATTATCAGATTAACATTAAACCTTGTACTTCCCCCCCTGGAATAACCAACTCCCTCCCCAAACGAGGAAGTCAGAACACTGCACGGCGCCGGAATCGACGCCCCTAAATTGACACAGAGCTCCCCCAGGTACTAAGGAGCTTACGGAACCCCAAAAGAAAGGGAAGAGCCATAGCTATAAGCACGACTGCCGCTAAGGTCCGAACGGGACGCAAAACTATCTTAGAATCTCCCGCTCGGGATAGCGCGCCGCAAGATCATGCAGATATTCGGGAGGGAAGGAGGACTAAACTGGATCCTACAGGAACTACAATTACCAGGTTAGTGTAATTTCCATTTCCTGTGCGGATATCCAGTTTAGTCCTCCACAATCGGGATGTAACAGAGCAGTTAAGACCGGGCGGGACCTTGTAGGCCGGCGCGCAAAACCGCCGAACCAAAACAGGAACCCCGAGCCGCTGACACATCCAAGCGATAGTGCCTGCTGAAAGCATGCAGAGACGACCAAGTGGCCGCTCTACAGATCTCCGCTGGTGGAACCAGACCATGCTCCGCCCAAGAGGCCGCCTGAGCCCTAGTAGAATGAGCCCGGAGCCCCTCCGGAACCGGCCGCCGCTGCAACAGATACGCGGAGGCGATCGCTTCTTTAAGCCATCGAGCAATGGAGGCCTTAGCCGCCGCCTCCCCTTTCCGTGCACCCCCAAAGAGCACAAAAAGCCGATCAGTCTTCCGAAATGACTCGGTAGACTGTAAATACCGACGCAGCGTGCGGCCCACATCAAGCCGGTGAAGCCCCTTGTCCACCGACTCGACCGAGTCCGCCGAAATCACTGGTAGAAATACTGCCTGATTCAGGTGAAAAGGAGACACCACCTTTGGCAGGAAGGAGGGAACCGGACGGAGCACAACCCGCTCCGCAGAAAAAGACAAGAAAGGTTCTCGGCATGACAAGGCCTGTAGATCCGAGATGCGCCGTGCCGAGCAAATGGCTACCAGAAAAACCGTCTTCAACGTGAGATCCTCCTGCGGGACCCACAAATCACACACTGGGGCTTGGAAGCCATCCCAAGGCCACCTCTGCCCAGGGGAATAGAATAAGACAGCCACAGGAAAGCCCACACCACCTGGGCAATCCTATGCAAATCAGCCCCGATTTAAAAGTAACTTAACTTTTTTTTTTTTTTTTTTACAAGAAACAAAATATATCCCAGGATCCCTGGGGGGCCCTGAGCAAAATCGCCAGAAAGAGGAACCCCAAAAACGCTAGGGGAACCTGTGCACAGCGATCAAAAATGCCTGGAAAAGCACTTTTAAAATCCAAAATGGCCGCCGCACTTTTTCACCCGCGGTAAAAAACGGCGCGAAAATATAAAAACCACCAAATAATATGGAAAACAAATAAAACGACCCTCTAATACAGGGCACACGAGCAGATTGAATAAAAACTGCCAAATGGGCTCAGGAGAGCCTACAGAAACGCTGGCATCCCAGACAGAGCATTGCACACAAGAAAGAAAAAATGAAATGCAAACTCCTACCAGCTCAGGAACAGAAGATTCAGCCACAATCTCCCAGTACCAGGCACTGCCTTATAGGTATGGCAATTCCCCGTCCTGTCTAGGGGAAGCTCACCCAGGGCTGATAAAATGTGCTAGGCAGGCAACAGCAGCCAGCAGGTCTGACTTTCTCCTAGTCTCCTGTGGCACAGCTCCAGGGAGACAGGCTTCTTTTGTCTTTCTTATTTTTAAAGGCACAGCTAGCTACCAAAAACAAAAATAGTAGAGAAATGCCCCAAAACAAACCCTAAAAACAACTAACTAGTGTTGCTCCTGCAAAGGTCACTAAGTGTGCCCAGAGGACACACTTTTACGTCTACACACTGCAACGAGACTGGACACACTGGGGGGCTTCTGGGAGCTCCTGCTGGATATGTACTACAGAAGATTTGATTGGTCCAGTCTACAGGCTGCAGTGAGAGGGGCAGTACCCGATTGTGGAGGACTAAACTGGATATCCGCACAGGAATAGCCTTTACACATTAAGCAATGCCAATCAAGAGCCAAGCCATAAGTGAGAAGAGAGCCGAGTCCTCTAGAAGGACGAGCCCTTAATATAACAGCTCCTGGGTTGGGGTAGCCATAGAGGGGATTTCCTGCAGAAGCTACATCAGGTCCCCGCATCACCGCCTCCATGGTCAATCTGACATCACCAGAACAATCCAGTCCAGATGCTGCTCTATGCATTTAAGTATACTCGTACGTCCCACGAGTGGCCACGAAGGAGAAAGCAGGCGATGATCTGACCAAGGCTGAACTAGGGCCTCGAAACCCTCGGAGCCTGCTTCTCTGTGGCAACTGAAGAATCTGCACATTTTGGCAATGGATCAAGGCACCATCCAGTCCATCTCGAGATGGTCCCAGAGGCACAGAATGTGCTGAAATACCACCACTTCCTGAGATCAAGCAAGTGGCAATTGACAAAATTTGCTTCCACGTTGTCTATTCCGGCAATGGGGTGCGCTGACTGAGCAGAGGCCCTTTCTGCCCAGAAAAACAGGAGGGCTATCTCCAGGGTCACTCTGGAACTCTTTATGCCCCCCTGCCAATCAACAAAAGCCACCGCCATGGCACTGTCTGAGAATACCCAGACCGCTCTGCCCTTGACTAGGGTCCAGATGTGCAAAAGTGCTAGGCCAATTGCCCTTGCCTGGAGATGGTTGATGGGCCCTGCTGCCTTGATTTTTGCATTGGACTCCCTAGTGAAAAAGGCTGGCATACGTAAACAGAAGAAGCCACATGTGATCATCCAGTGACATGGGACCGAATGGGATACATCCCAGGATACTGAAAGTGCTCAGAGAGGTTCTTGCAGGGCCGTTAAAGGAGGTTTTCAACAGATCCTTGAAAACAGGAGAAGTTCCTCAGAACTGGAGAATAGCTGATGTGATACCTCTTCACAAAAGTGGTGACAGGAAAGAAGTGACAAACTACAGGCCCATGAGCCTTACCTCGGTGGCGGGAAAAGTAACGTAGGTGCTCCTGAAAGAGCAAATAGTGGACTCTCTCAAAACCAACAGGTTGCAAGATCCGAGGCAACATGGTTTTACCGAAGGACGATCTTGCCAAACAAATCTGATTGAGTTCTTTGACTGGGTGACCAGAGAACTAGATCAGGGGCATGCAATGGATGTCATCTACCTGGATTTCAGCAAAGCCTTTGATACTGTTCCTCATGGGAGGCTTATCAACAATCTCAGTAGTTTGGGGATGGGTCCCAAGGTGGTAAACTGGATCAGAAATTGGTTGACTGACAGACGACAGAAGGTGATGGAAAATGGAGCTCACTCGGATGAAAGGAAGGTGATTAGCGGGGTGCCCCAGGGTTCGGTCCTAGGTCCGGCACTGTCCAATGTTTTTGGGAGTGATATTGCTGAAGGACTGAATAGAAAAGTCTGCCTTTTTGCAGACGACACAAAAATTTGCAACAGAGTGGACTTCCCCGAGGGAGTGGTTAACATGAGGAAAGATTTACGAAAGCTGGAAGAATGGTCTAATGCTTGGCAATTAAGATTTAATGTGAAGAAGTGCAGTGTCATGCACTTGGGGAGCAGAAATCCAAGGGAAATGTACGCGATAGGGGGCGAGAGGCTGGTGTGCCCGGATCAGGAGAAAGACCTTGGTGTGATCATTTCTGAAGATCTCAAGGTGGCAAAACAGTGTGACAAGGCGGTGGAAAAAGCTAGGAGGTTGTTGGGCTGCATACAAAGAGGAATTACCAGCAGAAAGGAAGAGGTACTTATGCCACTGTACAGGTCACTGGTGAGGCCATGCTTGGAATACTGTGTTCAGTTTTGGAGACCATATCTTGCAAAGGATGTAAAAAGACTGGAAACTGTTCAGAGGAAGGCGACCAAAATGATTTTGAGCCTGCATCAGAAGCCTTATGAGAAGAGACTTGAAGACCTAAATATGTACACGTTGGAGGAGAGGAGGGATAGGGGAAATACGAGTCAGACCTTTAAATACTTAAAGAGAAATAATGAACAAGAAACCTCTTCCAAAGACAGGGAAGCTATAAAACTAGATGGCATAACGAAGTTGCAAGGTGGTAAATTGAAAGGCAATGTCAGGAAATACTTTTTCACTGAAAGGGTGGTGGATGCTTGGAATGCCCTCCCGATGGAAGTGGTGGGGGCAAACAGTGACGGAATTCAAAATGGCATGGGACAGACACAGTGGATCCCTTTACAGCAACAGGATAAAATCAAAATAAACTGAACCATCTAAATTTCTCAACAAATAGGGGTGTCCTACATGGAGCGGTGGGTTCACCCCTAAACAAAGACATGGGGAGGGGTGGCCTGCACAGAGCAGCAGGTGCACCTACTCTTGCCATCTTACTGGGCAGACTAGATGGACCAACTGGTCTTTATCTGCTGTCATTTACTATGTTGTTGTTAAGTGCCGCCAAGTATGTGACGACTTATGGCGATACTCTGAATAGCTGTCCTGTGTTCGGTTTTTAGTCAGGCGGCTCAATGTTGTTAGCGAGGCATCCATAGCTGCTGTTATTGTATCAATCCATCCCATTGCTGGCCTTCCTCTTTTGCATTGACCTTCAACTTTGCCAAGTATGATGTCTTTCTTTAATGATTTCTCTCTTCACATGATGTGTCCAAAGTATGAAAGCGAAGTCTTGTCATCTAAGCTTCTAAAGAAAGCTTTGGTTTCATCTCCTCTAGGGTCGACTGGTTTGTTCTTCAGGCAGTCCATGGTATACACAGTATTCTTCACCAGCACCATAATTCAAAGGCATTGATTTTCTTCCTTTTTTACTGTTCAACTTTCACATTCATAAGATGTTATTGAAAATATCATGGCTTGGACAAGTGAAACCTCTCTGTATGGAGAGAAACATCTTTGCTCTTAAGAATCATGTCTAGGTCCATCATAGCCATTCTACCAAGAGCAAAGCGTCATCAGATCTCTTGATTTCTTTTTGTTTCTTTATTGATTACACAGGTACACTAAAAAATTTTTTTTTTAAACTGCCTCTAATATTTTGATTGATTTTTACGTTTTTTGGTGCGCTGAATCCAAATCTGGTAACCAATTTGCTCCATCACGTACAGATTTTTTGCTACATTGGGTTAGCAGTTTGAGGTGAACGTTTCAGATTGAGTGCGATCGAGATAAAAGTTTCTTGGATAAATTCTTTATACTAATTGTTTAGTAGTTATTCAAATAAGAATAAAGAAAATTGTAACAAGGCAGCACATAAGAATAGAGTGATGGTAGCAAAATTGTCTGCACTTAAAACAGCCACATACATGTGCACAAACATTGAGCATATAAGAGCGAGGTTAGACACAAAGCAAAGCAAAGAAATGTGCAAAAAATGTTGTACAGGTATGTATGTAAGAATAGAAAACGCAAACCGCACCATTGCAATACATGAAGACAAACACCCGATGGTGTGAAAATAAAATTCTAATAAATGAGATCCGACACTGTGGTAATAACTAGCAAATTTTTATTTCAAGTTTAGTAAAAACACGATATTTGTCAACACAGTTTAGATTTTAAAGTCATTCTTGGGTCAATCAATCTCCTGGTGGGCCCGTTTCTTCTTCCCCCGAATGCTTCTCTTGGTGCGCTGCTTGGCGTATTTTTCATCTGGGGTTTCCCGCAGCAGCAACCAGCAGAAATCAGCCATCATAGTGGTGTTCCATCTTCCTTAGTACCTTCTCTCTGCGTCCTTGATGTCCTTGTGAAACCTTTCACCTTGTTCTTCACTGTACGCCCCCAAGTTTTCGGGAAAGTAGTTCACATGGGAGTGCAAGAAATGGACTTTCAGGCTCATGTTACAGCCTTGTTCTTTGAAGGCATTGAGCATCCTGGCAACAATATCCTTATAGTTCTCATCCCGCCTGTTCCCCAAGAATTTGAGAACAACATCCTTGAAGGAATCCCAGGCTTCTTTTTCCTTCTCAGACATCGTTTCAGCGAATGCTCCATCTGAAATGAGTTTCCTTATATCAGGGCCAACAAACACTCCTTCCTTTAGCTTTGCTTCAGAAAGTCGGGGGAACTTTGAGCAAAGGTACCGAAAGCACTCACCATCTTTTGGAAGGGACTTGATGAATTGCTTAATGAGACCCAACTTAATGTGGAGAGGTGGTAATAGAATTTTATCACGAGGTACCAAGCTCTCATGAAGAACATTTTTCTCACCGGGTCTCAAATACTCCCGAATTGGCCAGTCTTTTTTCCCCCAGTGTAGGTCGCGGGCCCGGCTATCCCACAAGCAAAGGAAGCAGGGATATTTGGTGAAACCAGATTGCTGCCCTAATAGCATGGATAGAATTTTAAAGTCTCCACAAATCATCCACTTATGCTCATCATAACGAATCTTCTGAAGAATCAGGGCCAAATTCTCATATTTTTCTTGGAGAATAACAGAGTGAGCAATAGGAACTGAAGCGAATGTGTTGCCATTATGAAGAAGAACACCTTTTATGCTGTCTTTTGACGAATCAATGAACAGCCGCCATTCAGCAGGATCATACTTGAGTTTAAACTTTTCCATCACTCCGTATATATCGTTGCAAAATACCAAATCTTCCTCTTTGCTGAAATACTTCAAAAATTGTGTCTCGCGGTTGCGGTACCAATAAAAAGTTGTTCCTGATGACAATAGATTTTTCTGTTTAAGCCGAGAACCTAGCAGTTGGGCAGCATCTTTTGGGAGTCCTAAATCCCGGACTAAATCATTCAATTCAGCTTGAGAGAAAAGTTCAGGTTTCAGATCTGGTTCAGTTTCAAACTCGGAAGTACTGGACTCATCGGGAAAAGCCATCTGATGAGTCTCATCATGATCAGAACCGTCCACACAAATATGATCCAAAGATTTTGGTGGTTCAGGCACAGGTACTTCGTTGCTATGAGGCATAGGCCTAATTGCTGAGGGAAGGTTGGGGTAACTTATTACGTTCTTATTTTTTAAGTTGTATCCCTTCACAATGCAAGAGCAAAAATAGCAGTCACTGCTGTGGTCTCTTTGTTCACGCCACATCATAGGTGTTCCGAAACGAAATGCTTGTTTTTTACCTTTCATCCATAAGCGTAGATCTTCCTCACATGTCTTGCACACTTTGTGAGGAGCCCACGGTTTGTCTTGATCGCCTAACTTCAAACCGAAATAGGCGAAATATACTTTTTTAATAAATGCAGAAATGTTCCTCTGCCGCTTTTTCATGGTATATTCCCCACAAATAAAACAAAAACTGTCCGGAGAGTTGACGCAACCTCTGGCTCTGTGAGCCATCACAAATACACAGCGCTGCAAACTACAACTGTAGTGAACCACTTCGGAATAAAGCTGGATTACGACTGAGCAAACAAAAGGTAATAATGAACTTGCAAGAAACTGAAATTTGACAGGAACGTTCATGTCGCAACCACCGTGTTTGAGCGAACGAGGCGAGGCGAACAGGAAAGAACATGCGCCAGCGCGAGTACTGGATTTAGCCCCCCGCCTCCCAATTGTCCTGTTAATGTATAAAATGAATACAAAACACTCTAAAATATCATGAGGGAGTGTTTCTAGTTAGTTAACCATTACAACCTCTATTTTGGGCCAAGAAAATAAACTGCAGTCGGCTAAAAGAAATTATGTGAACATTCCTTATATTGGTAAGAAATCTAATTTTGCAAGAAAACGTGACGTGATGGAACATTTTGGCTATTTTTCTTGGATTCAGCACCCCAAAATCTATAGGAATCAGTTGCAAAACTGGAGGCAGTTTTTTGGTAGTGTACCTGTGTTATTGATCCAAGCAGGTTAAAAGTTATCACTATTTCAATTTCTTCTTCATAAACGATGAACTTATTGATTTTTCCAGTTGTCAGGATCTTTGTCTTCTTTACATTAAGATACAGTCTTATTTTAAGACTATGTTCCTTGATCTACAGAAGCAAATGTTTCAGATTGTCTTCACTTTCAGCCAGTATTGTAGTGTCATCAGCATAGCAAAGGTTGTTGATGAGTCTTCCACCCATCTTCACACCTATGTTGTCTTCATACAGATTTGCTTCTCTGATGATTTGTTCTGCATATAAATTAAACAAGTTGGGCTGCATATAAATTAAACAAAGTACACCTTTGCTGATTTTAAATCATTCCGTTTCTCCTTGTTCCAGTCAAAATGTTGCTTCTTGATCAATGTAAAGATTGTGCAAGAGAACTATCAGGTGTTCTGCTATACCCCTGCTTCTTCATGTGGCCCAGAGCTTCTTTTACACAGTCAAAAGCCTTGCTGTAGTCAATAAAACACAGATATACTTTTGGTATTCTTTTGTCTTTTCAAGGATCCATCTCACATTTGTGATGATGTCTCTCGTTCTTCTCACTTTCCTGAATCCTGCTTGCACTTCAGGCAGTTCCCATTCTAGGTATGATTGTAGCCTCTGCTGAATGATCTTGAGTAGAATTTTGCTGGCATATGGGATCAGAGCGATTGTACGATAATTTCTGCAGTCATTTGGATCATCTTTCTTCAGTATTGGTGTGCACAGATCTTTTCCAGTCAGTTGGCCATGATGTTGTCTTCCAAATTTCCTGGCACAGCCTTGTAAATATTGCAACAGCTGCATCAGTTTGCTGTAATAATTCAATGGGAATGCCATCAATACTCTGTGCTTTGTTCTTGATGACGCTTTCAATGCTGCTTTGACTTCTTTCATCACCAATGGTTCCTGATCATAAGGTACAGGTTGAAACAGCTGTTGATCTATTTGATCTTTATGGTATGACGACTCTGTATATTCTTTCCTCATTTTCACGATCTTCTCAGCATCATTTAAGTGGATCCTTGAGCAGCTTGTAGCATTCCAATCCGAGACTGAAATTTTCTCTTTAACTCTCGTAGCTTTAGGAAAGCTGATCTTGTTCTTCCTCTAATAGTTTCTGATTCTATTTCTTTGCATGCATCATTGGAATAATTCTCCTCGTCTCATCTTGCTGCACTTTGGGAATCTCTGTTCTGTGATTGCCTATCTTTCTCCTCTGGCTTTAGCTTCTCTGCATTTCTGGGCAATTTTCAGAGTTCTTACAAGTTTCTTAATTATAAATGCACCACCATTTCTTTTTCGTCTTTAATTTCCAGCATAGTAGACCATGTGATCATCAAATGCAAAGTGCCTAATGCCAGTCCATTTCAGTTCACTGACATCCAAGATATTGAGTTATACATGTTTCATTTCATTCTTGACCACCTTCAACTTTCCTTGGTTCATGCTTCGCACGTTCCATGTCCCAATATGTAAGATATCTTTGCAGCTTCTGACTCATTTCATGTGCAGCTATATCAGCAGTCAGACGTCCCGAGGGCTTTGATCTAACCACATCCTAAATGCTGGCTTTACTCTGAAAAGTCTTCAGCTCATCCCCTGTAGCCAGTTGAGTGCCTTCTGGGTCTCATCTTCCAGCACAATAGTGCAATTTCTTTGTTGTGACTATCCACTGGGTTTTCGTGACAAGATACGGAAGTAGATTGCCAGGCTTTTCCTCCGTGCAAGTAATGCTATTGTTGTTGCTGTTGTCACAGAAATGTGATCCTTCACCGTGAACACCATCCCATTCTGCTGCTGCCCAGATGGGTGGTTTGTCTTAGTATGGCATCTCAGCTGAGACCTGTCCATCTTGCGAGACCCTACCAGTACTTACGTTACTGATAGCTTAGCTCTCAGCATCACTAATGCACACAAGCCCTCACAGCATGACAAGCTGAATTTTCTCAGATGCTGTGGCTGCTACCACCACCGTAGGCTAGACAGTGGACACTACCCTCAACCGAGGGGATGCTAGATCTTAAACGCCTGAGAACTTAGAGATCACCGAGTCAGCAATGACCTCTGAAGAAGTCTCATATGGGCTTGAGCCCACAGCATCATCCCAATTGCTGCTGCCATCAAACCAAGAAGCTGCAAATAATCCAAAACCCTGGGAGCCTGCTAAGATTGGAAGGCTGCCAGCTGAGCCAACAACTTTCACTCTCATCGGGCACGAAAAGTCTGCCTGAGTGTTGAAACATGCTCCCAAGTATTCCAGCACTTGGAAAGGCTCTAAATGGCTCTTTTCTCAATTGATCACCCAGCCAAGACTATCCAGAAAGTACACCACCCGGATCAAAACCCAGAGATGCTTTGGACTTTGACCAGACCTAGATAAGCCATTCATCCAAGTGTTGAACACAGATCCCTTGACACCTCAGTATAGAGCTGCCAGAACAATGACCTTCGAGAACATCCTTGGGGCAGTGGAGAGGCCACAGAGTGGCAAACTAAAAATGAGAGCCTCTCTGATAGGGATGGGGAAATAAGTTTCCGCTAAATCCAGAGATAGAAGGAACTCCCTGTGACATATTGCATGGATTTATGACTGCAGGGTCTCCATACGAAGTGTAGAGTGTGCAGGTGAGCACAGACTCCTTCGAGGTCAAAGATGGTCAAAAAGAGCAGTCTTTCTTGGGTACCACAAAGTAGATGGAGTATCGGCCCCTGCCCCGCACGGCAGGGGGAACTGGTACCACCATTTGCAGAAGAAACAACCTTTCTATCGCGATCTGAATGGGGGTTTTCTTGGCCACCAAACCACATGGAGAGATGATGAAAGTGTCCAGGATAGACTCTTTGCATTCCATAACATAGCCGTGCTGAATAGTGTCTAGCACGCAGCAAACCTCAATGACCTAGGCCCATTCTTGGTAGAAAAGCTACAGCCTGCCACTCAATGGAGATGTCCTGGAATGAGCCCTCAATCCATCATTACGATGAACAGGAGGTGACACCTCTGGAGATAGTATCATGGGCCCGAGAACCCCAAAAAAGGGCAGAGTCAGAGACCGAAAACCAGAAAAGGTAGAGAAGGGTTTTCCAGGTTAGTATCTATGAGAGTCTCAGCACTCCTTGGAGTACGAGTAGCGTAAATGAGGAAAATTGGTGGACATTGAGGAGTAGGATGCCTTCATATCCTCCTCAGGTTCCTTTGTCCTATCCTCTCGGAGGCAATGAGGTTTGGACTCACCCAAGTCCTTAACCAACTTCTCCAAGTCAGCCCAAACAGAAGCTTCTCTTTAAAGGCTCCAGTTAATTTCTAGGCTATGAAGCTCCTCTATTGCAACTTCACGTTATATCTTACTATTACATAGCAACACTTCACCGCAGATTTTAGGGAATCCAGAGGTCTCCGACTCGTTACGGCTCCAGGTTTAACGGACTGCATCCTTTTTACTGAAAATTTTTCCCTTCAGGGTATATTTTTTTCTTCTGTCTTAAATTTGAGGCCTTTTAGGCCTGTCCATGTATATACACTTAGCCCCTTAGGCGGGGAGTCAGAGGAATCCTACTCTGATTGGAATAGACCCTTGAGCACCTCCAGGAACAGGAAGACAATAGCGGATTTCCACACCTATTGCAGGAGTGGATGCATTTTCAGTTCCTGCTCCATACCTGGAGCATCTGCCAAGTTCAATGTAGATAAGACCTTGGGAATCAATGCATCCAGTTCCTCCTCCCAGAGCAGGCAAACAACAATCGGCCTCCTCACAATCCTCTGAAGGCCAAAGTACTACTTTATCCACATCAGACATCGGAATCCAAGCCACAGTCCAAATCTCAGACTGATCCTAGCTAATCCCCATCTCCAGGGGGCACCATTTGCCGTGGACTCTTAGCCACAAGCAATTGAACTCTCAGCCTGCCCCTCACATAAAACTGCGTTTGAAGAAACCCAGAGGCCACAGAGTCTGAATTTCCACACGAGAATGACCAGGCTTGTTGTAAAAAGGAAAAAGAACTCCAGGGAGGCCAATCCAGACTCCAAAATCTCTCCTTATGGAAATAAGTCAGCCTAAACCAGGAAAACAGTCTCCGTCAATCCCCTAAAGGGGGGGGGGGGGGGTGTCACCAGAACCTCTGGTCGGCTGGTAATCCTTAACTACAGCTCCACCCCCCACCTCCTGCCCTTAGGTAGGCAAGACCAGATTAATCGCATCCCTTGGCATAGAGAGGGGCAGCAATCCCTCCAGGGACAACTCAGGAGTTGTCATGCTAGAACAGAGTCCAGAAGCCAGACAGGATGCACCATGCTTGCCACAGGCCAAACAATGATTCCCAAAAGATGACATAAGCGAGTTAAGGCAAGTATCACAACAGTGCACACTAAGGTTGCGGTGGCCTATAGGTGCTCGTTAACTGCAGTTTTACTATAATGCACGTTACAGGCACTAGGGTAGGAATGTGTGTTGAAGCCACTTGGGCTGAATGCATGTGCAGACCACACAACCTCCAGGTGCAAAATAGGAGAACACGCTACTAGTGCATGCAGAAAATGGTGGGAAACCCCCACACCACGTCAGTGGTCAACAGCAGTCTATTCTGAATTGTGTCCCACACACAAATTGGGAGCACCCAATTAGGACAATGACAAGGTCAAGCCTTGGTATCCACCCCCTGAGAGATCCATGCCGGGCTTAGCTCAACTTCCTGATACTGTTTCACTGGCTTTTGCAGCAGTGCGTTTAAGGTGGCTGGCAGGCAGATCCCTCTGAGAGCCTTCTACAATCTCCGAGAGACAGCCGGAGGGGAACAGAGGAGGGGGGAGGGGACGTTGATGTTGTGTCAGGTTGCTGCCCTCTTCCAGATCCTTCCACTTTCTGGCTGCTCAACAGCCTTTTATGATAAACATGAGGAGCTGACCAAGTTTCCCTCCTCCTATAGCTAATGAAAAGACCGCAGTTTAGTGGAGCCTCCCATGTCATGTTCAAGTGGGCGAGGTCATGCCCAATGCGTTTGTTCACGAGCATTTAATCAATCTTATCCTCTCAATCTTCAGAATTTTCTTCAGAGAGGAGAAAATCCATACACTATCTGTTGGAGACAAAGAAATACTGAAGAGACCTCTGGTGTGTGTGGCATTTAGAATCATGTGAGCGATGTCACTGAAACCTGGGCTCTTCATTGGTTCTCTGTCTCTACCAATTTACCAGTTCCTCTATCCTGGGCATGGGATAGGCATCAAAAGTCGAGATGACATTCACTTGCCAAAAATCAATACAGAACCTAGTGGTTCCATCAGGCTTGGGCACTAGGACTATCGGGCTAGACCATTCACTTTTGGAATCTTTGATGACCCCTAAGTGCAGCATATCCTCTACCTCTTTCTCAGTCTACCTCTGTTTGGCCTGGGGAATGCAGTATGGCTGTTGCCTTATGATTTTGCCATTCTGGATGATAATTCTGTGAGTTCCAAGATGGGTTCTCCCAGGCAAGAAAGAGAACACGTCCGGGAACTGGGCTAACAGGTGCTTCACCTGTCTTTTCTGGTCTCCCATCAACTCACTTCCTAAGACCTCCATGGGGTCCCTTGGTCTGGGCAGTCTCCGGATCCTGGTCCTCTTCACATTCTTGCGCTCCTAGCCCCTCCTGACAAACCCTGGGTTCTAGCAAATAGACGTTGAAAGTCTTCACTTTCTAAAGCTCCACGTCATATCAGTTTCCGGTGCACCCTAAAGGGTCTCTCCACTGGGCTAGTAGCTTATTATTGGAAGTGGGCAGCATAACTGACACCAGGTTCCCTGGGTTAAGACTCCTCTCCCATGCCTGCTTGTCATAATAGAACTTTTGCTTCTCTTGGTTTTTCCTCAAATGTTCATTAGTCCACCAGGAGAAGGTTCTTAAGTGGGTTTTCAAATGGGTAACCTGTTCAATTACAGCCTCTAACCCTTTTTCCGTTCCTACCCAGGCTTCCTGTACACATCTAAGAGTCCCCTGGGTTGTCTCACCATTAAAAGCTCAAAGGAGGAAAAGTCCAATGTAGCTTGGGGAACTTCTCTATATGCAAACAGGATAAATGGGATCACTTGCTCCCATGCATGACTGTTATCATCTATATTTTTTCTAGGAAAGGCATGGAGAATAAAACAAAGGATATTATAATGCCTCAGGATCATTCCATGGTGCGATCGCACCTTGAATACTGTGTGCAATTCTGGTCACTGTATCTTAAAAAGGATATAGCGTTAATAGAAAAGATACAGAGAAGAGCCACCAAAATGGTAAAGGGGATACTCCTATGAAGACAGGCTAAAAAGGTTAGGGCTCTTCAACCTGGAAGAGAGATGCCTAAGGGGAGATATTAAAGAGGGCTATAAATTAATGAATGGAGTGGAATGGGTAAATGTAGATGATGAAACTTACCTGCTAATTGTTGTTCCTTAAGGAACTCTAGTCCAGTCCCGGAACCATAGAATTTAGAATCTCCTCCAGCAGCTTTGGAGACTGAAAGACATCATCGCTTTGCTGGCACTAGTATAAATAGGCAAGGACCGCCCTCTTCCTCCAGTACCTACTGACAAAGCAAACTCAGCAAAGCAACAAATAAGTAGATATCAGATCAATGAAATAGGAAATAACTAAATTTAGGTATGCACTATATATCATTTTTTTTAAACCATCTACATCTTATAAATGCAAGAAATTATAACTACAACACTGCTGTGGAAGGGTTCCCACTGCTGTTTCACGCTGCACCTTTCTAGAAGCCTTTCCCAATGAAGCAAACTTTAACCCTTCTTTTCCCATGAACTTCAGGCTGACGAATCCCGAAACACAGGGTGGGATACGAGACTGGACTAGAGTTCCTTAAGGAACAACAATTAGCAGGTAAGTCTAATTTCATCTTCCTTTGCGTCCCTCTAGTCCAGTCCTGGAACCAAAGAGGATGTAACAGAGCAGTGAATATCAACGGGAGGGACCTGCAAGCCCAGCCTGAAGCACCGCTGAGCCAAAACGGCCATCCCCCGCCGCTTGTACATCTAGCCTATAGTGCTTGGCAAAAAGACTGCAACAACGACCAAGTCGCCGCCCAACAAATATCCGCTACCGGAACCAAACTGAATTCCGCCCAAGACGCTGCTTGCGCCCAAGTCGAATGAGCCCGGAGGCCCTCGGGCACCACCTTACCCTTTAAAAGGTACACCGACGCAATCGCTTCCTTCAACCATTGAGAAATAGACGACTTCGCCGCCGCCTCCCCTTTTCATGGGCCCCCGAAAGCTACAAACAACCTGTCCGACCTCCGGAAGGGCGCCGTCTTGCGGAGGTACCTTCTAAGTATGCGAACACCCAGCAGATGCAACCTACCCTCCGACTGATCTTTCTGCTCCTCGGAGAACACTGGAAGCGACACTACCTGGTTAACATGAAATGCCGAAACCACCTTCGGCAAGAACGCTGGAACTGTATGCAATACGACCTTGTGACTGAAAAAGGACAGATATGGCTCCTTACAGGACAATGCTTGCAATTCAGAATTTCTCCTCACGGAGCAAATTGCCACCAGAAAAACTCTGTCTTCAACGTAAGATCTTTCAGTGAGGCCTTGGCCAACGGTTCGAACGGCGCTCTGAGCAAGGCCTCCAAAACTAAATTCAGATCCCACACCGGCACTGAAGTTTGCCTCGGAGGTCGCATGAGCAACACTGCCCGCAAAAAACGTTTAACATCGCCATGAGCGCTGAGCAGCTGACCATGAACCTTACCCCAGTAACAGGAGATGGCTGCCAACTGCACTCGCAAGGTACTAGCTGCCAGACCCTTGTCCACCCCATCTTGTAAAAACGAAAGGATCTGAGACACCGAAACCAGGCCTCAAAAATCTTAAAGAAAAATCTCAAAGTAAATCAATCCTTCAGTCTTAAAGGGGAATCTAGAAATCTAGCTCTGCTTATTTGTTCCACCTGAGCCCAGTCCCAGGCTCAGAATCTCCTCTAGCTGCTTGGAGACTGAAAGTACTGGAGGAAGGGGGCGGTCCTTGCCTATTTATACTGGTGCCAGCAAAGCGATGATGTCTTTCAGTCTCCAAAGCTGCTGGAGGAGATTCTAAAAACTCTATGGTTCCGGGACTGGACTAGAGGGATGCAAAGGAACAATTGTTTACGCCATCAAAATATAGAAAGACTAGGGGACATGCAATGAAGCTACAGTGTAACCTATTTAAGACTAATAACAAAATATTTTTTTACTCAACATGTAATCAAACTCTGGAATTCATTTTCAGAGGATGTAGTAAAAGCTGTTAGTGTAGCCGGGTTTAAAAAAAGGTTTAGACAAGTTCCTGGAGGAAAGGCCCATAAACCATTATTAAAGGGGACCTGGGATATCCACTGCTTGCCTCAATACAGGCACTGTAGAACCTGTGTCTTTTGGGGAAACTGCTAGGTACTTGTGGCCTAGATTGGCCACTGCTGGAAACAGGATACTGGGTTTGATGGACCTTGGTCTGACCCAGTATGGCATATCTTATGATCTTATGTTCTTATAGCCATTTGTATCAGGGTCTGGTTAAAATCGCTCGACGAGGCCTTCGATTTGTGGGTGATAGGCAGCAGTCTTAACATGCCTGATCCCAAACAATGCGAAGACTGCCTCTGTCTAGACAAAAAATCGTAGTTTACTCACCTGTAACAGGTGTTCTCCAGGGATAGCAGGAATCAATCCTCACTTATGGGTGATGTCGGCACCGATGAAACCTGTGTGGAGCAATTCTACAGCTTTCAAAGAAAGCCTTTGGGATTGCTGTCACACATGCACAGTCCTCTTCCCGCCCAGGGGTGCCATTTTGCTCAGTCAGGTCCCATAGCTACAGCCCTACTAAGCAGATGGCAAGGGAAGGATAAGAATAGCAACTCTTAAGGGAAGGTGGGAGGGTAGTGAGGACTGATTCCTGCTGTCCCTGGAGAAATAGAAAATTACACTTACCTGGTAATTGTCGTTCCTTGAGTGACAACAGTTTAGTCCTCCACCTCTGGGTTGTGCACCTCCTCCTGCAGCTTGGAGACTGGGCATGTTAAAGTCGTGACATCACTGGATATAGCCCGCTGGTATCTCCCATCAGCCCCCAGTGTACTATTGACAAAGCAAACTCAAAGGAACAACAAATAAGTAACTATACTATAGCTTTAAATAACTCCATTCCTCAACTTGAGGAACCTTTTTAACTTTATCAGTCTTATATATATATTTTTTAACTTTACATTCACATCCCCCCTATGCAAACACGTTTCCTATATCATCCCCTCGTTTAAATAAGAGAGAAGGAAGAACCAACAGAGAGGGATACTCACTGCGATCTAGAATCTGAAAGGATCTGTCTACTCCTTGAGATTGATGCTCCACTCCGCCTGAAAATAAAACTCTGAAGAAATCACACCCTTGGGCGGGAATGAGGACTAAACTGTCGTCATTCAAGGAACGACAATTACCAGGTAAGTGTAATTTCTATTTCCTTATCGTTCCTCCAGTTTAGTCCTCTACCTCTGGGATGTAACAGAGAAGTAATCATTGGGAGGGACCTATCTAGCCAACTCACCACACCGTCGACCCGGAACAGGTATCCTTTAATGCCAGAACATTTAGGCAGCAGTGGTTACTGAGGGAATGAAGAGACGACCTGGAAGCTGCTCTACCAATCCTCCCTGGCGGAATGACACAGTGATCCACCCATGAAGCTGCTTGCGCCCCCTGGTAGCAAGAGTCAGAAAGCCCCCCGGAATCGTACAACCTCGCCACCAGAATGCTGAGGCAACCACCGCCTTAACCCAGTGAGAAATGGCCGCCTTCGCTGCTGCTTCCCCTTCGCGGGGAACTCCAACCAACACACAAAAACAAAGAAACGAAGGCCGCCTCCTGCATTTTATGTTTCCTATCGGCGTAAGCTACGAATAAAAAACCTCCCCTTCCAGAAAAACCGAGAACTGGAAAAGAAACCAATAGGCTCAGGAGAAAAATCAGATACCACCTTTTGGAAGGACGACGGGACTGGTCGCAAACACCACCCTCTATCCAGAAAGGGTGAAAACGGCTCATTACATGACAATGCCTGAAACTCGGAAACTCGTCGCGCCGAACAAAGAGCTATCAAAGACATTGTCTATAACAGCAAATCCTTTACCGACGCCTGGAGTAAAGAATCAAAGGGCTCTTTAGTTAACGCCTCTAAGGCCCAATTGGGATCCCACGGTGGCACCTGAACTCTCCTTGAGGAGCACAGTCGGGTCCCAACTTAAGGAAACGCCACACATCGATCCGAACACCTAGCGCTATTCCCTCCACAGAACCTCTACAACCGGAAACAAGTCGCCAGCTGGACCCTCTAAGGAACTGGCTGCTAGTTCCTTCAGACACTGTCCTGCAGAGAACTCAGACCAAGGATACAGACACCTTTGTCGCCTGGACTTGCCGCCGTGAACAGCAGTCTTCAAAAAGGCGCTAAGTACGGATCTATGTATCAGACGCAGCCTGCCTCCTTGCTCTCAAAGTGGCGAAGACTGCCGCAGAATAACCCTTCTTCTTCAGCCCTGCCCATTCAAAGGCCAAACCGTAGGCGGGCACCGATCCACCTAAGACATTCGCCACAGACCTAGCCGCAGCAGAACGTCTGCTACCGGCAACGTCTAGGAAATGCCTGTCGAGTAGGCGAATGAGATCAGCCTAGTACGTCCAACCAGGCGCTACCAAGAGTACCTTTCCCCGAAAGCCTCGATACGCTAACTACTTGCCCTATGAGAGCCCACGGGGAAAGGACAAGACAAAGACTTAACTGGGAGCTTACTGAGCCTCGACTTGGACGAACCATCAGCCGCCCCATTCCTCCACCAGAGAGTCCTCCGGGTGAACCCCAAGGATAGCACAGTTACTTACCTGTAACAGGTGATCTCTGGGAACAGCAGGAATAAGTCTTCACATATGAGTACGTCGGTACCGACGGAGTCTGCGCGGGAACGCTTCCCAGCATCCAATCAGAAAGCTTTTGGAAGCATCCCAACACACCTGCGTGCTGCCTTCCCGCCTTCCCAACTGCCTCTCCTCAGTTAAGTTTTAAAGCTGAGACAAAGAGTGAGAGAGAGCGAGCAAGGAAGGGAAAGATAGAGATGGAGAAATGCAACTCCTAGGGGAGGTGGGTGGGTTGTGAAGACTTATTCCTGCTGTTCCCAGAGATCACCTGTTACAGGTAAGTAACTGTGCTATCTCCAGGAACAAGCAGGAATGAGTCTTCACATATGGGGACTCCCAAGCTGAGATGCCCAGAGGGAGTCCTAGCATGTTGCGAGTCTAGAGAGAGCCATGCTATTCCTCAGGACCTCAGGCATCCTGGGGATGGAGGGTAGGAGTTGAATACATGAAAGGAGCTGTGGAACAGCTGGGCTAGAACAGGGCTTCTAAGGGGAAGACCCTGTATAGAGGGCATTTAGTAGTAAAATATTGTAATATGGGCCTCCCTTGTTGGCATTACAAAAGTCTACTGAGGTTCATATGGATCTGTTAGAAGAGCCAGTGTAGAACCTTAAGGGGTACCTCAATGAGAAGTAGAGGTAATAAAAATAGAAAAAAACAAGTGGAGATCAGAACACTTCAGGGTGAGAAACAGCCCCAGGGGAAAAACTGGGGTAGTATAAGAGTTAGACCTTCAGCGGAGACGCAGAAGGTATTATTAAAGAAAGCTTAAGCTGTTTTGGTCCAAAGACAATACAAACATAGGACCAAAAGAAAAAAAGTCTGACCTAACTGGACTTGCAATGGAAGCAGTCCCTGTAGGAGAGAAAGGGTATGGAGACCCTTGTATCTGATAAGAAAGTAAGGACAGACCTTAGTAGCGCTAAGCTTTAGATTAACTGAAGCTCCGCAATGTCTTTCCTAAATGGGGTCAATTAGGAAAGAAAAAGTTACATGGAGAGCTTCAGGAGTACCTAACCTTAAAAGGTTATGGTAAGGAAAACGTTTGTTAATTACCACAGGAAGTGGTTATAAATGTAGCACCCTAAGTATGCTGGCACAGCATTGATAGGGGTAGTGCCCATCTGTCAGGATCATATAGGAATGTAAGGATATCTGAACCTAACAGATAGATAAGTATGTGGATACATATCTATTTAAACATATATCTCAGTAGATCTATAAATATATATATATTTTTAAATATACATATATACCCTATATGTGTATATATATCTATAAAGAGATATGTATGGGCAGAAGACACACAGAAATTTTATGTATGTATGTGTATATATATATATATATATATATATATATTTATTTATATTTGTAGGCATATAGACACATGTCTCCAGGTATGTGGATGGAGCTTCAGTCTGAAGACAGAAAGTCCAGATCTCTCCAGAATTGCAGTATGGAGAATGGATAGAGGACGCCCCTGGAGGAAGATACCCTAGTGACCCACCTATGAGGTCAGAATGGGTATTAGGCGTCCTCTAGCTGCCATTGAAGAAGTTTTGTCTCTGACTAGAAGATTCAAGGAGATATGGGCCAACTCAGGGAATTGGCCCTCCTTGAGGTTTTCACGTAGTGAAAGGCCTGAGGCTTATGCCTCAAAAGAGATATAAGATGAGATGGTAAGGGTAGGGAATACCTGCCAGACATGGAACATGACTGGAGAAACCCCTCCTAACCATCTGAGGTTATCTGCTAGGCCAGATACTAATGCTCTCTAGCAAGGGCCCATAGTGCAAAGCTACTCTGTAGAGATGCAGAGAGCATGCTGCAGGTTGGTTAGAAGAAAAAACTGGCTGTGGAAAGCCAGTAGGCGACCAGCTATTCTGCCAAAGACAAGGGGGCAAAGAATAGAAGGTAACCAACCAGACTGTGATAATAGGGTTTCCCAAACGAGGTTACTAACCTGTTTGGGACCTAGCAGTGAGGCTAGGAGGATTGCTAGTGGAGGGGAAGCCCTGGTTGTGTAGTGAACAAAACCAGTGGCTTAACCACTAGGAATTGCTGTATGTGCAGCAACTACCAGGGCAGCGTGGAAAAACTTGTTTTCCCCTCTTTCTTTTTTAGATTGGGAAAAAAAGAAAGAACAGACATGGTAGGACTTCCTATAGTCTGATGAGCTGCCCTAAGGTAACAAGAGGGGAAACAATTCCAGAAGGGAGAATCCCCCGGTAGAACAGGTAGAGGACCATAGGGGCTTACCGGTTTAAAAGAGTCCCTCTTACAAACCAATGTTGTAGGAAGAGGGAGGTAAGACAGAGTTGCAAGAGACCGACTATGGAGGAAGTCTCTGACCGATGAGATAATACATGCCAGTACAGGGAAACAACTGTCTATTGATAGCTGTTAACAGATTTTCCTTTTCCTCTTGGAGGAAAGAGAGGTAAGTATGGACATGGGCATCATAAAGACTCTTAGGGGCTTGTTTACAAAGCCGCGGTAGCGGTTCGCGATTGTTATCGGAGCCGCGGCCCCATTGATTTCAATGGGGCCGCGGTTCCGATAACGATCGCGAATCGCTACCACGGCTTTGTAAACAAGCCCCTTAGAGAAAAGATGTCTCATGAAGAGATATTTAGGAGGGTTAGGATAAAAATTAGTGCAGATACTTCAAGTGAAAAGAAGCAGACTGCCACCCTAACCACCAAGCAAGAGGGACAATGATCTATTTGAAACCCTGCGACTGCTGGGTTTGTTGACCCTGTTGAGGTGGTGGATTCTTCAGACCAGGGCGATGTTTCCCATGTTTGGGAACATCTGTGTGATGGGCAAAACACGAATGAAACCTTCTCCCCCTAGGGGAAGAAAGTTTGGTAGGACATTTCCTACCTACTGGGAAAGCAGAAGATGTAGGACAGCCTCTAGAAACAGGACAGTCAGTTGTAAACTGAGCAACCTGGAGTAAAGACTCCTTGTTAAAGAGATTTTCTCCAGTGCATGGAGTATTTCCCAGTCTAACTTGTGCCCATTTGTCTAAGTCTGAAGCTTGGAGCCAGGCTTTACGTCGTGCCCCTATAGCTATAGCAGACGTCCTGCTAACAGACTCAAAGGAGTCTAGGGAAGCACGAGTAAGAAACCTAGAGATATTCTGAGCATGACTAACCAGTGAGGAATAGTCTGCACTCTTGGGCTCTGGAAGAAAAGGAGTCAAAAGATGTAATTTCTTTGTGACCTCCTCAAGAGATAGACCCATATAAAAAATATATGAGAGAATTCTTGCTGAAAGCATGGATGCCTGGAAGGTTTGACGTCCAAAGGCATCTAGTGTCTTAGACTCACGACCTGGTGGATAAATGGAAATTACACATACCTGGCAATTGTAGTTCCTGGAGGGTCCAGTTTAGTCCTCCACAATCGGGTAGTGCACCTCCTCCTGCAGCCTGGAGACTGGACCAATCAACTCTTTCGGTATGATATATGCAGGCGGAGCTCCCATAAGCCCCCAGTGACTAGTAACAAAGCATACTTAAAGAAGCAACACATGACACTGATATAACAATGCATTTTTCTGTTATTTTTTTTTTTTATTGTAAATGCTCTTAAAACCAAAAGCGAAAACTTGTCCCCACGAAGGTCCCAACCCCTCCCCAAACGAGGAAGTCAGACCGCTGCACTGCGCCCCTATCGACGCCCCGGCAATAAAAGGGACAGCCCCCACCCCAAGCCCCCCAAGGGTAAAGGCTGGAACGGAAACCGCAACCACCAAAGGAACGGAAGCGCGGTCTTAAGAAGTAGCGAAAGCCAGAAAAGAACAGAAAAGAGCAGAAAAGACCAGAGAAAAACTCTCACCGCCCGAACTGTTCGTCAAAGTGCGCCGCCACGCACAACCTGATACGCGGGAGGGAAGGAGGACTAAACTGGACCCTCCAGGAACTACAATTACCAGGTATGTGTAATTTCCATTTCCTGAGCGGTCCTCCAGTTTAGTCCTCCACAATCGGGATGTAACAGATTAACGCCCATGGAGGAAAGACGTAAAGAAGTCCGGACGTCGGCCACGGCTGAATGAGGGCGTCGAGCCCCTCGGACATGCGTTCTCGGCGCCTGCTGAAGAAGCGCCCCGTCTTTGCCGACTGAAACGTCGCCATGAGATCCATGACGGGAGGACCCCACCGACGAACTATCTGCGCATAAACCTGCGGGTTCAGTTCCCATTCCCCGAGATCCACCCGCACCCTGCTGAGGAAGTCCGCTTGCACATTCTCCGTGCCTGCTATATGTGCCGCCGAGATTGCCGGTAGACGCGTCTCTACCCAAGAGAACAAGGCCGTCGCCTCCGATTCCAAAGGACACACTGCCGGTGCCCCCCTGGCGATTGATGTAGGCCACTGTCGTCGCATTGTCCGAGAGCACGCGTACCGGCTTCCCGAGAACCACGGCCTCGAGGGCTATCAGGGCGAGTCGCACCGCCCGAAGTTCGAGCCGATTGATCGACCAAGAAGCCTCCCGAGGAGACCACGTTCCTTGCGTGAAGCGCTCCCCGCAGTGAGCACCCCATCCAGAGAGGCTGGCATCCGTCGTGAACGGAACCCACAGAGGAGGCTCCAAGGGAAGCCCCATCCGCAGGTTCGTCGAGCAGAGCCACCACCGGAACGACCGACGAACCGGCTTCGGGCACGGCAACCGCATGTTCAATGAGTCGAACTGGTTGGACCAACGGCGCAACAACGCACTCTGAAGTGGACGCATATGGAACCGCGCCCAAGGAACCACCTCCAGGGTCGCAGCCATCGTGCCGAGGAGGCGGAGGTACCACCACGCGGACGGGACAGGCAAGCGTAGGAAGAGGCGGACGAGTTTCTGTAAGGCTAGGACACGTCGCTCCGGCAAACACACCAGGCCCCTGACGGTGTCGAAACGCACTCCCAGGTATTCGAGGTCTTGAGTTGGCAGCAGACGGCTCTTCTGTTCGTTGACCACCCATCCGAGCTCCTGAAGCAGAGAGACCACCCTGCTCGTGACCTGCACACACTCGTCGCAGGACTTTGCCCGAATCAACCAATCGTCGAGGTACGGGTGAACCAGGATACCCTCCTTCCGCAAGGCCGCTGCTACCACTACCATCACTTTCGTGAACGTACGGGGAGCAGTAGCCAGACCGAACGGCATGGCCCGAAACTGATAGTGACCCCAAGGAAAAGCAAAACGAAGGAACCTTTGATGAGAGTCCCGGATAGGAATGTGCAGATAAGCCTCTGAGAGATCGAGAGATGTGAGAAACTCCCCTTGCCGCACCGCCACGATGACAGATCGCAAGGTTTCCATCCGAAAGTGCAGAACTTTGAGAGCACGATTTACGCCCTTGAGATCCAAGATGGGCCGGAGAGAACCGTCTTTCTTGGGAACTACAAAATAGATGGAGTAGCGACCGGCGCCGCGCTCGGAAGAAGGAACGGGAACCACCGCCCCGAGGGACAAAAGACGATGAAGGGTCACGCGCAGGCCTCGAGCCTTGTGATCGCCCTTGCTGGGGGACAGAACAAAAGAGTCCTGAAGCGGGTACGCAAACTCCAGCGCATAACCCTTTTCGATTATCTGCAGCACCCACTGATCTGAGGTGATTTGGGCCCAAGAGGGAAGAAAATCGCGTAAGCGACCCCCGATGACCGGACTCCCCTCCAGAGCCCGCCTCGCTTCATTGCGGCTTGCGATTAAAGGTAGAGGACGAGGAGGTGGAGGCTCCGGAAAAGCCTCGACCAGCCCCTCGGAAGCCACGAAACCCCTGGGAGCGCGATCCAAAACGCCCGCGCTGAGAACTCCAAAGACGGGAAGAGCGAAATCTACGAAAATCTCTAAACTGGCCGCGCGTAGAGGGCATGGTTCTAGGCAGCTTGGGCTTATCCTCCGGTAGCCTACCTCCTTTAGACTCACCAAGGTCTTTAACCAACTTACCCAGAGCATCACCAAACAACAACTTACCCTTGAAGGGCAATTTACTGAGACGGGACTTTGAAGAGCTGTCAGCCGCCCAGTTACGCAACCAGATGGACCGGCGCGCCGCTACCAAAGAAGCCATGCTATTAGCCAAAGTCCTAATTAAGTCATAATGCACATCCGCCAGATACGCCGACCCAGACTCTAAGCGGGTGACCTCCACCAACCCTTGCTGGTCCAAGCCAGAGGTGGAACGCAAGTGCTGCGCCCAACGTAAACAGGCTCGAGCCACCCAAGCGCCACAAATCGAGGCTTGAAGGGACAAGGCATTAGTATCGAAGGCTTGCTTCAACAAATTATCTACCTTCTTATCTTGCGCATCCTTTAAGGCAGCACCACCCTCCACCGGGATGGTGGTTTTCTTAGTCACCGCGGACACCGCAGCATCTACCCGCGGGGACTTAAACAAGTCCTTATCCTTGTCGGCTAAGGGGTAAAGACGATTCATAGTCCGAACACCCTTCAAACCGGATTCTGGCTGATCCCACTCGGATTGGATCATTTGTTCCACCACACACGGTGCACGGGAAACACGACCTGGGACTCCCGAACCGCCTGAATGAGCGGATCCTCCAGACCGTCCTCTTCTAGAGGACGATGGACCGCTAAGTTAAGGGTCTGAAGAGACTCCGTGATCAAAGGCACCAACTCTTCTCTACGAAAAACGCGAATAATCCACGCTTGGTCCTCAGGTTCTGGGATTTCACCGTCCTCCAGATCATCCCCCTCAGGATCAGGATCACCCTCCGCTTCCAAATCAGGATAACCCACAGCGTCCTGATCGGGTTCTAGGGATTTAAACTGCTTGGCGGCCGGCTGAGAAGGCCGCCAGCCCTCCCCCAAGGGAAGGGAAGGGAGAGGCGTAGCCCAAGCCTCTGGCAAGTGCCCGGACCGACTCAAACGAAACGAATGGTGCATAAGGAGAACAAAATCTGGGGAAAAATCCACGGATGGGCATATCAGGGCGGTGTTTAAAAGCTCCGCAGCCTGGCCCGTAGAAGGGGGAACAGAACCGGACGGGCGAGAACCGGGGGAAAGCTCCCCCTCTGTCAAGTTAGGGGGGCCATCAGGTTCTGGCAGCTCCTTCAACTCCGGATGATGGTCCGAGCCAGCCGTAAGGGAGGCACAGCTACGACAGACGCCAGAGTCCGCCACCGCCGCTCTACGTGACCCACAAATCACGCACTGCGGTTTAGAAGCCATGGCAATGCACTAGTATCCCAGCAAAGACAGGCAAACTGATCCCCCAGCAAAAGAAAAGGGAAGCTGCCAACCCGATTAAAATCGTTTTTTTTTTTTTTTTTTGAAAAAAACAAAATACTCCCCTGAATCCTGAGGGGGTCCTGAGTAAAATCGCCAAACAAATGAGTCCAAAAAACGCAAGGGCAAGCCGTGCACAAGTGTTGAAGCTGGAAGAAAAACCCCTGTCAGGGCTTCAAAATGGCCACCGGCTCCAGCACTCTCAGTCAAAAAACGGCGCGAAAAATAAGGCAAAATAAAGAAATGAAATTAATAAAAGAACGGCCAGAGAAGGGCAGGGGGGGGGGGGGGAAATAAAAATCCCGAGCTCGGACCCCCACCGTCTAAACGAGGTTCAGAAGGCAGTCCACTCACCTTAATGAAGCAGAAGGGAAACGTGCTGCAGCAGCCAAGGCAGAAAGGTAAAGCAAGTTCCCTACCCGGCCCCAGCAGAAAATTGACAGGAACCAGCTAGACAATAAGTAGCTGTCTGCAAAGGGTAGATCTACTCCCCGTTCAGTCCAGGGGAGAGATCAAACCTGACTGCCACCAGCCTCCGGTCAGGAAGGCAGGAGCCCAATGCAGGACTGACTTCCAGGAGGCTCACTGAATCACCTTTCTTCCTTTTTACAGATTTAAAGCAACAGCTACCTAATTAAACCAAAGGAATAAAGGAAAGAAAAGACCCCAAAAACTAACTAGTGTTGCTTCCCCAAGTGCCACTAATTGTGCCCAGGTAGGCACACACGTCCTCCAGCTGCAAGGAGACTGGACACACTGGGGGCTTATGGGAGCTCCGCCTGCATATATCATACCGAAAGAGTTGATTGGTCCAGTCTCCAGGCTGCAGGAGGAGGTGCACTACCCGATTGTGGAGGACTAAACTGGAGGACCGCTCAGGAAGAGTGCTTTTTTGTACTCTTCACCCACCTCATTGCTGATTCTACTACAATGGAATGATGAGGAAGCTGAGTCTTTTGAAACCCTGGAGAGGGGGGCACCTGATACAGAAGATCAGTTGATCTGGAAGGTGGGGATACCTTTAAAGGAGCTTCCCACATTCGTAGAAGGAGATCCTGCAAGGAATGATGCAAAGGAAGCATGATGTTCTCCTTTGCTTTGCCAGGAATATAGAAGGACCCTGTATTCCCCTGTGTAGGATCCTGTCCAGGAATAGAAATGGCAAGTGATTTTGCCATATCCAGGAGGAAAGCCTGAAAAGAAGGATCCCCAGAGGGAACTCCCTTTGGATAGGCTAGATCTGATGAAGAACTAGCGTTGGCACCGAGGGATCTATCCAAGTTTATAGGGATAGAAGATCCTGAATGGTGCAGTCTGGGATCCTTAGAGGATGGTCGCCGGTACTGCAGGAGGTCAGGACCAGCGACCGTCGGTAGCACATCATCCATACTAGGGATCGATTCCAAACTCGGTATCGAGGGAAGCGAGCCTGATGAGAGAAGCATGGAAGGCACCGACATCAATGGTACTGTGGATAACGGTACCGGCTTCGGTACCGTATCCGATACTGGTGGATGAAGGCCAGCCGGTGGCAACTCTAACGGCATCAAAGACACCGAGAGTGCCGGATCTGAATCATCGGAACAGAGCCTTCGGTACCGTCTGGTGTCGGTACCAAGGCGAGTCGGTACCCAGTCCTCCAGACTGGAGATCGATTCCAGACTCGGCATCGAAGGAAGCGAGTCTATCGATGCACATCTGGAGGGTACCGACGTCGGTACTAGTATCGGTACCGGGGACGATACAGATATTGGAAGGTCGGTCTGCAGCGTATCCAACAGCCCCTTAGGTACCAAGGACGCCAGACGAAGATCCTTGGTGAGGAATGTTTCATCCAACACCATTGCCGATGCCGGGGTATCGGTACCGCTCGAAGCGGATGCCACCACCAGGCATGGCTCAGGTATGTTCTGTGAGGGGTGAACCTCAGGAACAACCTGAAACCCCACATGGGCTTTGGAGGCCGAAGACTCCCACCGGGGTTTTGAAACCAGTGGATTCTCGAGGGCAAGGCCGGAGGCATCTCTATGCTGTGCATGAGATTTGCCACTCGAGGACTGGCTCGTCTTAACAGACT
Organism: Ichthyophis bannanicus; assembly: GCA_033557465.1. Lineage (NCBI taxonomy): Eukaryota > Metazoa > Chordata > Amphibia > Gymnophiona > Ichthyophiidae > Ichthyophis > Ichthyophis bannanicus. The sequence goes on from CM066035.1 coordinate 59,715,391, forward strand.
GTTTTTGGGTTACCTGATCCTGTGTAGAAGAAGAAATGGTCGGTACCCTGAAGTTGGATGGGGACCGCGTGTCGAGGGGAACTCGATGTTGAAAACTTCTTCTCACAATACTATTGCAGGAGGGACACTCCTGAGGAAAATGGTCAGGACCCAAACAGGTTAAACACCAATTGTGAGTGTCCAAAATTAAGTTTGTACCGCCACAGTTTGTACATTTCTTGGGGATAGTGGCTGGCGGTTCCATGAAGGAAAGTGGAGAGGCCTAGCAGGCCTGAAAAACCGTGAGACACTAGGAAGGAAAAAAATATTCCTGAAAAAGGAAAATTTTTACAAGAAAAGAAAAAAAACACCGGCGGTACCGTCGGGAAAGGCAGCCGCGACCACAAGAAAACTAAAAAATAAAAGATGAATTTTCTGCGGTGACAAGAGGACATCCTGCCGGCTCCGCAGAAAAACAAAAACTGAGGAGAGGCAGTTTGGAAGGCGGGAAGGCAGCACGCAGGCGTGTTGGGATGCTTCCAAAAGCTTTCTGATTGGACGCTGGGAAGCATTCCTGCGCAGACTCTGTCGGTACCAATGTACCCATATGTGAAGACTCATTCCTGCTTGTTCCTGGAGATGCCAATATTAGCTAGCGCTCGAATTAAACCATAATGCACATTTGCCACATAAAGCAAATCAGGCTCTAGTCGATTCAACTCCCTGATCCTTTCCTGTTCCAGGCGAGTAGACTGCCGTAAACACTGCGACCACCTGAAGCATGCTCTCGCCCCACCAGGCTCCACAAATGGGAGCTTGTAAGGACAGACCACTGCCCCCAACGATCGCTTCAGTGAACCATCTACTTTCCTATCTTGCGCTAAAGAAGATTGCTAGGGCTCTCTTCCATCCAGTGAGTCCACACCCCCTGGTAGTGCAAGGTGTGCACCCACCCACGTAGTACCAGGCCTGCCCCTGCTTAACCTCAAAATGTCATATCAAGAACAGGCGAATTCAGGACAGTTGAATACTTTTTTTTTTCACAAAGACATCTCTTAACCAAAAATTCCTTCAGCATATGTTAGGAGAAGCTCTTTCCGTGCCAACAATATGAAGTAGAAAGAACTCCCAATCACAGGCATACTAATCCACGGCCTTCCTGCTAGACTCCCGGCTAGAGTAACGCCCCATTCTGTCTGACTGCACAAAGATGGACTTTATATTTTAAGTTCAACTAGCACCTGGTGTTAGGAAATACAGCTCTCTCATTCCGCAGTGGCAATTGAGTCAGCAATGAAGAAGCCGAGAAACTGCAGACAAGTTCCCATTATACCACCTGGTACAGACTCCACTTTTAGACCACTGAAGCAAAAAAGCATGCGAGAGTGCATTGTGTCTTGCCAGTAGCTGATCGAATTTAAATGATTCAGTGTATGCAGGGCATTTTCCAGAGAACGCAAGGTCCCTCATCCAGGCTGCCTCCACATTCACAGTCTAAACCGGCAGACATCTTGGCTGATGCCGATCAGCGTGGAAGCCATCTTGTAAGCCCAGCATATGATGTATGCCTACTAGAATCTGAGCTGCTGCTATTGCTGCTAGAGAACTAGCCTGGCTCCGTGCTTCTGGCCCCCATTAAGGCATTCGCTGAACACTAGCAGATACTCTCCGTACTGGAGAACCTCTGATAAATGGAATGGGAGCATAGATAGCTTCAAAGGCCAGAGTTCTATTTTGCAACCTCTCTCCGCTGAGCTGCCTTTTCCATATTTAAAATTAAACCACATAGAGCCAAAATTAAGACATTACAAATGTACCGTAAAATCTTATAATTTGGGCAAAGCCAAACTAAACGGGAATATTTTCCATTAAGAAACCACACAACTATAAAACCCCTCTCATGACATAATGCTTATGGCAGAGCATTCCACATCTGTGGACTGGCCATGGCGCTCACCCAAGCACCTGTTACAACTGTCCAAGAGAGTTATCACCATAATTCCTTTTGACTTGAATATGTTTACAGCGGATCATAGCGCTATATCACAGCAGCTAAGCCAAAATATTACCCTGCCATATAAACCGACTTTAACACTATATAGGACCTTCTATGAATAGCGGAAGGAGATTCTTGTAAATTAAAAAAAAAAGAAAAAAAGGCATCGTTATGTTGAAGTATAGGACTCCAAATACCAAGTTTCCGCCAACTCCAATGAAATCAAAGCAGATCAGCTAAAATTACCCGAACTGCTCCTATAGCTTTGCAAGACGCGTTGCACACCCCCTGCCAGCCTGTTGCGTCTGCCAGGGAGCTGAAGAGCGAAACAGAGTAGAACCCCTGAAAGCACACAGTGTCCCGACCTTGGGGTTCAGGACGTAAAAGGCCACCGAATAAATCAGTGTTAGCTAAAAATGAACAAGGCTCTCTCTCACTAAAGAGAGTTTCTTTTTTCTTTTTGAAATCCCAAAGTCCATGGGACCCAAGCCTTCTAACACAGCCCCTTAACGCTGTGCATTAACCATAACCAGAGAAATTAAATGAAATCCTGTTCTAGAAATAGATGAGGATTTCCTGGGAAGGGCATGCTAAGTGGAGCTATGAAACACACAGGCACCCCCCCCCCCCCCGGCCTTCCTGCAGTCAGAGAGAGAAATAGCAGTGGGATACACCGACAACCTTGCTAATGGAGGACTTAGAGGTTGCTGCCTGTGTGAACCTGATGAGTAATACGATTTTGTATTTTACCACCCCCTCCCCAGGGATGGGGGCACTGAATACTATATGTGATTCATGAGCAGCGCTGACATCCGGTGGCCTTTAGGGCACCAGAGCCCGACAAACGATACAGAAGTTAAGAGCTTTAAATCTTGATTTGCAGAACATTACAGTTGCTTGTTTAGTCACTAACCCCTGAGAGCCCATGAGGTGGCCCTGTGGTTATTTCTTCCCTGACTTGCAGAGAATGATCAATCTGATATGGCTGCATACACACGGTCACAGAAAGGCACTATTGAGTGTACCAGCTGCCCTCTGGTGGCCATAGACCGTAGCGCAGGCACTTCTTGGTTGACAGTTAACTGTTATATACTTTTTTATATCCTAAGGTTTCCTAAACCTGTCCCTGTGAAACCACAGGCATTTGGGCAACTTTCACTACAGAATACACAAAGGCACACTTCCAGCCTGTCCCTCCTTCCAACTACAAGTTAGGGCTCTGCTCTTGAACCTAAAACCTGGCAATTTGCCTAATATCCCGGGACTTAACAGATGCTCCTCAGAGACATGATTAGGAGGGAAAGAACATGTGGTATCAGAGATCAATGCCAAAACTGCTGTCCTATAAAACTAAGAATAAACTTAAAAATAAAGAGGGCTGACAACAGCCCCCTTAAGGCTGAGGAACCCCCCGAGCCTCAAAAAACCTACAAACAAAAGAAAGAAACACTAGGCCCAAAAATCTAGCTATTCTGCCTGTCGTCTTCCTCACACAGGCAGCTCCCTGCAACTCTCGCCATGCGGTCCAAATACCTAGAGATTAAATGGCTGTCCCTTCGCCAATGAATTTTGGCGCCAAGAACAACAGCCGCTGCAAAAAGGAGGCCTCAGCAGACTTACCCAAAGGCCTTACCTGCAGGGCCAAAAGCCACGCAGCCTGCTCCTACCGCCTTGAATTCATCCGATCCTCAAGCCGCGCTGATGCGCCTGTCAGCCGCGGCAAGGACCGCTCAGCCGGTTCCACAGAGTAAAATTAAAATCCTGCAGCAACGGAGAGGCTCCGTCTCACACAGCTTCAGTGTGGCTCCCGTACCGTCCAGGGAGAGAGATCTGCACCGGCAAATGCCACAGCAAGTGAAAAGAACTGACAAGGAGGGAAGGCGAGAGCTGCTACTAATTTAAAGAGCCAGGCTCAAATTTAAAATTACTGTAAATATAAGGAAATTTGTTCCTAATAACTAAAGGGAACTAATCCCTGATTGCCAATTAACCAAAAGGTAACTGAACGAAAAGTAAAAATCAAAGGAAAATCAGAATAGAATTTGTCACACTAAATGCTCCTTATCTGTTCCCCCCAAGTGAGCCCTGAAGCTAGGCTCACTACGTCCTCCTGCTCCATGGAGACTGGACACACTGGGGGCTGATGGGAGATACCAGCAGGCTATATCCTGTGATGTCACGACTTTGACATGCCCAGTTTCCAAGCTGCAGGAGGAGGTGCACAACCCAGAGGTGGAGGACTAAACTGGAGGAACGATAAGGAACACCTGTTACAGGTGAGCAACTACAGACATTTGGGCAACTTTCACTACAGAATACACAAAGGCACACTTCCAGCCTGTCCCTCCTTCCAACTACAAGTTAGGGCTCTGCTCTTGAACCTAAAAGCTGGCAATTTGCCTAATATCCCGGGACTTAACAGATGCTCCTCAGAGACATGATTAGGAGGGAAAGAACATGTGGTATCAGAGATCAATGCCAAAACTGCTGTCCTATAAAACTAAGAATAAACTTAAAAATAAAGAGGGCTGACAACAGCCCCTTAAGGCTGAGGAAACCCCCGAGCCTCAAAAAACCTACAAACAAAAGAAAGAAACACTAGGCCCAAAAATCTAGCTATTCTGCCTGTCGTCTTCCTCACACAGGCAGCTCCCTGCAACTCTCGCCATGCGGTCCAAATACCTAGAGATTAAATGGCTGTCCCTTCGCCAATGAATTTTGGCGCCAAGAACAACAGCCGCTGCAAAAAGGAGGCCTCAGCAGACTTACCCAAAGGCCTTACCTGCAGGGCCAAAAGCCACGCAGCCTGCTCCTACCGCCTTGAATTCATCCGATCCTCAAGCCGCGCTCCAAGAAGAAGCAGAAGTCAGTCCTCACTTATCGGACTCCCCAGCTACAAGTTACCAAAACCTGTAAGCTAAAGTGCCGCTGTGAAGCCATGAGCAGATGCTGACAATCTGAAGGGAGCCTGAGTCCTTGGGGGCCAAGCGCCCGGTAGCTGCAGAAGAAGGGTTGGAGGGCAGGAGTTGCTTATAGGCACTGTCCTGGCGGGACTCCCTCTCCAGGCAGTAATGTGAAGTGAATGTATTCGCTGAAGGCCAGGTCGCAGCCCAGGACTCCAGCAGTGATGGGACATACACCCCGTCACAACATTCAAGTCTCACTAGATAATACTCTTACGATTTACATGAGAGATAAAAGACAATACACTATATGCAGCAATGAAAAGGCAATAAATTAAATTTGTAAACTTTGTCTAGGATGACAAATCTATGGGGTTACTTAAAGAAATCCCTTATGGTGAAGGTTGGGTCTAGAGGACATTCACTATGCACAGATGTTTCAGGAGATGATACCTTACAGGTCAATAGGGATTTAATAAAAGCATCAATGTGGCAGGGAATATTTCATGCAAAAGAGTGCAGAGCTATGTATTTGCAGTAAAGAACCTCAGAGATTATTATAGTTTTGTAACAGAAATGCACCGATATCTAATGTTCTATGTGGTGTTGGATCCATGACACTGCTTACACACCTTTTGTTTAGTGTTTCCATAACAAGGAACAATGATAACCAAGGTCAGGCATCTAGATCATCCACTGCCCTTGCATGTAAATTGAAAAGGAGACAATAAGTCATGGTACCAAATGAAGGTCTGGAGGTATTAGCACGATCAGATGAATTATAAAACTCTTAATAGTGCTTTCATATTATATATAATGTTCAGAAATTCTCTCATTAAAGCAACACTATCATATTAAATGCTAGCATGCAGATGAATTTTAATGACTTTTTTCCATTTAGCATGTTTATGGTGTCTTACTACAAACTGCATACAATCTAATGAATTCCTTTCTCAAAGGGCTTACAATCTAATAGAAGCAGACATCAGTTTGGAGTTCCCCCATTCAGCACTAAACAAGTCACATAATCAGACCGTCTGCTTTTTCCTTTCACTTTTTTTGTGTACATTGACCAGGCAGTATGACAGAGGGGATTTTTTTAAATTGAATTTTATTAATTTGCAACAAAGTAATCATAGAGCTATCACAGATAAGAAAATATAAATGTAAATTTACTTTACTCATGCCAGCTCCCTCCCATTTACACAGTAAAAACCAGTAGCACCTCCCCAAAGAGAAAAGCAAAGCTTAATTTGAAGGAAAAAAGAAAGAAAACAAACACACACACACACATAGTACTATAATCTTAGAAAAGTAGGACAAATAATATAGACACTGATAGATACTAGGAATGACTTGTGATTGCTATTAATTGCTGACTGCATATGTGACGGGCTGAAAATTTTCCTTACAACTATATTCTGGCAATTTATTAGCGACTTTCATAGCCAGAATGTAGCTGTATAAGTGGAGGCAGGGCTTATTTTTATCCATCAGCAGCAAACTTCAGTCAGTGAATAGATAAAATATCCATGGGTGTGGGGGGTTTAGTTCGTAAGCTACAGTAAAATATCTTATTTTACCTCACCATAATTTACTGCATGAGTCACTATGCTCCGTTACCTCAGTACTACATGTCAGTTAACAACTGAGAACATTGTATATTCCCAGCCACAGAATGTGAAACTGTAATAGGGGTCTGCATTGCCAAAGACAAAAAAAAAAAAATTTGGTTAGTGTTCCTTTAAAATGAAGTTTTAGTGATTTTTTTCTAGTACTTTTTCTTTTTGTATGTATTCATCTTAACTATGTGCTTTCTATTTGGCCAAGTTTTTCTGCACATATAATTTGACTGCATGCGTATTAATTCATAGGTATTTGTGCACACAAGCGATATGAACAAAGTAGAAAGACTAGGGAACATGCAATGAAGCTACAGTGTAACCCGTTTAAGACTAATGAGTGAAAAAATATTTTCTCTTAACACGTAATCAAACTCTGGAATTCGTTATCGGAGGATTTGATAAAAGCTGTTAGTATCAAAGTTTCTCATCCCACCCCTGGAGCTAAGTTCCAAATCAATACCTCCCCCAACACATTTCCTACCACAGTGCAAATCAATCCTCCCCTCCCACTTGCGTCTACCCGGCGTTTCACTTGTGGCTATTGGGGGAAGTAGCAGCGATGTTTTGATGCTCATGCTTCAGAAGTATGTGGCTTCAAAATAGTACAACTTGACTCCTAGTGGTAGTCTTATGGTACTACTGCTTGAGTCATACTTTTGTTAAGACTCAATCCATTACTTAAGAAGTTTATAAAATATTCAGTGGATTTAATGCCACACAAACAACTGCACTTTCCATTTCCCCATGCCCCAAATTTAAAAAATATAATTTAAAAAAAAAAAGTAGATCGTGGCTAAAGATTGCTGCTGTGGCCCAGGCATATCAGCAATGCTAGACCATGGAGAACTGAGGATACCACAGTTTGTGGCTGCAGCGCTGGAAATGCATGGCTTAAAAATTTTAAAAAGCCGCAATCCATGGATGTCACAGAGGCTATGCTAGTTTGAGTAAAGCTGGGAGCAAAGCAACACTTGAGGCTACATTTGCAAGCTGCGGCTGTCGAAGCCATGACTGAAAGTGACATTATTTGTTTAATTTAAAACATTTTTAGACCACCATATTGATGGAAAAAATGACTGTTTTTACAAAGAAATTAGTCAAGCATAAGAAAAGCCTGTATAAACTAATATTGTTTATCAGTCCTCGACCAGCTTCCTTCACTTCTCTCTCAGTAGTCCCCCTTTCCTCCCAATTCTTTCTACCTCTTTCCTACCAGTAGATTAAGAAGCACATAGCTCCTGTGCAACTGAGAGATATGAAGGATGTGCAACTGAGGTTGTCTGACCACTTCCCTAGCTTCTCTCTCTTCTCTTAAAACTGATACACACACACACAACCATATATACATACATATATACACATATATACACACATACATATACACATATACATACATACATACATACATATACACACACACACATACATATGTATACTTTTCTTTACAAATTAACCATACTGATCTTAACACCCCCTGAAATATGCAAGCTTTAAAGGCAAACAAGAATACTTGCTTTGCAAGGCTAGACATCCCCACCTCCATTTCTGAAGAAATTCTGAAGCTTCCCCCCCCTCCTTCCTCTAACCCACCCCATCTCTGCAAAGCTAAATAGTGCATAGGAATAGCTTGAAATTATAGGGCAGAAAAACAGAGGAATGAAAGTTAAGCACAAGCACACGAATAAATGCAGATTTGCATATGAGAGTACTTAATGTTTGTCCAGCTTTCTCTAACTTAAAACAGCGTTTTTTTTTTTAATTGGAAGCTAATATAAAACTCATAGAAAAATGAATTTAGGCTGCTTAGTTTTTATCTAAGATGGGATTTCTTTAATGTGTTCTGTCTGCTGCCAGTAAAAAAAAAAACCCCAATAGCAGCTCACTTGGTAGCTAAATCATTCTTAGATAGTGAAGCTACTTCTTTTCTATTAGCGCCTGGTTTTAAATATGCTTTTCTAAGATTTTGTGGTAAACATTCACAGTAAAGCACTGTTCTAATTTGCTTTAACTTCTATTTTCAGTCTTGTACTGTAGTTTGTGTTAATAATAGAAGCTATCAGTGACTATTAATCTCAGGTTGAATTGGTGATGTGTATGTACAGCATATAAATGTTTTACATGAATCATTTTAGTTCTTTTTAGATTTCATATATAAGTTGCAGAGTATATACATATATATAAATGTGTAAAATTAAAGAAGCTAAAAACTGCATTGTAAGAAGTTCTAAAACTTCCTCTCTCTACACCTCGGCTGCCCCCCCCCCCAGGAGGGGGCAGAGCTAGCAGTTCTAAAGAAAAGCAAGATAACCCATATAAGCAGTGTGTCAGGTGGAGAAACAGGAAAGGGGTATGTTCAAAGAAAAGGGATAAAAGAAAGGAAACCCCAGAAAGGGGTGTGCCTAGACTTAATGCTGTTATGCATGTTGCTGTGAAGGTACCCGCTGTCTAGACAATGTATTGCACAATAAATCTGCTTCCCAATATTCCTCTCTAAGTCTCATTGGTCATATTGGCCATAGGGAAAATTGGCCACAGGTAAAGGTAAAAGATATCTACAAACAGCTTGGGGGCTCGTCCGGGATCCCACCACAGTAGGGGAACCCTGCTGGGTGGGGATGGGAAGACGCGTCCTGTTGAGTTCAACAGTCTCGCCTCCCTCCCTGCTGATAGACTTCCCTGCTAGCTGGTAAAGATCCTGGAGCAGAACAAAAAACAGAGGTGTTGTGAACCAGAGTGTGAAAAGTGGGAAAATTAAACGTAGGCATTATTGCAGCAACCAAGCAATTCCGTGCACGGACCAAGGTAAGAAAAAGTGGGACTTTTGTAATTACCTTGGTGGTTGGGCCATTCTATCGGGTATTGAGACTGCTTGTGTGTGAGTGAGATGTACAATTGCATACGAAGTGAGTGTGGAGTCCTGATCTGCGGTTCTGTACTCCCTTGAGGGGGACAGCCGGAGACGGACAAAGCAAAGAGGCAGAGCAAGTGCTATAAGTCTCAGTGGGATAATAAATAAGATAGAATGGGGGGAAGCCTAAGTCTTTGAAAGGGGCAGGGAGAGGGAGCTAGGAAAATGAAGCTAGCTGATATTCCTTCAAATAGTCCCCTGGGTAGGATGTTGAAGCATTGGAAAGAGAATAAGTTAATCAGGGATAAGGATAGACAGAAGATGATTAAACAATATACAATCTGGACCCAAAAAGAGTATCCGCCCTCCTGCTGTATTTTGGCCCAAGTATGGGGCAGAGGAGGACTGGATCTGTCAAGCTTTAAATGTTTATGTAAGAAGTAAACCAGGGGTGGGGAATGAGGATGTCCAGTATGCAGAGTGTTGGTGTGGGGAGGGTTCAGAGCAGGCCTAGAAGAAGTAAGCAGAAAATTGAGAATCGGAGTAAGTCATGGGACCCGCTAGAGTACTTACCCCCTCCATATCCCACTGCTCCTCCAGTCCTCAACCTCCCCAGTCCCTTAGTGTTGCCAGACTCGCCTTCCAATGAGCTTGCCGGGCAAGAAGCAAGGGCAAAGGAGGATCAGAGTGATTCCTCACTCTCCTCCGGAGCAGATAGGCTAGGTTCTGGGCTGAAGGATGAGGAAAGTATCCAAACGGAATTGGACCCTGGGTCTGGCTCTGAAAATCTTGAAGAAGAAAGGAAGGAAACTAAGGAAGTTTATGTGAGAAATGAAAGGAAAAAAAACCCCTTATCCAGAAAGGAGGGAGGTAAGCCACTAGGGACCAGGGCCAGCTCCCGCCGTATGAATAGAAAGAATGCGATAAGGAAGAACGAAGGCGGCAAAGTGGGATGGTTAGTGGATCTGTCTGAAAGTATACTAGAAAAACACACCCATGTACCCTTACAGGAGGTGCCCATGGGTCAGAACCATGTGGTTATGTAAATTCTCCCCTGACCAGTCTGGAAGTTAGGGATTTTAAGAAAGAAATTAAGTCCCTGATTGAAGATCCCCTAGATTTAGCTGAACAGATGGACCAGTTCTTGGGCCCTAACATTTATTCTTGGGGGGAGTTAATGTCACTATTGAGAAGTCTCTTCACTAGTGAGAAGCGGGGAATAATACGGGGAGCAGCCGCCATGAGAATCTGGGACCGGGAGAACCCTGGGGCAGGAAAACACTGAGGACATTCCTTCCTCTGAACAAAAATATCCTCTTCGGGACCCTGGGTGGAATAATCTGAGAGATGACCATAGGCGCAATATGAGGGACCTCCGAAATTTAATAATCAAGGGTATGAGGGAGGCAGTCCCGCGATCCCAAAATTTGACAAAAGCCTTTGAGACCCTCCAGGAAAAGGAGGAAAGCCTTTGAGACCCTCCAGGAAAAGGAGGAAATCCCCTCAGTTTTCCTGGTAAGACTGAGGGATCGCATGCGAAAACATTCAGGCCTAGACCCTGATGACCCTATGGGCCAGACCTTACTCAGAGTAAATTTTGTGACAAAATCTTGGCCAGACATAAGGATGAAATTAGAGACGGTAGAGCACTGGGAGACAAGGTCATTAGAAGACCTAATAAGAGAGGCCCAGAAAGCATTTGTAAAGAGAGAAGACGAGAAGCAAAAACAGAAGACCCGACTCATGGTAACCACGGTCCAGGAGGTGTTAAAGAAGGGTGGTCTGGACCAAGGAAAGAATATGAGAAGCGGGCAGAGGGTTAGGAAGAAGTATGGGTAGGAGCAGAGGGGTCGGAAGGGAGAGAGGTCCCCAATGGGAGGGTCCTCGGGCTGGATGTTACCCTGTGGAGAACAAGGACATTTTAAAAGGGAATGTCCCAGGTTGAGAGATGAGCAGGAGGCAGCCATGATGGCTTATGGGGAAGAATAGGGAGGTCAGGGGTCTTCTAAATCACAGTCCTACCGGGAGTCCTTGATAAATTTGAAGGTAGGACCCTGGAGGGAGGAAGTGGTGTTTCTCATAGATACGGGGGCAGCGAGATCTTCATTAAATTTTAAACCCCGAGGAGCAACACTGACTAAAGATCAGTTGGTGGTCTCGGGGGTGAAGGGGGAGGACTTTGCTGTCTCCGTCTTCGAGAAAATGACCATAGAATGTGACCAGGAACAGGTCCAAGGGGACCTGTTGTTTATACCTAGAATTGGCAGCAACCTTCTAGGGAAGGATCTCACAGTGAAATTAGGATTGAGTTTGGAGATAGCCGATCACCAAATAATGCCCGTTATAGGAGTCCTGACCTAGGAAAGTGAAAAGGAAATTGAACCGCAAGTATGGGTGCGGGAGGGAAATAGAGGGGGGCTGCAGATACCCCCGTTGAAAACAACATTGAAAAAGGAAGGGGAAGTAGTAAGGCAAAGGCAGTACCCGATCCCGTCAGAAGGATGGAAGGGACTGACCCTCGTAATATAGGGCCTAGTAAGATATGGGTTACTAGAGTCCTGCATGTCTCCCTACAACACCCCTATCTAGCCCGTAAGGAACCAGATGGAACATACCAGCTGGTACAGGATTTGAGGAGCTTGAATCAGATTGTCCAGGACCAGCATCCTGTGGTTCCCAATCCCTACACCTTACTGAGCAAAATTCCACATGAACATAAATGGTTCAGTGTAGTGGATTTGAAGGATGCTTTTTGGGCCTGCCCCCTCTCGGTCAAAAGCAGAGATTTGTTTGCTTTTGAGTGGGAAGACCCAGATACAGGCAGGAAACAACAGTACAGGTGGAAAGTACTCCCTCAGGGGTACACGGAATCCCCAAATCTATTCACCCAGGTACTGCAGCAGGTCTTAGAGGCCTTTGTGATACCTGAGGAGGTGAAGCTTCTTCAGTATGTGGATGATCTTTTGATCTCTAGAACTAAAGAAAACAAAAGATAATGTCAGCAGCCACTAATGACCTATTAAACCTTCTTGGAAAACAAGGTTTGAGGGTGTCCAAAAGTAAACTGCAGTATGTTCAAAGGTTCAATACTTGGGGCACTTAATCAGTGAAGGAAAGAGAAAATTGAATCCCGAAAGGGTAAAAGGTATAACGGAATTACTCTTACCAATGACTTAGGGTGACCGGATATTGCCGGCTGTGGATAGATTCCTATACACAAAAGACCAAGGGTCTATACTTGAACCTATTAGAAAAAGAATCTAATAGATTGATCTGGAAGGGGGAGGAAGAGGACCTGATCAGGCAATTAAAACAGAGTCTGGTAGAAGTCCCAGTTTTGGCCTTACCCTCAATTAACCAAACCATTCTCTCTCTTTGTCACTGTGGATAAAGGGACTGCATTAGGAGTCCTCACCCAAAAGTGGGTGGGAAAAAGACAACCAGTAGCATACTTGTCCAAAATCTTAGACCCAGTATCCCGAGGATGGCCAGAATGTGTCCAGGCAACAGCTCTACTGGTGGATGAGAGTAGGAAACTGACTTTTGGGGGATCCTTGGTAGAGAGTACCCCACATCAGGTGAGAACCATTCTGAGCCAACGGGCTGGGAGGTGGCTCACTGATTCCCGAATCCTAAAATATGAGGCAATGCTCATGGAAAAGGATGATCTCAAACTAACTACAGAGCAGTGTCTGAACCCAGCCTCCTTTCTCTGGAAAGGGGAAGGGGAGGCTGTGGAACCTGAGCATGACTGTTTGGATGTGATAGAGTACCAGACTAAGGTACGTCCAGAGCTGAGTGATATTCCCCTCCATGCAGGGGAGCGATTGTTCATTGATGGATCTTCCAGGGTCATGGGGGTGGGGGGGAAAGAGGCATAATGGGTATGCAGTGGTCAGTGGAATTGGGGAAGCCCTTTTGGAATCAGGAAGGTTACCCAATAATTGGTCAGCGCAAACTTGTGAACTCTATGCCCTTAACCAGGTACTCCTCTTACTAGCCCAGAAAGCAGGTACTGTGTACATAGACTCCAGGTATGCCTTTGGGGTGGTACAAACTTTTGGGACAATCTGGCAGGAGAGGGGTTTAATAAACAGCAGAGGAAAGGAGCTAATTAATGAAGAGTTAGTAAGGCAAGTCTTGGAAAATTTAATGCTACCAGAGGAAGTGGCAGTAGTACATGTGCAAGGACATCAGAAAGCAGTCACTGCTGAAGCACGGGGACATGCTGGCAGATGAAGCAGCAAAGGAAGCTGCTTTGAATTCAGATCCCATCATAATACATGTACCGACCCCATCAGTCCCTCCTACAGTGCCCATCCCAAAGTTCTCTGAAAAGGAAGAGCAAGCCTTAGGGGAGCTAGGGGCCATAAAAACTGAGGAAGGAAGGTGGATATTGCCAGATGGGAGGGAGGAGATCATAAATAAGCAGATGGCAAGAGAAATCATGAGCATTTTGCACCAGGGAAGCCACTGGGGAGTGCAAGCAATGTGTAACTTAATCCTGCGAAAGTATGGATGTATGGGGGATCTATACTGTGGCCAAACAGGTGTGTGAGGAGTGTATGGTATGTAAAAAGATCAACAAGAAAGTTCTGAAAAGTCGAGTCCCAGGAAGGCAGAACCCTGGCCTGAGACTTTTTCAGAGTATACAGATTGATTTCACAGAACTCCTTAAGAGTCAGGAGACTCAAGTATGTCCTAGTCATGGTGGATCACTTGACCGGACGGGTTGAGGCATACCCTATGGCTACGGCAACAGACGGGGGAGTGTCTAAGGTGTTACTAGAACAAGTGATTCCCCGATATGGAATTTATAGAAAGGGTAGATTCTGATAGGGGGAGTCACTTCACCTCACAGGTGTTACAGGGTGTAATGAAGCAATTGGGTACAACCTGGGATTTACATACTCCGTGGCACCCTCCCTCCTTGGGAAGGGTGGAGCGTATGAATCAGACCTTGAAAAAGCAGCTGGCCAAACTGATTTTAGAGACCAAATTGCCTTGGACTAAATGTCTGCCCCTTGCATTACTTTGTATTAGGACAGCACCCAGGAAAGATGTGGGGCTGTCTCTATACGAAATGCTGTTCGGGCTCCCTTATTTTGGAGGGCATTGGAAGATCCCTGTAATTGAGACCAACAATATATTTATCTGAAAATATTTGCTGGCACTGTCCTGTTACTTGTCTATCCTCAGGAAACGAGGGCTTCTTGCCCAGACTGTGCCCCTTGAGTTCGCTGCTCATTCGATCCGGCCCGGGGAGTGGGTCCTGATTAAGTCACGAAAAGAAAAAGCTACAGCCTGATTGGGAGGGGCCATACCAAGTCCTGCTCACCACAGAAACAGCAGTATGAACAGCTGAGCGGGGTTGGACCCACCACACCCGAGTCAAGGGACTTGTCCCAGCTCCAACTCAGATTCCAGAAACCTGGAGGGTACAGCCGACTGGGGACCCCCTTATTGTAAGACTAAAAAGACAATAACTTTTTCCCAGCAGAAGAATGGTCCTGGGACTTAAGGAGTCAGTGAAACAGATTGTTTTGCAGGATGAGACATGACTATTGAAGAAGAGTGGACTGTATTAGAAATATTGCTTTTAGCCAAATTGTGCATGTTAAGCATAAATGTGATATATTTCTTTTATATGCTTTTGAGCATGATACTATGTCATTGGGGGAGGAGATAACTGTCATTGAGATAGGAATCCTAGTAACAGGTTGTATATTAGGAATTATTATAATTTGTATTTTAAAGAAATCATTATTGTGTGGGAGGAAAAGAAAGAGCCAGAATGGAGCAAGTGAAAGCACAGGGGAAATACCTCCTGGTAATATTAATAGACCTAATAAATTCTCCAGAGGTCTCTGAGAAATTCAGGGTCCCCCCAGAAGAACACCCCCCTGGTCACAGATAGAGATTTGCAAAATGATGACCAATGGAGAGGAGGTGGGGGGTACCCAGTAAGAATGTGGGTTAATATTACTGAAGGAAATACACCCCAGGTCATACGATTGGATGCTTGCCAAATAGTCCCCTGTGGGAACTTGAAGAGACAAAGGGAGTTAGGTCATGAAATAAAATATCTATGTCCCAAGGGGATTAAGTATGGCATCTCCCTGCTCCGGGTGGTCAAATGTATGGTGGACCACGGGGGAGGGGGGGGGGGGTTGGACCCCAACAGGTGGGAAGGGACAACCCCTTAAGACACAAATAGAGTTCCACAAAGATCCAGTAAGTAGCCACTGTCAGCACTTGCAATGCAACCCCGTAACTCTCACAGTCCTGAGAGCAGACACTGAAGTGCATAGAACCTATGGCTTGGGGGCCTGGGTCTCAGGAACGGACCCCCACAGGTTTAGGATAGTAGTAAGGAAACCCCCCCCCCCCTTCTTCCCCCACTCCCGAGCTTTCCCAAGATAGAACAGTGGAAGCCTCTCAATGACCCCCAGGTAATAAAAATAATGGAAGTTAAGGATTTACAGTAGACCTTTGAGGTGGAAGCAGGATACCAAGAACTAAATGCCTGGATGAAGTGGGTCAAATTTACTGTGAAAAGTTTTAACAAAAGCAATTGCTATGCATGTGTCTCAGGGAGACCTCTTGCACAGCTAGTACCATTTCAACTCAACTGGAGATCAGACCCAGACGGGAAGTACTGTATGCTAGCCCTGTTCCAAAATGAGATGGCCTGGGGCCAGGAGAACTTTAAGGCCTTGGCAAGGATATTTCCAGCACTGAAAGAAAAGGACATAGGCATTCCTCCAAAATTCCTTGCAGCAGGAGGAAATCACTCTGCCTGTCTCAGCAGGCAGGGGGCGAATTTCACCAGGGCTGTGGGAGTGCTGTCGTCATGTACCATGACCTTGAACATTATACAGGCTGGAGATGGCCAAGGGAACTACTCCAGGATGCAGGTGGCTAGAGCGGATGTCTGGTGGTACTGTGGAGGTAAGGTGTTGAGATCGGTACTACCTCAGCGGTGGTCAGGAATGTGTGCAATTGGGCAATTACCTATTCCCTTCACCCTGGCATTTAGAGAGGAAGAAGAAAGAAAAGGGAAGAGAGGAAGGAGGGATGTTTATGGGACCTCCTTTGATGATCAAAATATATATATATCTAGAGATTCGATAGGGGTGCCTCGGGGAGTACATGATGAATTCAAGGTCCGGAACCAGATAGCTTTATTCTGGTAGTCCACAATAAACTAAAACGTGGACTGGATAAATTATCTCTTTTATAACCAACAGAGATTCATAAACTATACCAGGGATGCCGTAAAAGGGATAGCAGAACAGTTGGATGCCACTAGTCAAATGACCTGGGAAAATAGGTTGGCTTTAGACATGTTATTGGTAGAAAAGGGTGGAGTCTGTCATCCTGGGGGGCAGGCAGTGTTGCACTTACATCCCGAACAATACGGCCCCAGATGGGACCATTAGCAAGGCCTCACCACCTTGGCAGAGGAGTACGCAGAGAACTCCGGGGTAGATTCGTCTCCAATTGGGTGGTTGGAATCATCGTTTGGTAAATGGAAGGGAGTGGTAGTATCCATCCTAACATTCTTATCCATAGTCCTAGGAGTCTTAACTGCAATAGGATGCTGCATAATACCATGTGTCAGGGGATTAGTGCAGCGACTAATTGAGGCAGCTATCACCAAGAAAATGACTATGGGGCCCTCTGAGAATGAAATGATCATCTTAGAGTCCTGGAGAAAAACCAATGGCGAGAACCCAGAACCAGAGTATGAAATTATGTTAGGGAAATTGGAATTTGAAGTGGAAATGTAAAAAGCAACAAAAAAAAGTGTTTAAAAAGAACAGGAGGGAATTGATGGAAAAATGAAACTGTTGTTTTTACAAAGAAATTAATCAAGGAGCCTGGAAGCCCTGGGATGGCTTGGCAAAGTTATTTTTAGAGACAACATGGTGATTTCTTAGTGATTTGGGTAAAATTCTTTTTAATAAAGTATGATTCTTTTTTTAGTTAAATTAAATAGCTAGTTTAACGATAGGACAGGTTTAAACTGCATCCGAATTCTAAACTCGGAGTTATGGTTATACTGTTCATTCCCTCTACATCTCTCTCTCTCTCAAAGGTATTCCTATAGTTCCATCGCTCAAATATTTAGGAGTTACACTTGACTGTACATTCTCCTTCCATTCTCACATTAGTAATACCATCCATCAATGCTTCTTTTCTCTCCGTCAAATACATGCCATTTGTTCCTATTTACCACCTTCTGCCATTGTTATCCTTTTGCTTTCCTTAGTTCTCAAACTCAATTATTGTAATATTTTCCTTTTCATTCCTCCAGTTCAGTCCCGCACTTCTGGGTAGCGTACCTCTTCCTGCAGCATGGAGACTGGGCATGTAAGAAGTCTGATACATCTACCGGTGGCACCTCCTATCAGCT